>CM055280.1:12975535-13644485 GCA_029237695.1 Conchocele bisecta | reverse complement strand
TTCACATACAAAACACATTTAAAATGTCACAAATTTCCAAGTTTTTGGATGTAATAATTTACATTTGAAGCTCATGAATTGCATTGCCCTGGGGGCTTTTATTATGCCCCCAATGAGGTTCCGTACGACCGTACGTCTGTCTGTGTACATTTATGTCAACAAAGTTTGTAAGAGTTACTCCAACGTGTATTATCTTCAATATTACGTGAATCATTGCTTTGATACTTGGACACTTAAATCACACACCCGTGCCACCATCAACACGACCTTGACCTTTGTCACAATCGAAATGTTTCTGAAACACTTAGCCATTTTGTGGGTGGAAGGTGGGAGCACGCGATGGGTAATTTAACGATCGGGGTTCATCCTTACCGGAATCCCGACTGGAGACCTGGTTTGGCCCTCACATACGTCTTTGGCATTTTGTATTTGACAGTTGAATCTGATTATACCCCTTATGTGAGTATTATGATAATCGTAATCCTATTTTAGGGGAAGGGGCCAAGTGACTTGGTGTGGTATGGACCTGGCACCAGGTCAGGTTATTCTAATTTCAGGGCTGAATACATTAATTTGTTCTCGATGTAAATATTCCGTTCTGATTTTGTGATTTTCCCCCCAATGCAGCAGGTTAAAATGGGATCGAACCCGTTTTCCCGGCCTTACATCACCTTAGCTGTTGATAGGCCGTTAAACACTAATAAACAAACAAACTTAGCCATTTTGTTGCATCAAAAAGTTTGTAACAGTTTCTCCAACATGTAAAATATCTTCAATATGACTTGAAGAATTGCTTCGACACTTGGACACTCAAATCACCTGAACATTTGTCACACACTCCCACCACCATTAACACGACCTTGACCTTTGTCAGCTTCGAAATGTTACTGAACCACTTAGCCAGTTTGTTACGTCAAAAAGTTTGTAACAGTATCTCCAACATGTAATATCTTCAATATTGCCCGAATGATTGCTTCGATACTCGAATCACGTGAATCACTTGATCATTTGTCACACACTCGCGCCTCCATTAACTTGACCTTGACCTTTTTTTGCCGTCACAAGGTCGCTGAAACACTTTGCCATTTTTACAGTCAAGGATGCCGAGGGGGCACATTTACATGTTTTACAAATGTAACGTCTAGTTGGAATAAATACGGCATTTCGTTCTGACGCCACTATTATGAGGCCTCGTTTTATCATTGAATCAACAAGTGGCTGACGATTGTGTATTGAAGTGTGGGTGCACATACTTTACATAATGTATGTAATGATGTAATACATTTATTTATGGCAATTTATATGCGCGACATGCACTGGATGATTTAATGTTTGAAGCCATTAGAGATGGGATATCATTATAGTTGTGAAACTTGTTGAGAGAAAAGAATCCCTTTCTGCATTTCATCTCAAAAGTTACCACTTATTACCACTTGTTTCAAACGTCTTGACGGATCAACACTGAAAAACAAGAGAAAATTGTCAACATTTACCAAAATATTTGTTCAGTCATTGAGTGTTACCAACATATACATTTGGTGAGAAATAAAGATTTTTTTTTATAATTGAACCCACATATAAGTTATTTTTTTAAACAAAGAAACAAACAAGAAACACAAAACATATCCTTGTATAGTGCGAACACTGAACACAAGGCCATATCGACGTCAACATTCACCAATTTTGTTCTTTATTTCTTAATTTCTCAATGAAAATATATGTTGTTACCACTCATTTGAAACGTCTCATCGAGATGGTTCAAATGAGTGCTAACAACATATACTTTTGGTGAGAGTTTTGTTGTTACTACATTTGGATTCGTGAAACAACAATTTACCACACAAACAAGCGAGACACACTAAACCTGTCCTTGTACAGTGCTATATAACACAAAACCTAAGACTATTATGCAGGTAGGGTCAATTACCGCTACGGTGCGGAGAAAAAGTCAAAAGGTCTACATATCGGATTAATTATATACCGTCTGAGCCGAGTGTAGTCGGTCGAGTGGAGTCAGTCAGTTTGGACAGTAGACAGAATTATATTGTACACGTATACCGAAATATTAACCCATTACATTCGGAATACACCTTTACGGGTATGAAATATTTTAAATATTTAATTTTTAGCTCGACTATTCAAAGAATAGTTAGAGCTTATGTAGTCACCCCGGCGTCGGCGTCGGCGTCACCGTCACGCCTTGGTCAAGGTTTTTAGTCAAGCTTGTATATGGAATACTACTGGCCCTACACCCACCATACTTGGACAACTTCATCTCCTAGTGATGTACATCAATAACCCCTGATCTGTATTTGACCTTGACCTACATTTCCTCTTGAATTACTTACCGGTACTTAATTCCCCTTGGTTAAGGTTTTTAGTCAACCTTGGTTAAGGTTTTTAGTCAAGCTTGTACATGGAATACTATTGTGCATACAGACACCATAGTTGGACAACCTTTTCTCATAGGGATGTACATCAATAACCCCTGATCTATATTTGACCTTGACCTACATTTCCTCTTGAATTACTTAGTTAATTCCCCTTGGTTAAGGTTTTTAGTCAAGCTTGTAGATGGAATACTCCTGGCCCTACACCAACCATACTTGGACAACTTTTTTTTTTAGCTTATATTTAGCGGCGGCACTGGCTCTAGGACCTTGCATGCCGTCTCCCAAGAATGGGAGAAAGAACGGAGGTAGAGATTTTTGAGAGAAGCCGATAATTCGTATTTACAGAGCAACTACGAATTATCGGTACCCATTTACAGCTGGGTGAACTGGAGCAGTGTGGATAAAGTGTCTTGCTCAAGGACACAACGCACGCCGCTAGTCAGGCTCGAGGCGCTCCACCTTGACCTTGACCTTGACCTACATTTAACCTTGTTAATTCTCCTTGGTTAAGGTTTTTAGTCAAGCTTGTAGATGGAATACTCCTGGCCCTACACCAACCATACTTGGACAACTTCATCTCCTAGTGATGTACATCAACAACCCCTGACCTATATTTTACCTTCACCTACATTTAACCTTGAATTACTTACTTATTTCCCCTTGGTTAAGGTGTGTACTCAAACTTGGTTAATGTTTATAGTCAAGCTTGTATATGGAATATCCCTAGGCCTACAGCAACCATACTTGGACAACTTCATCTCCTAGTGATGTACATCAATAATCCCTGACCTATATTTGACCTTGACCTACTTTTATCCTTGGATTACTTAGTTATTTCCCCTTGGTTAAGGATTTTAGTCAAGCTTGTATATGGAATACTCCTGGGCCTACAGCAACCATACTTGGAAAACTTCATCTCCTAGTGATGTACATGTACATTTAACCTTGAATTACTTACTAAATTTCCCTTGGTTAAGGTTTTTAGTCAACCTTGGTTAAGGTTCCCTTGGTTAAGGTTTTTAGTCAACCTTGGTTAAGGTTTTTATGCAGGCCGCGGCCACCTTGTTTGTCAAGCTATGTGTACATCGACAACCCTCGTAGTCGAGCTATGCTGTTCTCCTACAGCTCTTGTTATATGTCGAGCCCTCTTGCGGAAAGCAAGACATAGTGATCACAATGACGTCCGGGTTCCGTGCGTCCGTGCGTCAGTCCGTGTGTGCGTGCGTCCGTCTGTCTGTCCAAAATCTGCGTTAAAGTTTTTAATTACCTTATAACTCTGCAGTCCTAAGTCACATTGACTTGAAACTTCATATGCTTATTAGTCATCATTCATATAATCATGCTGTATCCCACTCGTGCGGCCCCTGTGCCCCTAGGTCATGGTCAAATGACTTTGAAATTTGAGTTAAAGTTTCTGTCAGAATTTGCGTTAAAGTTTTCACATACCTACTATCTCTGTAACCGTAAGTCAGATTTGCTTGAAACTTTGTATGCTTATTGGGCATCATCCATATATTCATTATATGTCCCATTCATGCGGCCCCTGTGCCCCAAGGTCAAGGCCAAATGACTTAGAAGTTTGCGTTATTATAAAATCTGCATTAAAGTTTTTACATACATTGTACATGTACAACTTCCAATACTTCCTTTTCATCATCCATATTTTCATTCTATAGCCTGCCCATGTGGTCCACATGCCCAAGGTCAAATGACTTTGAAATTTGTGTTTTTACATACCTTTATATCCACAACACTTACTCCGATTTACTTGCAACATCCAATACTTCTTATTCATCATCGATATTTTCATTCTATAGCCTGCCCATGTGGTCCATATGCCCAAGGTCAAGGTCAAATGACTTTGCGTTAAAGCTTTTACATACCTTATATCTTCACAACCCTTAATTCAAACTTCAAATAAGTACACTCTGAGACCATCAAATGCCTCAGCGGGCTCGACATGCGGGCCGCGGCCGTCTGGTTTTTATTATTTCTCAATGAAAGTATATGTTGTGACTACTCATTTGAACCGTCTCGATGAGACGGTTCAAATGGTGGTCACGACATAAACTTCTGAGCACATATAAAGAAAATATTTAGAATTTTTCACAAACAAAATGAATTATCCACAGTTTGAAATGTGTTAAAGTGACTGTGCCTCAGAAGAGAGGTCTAGATATCCGATATGTGGTTTGTCGCTTCATGCATGGTCCCAGCTTCAGGCCCTGATCAGACTGTGCTGAAACGTAGCCTGATCTGGGGCTACACTGGTCTCTTTAGGCCCTGATCAGACTGTGCTGAAACGTAGCCTGATATGGGGCTACACTGGTCTCTTCAGGCCCTGATCAGACTGTGCTGAAACGTAGCCTGATCTGGGGCTACACTGGTCTCTTCAGGCCCTGATCAGCACAGTCTCACTTAATTGGAGCTACGCTGGTGACAGAGATGTATTATTTATAATGTCCCGTTTGTCAGTGTGCGACTGATCACAATAGGGAGTGATTATCAAAGCTGATTTTGAAGCTATTACTTACGCCAAGTTTCAGCGGCTAATGGTATAAATACAACGTTCATGTAAGAACCATAAGTATTCGGACATAATTTGTTTTTATACTACCGTATTAACTCTAATGTTCGGAAAACAAGTTGTATCCAAATATATTGTCATTGTGATAGACCAGTACAACAATAAGTAATAGCTGTAGTTCACATATTTAATTTTTCATAAATTTATTTTGTACGGAGCGAGAAATTAGTTTATTAAAAATTCAATATGTGAACTATAACTAACTTATTGGTTGCCCCGCCTTCTTCCCGCGCACATGCCTGTCTCAACGCAAGACCAGCACATACGCTCTTTCGACTTGTGATACATTACTACGTTATTGGCCGAACGGTAACTCTTTCAATGTACTCCCGTACCGTCTGTAGCTAGCTACGGACGTACGGGAGTAATTGCAAGAGTTACGTTTGACACCCACGCGCACATGCACACGTTTGAACAGGATGCATGACATGTGAATTTCTGACAGCAAGCCGTGACATCTGAATCTAAATATACCTCTCTATGTATTGGAACATTTAATGATTAAATTTAGTAGATATTAAGAGAAATAGTCGCAATATGTGATTAATTGAGACGAAATGCTATGCTTTCATTGGCCAAGAAACTAGGGCAAACAATACATTCATAACTATTGGGACTATTAAATGACCTTTGCTGTTGATAGGCTGTTAAGCCCCAACAAACAAACAAACAAACAAACAAACAAACAAACAAACAAACAAACAAACAAACAAACAAACAAACAAACAAACAAACAAACAAACAAACAAACAAACAAACAAACAAACAAACAAACTCTCTTCATGGTGGGACTCCGTATATGTACATGTGTATGTGTTTCCAATAATTAATTGTGTCCCATATTTAGGGTCATTACTGTAGATGTGCTGATGTGTACAAATGCATTATCGGAAACCGGCATGAAAATTGATGCTGTTAAATAACAAATGTGGCTGTGACTGGAGAAATGGGGCTTATGGGATTTGTGACCAATGTAGCTGCTGATCAAATAGCATTGCATCACATTACATTACAGTACATTACATTACATTACATTACATCACATTACATTGCATTGCATTGCATTGCATTGCATTGCATTGCATCGCATCGCATCGCATCACATTACATTACATTATGCTACATTAAGGAGTAGTAGTTCCTAATTTGCATTTGAAGCATTCTTCAACCCTTTCCCTGTTTTGCGATATTTCGACTCTTCCAAATCGAAAACATCTGAATAAAAGAATCAAATGCTGGGTCAAATGATGGTTAAATTATCTGATAGAGTAGAAAACATTGTGGGAAAAGGAGAAATTGCTTGTTACAAGCAATTTCTCCTTTTCCCACAATGTTTTCAGAAGACATCTTCTGCAGAGGCGTGAAAAGTCGTTTCTATGAGGGAAAGGGTTAAACATTGTTATATAAAAAAATAAAATAAACATTTTCACCTTAACACTTTAGAATAATTTACAACATGCTTTGATAGCACTTCAGAATAATTTACAACATGCATTGACAGCACTTTAGTATAATTTACAACATGCTTTGACAGCACTTCAGAATCATGTCCATTGGAAATGATTTGGAAGTGCTGTCAAACCATGTTTTTATTGAGAAATATGGCAAGATATAAAAGCAACAGCAGACGACAATTGTTGTGAGTAGCGGTCTTAAGGGTTAATGAGATGCCATCAAATTTTTTTTTTTTCTGTTTTCTTCATTTTTCAATGAAAGTACATGTATATGTTGTTACCACTCATATGAACTGTGTCGCCGAGACGGTTCATATGAGTGGTAACAACATATAGTTCTGTGCAAGGTTATGTAAAACCAGTTAACCCTAAGGGTTAAAGGTTCATGCCCACTCAAATTAATGCACACAATGTTCTGTGTATCATAGCCATCATCCGAGACATTTTCTGGCAAAATAAACATTAATTCACCATTTCCCCACATATTGATTGGCATTATTATACATTTTATATCAGATGTAACTTTCCACACTGATATCAGGGGCGATAACCGTGTTTACTTAAAATGTTAACAGACATTGCTATTTATTTTTTGATGTGCAATGATAATACTTTATAATTTGTTGAAATTATTATTTTTTCAGATGACGCATTTAATTAGTATAAATAATAAATAATGTCATGCCTCATTTGCATATGAAAATAGCCTGATACCACCGCGAGTCACTATCAGTAAAATTCATATTACTAAATGATTATATCTGTATAGCGGGCACTTCCAATTTTTAGAACTTGTGGAATAGCATTATTGACACAATTGTACACTTCCTATACAGAACATTTTGTGCCTACCGAGTGGGCATGTACCTTTAACCCTTCCTACGCTGTTGACGGAAATTGCCGTCTGCTGTTTTTCATTTTTGCTTTAATTCTTAAGAAAAAAATGGTTTTGACAGCACATGAGAATCGTCTCCACTGGAGACGATTCTCATGTGCTGTCAAAACCAGGTTTTTGTCGAGAAATATTGAAAATATAACATTTCTAGCTAACGACAACATTGAATTCATCGTAGTAAGGGTTAAGGTAAACAAAAATTCATATGCTTCTTCAGTTCCTTTGGTTAATTGGGGTAGATAATTTTCCAACCGATCCGTAGGATGGATTTCACCAAACAGTTTCATTCACAATAGTACGGAGACACTCAGGGGACATGGATTTTTTTTTATTAATTCGTTCCCACGAAATAACAATTTGTTCCATCAATTTAGCAATTCGTTACCACGAAATGACAATTCGTTCCCACTTTATAACAATTCGTTCCTTCGAATTAACAATACGTTCCCACGATATAACAATTTGTTCCCACTAATTAACAATTCGTTCCTGTGGGAACAATTTGTTATTTCGAGGGAATGAATTGTTAATTCGAGAGAACGAATTGTTATATCGTGGGAACGAATTGTGAATTGTTAATTCGAGGGAACGAATTGTTAAATTGAGGGAACGATTGTTAATTCGAGGGAACGAATTGTTATTTCGTGGGAACGAATTAATACAAGAAAGAATTCTATGTCCCCTGCGGGGCTCCGTACTTGGCTTGACATTCTCCCAATTTCATAAACTACCAAAATAAACACATGAATGGCGTTTTAATTAATTTGTGTCGGCTGCTGAATATTTTTTATTTTTCCATTTTTCTCATCAGAAACTTGGTTTGGCAGCACTTTAGAATCATTTCCAATGGAAATGATTCTAAAATGCTGCCAAACCATGCTTTTACTGAGAGAAAAGACAAAATATGAATTATCAGCAGACGACTATTTTCGGTTCCCGCATTCTAAGGGCTAATTAGAATCGCATAATGTGCAAAATTACTGCCCATGAAAATTGACTATCGGCTACAATTACAAATCAGTTAACCATAAATTCTACTGATCAGCAATATTTGTGTGTACCAGGTCATTCATCGACACATACATGTAGACCAGTGTCGGGGTTGCCTCTGCCTATCGCCAAATTCTTCAATTTGGATTTTTTTTATGCCCCACCTGTGATGTTAAAGGTACATGCCCCTCAGTAGGATAACATTTTCTTTATATCGGAGACATCATCCGAGACATTTTCTGGCAAAATAAACATTCATTGACCATTACCCCACGTATCGATTGGCATTATTATACATTTTATATCAGACGTAAAATTTAAACACTGATATCCAGGGCGATAACCATGTTTCCTTAAAATGTTAACGGACATTACTATTCATTCTCTGTATTTATTTTTTGATGTGCAATGATCATACTTTATAATCTGTCGAAAATATTATTTTTTCAGGTGATGCATTTAGTTAGTATAAATTATTAAAAAATATCGTGCCTCATTGTGCATACGAAAATAGCCTGATACCACCGCGCGTCACTATCAGTAAGATGAATATTACTAAATGATTATATCTGTATAGCGGGCACTCGTAATTTTTAGAACTGGTGGAATAGTGACACAATTATACTCTGTTTAATTCCTATAAAGAACATTTTGTGCATACTGAGTATAGGCATGCTTGTGGAATAGTCATATAATTCAGTACACATTTAATTTCCATAACAATATATTTTTACATAATTTGAGGGCCCCACTCTTGAATGGTGCTTCCCAGAATAAATTGTGTTCAACTATTTAGGGTTATTATTGCATAAAATGGGCATTCACAGCGTAATAACACGGTGTAATAAAAATCATAATACACTAGTGTGATAAATATGCAAATGAGGCAGGTACAGGAAACAGGCTACATGTAGGTGTTCATTACAGCTTCAACATATTGTGCTGTGCTTATTCATTAAATAGAATAACATTTGTGATGGATTTAATAAGATATTTATTAGACTCGTTGACTTACGAAATCTGTAAACTCGTTTAATAAATGTCATTTTAAATCATCACTCATGTAAGATCCTCTATTTATGATATGAGGCAGCAGGTTGCAGGCTGCCTATAATTGGCTATAATTGGCTATAATTGGTGGCTATTTGATTGTCTACAATCAATTAGCTATTAAATGCACAAGCCACAGGTTGTATTGACTGTGGTTTATTGGGGATTTTCTCACATTTCTCTGTAATTAAGCTGATATAAATATCTTGCCATGAATGGGGGTGGGCTGTTGCTTTAGTTTAACCCTCGCTACACAGAAGACGAAAATTGTCGTCTGCTGTTTTTCATTTTTGCCTTAATTCTTAACAAAAAACCTGTTTTGACAGCACATGAGAATCATCTCCAGTGGAGATGATTCTCATGCGCTGCCAAAACAGGTTTTTATCGAGAAATATTGAAAATAAAACATTTCCAGCTGACGACGAAATTTAATTCAGCATAGTAAGGGTTGAAGGTAGAGACCCACATGCCAGGTTATAATGTGGGGAGGCATACTTTTTCGTCCATTCTTTAGATATGACATTGGTCGGGCAAAATAAACATTCATTCACGTCATTACCTGACATATTAATTGGGATTATTATACTTTTTATATCTAACATGAATTTCCACACTGATATCGGGTCGATAACCATGTTTTCTTAAAATGTTAAATGTACATGCCCACTCAGTAGGCACAAAGTGTTCTTTATATAAATTAAATAAGTGTATAATTGTGTCACTATTCCACCAGTTCTAAAAATTACGAATGCCAGCTATACAGATATAATCATTTAGTAATATTTATTTTACTGATAGTGACGCGCGGTGGTATCAGGCTATTTTTAGATGCAAATGAGGCACGATATTTTTTAATTATTTATACTAATTAAATGCGTCACCTGAAAAAATAATATTTTCAACAGATTATAAAGTATGATCATTGCACATCGAAAAATAAATACAGAGAATAAATAGTAATGTTCGTTAGCATTTTAAGGTAACACGGTTATCGCCCCTGATATCAGTGTGGAAATTTAAGTCTGATGTAAAATGTATACTAATGTCAATCACTATGTGGGGTAATGTTGAATGAATGTTTATTTTGCCTGAAAATGCCTTAGATGTTGTCTGTGAACATGTAAAGAACATGTTGTGCCTACTGAGTGGGCATGTACCTTTAACGGAAATTACTATTTATTATCTGCATTTATTTATTATGTGCAATGATCATACTTTATAATCTGCCGATAAAACTATTTTTTTCAGGGGACGCATTTAATTTTAATAAATAATTTAAAAATGGCCTACCTAATTTGCATATCAAATTAGCCTAATACCACCGCTAGTCACTATCAGTAAAATAAAGATTAATAAATTATTATATCTGTATAACGGGCACTGTTCATTTTTAAAACTGGTGAAATAGTTTCACAATTATACACTTATTTAATCAGAAGCTCAGATCAGGGGCCCGTTTCACTAAACTTCTTATGCAGCCTATGCTCAATAAATGTAAATCCAATAATTGTTTACAAGAAAATAGTGTTAATGTGAAATTTATAGACTATCATAATTTTGCACTTACGAACATTTTAGTTGTACGAAGTTTAGTGAAACGGCCCCCAGGAGCTCAACTGGCCACAACTGCCGCAAAGCCACTTTTCTCCAGTTACAGTCACATTTCACTTACAGACTCTCTACATTGTACATGTATGTGACTGATGGCCAGCGAATGTTTCTGACAGACTATTTAGCTGTTTATCGAGGGTGTAAACGGAAACCTCGCCCAAATTCTACATACCGTATTTATTCTAATTGTAGCCCCCTCTCTACTAGTACCCCCCTCCCATATTTGCATTCTAAATATAGGGTTAACTGTATTGTAATTTTCAAATTTGCGGCGTATATCAGAAAATGATAGGTCAGAAAATCTGTTTAATGGCGACGCGCTAGCGGAGCCATTAAACATGTTTTGCGACCTATAATTTTCTGATATACGCCGCAAATTTCAAAATTACAATGCGGTTAACCTATTTCTAATGCACTCCTTTACTACTGGCGTAGGAATACATAATGAAATAATTTGCGACCGTTCATCAACAATGATATACCTGTAATGTATGACCATCAGCCAATCAGATTGCGTGATATTTATAGAGTGCATTAGAATATATATTGATCCTATATTCCACGTTTGGATCCCCACGAATTGAATCGGGGGCGTTTTTAAGGAATAAAACCATGGACTGTTGTGTTTACTGCGGGGTAACAATACATTTGGTCTGTTTAAAGTTTGCGTGGAGTCCAAAGGACTTTAACTTTAAACAGACCAAATGTATTTTTCATCCCAGTAAACGCAACATTACAGCCCATGGTTTTATTGTCTCGCCCGCGAAAGCGGAAAGCAATACTAAGGTTTTGCTTTTCCGGAGTTGTCGGCGGCGGCGTGGGCATCATCATCAGTTTTCGTGTTACGGTCATTACTTCAACACCTTATCAGCTACAGTCATCAAGCTTTATACATACCTTTACTATGATATGTACATGAATATAGGACTATTCTCGGGGCCCCAGGGTCAAGGTCAAGGCCCCAGGGTCAAGGTCAAGGCGGAACCAGGCGAGACATTTGATTCCGCAGATTTCTTGTTACTTGCATTATTTACACTGCATTTTCTGATAGTTTCAAAAATGTAAATAACGAAATATGGCGTTAAAATTAACAATAATTTTGTTTTTACGTCATTTTGTAACAGCGACGTTGCGAACTTTAACCAATCAACAACATTGCGCGACGTAACGTGTGTCTACTGTATTGTATTGGGATGTAAGCGCAATACGTCGAATGGGCGTTTGCATTATGAATTTATAGAAGGGGTAAATATATTAGAATACATAGGGTACTACTTTATACATGTAGTGTTTACCGCAGGATCCCGTTACAAAACTTAACAAAGCGGATAAATTTCTTGTGACTTTTAGATATTGCATACATCCATTTCTCTGATGGTCCTCCATCATACTGTAACAAGTCCATAGTGCTCCGACCCCCAAGGGTCAAGGTCAAGGTCACAGACTTAGTATGTTCTCAAAGCTTAACCCTTGCAATATGGGAAACGTAAATTCTCGTCTGCTGTTGTTTCATATTTTGTCTTCTTTCTCAATAAAAACATGGTTTGACATCATTTTAGAATCATTTCCATTGGAAATGATTCTAAAGTGTTGTCAAACCGTGTTTTTCCTTGGAAACAAAGGAAATATAAAATAAACAGCAGACGTCAATTTTAATTCACCATTGTAAGGGTTAACCCATTACAGACGGGATACACTTTTAGTAGTATGAACCTTTTGAGAGAAAAATATCCCTATTTTCTTTATATCCTTTGGAAAGTATATGTTGTTACCACTCATTTGAACCGTCTCAACGAGACGGTTCAAATGAGTGGTAACAACATATACCTTTATCGATGAATGAACAAAATAATGAGATTTTTTCAACAAAAATCAGAGTATCCTCAGCATGAAATGGGTTAACAGGAGATCTGCTTTCATAAATATCTCAATAACTACTGTAACATTTCTGATGGGCAATACAAAAATGCCGCGTTTACCCAGACCACCCCCACCCCCACCCCAACTGTCTGAATGGGACGCTGAACTGAGAAAAAATGTAAATGCTTAGATTTAACGACGGCACTGGCTCAATGACCTTGCATGTCGTCTCCCAAGAAAGGGAGAAAGGAAGGAGGTGGATACAGAGGAAACCAGCCCCAAGGGGCCTAGCTCTTATTACAATAGTCCCCTCTGGTTCTTTAACGTGCCCTTCAAATCCGATACACGGGACCTCCAAAGTCCCCATCCGAAAGGACTAGTAAAGCAGGAAATACAAAGTATTTCAGAAATACTGACGCCCTGGAACTGAACCCTGAATCGAACCCAGGTCACCAGCGTGGCAGTCCGACGGTGATACCCCTCAGCTACGGTCTGCTCACTGAATGAGAACATTTGACAGAGTGTTTTATTACCAAACAGCTCCTGTGGTATGCAGACTGGTTGCTGTTTATTGTCTAACTGCAGATAAGGCAAGATAAGGTAAAAGGCCGTGTCACAGTCTATTGTTGCAAGTTCAGGAAATTAGATGAGAAAATTAACCCTTGGAATGCTGGGAAAACGAAGATTGCCGTCTGCTGTTGATTCGTATTTTGTCTTTTTGCTCAATAAAAACATGGTTTGGTAGCACTTTAGAATCATTTCCAATGGAAATGATTCTAAAGTGCTGCCTATCTATGTTTTTGTTGATGAAAATGGAAAATAAAAAATAATCAGCAGACGGCGAAATTTAAATGTACTTGGATACTGGGCTCTGCTTGAACTTATTATATTTTAACCATTAGAATGCGGGAAACGAAAATTGTCGTCTGCTGTTGTTTCGAATTTTCTCAACAAAAACATGGTTTGGTCGAGTCGGTTCAAATGAGTGGTCGCAACATATACTTTCATTGAGAAATAACAAAAATGAAAATAAAATGTTTAATAAATTTCATACTCGTAAAGGTGTATTCCGAAATGAATGGGTTAACAAAATGTTATATTGTATCCATCATTGAGAACAAAAATAAAATGTATATATAAATATTTTCTTTATATGAGCTCAGAAATATATGTTGTGACCACCTTTTGAAGCGTCTCGTCGAGATGGTTCAAATGAGTGGTCACAACATATTCTTTCATTGAGAAATAACAAAAATGAAAATAAAATGTTTAATAAATTTATACCCGTATAGGTGTATTCGGAAAGGAATGAGTAAATATTGGATACCTGATGGAGGCATCATGTGATACATAGTCCCTTTAAAAGGAACGAGAGATCGTAACTACTTATTTCCCATTGCAAATCTATTTATAGAAATCCGGTCCTTTGCTGTATTTCAGAGTTTATTTCTTTCTGAATAGCACACAAATTGAGTTTTTCGAACAGAGTAGACCCAGATCAGACTGCACGGATGTGCAGTCTGATCTGAGTCTACACTGATTGAAAAAACATTAATCAGTGTGAAAATATGAATCTGGCAAATAATGTAGTCCCAGATCAGATTGCGTAGATATGTAGGATGATTTGGATCAACACAGTCGAAATCACGATATTGACTCCTTTTCACAGCAAATCAATCTTCATTTGCTCTTGTTACAAGCAATAAGGCCCTACACTACACAATTAGGACCAAGGGCCCGTTTCACTAAACTTCGTACATTCGTAAGTGCAAAATTATTATAGTCTGTAAATTTCACATTAACAATGCGTTCTTTTAAACAATTATTGGATTTACATTTATTGAGCATAGGCTGCATATGTTCAATAAATGTAAATCCATCAATTGAAATTTACAAATGATCCTAAATCTGCACATGCAAACATTTTAGTCGTATGAAGTTTAGTGAAATGACCCCCTGATTTCTATAAATAAATTAAACGGGAGATAACTAGCTACGATCCCATATTCAAGTGCGTAACTAGGCGGGGTAAACTGTGTGTATTTTTCATAAGGAAATGTCAAGATGTTGCCACCTGGAATTTTATCTGTGAAGTGGTTCTGGGATATGGCAAGCACTCTATTGTAGTTACCGTAATATCCCTATATCCATTTGTATGTATGTATCATATACCTACCCATGAAATACATAGTTATACAATGTAAATAAAAGTCATATGTTCTCATCGATGAAATAAACAACTTTCGGTGAAAATACGACTACTTCCGCTATCTATATTCATAAAATTTATGTTCGGGAAAACAACGAAAATAGGCTGCAAATACACATTCATTACCGTATACAGTCTAAATCAAAGTACTGAAAGTACTGACTGGCGGGAGACAAGTAGCCACTTGTGAATTTGCATACTCAGAAATTCCTTGTTAGAAATATATTCGATGTTGATTATTGGATGTACAATCTGCAAATTTGGAGAACTTGATCAGTTACTGGTGTTTGTAAAATACAGCCTGCTCTAAACACAAATAGGTTGATGAAGCAAAGGTGCTTTATGTCCGACTAATAAACCGTTTTACGAGGTATATTGCAGACGTATTATGTGAAATCTTTTCAAAATTATGACTGGGCGTAGGCCTACATACGTGTATGCTGCATGAACGGCAAAATGTTTTCATGAATTTTGTTTCGCTCACCCAGAGGGTTAATTTTTCGAAAATCGCCCGTAAACCACAATATGAAAAAGAAATGGCCTTCGACGTCGCATTGCGACTGCGTGGTACTAGATACGGGGGGGCGTCTCAATAACAGCAATTTGTTCTCTTCAAAAGTAAAGTTGGGCATGCCACCAACTATTTACACATAATGTTGAGCATTGCCGTTGCTATTAATAACTTGCTTTCAGTTCACTCGCTGACTTTAAATGTCACCTGACTGTTGTTAATTTCGAACGCAAATTGAGCCTATTGAGACGTCCCCCGATGAACAGAGAGCCACTTCCGAAAGTTAAGACACCCGTGCGAAACGGAAGAAACGGCCAGAATCACGATCCCAATAGCGTGGAGACAGTATGTCTCCCGCCAAAAACTGCTAATTTCCATGGAGCGGTATATAATAAATATATAGAATATTCATATTTTTGCAACAAATTTGACAAAGATGTTCATCGAGTGGTGATGAACATATATGTCACATCACATTAAATATATTTACAGAAACGGTGATCTTTCCTGTAAATTACGTCAAAATATTCCGCATTTGCTATGAACATTTTGTCTGACAACTTTTCGAACATTTTGTCAACTTTTGACAACTTTCGACAATTTTGTCAACTTTTTGTAACTATTTTTCATGAAATATTTCACATGTTCTTGGGTTCAAAATCACATGGTATGTCTGGTATATGGTTTCCACACAACCGAGTGTCCCACTGTTTATGGTTATTATACATATGATTTGCAACAATTAATATGTTCAACAATTCTGCAAAAACCAGGAACCTACTTTTCCGACGTTCTACTGAATGCTAAGTGGCATCCATTTTAGATTTCACAATGTGATGGATGCCACTTAGCGTTCAGTAGAAACTAATTCCTTGACAAAGGCTTTGTGATAATACGTGGGAAAAGTGGGTTCCTGGTTTTTGAAGAATTGTTAAACATATTAATGCGGAAAGATTAATATTGACTTGTACTGGTTTATCCTGGTTTATCCTGCACCCCCCCCCCCAATAATTCTTTTTTGGGTCGGGGCCAGGCCCACTCAATAATTCTGTAATAAAGCACATATTCTCATCCTCAAACTTGCTGAGAATGCAGGAAATGGTGTTTCACGCCTCTTAAGATTTCAAAAATTTTCGGGGGAGCCTCCCCCTGAAATCCCCTAGCAACATCAGGCCCTTTCGGCCCTCACGATTGGGCCCCCAATAATTTTCTGGTTCCGCCACCTATGTAAACACCTGGGGTCCACTTCACTAAACTTTGTAAGACTGAAATGTTTGTAAGTGCAAAATTATGATAATCTGTAAACTTCACATTAACAATGTTTTCTTGTAAACAATTATTGGATTTACATTTATTGAGCATAGGCTGCAAATGCATTTCATTGAAATCCATTACCCCACCCACTTGGTCTCATACAGTACTATCTTCTATTAACGTAATGTACAGTACGATACTAGGTGGGTGGGGTAATGGGATTTTTTAATAGGCATTTTTTTTGGAGTCATAGGTCCGAGTCTTCCACCTGTGCAATAAGCAGGGTCTACATGTTATACAGGTTTATCTGGGGTTACATTGAGGATTATGTTGGATCTGCACTATTAAAACAAGGGCATTGTTATTACGAGTCTAATCCCCTCGCTGGCAGCCTAGATAATCAAAATCGCTTAACCTGTTCATAAGTTATTGACAAATGAAAGGTGTTACTAACGCACGCAAGCACACACGGACGCACGCACGGACGCATGCACGCACACACCCACGCACGCACGCACTCATGCACGCACGCATGCCACGCATACACACATGTACATGGACTAACGCTATATCCCCTCTTGTCTATAAGTAGCATCCTTTCTGTTGTGGTAGTCAACATTTTATAACTTGTTTTCAGAGCTCCAGATAAGCTGCGTATTTGCTTAAATACCCAATTAAAATTGCCAAAAAGTATCGAGTATCAAAAAGCAATAAAAAGTTTGTGGTATAGTCCATAGACGATAAGTTCATTTTGAAACTTATCTGGAGCCCTATGTTTTTTCTGCCTCTGCAGTGTTGTTTGACATTTAAAACAATCTGCTGAGTGAACCTGATGTGACACCAGCCAAGCAGCTGAGTGATTGGATGTTCAGACACGTTAGTCATGACTGTGTATTCTAACAATGCTGAATTAAAATTTTATGCCCCACCTTGATTGTTAAGGGGGCATTTAGTCCCATCCGTATGTCTGTCACAAACTTACAGTTTTAGTTTGAACTTGTAGATCTATCTTCAATTTGCAATTTTGCCTCGTTTATTATCAAAGCGGTAGGACTGACACACATTTTCTTGTTTCGCTCGACCAGCTAATACACTGATTTAGCCCTTAGAATGCTGCAAACGAAAAGTGTCGTCTGCTGTTGCTTAATATTTTGCTTTTTTCCTCAATAAAAACATGCTTTGACAGCACTTTAGAATCATTTCCATTGGAAATGATTCTCAAGTGCTGTCAGAACATGTTTTTATTTAATTCACCAGTGTAAGGGTTAAATATAAAATAAATCATCGCTCTCTGGTGTCTGTCTGATTTAGAGGGGATTTCCCTTATACAACTTGCTGATCACAATGATTGGAATATTTATATCGACAGTCCAGCCATATCTGCAGTTAATAGGCTGGGGACATTTTGAACACCCCTGGCCAATAAAACAGATACGTTATCTGCCCTTAGGCCCTGCTACCACAGAGGATACTGATAGCTAATTGGTTGATTTAGGGCCCCTATTTAACCCATTGATGTCAATGGATACAATTCATTTACTGAAAAAATCTGATTATTTTCTTTATTTCTCCATAAAAGTATATGTTGGTATAAATGACAGCCGATAATAAAGTTGCTGGAGGTCAATCGATGAGTCCAAAAATAGGTAGACCAGGTGTGTTATCATATCATAGCCTCGTTTTCGTGTATAATAACTACATTATAATGTGCATGTGCATGCATGTCAATGTAATAGTGTATCTTGGTGCACAAATAGTCATGTAGTGTGGCTCAGTGGTATCGAAGCGGGAGAATATCCATACGTTTGCAGAACTTTTGTTCATTTTATCTGGTCGAGAGTTCGAACCTCACAAAATGCATTTGGCTTATAATGGGTTTATATCGGTGGATTTATGGTCCCTATTTAACCCATTATATATATGGATGCAATACATTTATTGAAACGACCTGATTATTTTCTTTATTTATCCATAAAAATATATGTTGTTACCACTCATTTTAACCATCTCGTCGAGATGGTTCAAATGAGTGGTAACAACATATATTTTCGAACAGAAATAGAGAAAATATCGAAAAAATCTGATTATTTTGTTTAGTTCACCATATGTTGTTACCACTCATTTGAGATTTTGCCCCCAATGCAGTAGGTTAAATGCCCGATCGAAGAACCTGTTGGCTTGATCTTAAATGACCTTAGCTGTTGATAGGCCGTTAAACGCCAATAAATCAAATCAAAATTACATAGATGGGAGGTTACTCTTAACAGATGTATGTTGTATGTTGGTCGGTTGGCAGAAACGTAGTTTGACTAGAGAGATGGGGTCGTACAACATTTGTCACCCGTTTAGTGCCTCATCTGTGACTTGAACTCTTTGCATGCTGGGAAACTTGTGGTCTATATATAGTTCAAAACTAGCGGACAAAAATTCATCATATTTTCTTGTATTTCTCCCCGTAAATATCATGAATATGTCTTGGAATTTCATTAGAATTGAGTCCTCAATTCTAATGAAATTTCAAGACATATTTACAGAGAGAAATAAAACATACACTCCTAATTCATTTGGCGGATATTTTCGCCGCTAGCAGGCAAATAGTTACCGGTAATGGCTGCATAAATATGGCTTATGGTAGTTGTGGCCAATAATATTAAACACCTGGGGCCCGTTTCGCTAAACTTCCTGCGACTAAAATGTTCGCTAGTGCAAATTTAGGATCGTCTGTAAAGTTCAATTGATGGGTTTACATTTATTGAGCATAGGCTGCATATGCAGACTATGCTCAATAAATGTAAATCCAATACATTGTAATTGTTTACAAGAAAACTCTGTTAATGTGAAATTTACAGACTATCATAATTTTGCACATACAAACATTTTAGTCGTGCAAAGTTTAGTGAAACGGTCCCCAGATATGTGACTGACTGCATATATATGGCTTCTGGCAGTTGTGGCCAGTCTAGTACCTGATATGTGATTAACGATGATTATGATATTTGTAACCAGTCTACATATGAACATCTGTGATTTTGACATGATAAACGTTGCTGAAACATTTGTGGCAAGTCTAGCATCAGACATAAAATATGGCTCTGTATCATAACGTGCGTATTTAATGTGATACGGTATACATTTTGCACCACATCTGTGACAACCGAACCTGATACAACACCGTATGTCGTTACCAATCTGCCTACTGTACACAATGGGCAGGTCGTGTTCCTGATAGGGAAAAGATAATTTATCCCATTGCCGTCTAAGGTTAGAATTGATTTTTGTTGAAAAATCTGACTATTTTCTCCGTAAAAGTGTATGTTGTTACCACTCATTTGCCAATACCGTATTTCTAGTCTAGAATTTAAATAACCCTATTTTTATCATTTCTTCTCGAAAGTATATGTTGTTACCACTCATTTGAACCGTCTTGACGAGACGGTTCAAATGAGTGGTAACAACATATATTTTCGAGAAGAAATAAAGAAAATATGGATTTTTTTCTTGAAAATCTTGTACTAACTGTAATAGTTTTATCCTGCCTTTTTATGAGTTTATCCAATTTAAATTTACTTTGCTACATGGGGGTGGGGAGGGGGATTGGTGTGTTTATTACAATAATTACGGTATCTATGTTGGTAGGTAGATGTGTTGGATCTTTCTCATAGGGATCTAATTTTGCCATTTGCTAATATTGAATGTATGGTGGGTGAGGTTGAGACGGTTACCTAAATATTCCCGACAGATTAACCTGCCTAGTTTGCCTCGGACATTATGCACCTGGGGGATTGAGTAAGCCAATCTCCAAAGGACTTGGGAAGTAGTTGTCTTTGTAGTAACATAGCATAATTACTCTAAATATTTGGACACCTTTTCTTGGGGGAAACTCCTATAAAATGGCATAAAAATGCCGACTCCATGTAATAACCAAACATATTTGGACACCATTTTATAGGGGTTTCCCAAAACAAATTGTATCAAAATGAAATTGATATTGTCATATACCAGCAGGGCTCCAGATAAGGAATTAGTAATTGAGTATTTTCACCCCATCATTTCTGAAGCAATTGGGTATTTCAAAATTTGAATTGGGTAAAATAAAATCACACTGCTGTTTACACATCAACAGACAGCAATTATTGAATAGTTTGCTTCGAAATGAAAACATATCTTGGCATTTCATTAGAATTGTCTCCTTAATGAAATACCAACATGTGTTTTTGTGGAAATAAGAAAAAATTGCTATATTTGTGGTCTGTTTATTGTTTTCTGCAGCATGATAAAGGTACCACAAAATTGTTATTGCTTTTTGATAATCGCAACATGTACTTCTGATTTCATTTGGGTTTTTTGGCAATTTTAATTGGGTATTTAAGCAAATACGCAGCTTAACTGGAGCTCTGTACCAGTACAACCATTACAACCACAAATACTGGAGCTCTCTACCAGTACAACCATTACAACCCCAAATACTGGAGCTCTCTACCAGTACAACCATTACAACCACAAAATACGGAGCTCACCATACAACCTTACAACCCCAAATACTGGAGCTCTCTACCAGTACAACCATTCAACCACAAATACTGGGAGCTCTCTAAACACTAAGGCATGTTTACCATACAAACCATTACAACTCTGGGTCTACCAGTACAACAACCATTACAACCCCAAATACTGGAGCACTCACCATACAACCATTACAACCACAAATCTGGAGCTCTCTAACCAGTACAACCATTACACAAATACGGAGCTCTCTACAAACAACCATTAACCACACAAATACGGAGCTCTACCAGACAACATTACAACCAAATACTGCTCTTACCATACAACTTTACAACCACAAATACTGGACTCTCTACCAGTACAACCATTAACCACAAATTCTGGAGCTCTAAATACAGTACAACCATTACAACCACAAATTACTGGAGCTCTCTCCGTACAACCTTTACAACCCCAAATACTGCTTCTCTACCATACAACCTTACACAAATACTGCTCTCTACCAGTACAACCATTACAACCAATTAATACAGTCTCCTACCAGTACAACCATTACAACCACCAAATACTGGAGCTCTCTAACCAGTACAACCATTAACCACAAAATAACTGCTCTCTACCAGATACCAGTACAACCATACAACCCCAAAATACTGGGGCTCTCTACCCAGTACAACCATTACAACCACAAATAATAGCTCTCTAACCAGACAACATTTACAAACCACACTGGGGCTCTCACCAGTACAACCATTACAACCCCAAAATACAAAGGGGCTCATTCTACCAGCTCTTCTACCAGTACAACCATTACAACCACAAATAACTGGGGCTCTCTACCATACAACCATTACTACAAATATGGGGCTCTCTACCAGTACAACCAATTACAACCACAAATACTGGGGCGGGGATCTCTCTCTATACCAGTACAACCATTACAACACCATTAAATTCTGGAGCTCTCTTACCAGTACACCATTACAACCATTCAAATACGGGGCTCTCTACCAGTACAACCCATTACAACCCCAAATACTGGAGCTCTCTAACCAGTACAACCCATTCAACCACAAATACTGGGGGTCTCTCCAGTACAACCATTCAACCACAAATACTGCTCTACCAGACAACATTACAACCACAAATACTGGGCTCTCCTGTACAACCATTACAACCACAAATACTGGAGCTCTCTACCAGTACAACCATTACAACCCCAAATACTGGGGTCTCTACCAGTACAACCATTACAACCACAAATACTGGGGCTCTCTACCAGTACAACCATTACAACCACAAATACTGGGGCTCTCTACCAGTACAACCATTACAACCACAAATACTGGGGCACTACAGTACAACCCTTACAACCACAAATACTGGACTCCTACCAGTACAACCATACAACAATAACCTGGAGCCTCTACCAGTACAAACATACAACCCAAATATGGGGCTCTCTACCAGTACAACCATTACAACCACAAATACTGGGGCTCACCAGTACAACATTACAACCACACTGGGGCTCTCTACCAGTACCAACCATTACAACCACAAATACTGGGGGCTCTCTACCAGTACAACCATTACAACCCCAAATACTGGGGCTCTCTACCAGTACAACCATTACAACCCCAAATACTGGAGCTCTCTACCAGTACAACCATTACAACCCCAAATACTGGAGCTCTCTACCAGTAACCATACAACCACACACATCTCTACCAGTACACCATTACAACCACAAATTACTGGGGCTCTCTACCATTACAACCATTACTAACCACAAACTATGGGCTCTCTACCAGTACAACCATTAACCCCAAATACAGTCTCACCAGTACCATTACAAACCACAAATACTGGACTCTACATACAACCTTACAACCACAAATACGGGGCTCTCTACCCATTAACCCCCATACAACCCCAAATACAGGGGCTCTCTACCATACAACCATTACAACCCCAAATACTGGAGCTCTACAGTACACCATTACAACCACAAATACGGGGGCTCTCTACCATACAACCATAACCCCAAATACTGGGGCTCTACCAGTACAACCATTACAACCCCAAATACGGAGCTTCTACCAGTTACATCATTACAACCACATAAATATGGGGTCCTTAACCAGGGGTTACAACCCCATACCACAACCCCATAGCTCTCTACCGTACAACCACAATTACCAACCTTACAACCCCATTAAATACTGGGGAAGGGGGCTCTCAACCAGTACAACCCATTACAACCCACAAATACTGGGGCTCTCTACCAGTACAACCATTACAACCACCAAAACTGAGGGGCTCTCTACAGTACAACCATTTACAACCACAAATACTGGGGCTCTCTACCAGTACAACCATTACAACCACAAATACTGGGGCTCTCTACCAGTACAACCATTACAACCACAAATACTGGGGCTCTCTACCAGTACAACCATTACAACCCCACAAATACTGGGGCTCTCTACCAGTACAACCATTACAACCCCAAATACTGGGGCTCTCTACCAGTACAACCATTACAACCACAAATACTGGGGCTCTCTACCAGTACAACCTACCATTACAACCCCAAATAACCACAAATACTGGGGCTCCTCTACAGTTCTACACAACCATAACCATTTACACCCCAAATACTGGAGCTCTCTACCAGTACAACCATTACAACCACACATACTGGGGCTCTCTACCAGTACAACCATTACAACCACAAATACTGGGGCTCTCTACCAGTACAACCATTACAACCACAAATACTGGGGCTCTCTACCAGTACAACCATTACAACCACAAATACTGGGGCTCTCTACCATGGTACAACCATTACAACCCCAAATACTCCCCAAATGCTCTCTACCATACAACCATTACAACCCCCAAATACTGAGCTCTCTACCATTACAACCATTACAACCCCCAAATACTGGGGCTCTCTACCAGAACAACCATTTTACAACCCCAAAATACTGGGGGATCTCTACCAGGGTACACCATTACAACCACAAATACAGGGGCTCCTTCCCCAAAACTACCAGAATACAACCATTACAACCACAAATACTGGGGCTAACTTCTTACCAGTACAACCATTACAACAACAAATTACTTGGGGCTCTCTACCCCAAATACAAAAAACCATTACCAACCACAAAATACGGGGCTCTCTACCAGTACAAAACATTACAGAAACCCCAACAATACTGGGGAGCTCCTCCTTACCATACAACCATTACACCCCAAATACCTGGAGCCTCCTCTTTACCGGGGCTTACAACCATAAACCACAAATACTGGTGCTCTCTTACCAGTAACCAAACCATAACAACCACAAATACTGGGTGCGGGGTCCTCTACCAGTACAACCATAACCACAAATACCTGGGTGGCCTCCTTACCAAATTACCAACCAATTAACCAACCAAACCAAAATACTGTGCTCTCCTACCAGTACCAACCAAATTACAACCACAAATACTGGGGCTCCTCTTAACCATTAACAAACCATTACCATTACAAATACTGGGGCCTCTCTACCAGTTAACCAACATAACCAACCAACAAATAACCCCTACTGGGCTCTCTCCAGTAACAACCATTACCAACCCCCAAAACAGGGGAGCACCTTCTAACAGTACACCAAAACCAAAAACAACCACACTGGGGCTCTCTACCAGTACAACCATTACAACCCCAAATACTGGGGCTCTCTGGGGTAAGAAACATAATATTTATTTCTGTTTCCATGGATGGAACGTGGATGGGGTTAATAAGAACACCTGACTTCAAATCCGGAGGTTGTGTGTTCAAACCTCGCCTAGGGCATCAAAAATACTTTCATACATGTAGTGTTTCCATCCCACCGGTCGGTCGGATGAGACTTTAAACTGTGTCGCGTCTCTATATGACCTTAGCTATTGCTGGGACGTTAAACCCATTCGCGTTCACTTTTATTTCCCCGAAATAAAGAGTGTCTGAATATTTATGGTTATTTCGGTAATACAGACACTGGGGTGTATTCCTAGCATGTTGAGAAGTGAAACCTGCGTACCACACCTCACCCTGGACGGATAACAGTGAATCGCCAAGTGGGTAACAATCAAATATTGTTCCTCTGCAATGGACGCTTGATTCATAGTTTTAACTCTTTGCATGCTAGCAGCGAAAATAACATCCAACAAATAACGAGTATGTTTCTCTCTGTAAATATGTCCTGGAATTTCATTAGAATTGCATCCTCCGCACTCAATTCTAATGAACTTCCAAGACATATTCATGGTGTTGGATTTCAATACCAGTAGCCTATTTCATCAACATTGCAAAGTATACTTTAGTAGCAAAGTATACTTTGAGGGAGAAATTTTAAATTTTATGATAAATTTATTAATTCTTATTATACTGAATTTATTACATTATCACAGCCAATTTGGCTGTGATAGTGTAATAAATTCAGTATAATAATTCTGCATACTTTTAATCATGAAATATATTTATTTGTTAGTTCTATATGAAATAATGCATTTCAGGAAAAATAAATGATTACTCCCTCAAAGTATACTTTGCTAGTAAAGTATACTTTGCAATGTTGATGAAATAGGCTACTGAGGTCATGGGTTCAAACCATAGCATTTTATCCCACTAGTCTTTCGATTGTGTCTTTAAACTGTGGTCCTGTCTCTTTATGTGGCTGTGACTGGAGAAATGGGGCTTATGGGTTTTGCGACCAGTGTAGATCCAGATCAGCCTGTGCATCTGCACAGTCTGATCAGGATCTGCACTGTTCGCCATTCCATCAATGAAACACACGTCATGGTTCTAACAAGCAATATATAGGTTTTATCAGGCTACAGGGGTTTGGTATTTGATCAGGCGCTGTACTTGTCACAAATCCCATAAGCCCCATTTCTCTAGTCACAGCCACATATGACCTTAGCTGTTGCTGGGACGTTAAACACATTCGCTTTAACATTTCACTTTTCAATCCCCGGCCACCTGAGGTATAACATATATTTTGATAATATTTTCATCTCAGTAGAAAATGAATTGAACCATTGGGATATCTGTGTAAATCTAAATACTCTTTGAGAGTGAATCAGTGATTGACCGCCCCTTCACTGGCATAGCCAGGAGGGGTGCAAGGGGTGAAAGCACCCCCTGAAATTTGGCCAGGGGTGTTTTTTAGCCAGGTTTTTTGAAAAAAAATCCAGGCTATTGGATTGGCGAAAGCTGGGCGGGCGGGTGGGTGGCAGGCGGCGGCGGGCGGCGTCCACAATCAATGTTAAGTTTTCGTGTTTACAATGTTAAGTTTTCGTGTTTAAGTCCATTTCTTTGTTACTGTACCACCTAGGACCACCAAACTTTCACAGCTTCATAATCAAGGGGTGCCCACCACATATCACTATCCAACATGTTACTTCTTTTTTAACTTGACCCATTTTTTCCGCGTAGTCGACTTAGCCATTTTCAATGTTAAGTTTTCGCGTTTACAATGTTAAGTTTTCGTGTTTAAGTCCATTTCTTTGTTACTGTACCACCTAGGACCACCAAACTTTCACAGCTTCATAATCAACGGGTGCCCACCACATATCACTATCCAACATGTTACTTTTTTTTTAACTTGACCCATTTTTTCCGCGTAGTCGACTTAGCCATTTTCAATGTTAAGTTTTCGCGTTTACAATGTTAAGTTTTCGTGCTTAAGTCCATTTCTTTGTTACTGTACCACCAAGGACCACCAAACTTTCACAGCTTCATAATCAAGGGGTGCCCACCACATATCACTATCCAACATGTTACTTTTTAGCTCACCTGAGCAAAGCTCGTGTGAGCTATTGTTATGGCAAAGTGTCCGTCGTCCGTCGGCCGTCCGTCCGTCCGTCCGTGAACATTTTCAATCATCTTCTTCTCCCGAACTGCTGAGCCGATATTGGTTAAACTTCACAGGGATGATATATGGGTGATGCCATTTCAGATTTGTTAAAATGGAGGTCATCCACAATCCAAGATGGCCGCCATGGAAAAGTAGGTCAAATTCTTAAAAAATCTTCTTCTCACGAACCGCCAGGCCGATTTCGACGATACTTGGTATGAATGATCGATAGTTAGCGCTGTTTCAGATTTGTTCATATGGTGGCCCGTGGGTCAAAAATGGGCGTCGCCCGAGGGGTCAAATAGGGGTCAAATTTTATTTTTAACCGAATATAGTCATGTAATATATCAAATCGAAGGTATTGACGAGACAATCACTCTGGAACATTTTTTGTCTAAATCATATGATTACGTCATCCAAGATGGCCACCGATAGTTCAAATCTATGACTAAAGATTTCAAACGTCTTTTTCTTGTAAACTGCTTGGCCGATATTGGCCAAACTTAACTGTAATGGTCTGTGGTTGAAGCCTGTTCATTTTTGTTAAAATGGAGGTCATCACCAAATCCAAGATGGCCGCCGTTGAGAAGTAGGTCAAATTCTTAAAAAAAATTCTTCTCACGAACCGCCAGGCCGGTTTCGACGATACTGGGTATGAATGATCGATAGTTAGCGCTGTTTCAGATTTGTTTATATGGTGGCCCCTGGGTCAAAAATGGGCGTGGCCCGAGGGGTCAAATAGGGGTAAATTTTATTTTAACCGAATATAGTCATATAAATATCAAATCGAAGGTATTGACGAGACGATCACTCTGGAGAATTTTTTGTCTAAATCAGATGATTACGTCATCCAAGATGGCCACTAATAGTTCAAAAGGTCATTCTTTTACTAAAGATTTCAAACGTCTTTTTCTTGTGAACTGCTTGGCCGATATTGGCCAAACTTAACTGTAATGGTCTGTGGGTGAAGCCTGTTCATTTTTGTTAAAATAAAATGGGTCAAAAATGGGTGTGGTGGGGCCACCCGAGGGTCAAATGGGGGTCAAAATTGATTTGATTTTTGACAGAATATGGCCATATAGTATATCGGATCGAATATATATAGTATATCGATCGAATGTACGACGAGACGATCACTCTACAGCATGTTTTGTCTAAATCAGATGATTTTGTCATCCAAGATGGCCACCGAAAGGTAAAAAATAAAAAATTTGTTTTACTAATTCAAACGTATTATTCTTGTGAACTGCTGGGCCGATATTGGCCAAACTTAACTGAAATGGTTTGTTGGTGAAGCCTGTTCATTTTTTTGTCAAAATGGAGGTCATCACCAAATCCAAGATGTCCGCCGTTGAAAAGTAGGTCAAATTGTCAAAAAAATCTTCTTCTCACAAACCGCCCGACTGATTTCGACGTTATAGTAACCAAATCCTTCTGATTTGTTAAATTAGTGACCGTATACCCTTGTTTACTGACATCGAGTTATTGTAAATCATTTTGACCTCACTCCTTAAAAAGGGTCTAGACACCATTTGTAGCACATGTCATGTAAGCAAATGTCTACCCTAATAAAGGTATAGCAGTAAATCACATGCACATTCGCAATATATGTTACATCAGAAGGTACCAACAAATTCTGTGGATTGTAAGTGAAGAGTCTTTGTGAAATCAAGATGACCACTATGGAGGCTTTTAGGTGAGCGATACAGGCCCATTTGGGCCTCTTGTTTTTTAACTTGACCCATTTTTTCCGCGTAGTCGACTTAGCCATTTTCAATGTTAAGTTTTCGCGTTTACAATGTTAAGTTTTCGTGTTTTAGGTCCATTTCTTTGGTACTGTACCACCTAGGACCACCAAACTTTCACAGCTTCATAATCAAGGGGTGCCCACCACATATCACTATCCAACATGTTACTTTTTTTTTAACTTCACCCATTTTTTCCGCGCAGTCGACTTAGCCATTTTCAATGTTAAGTTTTTGCGTGTACAATGTTATGTTTTCGTGTTTAAGTCCATTTCTTTGGTACATTCTAACCCCCAACCGTGTGGCCCCTGTGCCCAATGTCAAGGTCAAATTACTTTTAATTTTTTTGTTAATGTTTTTTAGTGTACTATATCTCTGCAACTGCTTCACCCATTACCTTGTTACACTTCACATGGGTGTTTATCATCATTGTCGCACCCGCTTGCGGAAAGCGAGATATCGTCGGCATTTTGGCATACGTCCGTCCGTACGTCCGTGTCCTGTTAAAGTTTTTTTGTTAAAGTTTTTCCATCTACTATATCTATTTTTTTAGTGTCCATGCCTCGCCCCAAGGCGCGACATGCAGGCCACGGCCATCTAGGTATTGGCAAACAGTGTAGATCCAGCTGTAGATCATCAGGATCTGCACTTTTTGCAAGTAATTTTCATATTTTTGAGAACAAAAGCACCCCCGTTTCATAAATGGACTAGTCTGAAAATAATTTTGTGACAATTGAATTGGTCCGGAGATTAACATATAAAAATCCATTCTAGTTACTTTGGGGTGAAAGTGTTAACTTTCGTTCCTCTCAGGGAAATTAAACTGGAATTATATGTTAAAACTATTAAAAATGACTATAATCAAGGAAATTAAATGTAGAAATCAATATTTTTCCTGGGAAGGAAGCGGGAGGAAGGATGCTCCTGCATCCGTTTCCAAATTTGATCCACAATCCGCGCCCCCCTCGGCAAAACCTGGTTACGCCACTGCCCTTTGTCTCGAATGTAAAGTAGCGACGCCACAGAAATGCACAGACGGCTCATCATTAGATGTGTACAACCTGGCGGAATGTGACAAAAATAGCTACAACAACAACTTTTGGACGAATACATCAAATTATAGGGACAGAAATAATACACATTGGAACGTTCCCACACCTTGGGTGTGAATTAATTGTGACTTGAGCTATTTCTTTAAAAAATAGACTCAAGCTGTGGAAAGGGACTTTATGATGTGTGCGACCCGTGTAGCCCCTCCTTATCAACTCCTTCAGTGAATGGCAAACAGAGTATCTCCCAGATCAGTATGTGCATCCTCACTGTCTGATCAGGAGTGGGACATGATGTGTGCAACCAGTGTAGCCCCAGATCAGCTGGAACAACATTTGGCTGGAACATTGGTTATCTGGAACACTGGTTACCTGGAACAACATTTATCTGGAACACACTGTCAGTTCCATGTTTTTCTGCCGACGCAATTTTGACTATTAAACACATTAAATCTAAAAAATATTTAAATGTAAGTACTTTTTCACCAATAACAAAAAAGTCACCCTCCCCAAAAAAAATTGTTTTGTGAAATTCCATCAAATATTGATTTTATAGCGTAAAAACAATTTTCCTATGGGAATTTAACATGGGGGAAAAAGAGGAGGAAGCAGTGGGGGAGGGGTCAAAAAAGAAAACATTTTGGAAATTGACTCCGAAACCTGTCTAGATAGCTTGGAAATGATGTAACTAAAAAAACAAAAGTTTTTGTTATTGATGAAAAACTACTTACTTTTAAATATCTTTTAGATTTAATGTGTTTAATAGCCAAATGTTTGTCGGCAAAAAAACGTGGAACAGACAGTAGTTATCTGGAACAACATGTATCTGGAACACTGGGTATCTGGAACATTTGTTATCTGGAACTTATACACTGGGACAATGACATGACCGAGAGGAGAACTCATATTTCACATGTTTCAGTTTCGCCGTCAGATTGACGCTATTGATCTCCGAGCTTCCAATTTTGTTACAAGTACTCCAGAATTGGGACAACAATGTATGAATGTTCGCCGCCATATTTTCTCCAAGTTCAACCGGAAATCAAGCCCTCTCCAAATTTCTATTGTATTCAATTCTGTGGACAGTCCCTATGCATTTTGCTGATGTCTTTGAATAGTTAACGCTCAGAATGCGGGAAATGAAAATTGTCGTCTGCTGTTGTTTCATACTTTGTCTTTTTTCTCAATAAAAATGTAGTTTGGCAGCACTTTGGAATCATTTCCATTGGAAATGATTCTAAAGTGCTGCCAAACTATGTTTTATTTTCGGAGAAAAATGAAAGTTGAAAAATGAACAGCAGACGGCAAAATTGAATTCAACATTTTAAAGTTATGAATTTTAGAAAATCGTGTCTGCTTTTGTTTCATATTTTGTCGTCTCAATAAAATATGATTCTAAAGCGCTGCCATATGTTTTTGCTGAGAATGTAACATGAGAAATAAAGCGCAGACGACAAAATTTAATTCAGCATTGTAAAGTTAAGAATTGAAGGAAATGGTTGTGTGTGCATGCTGTTCTATTGTCTAACCTTTACAATGCTGAATTAAATTTTATCGTCTGCTGTTTATTTTTTTTATTTTCTTGTTTTTCGCATCAAAAACATGCTTTGATAGCACTTTAGAATAATTTCTAATGGAAATGATTCTAAAATGATACCAAATCATTTTTTATTCCAAGAAAGTATTAAATATGAAACAACAGCAGACAACAGTTTTCGGTTCCCGCATTCTAAAGGTCAATTGTGATTCAGAAAATGCTTCAGATGGGGGTTAGAATTAAATGGAGAACGCTATTGTTTGCCAAAATTTCCAAATTTCCAAATGCATTAGTTATGATAATTATAGAATTCTCTCATTCTTCAACCAGTCATTGTTAATCGGTACAATGCTGAATTAATGAGGGGGCTACTATCAGAGAGGGGGGCTACTATTGAGAGAGGGGGCTACTATTAGAGAGGGGGCTACTATTAGAGAGATTAGAGAGGGGGCAGGGGGGGGGCTACTATTAAAGAGGGGGGGCTACTATTAGAGAGGGGGCAACTGTTAGAGAGGGGGCTATTATTACCAGGGGCTGCTACTAGAGAGGGGGCTATTTTTTGAGAGATGGGCTACTATTAGAGAATTAGAGGGGGGGGGGCTTACTAACTATTAGAATATATACGATCTTTCTATTTCTGTCGGTTTCTTGTATTTCCGAATATATGAATATATCGTGAGGGAATCGTATTCCATTAGTGCAGTGATGTAAAATGGCATGAGGCGGACATATTCTCCCCGGAAACTCGAGACGTCAAGTCGGGTGAAATGTAAATTGTCGCTGCCACAGATAAGCCGTGTATTAGGAAATTTTCTGTCTAAGGTTTCTTTCAAATTACATACAGGTAAAATAGGCTGAAAATGTTAATATTTTTATGTGCCTCGATTTTCGATTTTACCTGTTTGTCTTTCCGTCCGGGCACACAATCGGGGCCTTAAGTGGTTGGATGTGTGGCCTACATGTAAGACAAAAGAAAACAATGTAACTCATTCCGTAGCCACTTAAGCCTTTTATTTGAACACAATGGATGTACCACCTAAGGGATGTAACGTAGGGACGTCCGTTCGTCCGTCCGGGCGCACAATCGGGATCTTAGGTGGTTGGGGTGCCATGAAACAATGCAACTTGTTCTGTAACCACTAAAGCCTATTGTTTCTTAGGTGGTCATTCTTTTGCTTGAAAACAATGGATATACTACCTAACGGGTGTATGCACGTCCGTCCATCTGTCCGGGCACATGATTGGGGTCTTAGTCGTATGTCGTGTCAAATATTTAAAAAAAGTGTTTATCTGCAGCAGCGACAAAGTGACACAAGCTATTTTAGATTTTCAAGGACAACCAAATTAGCCCTTTCAACACCACATACCTGTATAGCGGTATTGGCAAACAGTGTAGATCCAGATGAGCAGGCTTGTGACGAGCCGTCTCATCAGGCTCTGCACTTTTTGCAAGTAATTTTCATTTTTTTTTTGTAAACAAAAACACCCCCTTTTCATAAATGGACTAGTCTGAAAATCATTTTGTGACGATTGGATTGGTTGCAAAATTAACATATCAAAATCCATTCCAGTTACTTAGGGGTGTAAGGGTTAAGCAGTTATTGTTTGACAAGGTGTGAGGGCAAGGAACTTCCAGGTACGTTTCACGTCACTGTAACATTAAATGCTCAACATAATTGTGGCTGTGACTGCAGAAATAGAGCTTATGGGTTTTGCGACCACTGTAGATCCAGATCAGCATTCGCACAGTCTGATCAGGATCTGCACTGTTTGCCATTTCATCAATGAATACAGACCATTATCAGACTACAGGTGTGTGCTATTTGATTTAAGGATAAATTTATTAATTTTTATTATACTGAATTTATTACATTATCACAGCCAAAATGGCTGTGATAATGTAATAAATTCAGTATAATAATTCTGCATGCTTTTAATCATCAAATATATGCAGTGGTTGGTTCTATATGTAATACATTTCGGGAAAAAAAAAAGATTACTCCCTCAAAGTATACACAAAACCCATAAGCCCCATTTCTTCAGTCACAGCCACAAATGTATTTCCGTGTCCAGTTTCACCCCCATCTCAAGTGTTATGAATGGGAAAGTAATTTGTGATACTTAGGGGTACTTGATACTGAAGTCTTGTGGGGTTAGACGTGTACTCTAAAATTTCATTCCATCAGCTGGTGTGGAAATTGTATCCAGCTCTAAGCTAACAGTTACCGATAGTAGAGGAGGATGGAGGCAGCAAACCCTGCCGCCAACCTCCTCTACTACCGATACTTATTTTTTATTTATCGGCTTCTAAAAAAAGCATAATTTTAATTGATATGGTCATATAGAGACGGGGTATTGGTTTCAGCAGTTACAGATGTCACATATTAGAAAGCTCGATTTCAAGTCTTGTCCAGACCAGTGGGATGGATGTCTTTAATTCAAGTCATATACTATGAAAACAGAATAAAAAGCCAACCGAATGAGCGACCGTATTTATTATAGCACGTAACAGGAAAACACACCTATTTTTGTTGAGGCCATATATGCATTAAACTATGTTTAAACTGACTAGAAAGAAACCAATTTCTCCAGCTGGTATAATGTTATCTTTTGACAACTAAAAGTTGTTGTGTTTCACAAATTTTGTTTCTTGGTATTGTAATAGCTGTTTATCACGGTCTATGATAGTAGCTGGCATGTGGTTGTTGGTTGGGAGCATGCGATCGGTAATTTAACGATCGGGATTCATTCTTACCGGAATCCCGACCGGTGTCATGGTTTGACCCTCATGTTCATTTTTGGCTTTCTTGTATGTGAGAGTTGAATCTGGTTATATACACCTTATAAGTGTAATACCTAATTATTCCTAATCCTATTACTTGTAGGGTAAGGGGCCAAGTGACTGGTGTGGTATGGACCTGGCACCAGTAGCCGATTTCACCAACATTGCAAAGTATAATTTTCTAGCAAAGTATACTTTGAGGGGTAATAATTAATTTTTCCCAAAATGCATTATTTCATATAAAACTAACCACTTCATATATTTGAAGATTAAAAGTATGCAGAATTTTTATACTGAAATTATTACATTATCACAGCCAAAATGGCTGTGATAATGTAATAAATTCAGTATAATAAAAATTAATGAAATTTTTCTAAAGTTGAAAATGTTTCCCTCAAAGTGTACTTTCCTAGAAAAGTATACTTGGCAATGTTGGTGAAATAGGCTCAGGTTATGCTAATTTCAGGGCTGAATATATGTTTTGGGATGCAGCAATGCAGCAGGGTAACTGCAGGATTGGATCGTACCTGTTGGCCCGGCCTTAACCCTTACACCGCTATCTTAATTTTTTTGTCATCTGCTGTTTATTTTCTATTTTCAACATTTACCATCAAAAACATGCTTTGTCAGCACTTTAGAATAATTTTCAACATGCTTTGACAGCACTTCAGAATCATTTCCATTGGAAATTCTGAAGTGCTGTCAAACCATGTTTTTATTGAGAAATAAGGCAGATTTAAAAGCAACATCAGACGACAATTGTTGTGAGTAGCAGTCTAAGGGTTAAATGAGCTTAGCTGTTGATAAGCCATTAAACACTTATAAATCAAATCAAATCCTTGGAAGTCGACCAAATAAAATAGTGTTTTTTGCTGAAAAATCTCAAAGTAAAAAAACACATACTAAGACATGCTGGTGATCTGTGGTTGCCAAGTAACGTAGGGTGAGAGCGGAGTTTTAACTGGTTGTCTGATCGGCTCGATAATACTATACTAATAGTGAAAAAAACTCCATGGAATATGACCGAAGAAAATTGTGTGTTTTGCTGAAGAATCTCATATTAAATATCTGAGACATCATCTGCGACACAGTGCTGGTGACCTACGGTTGCCAAGTAACGAAGGGTTAGCGAGGAGTTTTAATTGGTTGTCTGATCGGCCGGGAAATAAGAATTTCGTATTCATGAATTCCCGAATTCTAAGACACACAGTCGATAGCGCCATCTGTCCTTTGGCTGTGGATATCTGTCTCTGTCAGTAGATTGTTAACTGTGCTGAATTAATTTTGTCGTCTGCTATTTACTTTTTAATTTCCATTTTTCACAACAAAAACATGGTTTGGCAGCACTTTAGAATCATTTCCATTGGAAAGTGCTGACAAACTATGTTTTTGATGATGAAAATGGAAAATAAAAAATAATCAGCAGACGACAAAATTTAATTCAGCATTGTAAGCGTTAACAGTGCTGAATTAATTTTGTCGTCTGCTGTTTACTTTTTAAATGCCATTTACACAACAAAAACACGGTTTGGTAGCATTTTAGAATAATTTTCAATGAAAATGATTCTAAAGTGCTGTTAAACCATGCTTTTATTGAGAACAACAGCAGGCGACAACCCTTATTATTGTTTTTGACATGGTTGTCTGTCTGTCTGTCTGTCTGTCTGTCCGTCCGTCCGTCCGTCCGTCCGTCCGTCTGTTACAAAATTTCTCGAGCGTTTCTCCAAGTATTTGAGTTAGAGACACAATTTTTTTCAGGAATATTTGTCATCATGTGAAGTTACACAACTGAGGTTTTAGATGCGGAGATTCATCAGTATTCACAGAGTTATGGTGGGTGGTGGTCGGGTGAACGCGACGGTGTAAATTAATGGTAGGGGTTCCTCCTTATAGGAATCACGATTTGCCTGGTTTGGCCCTCAGGTATGTTTTTATCTTTGGCTCTTTTGTTACCTGGGAGTTGAATTGTGTTATTGCCCATTATAAAAGTGGTAAGATTATTACTGATCTTATTGCTTTTGGGAGGGGGCCAAGTGATTCTGGTGTGGCGAGGACCTCGCATCAGATCAGGATTATTCTGATTTCAGGGCTGAATATATAGATTTTTTATTGTAAATATTCAGTTCTGATTTTAGGATTTTCCCCCCATTTGTACATGTACTTGACATGTACTTGATTGTACTTGTACAGGTAATATATGGGATTTAGTACTAAACCCATTGATCCAGCCTTAAATGACCTTAGCTGTTGATAGGCCGTTAAACCCTAACCCTAATATGGCCCTTGACTTAGTGAAAAGTGGCTATTTTCAACTTGTGTTGCACATAACTGAAAAACTATTTGAGCTACAGTCATTAAACCTTATAGGAAGGTTTACCAACAGATGGAGTATGTGCAGAGTTATGGCCCTTGACTTCGTGAAAATTGCCGATTTTTAGCTTCTGTCGCCGGTAACTCAAAAAGTATTTGAGTTACAGGTATATAGGAATGTTAATCAGCATGTGTAGTTGTGCACCTGGGGTTTTGTTTGTGGAATCATCCAGTAAGGATGGAGTTATGACCCTTGACTTAGAGAAAATTGGCTATTTTGTCTATCACAAATTTCATAACAAATTTGTGTCGTGCGTATTTTCAAAAGTGTTTGAGTTAGAGTTGCGAAATTTTACGGGAATGTTTGTCACTATGTGAGGTTGTGCACCTAGGGTCCGTTTCACTAAACTTTGTACGCCTAAAATGTTCGTAAGTGCAATTTTAGGATCGTCTGCAAATGTCAATCGATGGATTTACATTTATTGAGCATAGGCTGCATATGTAGCCTATGCTCAATAAATGTAAATCCAATAATTGATTGCAAGAAAACATTGTTAATGTGCAATTTACAGACTATCATAATTTTGCACTTACAAACATTTTAGTCGTACGGAGTTTAGTGAAATGCATCCCCTGGTTTTTTTGTATGCAGATTGATCTAGTATACCAAACCAAATCAAACCAAACCAACCAATCAACCGGTGACATCAGTCACAACATCCACAGATAACAATTCCTGTAAATAGTGATGTAAAAGTGCAGGTTTTTTTCTTCATAATTATGTGCCTGATACCTCCCTCCTTCAAGAACTTGCTAATTGCCAGCTAATTGGCTCGTCTAATTGGCTCGTCTAATTGGCTTGTCTCTGTACTTGCCATGTTATGCCCGCAGTCATTTCTGAAATTGACAACAACAGCCATCTGTGAACAAGGTGATGGCCCACGATGTAGAAGAATTGTGTTGTGAGAGTTAGAGGCAGGGGCGGATCCAGCAACTCTTGCAATCTACTCCCGTACCGTCCGTAGCTAGCTACGGACGGTACGGGAGTAATTGCAAGAGTTACCATTCGCAACAAGGGGGTTGTCTCTTCGAGCTCTTCGAAATGCACTTTCCTGTGTTTTACGGAATTTAAATTCAGACTCCAACTAACTGGTGGTAGACTGTGATCTATGTAAACTCCGTGGCTGAACGGGGGAGGGGGGGGTTTGCAACCCCGGACCCCCCTCTAGATCCGCCCCTGAGAGGGTACGCATATCTTAAAGCCAGAGTCCCACATGGCAGGTTATAATGTAGCAGAGACATATTTTTTCGTCCATTCTTTAGATATGACATTTTTCATGCAAACTAAACGTTCATTCACCATTACCCGTCATATTAATACGCATTGTTATACTTTGTATATCAAACGTAAATTTCCACACTGATATCAGGGGCGATAAGCGTGTTTCCTTAAAATGTTAACGGGAATTACTATTTATTCTCCGTATTTATATTTTGATGCGCAATCGTACTTTATAATCTATCGATAAAATTACTTTTTTCAGGTGATGTATTTAATTTGTATAAATAATTTAAAAATGTCCTGCCTCATTTGGATATCAAAATAGCCTGATACCACCGCGAGTCACTATCAGTAAAATTAAAATTACTAAATGATTATATCTGTATAGCGAGCACTCGTAATTTTTAGAACTGTTGGAATAGTGACACAATTATACACTTATTTAATTAAAGAACATTTCGTGCCTACTGAGTAGGTATGTACCTTTATTGTGGGCACTCATAATGTTTAGAACTGGTGGAATAGTTACACAATTATAATTCCAGCACAAAAATATTTACACAATTCCCTAACATTTGATTGGTCCGTAGCAAGTCTCTGTCCAAAATTTATATCCCAGTAAACTCCATGCCGAACTACTTTCCGTAACCGTCAGGTGCAGTTAAAATAATTTTTAAGAAAACGGAAAATAAACACATTTTCTTGATGAATTTATTTCAAATGCTGGAATTATAAGGAATGAATGGCCTTTTTGTGGAATTTATCGGGGATATAAACTTGGAAAAGTCGCGAGAATACTGGACGAGGCCTTCCGGCCTTCGTCCAGTATTCCCGCGACTTTTCCCAGTTTATACCCCGATAAATTCCACAAAAAGGCCATTCATTCCTATAATACACTTATTTTATTCCTGTAAAGAACATTTTATGCCTACTAGATGGGACCCCACCTTTAAGGGTGATGCCATTTTTAGTGGTTAATATCTTAACCCTTAGACCGCTACTCATACCAATTGTCGTCTGCTGTTGATTTTATATCTTGCCTTATTTCTCAATAAAAACATGGTTTGACAGCACTTCAGAATCATTGTAAATTATTCTAAAGTGCTGTTAAAGCATGTTCTTGATATCAGATAGAAATGGAAAATAGAAAATAGACAGCAGTCGACAAAAAAAATAAGATAGTGGTCTAAGGGTTAATGATGAATCTTACTTGAGTTAATCTTGCCGAGATGTCAACATTTCTGAACATCTATTGACAATCTCTCGATAATAAATATACGACTAGTTGTGGGTCGTGAACAGACTCGCGAAAGAATTCCCTTAAAACTGATTGTTATGTAAACAAAGGCATGTACACAACGCCATGACAAAGTGGCATGCTTGTTTACCATCATCCATATTTTTACCCATATGACCCGCGAAGGTAGTTTAAAATTTCAGGCACAGGCTCAACATGCGGGTCTCGGTCCACCCAGGCTCAATATGCGGGCTGCGGCCAATCTAGTTTAGAGCACATTAATTTCCAGAAAATGCGTAGTTTATATTCAAGGGCACCTAACACTTTCACCCCTAAGCAACTGAAATTATGTCTACTGAGTGGGCGTGTACCTTTAAGCCACCCTAAACATCTTTTGGGAGATGACCACGATAAGTTCTGCTTTCGGTCAAATCCCATTAGTTATCATGTATCATTTATCACTTGTATTGGATGAATAAAATATTGTTTAAAAAAACAAAAAACAAAACTGAAATGGGTTTTGTTACAATTGGATTGGTCGATAAATTAACACATGTTAATTTTTCAACCAATCCAATTGTAACAAAATTATTTTCAGACTAGTCCCTTCAAGAGGGTGTGTTTCTTTCTAAAAAAGTATGAAAATTACACCAGGAGCCGGCTCATCTGCATCTACACTGTTTGCAAACACTGCTATAGAGGTCTGTTGTGCTGTTGAAAGGTTTGCCCTTCATCACGAGCCGGCTCATTTGGATCTACACTGTTTGCAAACACTGCTATAGAGGGCTGTTGTGGTGTTGAAAGGTTTGCCCTTCATCACGAGCTGCTCATCTGGATCTACACTGTTTGCAAACACTGCTATAGAGGGCTGTTGTGGTGTTGAAAGGTTACCCTTCATCACAAGCTGGCTCATCTGGATCTACACTGTTTGCAAACACTGCTATAGAGGACTGTTGTGCTGTTGAAAGGTTTGCCCTTCATCACGAGCTGGCTCATCTGGATCTACACTGTTTGCAAACACTGCTATAGAGGGCTGTACTGCTGTTGAAAGGGTTAACCTTCCGATGTGTCGGACAACTGAATGTTGATAATAAAACTGCCAGCTGTGATACAAGAAACAAGACGATAACAAGCCTAACTACCTGATGTTGTAAAAACAATAGATGGTGGGTGGAAAAAAATTCCCACACTCCGTTTAATTGCCAAACTGGTGCCTTAACCCTGTCAACCCCAGAGGCTAAAATGCCAACTTGTGCAAACACTGTAGATCCAGATGAGCCGGCTCGAAACGAGCCGTCTCATCTGGATCTACAGCATTTGTCACTATTATTCAGGTCAAAAGAAAATCAGCATTTGTCATCAATGGAATAGTCCGAAATTAGTATTAAAAAAGCCAATGTATGATATCCAAGGTTGAAAGGGTGAATCATTTCAACACTCACAGACCTATATAGAATAGGGGTGTTTCAACACTCACAGACCTATATATAATAGTGGTGTTAGCAAATTACAAACTGTCTCATCAGTATTTGCAGCATTTGAGAGTAACTCCCTTTGTTCCCTGGTGCCTTAAAGGTACACGCCCACTCAGTAGACACACAATGTTATTTATATCAGAGACATCATCTGAGACATTTTCTGGCAAAATAAACATTCATTCACCATTACCCCACGTACAGATCGGAATTATTATACATTTTATATCAGACATAAATTTGCACACTGGTATCAGGGGCGATAATTGTGTTTCCTTCAAATGTAAACGGACATTACCATTTATTCTCTGTATTTATTTTTTGATGTGCAATGATCATACTTTATATTCTGTCGAAAATATTATTTTTTCAGGAGACACATTTAATTAGTATAAATAATTAAAAAATATCATGCCTCATATGCATATGAAAATAGCCTGATACCACCACGCGTCACTATCAGTAAAATAAACATTACTAAATGATTATATCTGTATAGCGAGCACTCGTAATTTTTAGAACTGTTGGAATAGTGACACAATTATACACTTATTTAATTAAAGAACATTTCGTGCCTACTGAGTAGGTATGTACCTTTAGTGCTTTCAACACTACATGCCTATAATAGTGGTGTTGCAAACAGTGTAGATCCACATGAGGCTGCTCATAACGAGCCGTCTCATCAGTATTTGCAGTGTTTGTCATTATTATACCCCTGCATACGAATTGTGACAGCTAGCTTATTTCATCACTGAGATGGTTCAAATGCAGGGGCCCGTGTCACCAAACTTTGTACGACCAAAATGTTCGTAAGTGCAAATTTAGGATCGTCTGTAAATTTCAATTGATGGATTTAAATTTATTGAGCATAGGCTGCATATGCAGCCCATGCTCAATAAATGTAAATGCAATAATTGTTTACAAGAAAACATTGTTAATGTGAAATTTACAGACTATCATAATTTTGCACTTAAGAACATTTTAGTCGTACAAAGTTTAGTGAAACGGACCCCTGGTCACCACATATATATACTTTGGAAATAATGTCTCAGTAATAACTGGACCATGAGTTATTAGTAGTTTGATTTAAGAGCAGACCCATAGTGGTGAATAAAATAATGCCACTGCGTACTATTGAGCTGGGGGCAAAAGAATTCAACCTAGACCCTCAAAATGGTGTTTCCTGCGTTCTAGAGTCAAAATAGTGCCACATTGCACCGTGGCTGCCCTAGTCAAAATAGTGCCACATTGCACCGTGGCTGCCCTAGTCAAAATAGTGCCACATTGCACCATGGCTGCCCTAGTCAAAATAGAGCCACATTGCACACTGGCTGCCCTAGTCAAAATAAATGCACGTTTGCACTGCTGCCCTAGTCAAAATAGTGCCACATTGCACCGTGGCTGCCCTAGTCAAAATAGTGCCACATTACACAGTCAAAATAGTGCCACATTGCACCGTGGCTGCCCTAGTCAAAATAGTGCCACATTACACAGTCAAAATAGTGCCACATTGCACCGTGGCTGCCCTAGTCAAAATAGTGCCACATTGCACAGTGGCTGCCCTAGTCAAAATAGTGCCACATTACACCGTGGCTGCCCTAGTAAAAATAGTGCCACATTGCACAGTGGCTGCCCTAGTCAAAATAGTGCCACATTGCACAGTGGCTGCCCTAGTCAAAATAGTGCCACATTGCACAGTGGCTGCCGGCGTGGTGTCTACGGCCTTGAACTGAGTTAATTTGATGTAACGAGTGTCCGGCTCCAGATAAGGAATTAGTAATTGATGAGTATTGTTACTCCAGCATTTCTCCAGCATTTCTGAAGCAATTGGGTATTTCAAAATTTTAATTGGGTAAAATAAAATTACACTACTGTTTACACATCAACAAACAGCAATTATTGAATAGTTTGCTTCGAAGTGTCTCCTTGGATATGTTTTCATGGAAAATAAGTAAAATATGCTATATTTGTGGTCTGTTTATTGTTTTCTGCATCATGGTAAAGGTACCACAAATTTTGTATTGCTTTTTGATACTCGCTACTTCTGATTTCAATTGTGTTTTTGGTAATTTTAATTGGGTATTGAAGCAAATATCCAGCTTATCTGGAGCGCTGGGTTAGACTGTAACACTTCATTAAGCACGTGTCCCAAATGTTTTACTATATGTCTATACAGGTCTCTACAGGTCAGAATGGATATAACATGACTCACGAGACAGTGTTGTGCCTAAAGCGAGCCCAGGGATTATTTTCCCACCTAAAATTGCCCATGTCCCTTAAAATTTCAAGATCTCCCTATTATTTTAATACAAACAGGGCCCAAAATCTGAAATTGTCCCTCTGAAAGTGAGACATAGGCACAACCCTGCTGTCAGAGAACACAATCTTAATGTTATAATGGATTGGAAGTGTATCAGTAAATTGTCAATTTAAAAAAAATGTATATTTTCTTAATTTCTCGTCAGAAGTATATGTAGTGACCACCATTTGAACCATCTCGCTGAGATGGTTCAAATGAGTGGTCACAACATATACTTTCAACGACAAATAAGAAAAACAGAAAAACTATTTAAAAGTTCACATGGCTATAAGCGTATTCCGAATGTAATCTAGCTTAAAGAAGTGACATCCAGCTAGCGCTAAATCAATATTTATTAAATTAGTTGACAGAGATTGCCAGAATCTTTGAGAAGCACCAGATAAATAGTTTTTCTATAAACACAAGGTTCTTGTCTCAATTACAGCGAAGATACAACATTTTGTATATTCTAATATCAGCCTCCTCTCTAATAGTAGCCCCCCTCCTTTCAATCGAAATTCAGTCTACATTCGTTTACGATACTAAAAGTCCAGTGGACTGAGGAAAACAACTTTGAGTTAACAAAAAATTGAGTTAACAAGAGTTATTATATAGGCAACACTTGGGACCAAAAATTTTACTTTGTCAGTAGTTTCACTTAAGAGAGTGCGAGGTAACGAGTGTTTGCTGTATATTTTAATACTAGCTCAGGCTCTCTAATAGTAGGCCCTCCCATATTTCCAATCGAAATACAGTTTACTCTCGTTTACTCGAAGTTCAGGGGATTGAGAAAACGTTGACTTTAACTTTGAGTTAACGAAACGTTGAATTATCGAGAGATGTTATATATGAAAACACTTGGGACCAATAATTTTTAGGCCTTTATCATGGAATTAGTGTCTACTATCCACTAAGTGGCATCCATTTTAGTTTTCGGCACAAGGCCTTTATCAAGGAATTAGTGTCTACTATTCGCTAAGTGACATCATTTTAGTTTTCGGCACAAGGCCTTTATCAAGGAATTAGTGTTTTAGCTGTCCGCTAAGTGGCATCAATTTTTGTTTTCGGCATAAGGCCTTTATCAAGGAATTAATGTCTACTGTCTGCTAAGTGGCATCCATTATGAAAACTAAAATGGATGCAATTTAGCTGATAGAGGCACTAGATGTAATTCCTTGATAAAGGCCTTGTGCCAAAACATTGGATGAGTGGATTCTTAGTTACTGAAGTATTGTTCAACATATTGCATTAACCCTTTCAACACCACAGAATACATAGAGAATACCAGGCTAGTGTATTTTGATATCAAGTTTATCAGGCAAGGCTAGGAAACGTGTAGGAATTCCGAGGCTTGCCGAGGAATTCCTACCGTTTCCGAGCCGAGTAACGTTTTATGATAGAAAATGACATTAGATGACGTTGTATTCTATGGACAGAACGCGGACTTGTTTATTGTTTATCCCTTTCAACACGACAGCCCTCTATAACGGTGTTTGCAAAACAGTGTAGATTCAGATGGGCCAACTCGTAACGAGCCGTCTCATCAGGAACTTCACATTTTGCAAGTAATTTTCATATTTATTAGAACAAAATCACCTGTTTTCATAAATGGCCTAGTCTGAAAATCATTTTGTGACAATTGGATTGGTTGGAAAGTAAACATACCAAAATCCATTCAAGTTATTCAGGGGTGAAAGGCTTATCTGGAGCAACGGCATTAAGTTAATCTTCAAGTTCGGTGGCACATTTCCCGTTGATGGAATTCGCTACAAATCATGATCAATAAAACACAAAGTGAATTGCCACGTCAAATTAATGATGTTTACAAGTTCCAAACGTGACACTCGCTCATCTGGACCGGCTGCCTATGGTTTCCCACGACAAACGGTCACAATGTTTAGGGCTGCCATATTCAATAGTGCTGCACTCCGCGCCAGCGTAAAATGCTTCAAGTCGAAATACCGTAATAACACTAAATATTAGGACACAATTTATTCTAGGAAGTTTTCGGGTACCCATTATCTCTGCAACTGTAAGTCGGATTAACTTCAAACTTCATATACTTCCTTATCACCATCCATATTTTCATTCCATACCACGCCCATGTGGCCTTCATGTCCAAGGTCAAGGTCAAATTACTTAGAAATTTACGTTAAGTTTTAAGTTTTTTAAATATTTGCATTAAAGTTTTTGTTTGTCGTACAGGTGTCGGCCGGGGTATACATGAACCTCTGCTCACTTGCTCTAGTTGCTAACTGCTTCTTGTCTTGCAATTATTGAGATTGAAAAAAAAAATTAAATAAAGTCCGTGGCCGTGAATCCTCTAGTCGTCTTATAGGAGGAGGATCAGGAGGGTTGGGGGTAGGGGTGTGTGGGGGGGGGGGGTGGGGGGGGGGGGGGGAATATGGAAATATAGTGGTACCATATTTGGTTTGTTTCGGTGATAACTCTGGCCTGCAATTATTGAGATGGAGAAACCAATTAAATAAAGTTAATTGACCATGAGTCTTCTTGTAGGAGGAGGGGAACGAGGGTTTTGGGTATATGGAAAAACTGGTACTGTATTGGGATTCAACGTGAGAACATAGGCGAACAGCGTAGCCCCAGATCAGACTGCGCATCCGCGCAGTCTGATCTGGGTCTTCGCTGTTCGCTATTCGGCCAATCTGATGTTTACGTCCCGGATTAAATGTTTTTGATCTGTCTATTGAATCAGTCAGTTACTATAATCCCTGCATGAAACGGGTCGATTCTTGGGCAATGGTTTCACTAAAATGACCAGTGTAGATCCTGATCAAGACGTACACACAATAATAGTTCCAGCACAAAAATATTTACACAATTCCCTAACATTTGATTTGCCCGTAGCAAGTCTCTGTCCAAAATTTATATCCTAGTAAACTCCCACGCCAAACTACTTTCCGTAACCGTGAGGCGCAGTTAAAATAATTATAGAAAACGGAAAATAAACACATTTTCTTGATGAATTTATTTCAAATGCTGGAATTATAAGGAATGAATGGCCTTTTTGTGGAATTTATCGGGGATATAAACTTGGAAAAGTTGCGGGAATACTGGACGAGGCCTTAAAAAATTACAATTTTCGAAAAAAAATCAAAAAAAAAAAAAATCTGTTTCCAAGTTTATATCCCGATAAATTCGACAAAAAGGCCATTCATTCCTATAATACTTTCTAAAGTAAAATTTTGTGGTGCCGAGAGGCCACATTTTCTTGTGTTGTTTTATAGACATTCCTATAATAGATTGTCGTTGAAGCAGATATATATAAATCAATAATGAAATAAATTTCAAACACATATTTACTAGGATTCCACGTACGTTGCCATGCCAACAGAAAAAGTAATATTATTTTGACACAAACATGGAATATTTTGAATTGATGACGTTACCTGAACCTCTGATGATCACGATAAATGCTTGGGTTAACCCTTTAATTCACCCCTACGTAACTGGATTGTATTGGGATTATGTTAATTTTCCGACCAAGCAAACCATCACAAAATAATTTTCAGACTAGTCCATTTATAAAAATGTTTGTTTTTTCTAAAAAATATGAAAATTAGTTGCAAAAAGTGCAGATCCTGATGAGGCGGCTCGTGACGAGCCGGCTCATCTGGATCTACACTTTTTGCCAATACCATACAGGCCTGTTGTGTTGAAAGGTTTAAACTGTTTATTATCCCCTCAATGTGAGGGGATTCGCTTAGTGATAACGATGCCCTCGTTACATCTACATTTATAGACTTTGTATCATTATAATTATGTATCCATTGTAAATGGGCTTTTTGGTTTTTTGTCAAGCCCGCTTGCAGAAAGCAAAACATAGTGATCACAATGATGTCCGGGTGTCCGTCCGTGCATCCGTTCGTTCGTCGTCCGTCCGTCCGTTCGAAATCTACGTTAAAGTTTTTAAATACCTTATATCTCTGCAGTACTAAGTCACATTGACTTGAAACTTCATATGCTTATTAGTCATCATCCATATATTTATGCTGTGTCTCGATATTGGGGGAACATTTTTATTCCGTGACTGCATTTGTTTTTCAGTATTGGTGCATATAAACACATGCACCAATAACGTAAAATATAAACTCTCACTCGCTGAATTTTGTAGGCATGAGAATCTTCAGCTGATTTCAGATGATTTTGTCATAATTTGTGTTTTTAAAATGACTCAGAATCAATCTGGTATGCTCAAATTTGATACTTTTACAAGTGGGGTGAGGGGGATTCAGTGGATTTTCAGATGTTTTCAGCGACAGCCATTCTCATGCCTGATATTGTTACCATGGCAACACATGTCGGGGGAGAAGGGAGACGAGACCCTCTGTATGTGATTATGTCCCTCAGGGAGCAGAGTATTGCCTTTAGTGATAAACACATGCACCAATAAAGTAAAACATATACTCTCACTCACTGAATATTGTTACCTTGGCAACACATGTCGGGGAGAAGGGACACCAGACCCTCTGTATGTCACTCACGGAGCCGAGTATTGCCTTCAGTGATAAACACATGCACCACTCACTGAATATTGTTACCATGGCAACACATGTCGGGGAGAAGGGACACCAGACCCTCTGTATGTCCCTCACGGAGCCGAGTATTGCCTTTAGTGATAAACACACACCACATGAACTTATGGCACATGGGTGAAGGGTACAGACCCTCCTGTATCCCTACGGAGCGATATTGCCTTTAAGTGATCAGCACCCTCACTGATGGTTCTACATGCAACACATCGGGGAGAAGGGATACACAGACCCTCTGTATGTCCCTCACGGAGCCGAGTATTGCCTTTAGTGATAAACACATGCACCACTCACTGAATATTGTTACCATGACAACACATGTCGGGGAGAAGGGACACCAGACCCTCTGTATGTCCCTCACGGAGCTGAGTATTGCCTTTAGTGATAAAAACATGCACCACTCACTGAATATGGTTACCATGGCAACACATGTCGGGGCATAAGGGACACCAGACCCTCTGTATGTCCCTCACAGAGCCGAGTATTGCCTTTAGTGACAATGGATTCTGATATAATCCAGACAGTCGGAACGTAGAGAAACCCTGTAAGTTATATGGCCAACTCATTTGGCGAGAGTAATTGTCCTTATTAACTACCGATACGGGCTTCCGACTGCATGTCCGCTTGTCGATAATGATCATGACACAGTAGCCGGTCGCTTGTAACATATGGCTGTTGGTTGACAAATTGGACCTGCTGTTTTAGGCTGGTTAACACTGCTGAATTCAATTTTGTCGTCTGCTGTGTATTTTCGTTTTTTCTCATCTAAAACATGGTTTGACAGCATTTTAGAATCATTTCCAATGGAAATGATTCTAAAGTGCTGTCAAACCATGTTTTTATTGAGAAAGAAGGCAAAATATAAATCAACAGCAGACGACAATTTTCGTGCTCATCAGTGTAAGGGTTAATCCCTACTCGGGTAAAAAAAAAATCACAATTTTTCTTATTTCTTATTTCTTATCCAACGTGTATGTTGTCACCACTCATTGGAATTGTCTTGATGAGACGGTTCCAATGAGCACGGGTAAATACATGTACTCTAAAAATGAATGCAATTTTTCTTATTCTGCAAAGAAAATGTTGTTACCACTCATTTGAACCGGCTTATCGAGATGGTTCCAATGAGTGGCAACAACATATAGTTCTGTGCATAATTAACCCTTAGACCGCTACTCACAACAATTGTCGTCTGCTGTTGCTTTTATATATTGCCTTATTTCACAATAAAAACATGGTTTGACAGCACTTCAGAATCATTTCCAATGGAAATGATTCTGAAGTGCTGTCAAAGCATGTTGTAAATTGTTCTAAAGTGCTGTCAAAGCATATTTTTATGATAAAAATGGAAAATAGAAAATAAACAGCAGACAACAAAAACATTAAGATAGCGGTCTAAGGGTTAAGAGAATTATTTGTGATGTTTCAGACTTGTTTACTCGTAATTTGCTGAATATACCCCTGCCCAGGTAAAAAATAAAATAATAAAAAAATTGCATTGTTTCTTATTTCTACTATATGTTGTTGCCACTCATTTGAACCGTCTCGCATAGAAGGAAAATATTTAGGATTTTCCGCAAACATAATGGCGTATCCTCGACTGTTCCAATGAGTGGTAACTACGTTGCATAATTAAGAGAATTATTTGTGATTTTTCAGACGAATCCATTTTATATGCTGAATATCCCTGCATGGGGAAAAAATCTAAAAAAAATAAATTTATTTCTTCCCTGAAGTATATCTTTGACTCCAAAGTACATGTATTGTGTATATGTATACATTTGCACATTTTCATTTCCAACATTCTAATGATTTTAAAATTACTTTAGTCCCATCTTAAATTTGAAACTAGAAAAAGTCGATGGTGCGCCATCGCAATATACCCACTTTCCCCAAATGCTAAGTCCGAAAGGGGGAGGTAATTCATGATGGAGGGTCGGATAAAAAATCCGAATTCACTTTGCGCATGTGCACATGATAACGAAGCTACATAGCAAATATGAGGCGCGTAGGTATGAAGGTGAAAAAGTTTTTCGAGTTACAAGGAAAAAATGGGAAATTCTGAGTCGGAAAGGGGGAGATAATCCATGATGGAGGGTCGGATCAAAAATGGGAATTCACTTTGCGCATCTGCACATGATAACGAAGGTACATACTAAATATCAGGCGCATAGGTATGAAGGTGAAAAAGTTTTTCGAGTTACAAGGAAAAAATGGGAAATTCTGAGTCCGAAAGGGGGAGATAATCCATGATGGAGGGTCGGATCAAAAATCCGAATTCACTTTGCGCATCTGCACATGATAACGAAGCTACATAGCAAATATGAGGCGCGTAGTATGAAGGTGAAAAAGTTTTTCGAGTTACAAGGAAAAAAAAAATGGGAAATTCTGAGTCCGAAAGAAAGGGGGAGATAATCCATGATGGAGGGTCGGATCAAAAATCCGAATTCACTTTGCGCATCTGCACATGATAACGAAGCTACATAGCAAATATGAGGCGCGTAGGTATGAAGGTGAAAAAGTTTTTTCGAGTTACAAGGAAAAAATGGGAAATTGTGAGTCCGAAAGGGGGAGATAATCCATGATGGAGGGTCGGATCAAAAATCCGAATTCACTTTGCGCATCTGCACATGATAACGAAGCTACATAGCAAATATGAGGCGCGTAGGTATGAAGGTGAAAAAGTTTTTCGAGTTACAAGGAAAAAATGGGAAATTCTGAGTCCGAAAGGGGAGATAATCCATGATGGAGGGTCGGATCAAAAATCCGAATTCACTTTGCGCATCTGCACATGATAACGAAGCTACATAGCAAATATGAGGCGCGTAGGTATGAAGGTGAAAAAGTTTTTCTAGTTACAAGGAAAAAATGGAAATTCTGAGTCCGAATGGGGAGATAATCCATGATGGAGGGTCGGATCAAAAATCCGAATTCACTTTGCGCATCTGCACATGATAACGAAGCTACATAGCAAATATGAGGCGCGTAGGTATGAAGGTGAAAAAGTTTTTCGAGTTACAAGAAACGTGACGGACGTACGGACGGACGTACGGACGTACGGACGGACGGACACCCGTGACGAAAACAATATACCCATTTTTTTTTACAAAAAAAGTGGGTATAATAAACTGGGACAAGTAGACAAGTTTTATTTTTATTACAATTGGTGTGAAAATAGTATAAAAACCAATATAAATGTTTGAAAATGTTTGAGACGTTTGAAATGTTTTGAAAATATATACAGAGCTCCAGTTAAGGTGCGTAATTTGACCAACTTGGGGTGATATTTGGTTATTTCTTCATCAAAAATGGCAAGTTGGGAGTCCTTTAGAATCGTCTCATTGAGACGATTCTAAAGCACTCCCAACTTGCCATTTTTGATGGAGAAATAAGAAATTTACCTCCAATTACGCAGCTTAGCTGGAGCTCTGTAACAGTATATACAAACAAATAATAATTTAGCCGTTTTAGGTTATGATTAGACTCTGAAAATAAACTTCCTCTCGCCTTAGTCAGATTATGTTTGTTCCGTCTCGTAGTCGATAAAAGATTTCAAGACGTTCGTGACAAATTACCGCGAATTATTCTATTGCGGAAATGCAAATATCTGGCTTGTCTCCCGTCTTGGCCAAGTCGGGTAATTACATCAGGCATGGGGTTCTTTCGTGCAGGCAATGTCATGTGGCTGTGACTGGAGAAATGGGGCTTATGGGGTTTTTGACCAGTGTAGCTCCTGATCAAATATCACACTCATGTAGCGTGATAGCTATCTATATTCCTTGTTAGAATTAAGCACGACGGGTGTTTCATTGATGGAATGGCGAACAGTGCAGATCCTGATCAGACTGTGCGGATGCACAGGCTGATCTGGATCTACACTGGTCGCAAAACACATACACCACATTACATCTGGCATGGGGTCCTTTCGTGCAGGCAATGTCATGTGTGGCTGTGACTGGAGAAGGAGCTCCAGTTAAGGTGCGTAATTTGATCAACTTTGGGGGGAATTTTGTTATTTCTATACCAAAAATTGCAAGTTGGGAGTGCTTTAGAATCGTCTCAAGGAGACGATTCTAAAGAACTCCCAACTTGCCATTTTTGGTGAAGAACTAAGAAAAATACCTCAAATATTTGGTCAAATTACGCACCTTAACTGGAGCTCTGAAACTGCCGATGTTTTATATCCGATGTTTTATATCCCAATGGAGAATTGTCTCTAAATTAACCCCCGTACAACAGCCACCTGTCTACAACAGTCAGTTTTGTGTCTTCCCCTGGGTGGCTGTTGTAGAGGGGTTGCACTGTAGCACGCCCATGTAGCCTTATAGCAATCTATATCGCCTTTAGAAGCATGTTGGGTGTTTCATTGACGAACAGACTTCAGGGATTCGGCTGGGGAAAATTAAAAAATCGCCACTTCAACAAAAAAAAAGATAAAAAAAAGAGAAAATTGTAATTTTTTATTGCCAAATGTTTATTTTTATGGCCAATTGCGAAAGTGGCGATCGCCAGCGGAATCCCTGAACAGTGCAGATCCTGATCAGACTGTGCGGATGCACAGGCTGATATGGATCTACACTGGTCGCAAAACCCATAAATCCCAGTTCTGCAGTCATGGCCACAATTACGTATCGTGTTCTACTTTCATATACTTTGATTATACCCATGTATCCTGGTCAAGATTCTCACGTGTTGCCAAATCATGTTTTGATGTGAAAAAATAGCGAAATATAATACGACAGCAGACGACAATTTTTGTTTCCCGTCTTCTAAGGGCTAAATGTTTCCAGGCTTTCTCAGTGTCTGGTTTAGAGAGGTTCATTTATTTTATTTTTTTTTCAGTTAGGATATATTTTTATTCTCCCCATTTGGTCTGTGGTGGGTTGGGGAGACATCCCCCATAAACCACCGTACAGTTGTGTACATGTATAAGAATTTTTTAATTTTTTTTGGTACAGTGGAACCTTTCTCAACCGGACAAGAAAACACATGTGATCTTATTTGTTATGAGTTTCTCGGTCATTTATCTCTGGTGATAATGTCGATTCATGATCGCATAGTACACAACTATGACTGAGAATGATCAAATGCCTGATTTACAGTGAAACCTCTCGAAGCCGGACACCCTGGGGACCTCCCATGGTGTCCGGTTTAGAGAGGTTTCACTGTATAAAAATTATTGTCGAGGTTCACTATTTTGCTTGCGACAATTCACTTGGGATATTGCCAACTGCGAGTACATTAACATGGTGCATTATGGGAGTCAATAAAATCACTCCAGTTTTGTCATTTGGTCGGGATTATATTTGAAACAGATACTAACCACAGGCTGTTTGTTACACCAAAGTTGATTTATTTCCTCGTAAAGTTGATCGTAATTTGGTTACATCGGAAATCACACTAGCCGGGAGACAGATATTTTGTTTGTTGCATCAATCAAGTCTGGCCACTGAGGTTCAGGGATAATTTAGTTTGTTGCATCAATCAAGTCTGGCCACTGAGGTTCAGGGATAATTTAGTTTGTTGCATCAATCAAGTCTAGCCATTGAGGTTTCAGGGATAATTTAGTTTGTTGCATCAATCAAGTCTAGCCATTGAGGTTTCAGGGATAATTTAGTTTGTTGCATCAATCATTTCTCACCATTCAGGTTTCAGGGACAATTTAGTTTGTTGTATCAATCAAGTCTGGCCACTGAGGTTCAGGGATAATTTAGTTTGTTACATCAATCAAGTCTAGCCATTGAGATTTCAGGGATAATTTAGTTTTTTGCATCAATCAAGTCTCGCCATTGAGGCTGAATTAAATTTTGTCATTGGCTGTTTATTTTTCAGTTTCCATTTTTCTCAATAAAACATGGTTTGGCAGCACTTTAGAATCATTTTCAATGAAAATGATTCTAAAGTGCTGTCTGTCGAAACATGTTTTATTTAACCATGCTCATTTGATGATATATGTTAGATATATGGTAAGTTTTCAAACACAAAATATATAGTGGTATAAACTTATATGCCCCTAATAATAATTATTTGAGACACGGTATGCGATTGTGTACCTTTTCACAAGTGCGTTATTTCATGAAATACATATACAAAATTTAACAAATTTGCCATAAATGAAGTCATAAGTAAATATTTCAGAGTACATGCGGAATTATATTCCGCATGTACTCTGAAATATGTGTCAACTTATGAAGGAAGTTATTAACGGAAAATATTCCTTTTTCTGTAAATATATTTCATGAAATATTGCATATGTCCGTAGGTACGAAATCGCATGGCGTGTCCCATATATCATTTCCTATGTGTATAATGAGAGGGTTTAATTCTAGTGGTTTTCAAACCCAACATATAGTGGGCATAAATTAACAGTAGGGGTTCCTCCTCATAGGAATGAATCACGATTTGCCTGGTTTAGCCCTCAGGTACATTTTTATCTTTGGCTCTTTTGTTACCTGGGAGTTGAATTGGGTTATTGCCCATTATAAAAGTAGTAAGATTAGTACTGATCCTACTGCTTTTGGGAGGGGGCCAAGTGATTCTGGTGTGGCGAGGACCTGGCATCAGATCAGGATTATTCGAATCTCAGGGCTGAATATAGTTTTTTTTTATTGTAAATATTCAGTTCTGATTTTGGGATTTTCCCCTCATTTGTACTTGAACATGTACATGTAGGTAATATATGGGATTTAGTACTAAACCCATTGACCCGGCCTTAAATGACCTTAGCTGTTGATAACCGTTAAACCCCAACAAACAAACTCGACATATATTGTTTCTGAAGGAAATGGCACAACTATTTTCCAACTCTTTCCGATCTTATTTAGATTAGGAGTCACATGGGAATTGGTAATTTATAGCTCGGCCAATTACTTGCCGCCATTTCAGACATGTATAATCCAGCTGGATGTCTTTCTGGATGTCTCGGAGCTCCAGATAAGTTTTGTACCCAAAGAGTATTTTACCCCCAGATTTCAAATTCAATGCGTATTTTACTTTTACAAATGTAATATTGATTTTCTTCTTTATTAAATAGGGAACAAATGATAAAATAAATAAAACAAATTTGAAAATTCACTTATTTGAAAATTTACTTAGTTATAAGCTGCAAAAAGCAAACAGTGTTCAACTTTATTACATCATTTTCACTACTCAATCTGAAAATTAATGCATATTTTCACATTGCTGTGAGTATTTTGTACTCCCACTTTTGATAATCAATGCGTATTCTGCTAAAGTAAGTGCGTAAAATACGCCAATACGCACCTTATCTGGAGATCTGCTTTCTCTAAACACATTTTGGCTGTCCACAATCTGACCAGTGTAGATCATGTCCAACCATACAGCCTGACATTTATATGTCTCAAAAGGCTATTCCTATAGGTTGCATAATATTACCATTTCACAACCAAAAAAACGTTATGTTTCACAATGTGTGCCACCTAGTGCAGTCATAGCGGATATGCAAGACCCAATTATCTTTAGGCCACGGCGATATATAGTCGGCACATTGGCGTACATCCTTACGTACATATGTGCGTCCAGTTAAAGTTTTTGATTAAAGTTTTTCGGTATACTATCAAAACCTCGGCGGGCGCAACATGCGGCCCACGGCCATCTAGTTTATGACTTTTATGGCTTTAACTCTTTGCATGCTAGCGGCGAAAATATCCGCCAAACGAATTAGGAGTACATGTTTTATTTCTCTCTGTAAATATGTCTTGAAATTTCATTAGAATTGTGTCCTCTGGACACAATTCTAATGAAATTCCAAGACATATTCATCACATTTATAAGGAGAAATAAAAGAAAATATAATGAATTGTCATCTGCTATTTTTGAACTGTTTATAGCCCACAAATTTCCCAGCATGCAAAGAGTTAAAGAACCTGCTGTTCTCAGTTCTCACAATTTATTTGAGGGATGTACGCATATCGCTAACATAAAGCCATAGTAACGTGTGTTACAGTGGTTGGCGCATCAACAGCCATGTCGGGTTTCCTTGGCTTTTAGTAATGAATACCCCATTACAGGTCATGTACAATTATATAAAGTATTAAAATTAAAAAAAAAAAAAATCCACCTTTTTTTATGTCCTTGAAAGTATATGTTGGTACCAGTCATCTGTTATTGGCCTTTAAACACAAGTTGCTTGCTTATTTGGCTTCTTTTAGTATAAGTTATAGTTCACATATTGACTTTAATAAATTAATTTTGTAGCGAGTGTTAGCGAGCGAGAAATTAATTTATTAAAAATTCAATACGTGAACTACAACATACTTATTGTTTACCAGCCCAGTCGCTATACTAGCATGTGATTGGCAGTGTGACACAAAGTGAGCTCGTGTGTGGGCGGTAATATGCTTTGCGTCTCGTGAAATCAAGGCGTAAAATCAGTTCTAAATATAGCGGCTGAACATTTAATGATTAATTTAATAGATATTGGCGAAAGTGTAGCAATATGCAATCAATTGAGATGAAATGCTGTTCTTTCATTGGTCGAGAAACTAGGGTAAGCAATAACATGGATTATTGGTACTTAAAGTACCTGAATAAGCCAATTAAAGAAAGCCAATTAGGCTTGAAAATTAAGTACCGGTAAACTAATTTAAAATAATCCACTTTAAAAGTAATCCAGTAAACCAATTTAAGACTAAGCTAAATTTTAAAGTACATTAAAGTCAAATACATAAGTAAATTTCGAAAAACCTGTTCTGTCGGTGCAAAAAATACATGTATATATATTTTACAAACGGAAAAACCCTCAAAGGGGTTTAAATTATATTGATTTTCTCATCCAATAAATATGTTGTCACCACTCAACAAATCAAATGGCTTTTGTATGTGAAAATAACATAATCTCTAATCTCTCTAATAGTAACCCCCCCCCCCCCGCCCCCCCCCACCCCCCCCCCCCCCCCCCCACCCCCCCCCCCCCCCCCCATCACCTCTCATATTTGTGTTCTAAATACATGTATGTAATTTTCACATACAAAAGCCATTTAAAACATTGTTTTAAATGGCTTTTGTATGTGAAAATAACATATCTTGACTATTTTCCACGTTTCGATCCCCACAAATGCATAGCCCCGGGGGCGTGTATTAGAATATATACGGTACATGTACCGGTATATGTAAATTCTGTGTAACCCTATATGTTGACTGCTCATATAACACTAACGCATCGGGATTAAGCCTTTTTGGATTGCAACACCTTTTAGTTTATGATGAAATATAAGTAAATCTTCACCCGGAACAAATATTATGAATATCGTCATACGTACCTGGCTGTTTATCTGCTTAGATTATAACCCATGTTATGTTGACGGTAAATCATTTTGTTTACAAAAATATATAAATCCAAAATTTTTAGTGGAAGCGTATTTCAATGACCCTTGTTGTAATTATGCCCCTATGCGATAGCAAGGGCGGCATATTGCGTTGCTCTTCAGGTTCTGTACGTCTGTCCGTCCGTCTGTACGTGTACATTTATGTTGAAAGGTCAAAATGTTTGTAAGAGTTTCTCCAGTTAGAGTCCAGTATGCCACGGGGACATATCCATGTTTTTTACAAACATAATGTTTAGTTTCATCCTAATACAGTGCTGAATTAGATTTTGTGTACCATATACATGTACATTCCACGTTTCTCAGTGAAAACATGTATTGATCAATTGTCGTGTAAAAGAATGGTAACTCCCGATTTCCTTCCACTTTTCAAGTTATTTCCTCTTTGTCGGAAAATATTCTTGCTTTTCTTGTGCCGCTGGGGTGAATTTATTGTTCCATCATCAAAAGTGTGTATCCTGAAAATTAAAATACAGTGAAACCTCGCTAAACCGGACACCCTGGGAGGTCCCCAGGGTATCCAGTTTAGCGATGTTTCGCTTGTACCTCTATGTCAGAAAAGCGGACGTTAAACCCTATTCACTCACTCACTCACTCGCTGTAAATCAGGCATTTGAATATTCTGAGCCATAGTCGTGTGGTATGCGATTACGAACCGCCTGAGATAAATGACCAAGAAACCCATCAAAAGTATGATCACAAATGTTTCTTCTTGTCTGGTTTAGAGAGATTCCACTGTAGTTAATTACCTTGATTAAATGTTGTCGTCTGCTGGAAATGTTTTATTTTCAATATTTCTCAACAAAAACCTGGTTTTGACAGCACATGAGAATCGTCTTCAGTTTTTTGTTAAGAATTCAAGCAAAAAATGAAAAACAGCAGACGGCAATTTCCGTCAACAGCGTAGGAAGGGTTAACCATTTGAATGGGGGAAAAACGAAAATTGTCGTCTGCTGTTGTTTTATATTTTGTCTTCTTTCTCAACAAAAATATGGTTAGACAGCACTTTTGAATCATTTCCACTGGAAATGATTCCTAAGTGTGGTCAAACCATGCTGTTTTTGAGAAAAATGGAAAATAAAACATGAACAGCAGGCGACAATGTTTGTTTCAACATTGTAAGGGGTTAACCTTTCACCCCTATTAAGTAACTGGAATGGATTTTGATATGTTCATTTTGCAGCCAATCGAATTGTCACAAAATGATTTTCAGACTACCGGGTAGTCCATTTATGAAAAGGGGGTGTTTTTGTTCTCAAAAATATGGAAATTACTTGCAAAATATGCAGATCCTGACAAGCCGGCTCATCTGGATCTACACTGTTTGCCAATACCACTATACAGGTCTGTGGTGTTGAAAGGGTTAAATAGCAAACTGTGACCGTAATTTACAAATTTGCCCAATTTCATGTACTGAGATTATAGATGGCCAAATGCAGTAGTTTGCACAAAAACCCATTACACTCTGATGGGAAATTTCAAATAATTTCTTTATTTCTCATCAAAAGAATATATTGTGCCCACCATTTGAATGATTTGCGGAATTTTCCTGCCATTTGAATGATTTCTTCTTGAAAGTATACGTTGTGCCGACCATTTGAACCGTCTCGGAGAGACGGTTCAAATGAGTGGTCACAACATATTCTTTCGTTGAGAAACAAGAAAAATGGAAAAGTAAATATTTTTTTCAAAAATTTGCAATCATATTCCAAATACAGTCAAACCTGTGCTGAAGACCACCTCCAATCACCTGGCTGTAAAGGCCACAATTTTGCTGTCCGAATGGCACAATTACTATATAAATGACCCTGCGAATAAAGACCACCTGTGAACAAAGGCCAAATTTTCCACTTGTACTTCTTTGATAGTGAAATATGTTCAACGTAGTCAGTATTGTGGTTTTGTGGTTTGGGAAAAGTTGTTATAAAGCATTTAACTGAAGGGGCATTATAAATAAATAATACAATCACAACCGGTGGCACTAACTACACTCGGTGTATATTACGTTTGTGTAACGGGCACCGCAGACATTAAACCACATGCTTATGTCATTCATTATACGTGCTGCACTGTACGTACCTGTGACACGACCATTGTGGTTAGTTGGAGCTCGTGATATTCTTGTACGAGGGGTGGTCAGAATGTTTTGTGTCCGGGTTAGCACAATTTGTAACGAGTGTGCTACTCACCAATACGGCCTGGGTTTGATTCTCAATCGGGGCAGTATATGAGATGGTATTGTGGTCACCAGATCGGACAAGTGGGTTTCTAATGCACTCTATAAATATCACGCAATCTGATTGGCTGATGGTAATACATGACAGGTATATCATTGTTGATCAACGGATGCAAATTATTTCAATATGTATTCCTATGCCAGTAGTAAAGGAGTGCATTAGAAATAGGTTAACCACATTGTAATTTTGAAATTTGCGGCGTATATCAGAAAATGATAGGTCGGAAAACATGTTTAATGGTGACGCTAGCGCGTCGCCATTAAATAGATTTTTCGACCTATCATTTTCTGATATACGCCACAAATTTCAAAATTACAATACAGTTAACCATATATTCCTCCGAGTACTCCAGTTTCCTCCCACATTAATGACCGCTCTTAAGCCTTAATCTGTAGCCTATTTCACCAACATTGCAAAGTATCGGCAGAGCCTCGCCCATCCCGCTTCCTAAGCCTTGCTAGATATTTTTCCCATTCACGGCACTAACCTACTACTCCCTATATATGTTACAGAGGGGGAACCGAGCTTGAACTATGAGCCAAATTACGGGGGTGCCCGCCCCCCATGACTCACACACTGGTCGTATATAGAATAGTAGGTTATTGCCGTCAATGGGAAAAATAATATCTGGCATGGCTTAGGAACAATATAAGTTTCGGAGCCACGCCAGATATTTTTCTTATTCACGGCACTAACCTACTATTCTATTTATCCCGTAAACACCTACAAATGGCTTTAAAATGCAAAAAATTAACCCCAGTCACCGCATATATTCATACGCAGTGATTTGGTCGTATTGACAGGATATCAAAAATGTTTCACGGCACTGTGTTTCACGGCACATACGCAGTGTTGACGGGATAAAATTACTGCATACCCACGATATGACATACATGGTCATTGACCGAGACTTGTACCTAATCCTTGGCTGTTAGTTAGTTATTTTATATTTAAGGGTAGGAATTGGCTCACAGACCTTCCAAACCCGGGCACATGAGCCTGTTTTTTTCTTTCGGAATTTGTTTAATTATTTAAATTAAAGAGATTATGACACGGTTAATTTAACCTAGCTAGTTCATTCTCCTACCACACTTAATCCTTGGCCTAATCAATGACCTATTTGTTTTAGATGGGCAGCTGAGTGTGAACTTTGAGCCAAATTACGAGTGTCCCCCCGACTCGGACTTCCAGTATGCGTGTCCATCGACGAAGTGGCCGACGAAGAGCCTGATCTGTATTCACCAGACGTGGGTGTGTGATCAGGACGAGGATTGCCCCAATGGCGAGGAGGAGGAAGACTGTCGTAAGTGTGGATTGTCTCCCTGTCGTAAAATGGTCAAAATTTAAAAAATAAAAGTCTCGATACTACACCTGTAGCCTATTTCATCAACTCCCCTAAGTATACTTTGGAGAGTTGATGTAATAGGCTACTGGAATATCGCAAGTAGCGTGTCCTAGAACTACTTCTGGTGTATCATCGTTTGTGCTTCATAAAACTGGTCTATAATATTATTATGATTGCAGGCTATGTAAAAATGTCCCCAATTCATTGCACAACTTTGTCACAGAATATTTATTTAGACCAAGCATGTATCTTGGTGCACCTCAATGTGGTAATGATGATCTGTGCAATATTCTATGCTAATATTTGGGTTACACCATTAACCCTTTCACCTCTAAGTAACTGGAAAGGATTTTTATATGTTAATTTTCAGCCTATCCAACCATCACAAAGTGATTTTCAGACAAGTCCATTTATGAAAAGTTTTTGTTCTTAAAAATATGAAAATTACTTGCAAAAAGTGCAGATCATCAAGAGCCGGCTCATCTGGATCTACACTGTTTGCCAATACCACTTTACAGGTCTGTGGTGTTGAAAGGGTTAACATTAGAAAATGGGGATAATTTTTAAATCTAAAAATAATTCCAAACTACCGTAGATCCTGATGAGACGGATTGTTATAAGTCAGCTCATCTGGATCTACTATGTTTGAAAATATTGGATGAACGCTAAATTTCAGCGGACATGTCGACATGTCGAAACGACGACCAGTTTCGTTGTCATGACGATCCGTCGCTCTGTATACCAACAACCTGGATGTGCGATGGTGACGTAGATTGTGAGGACGGCTCAGATGAGCACCAATCAAATTGTGAGTATTTTCCTCATCGACCAATCAATTTCTGGTATTTACATGGTTAGCCAATCAGATTCTGAATATTTGCTTACCAACCAATCAAATTTGAGTATTTTCCTGATCAATCTATCAGATTCCTGTTATTTACTGGTTACCCAATTTGATTGCGATTTCCTCATCAACCATTCAAATTATTAGTACTTTCCTCATCAACCTATCAAATTATAGTATTTTCGTCATCAACCAATCAAATTATAGTATTTTCGTCATCCACCAGTCAAATTGTTGTTAGATACATGGTCACCCAATCGAATTATGAGTAATTTTGTCATCAACCAATCAAATTGTAAGTACACTGCAGCTCCATTATAACGCGGTCGCGTATAGCGCGATCTCCATTATAACGCGGGTCTCGTGGATCCCAATTTTATTTTTTTTAAATCGAGAAAAAAACAAAACAAAAAAACAAAGAAAAAAAAAATAAAAAAATCGTCGGACGTCGTAGTCATCGTGTAATCAGTTGATTCGTGATTTCTGCAAGTTTATTCAAACAACGAAGTTCAAAGTCCATGAAAGGATTATTATTAGTATGTTAGCAAATGTAATACATGTACCTTTAATCGGGTAATCATGTTAATAGGCATATTTATTAATCAATTCAATTACACATAATTGTCGCTAATAAATGGTTGCGTGTTTTCTTTTTCTTTACTCCCAGGTGTAATATTTAGCGTTCTATAAATAGACTGGTGTTTCAGCATTATCTGGGTATGGGATCACATGGTCTATTGTTTACACTGCAGCCCACGGCAATCTCGCTTAAATCGTAAATTTCATTCATCGATATGACTTGCAGCGTAAACAATAGATCACGTGACCCCACATCCTGAGATTATGCACGTATCAACCGCATGAATAGGCAGGACACGTGACCATAGGCATTATTTATTATCAATTAATCCATTTAAGCGTCTGTTGATCGCGAGTAGTATACATTGTAATAAGCGTCTGTCTATCACGAGCACTATACAACGTAATAAGCATGATTTTATAAATAACTCGTATGTTTAATACATTAATACATACAAGTTTGTATGTCATAGACATTATTAATAATTACTTTAACTTCTGTTCAAATGACATGATTTTATATGGGTCCGTTGCTAATGGAATTCCCGCAATAGTTGGTAACCGAAATGCGAATGATACCAGTAACCCGTGCAGTACCAGTACCCGTGCATGTCCCGAAATTTTATAACGCGGTCGGATTCGATCGCGGTTTGAAATCTTGGACCCCGACCACCGCGTTATAATGGAGCTGCAGTGTACTTTCGTCATCAACCAATCAAATTGTTAGTATTTTCCTCATCAACCAATCAAATTGTTGTGATTTACATGATTACCCAATTAGATTATGAGTAATTTCCTCACCAACCAATCAAATTGAGATTACTTTCTAATGAAGCAATCAAATTGTATTTTTCTTGTCATTTTGTCAAATTACAATATTGACCAATGAAATTATTGGTTTGTACACCATAAAGCAATAAAATTATAAACAATTATCTGTTACCTATTTTTACGGTTGACCAATCACATAGTGAATATTTGACTACCGGTAGTCAGCCAATCAAATTTCAAGTATGTACCTGGTCATCCAGTGACATTGTGAGAATTAGCCTAGTAAACTAACCCATAACAGTTAACCTTTTTCATGCTGAGGATACGCCACTTTGTTTTTAGAAAATCCTAAATATTTTCTTTATATGAGCTCAGAAATATATGTCATGACCACCATTTGAGCCGAGACGGTTCAAATGAGTGGTCACAACATATACTTTCATTGAGAAATAACAAAAATAAAATATTTAAGAAATTTCATACCTGTATTCCGCATATAATGGGTTAATTCAGTCAATCAATTGTGAGTAGTTTTTTTGTGAACCATGTATAATACCAATCAAGTATTGATCAGTTCAACCAATCAAATCGTGAATTGTTGATCTGTAGCCGATTTCAACATTGCAAAATATACTTTTCTAGCAAAGTATACTTTGAGGGAGTAATCGTTTATTTTTCCTGAAATGCATTATGTCATATAGAACTAACGACTGCATATATTTGATGATTAAAGTATGCAGAATTATTATTCTGAATTTTTTTAATTATCGCAGCTAAAATGGCTGTGATAATTAATAACTTCAGTGTAATAAAAATTAATAAATATATCCTAATATTCAAAATTTCTCCCTCAAAGTATCTTTGCTAGTATACTTTGCAATGTTGGTGAAATAGGCTACAGATCTCTTCAGCGAGGCATGGGATGGGTTGTGGCCTAGGGGTTAGAACGCTTGACTTCCAATCCGGAGGTTGTGGGTTCAAACCTTGCCTTAGGCATCAAAAATACTTTCATAGTACATGTACATGTATTTCCATCCAACTGGTTTGTCGGATGAGACTGTAAACTGTGGTCCCCGTCTCTATATGACCATAGCTGTTAACCCTTTCCCTGATAGAGACTTTTCACGCCTCTGCAGAAGATGTCTTTTGAAAACATTGTGGGAAAAGGAGAAATTGATTGTAACAAGCAATTTCTCCTTTTCCCACAATGTTTTCTACTCTATCAGATAATTTAACCATCATTTGACCCAGCATTTGATTCTTTTATTCAGATGTTTTCGATTTGGATTTGTCGAAATATCGCAAAACAGGGAAAGGGTTAAGCCCTTTCACTTTCACTTCAGCCCGAGTTGCCCGCACCACACAATTTATTTTCCTGTCTTGTGTATCTGCAATGAACAATTTTCGTCTTGTACAAATTATAGGCTTTGAGATGGGAGTTTTGAGAAAAGGTTTGAGAATGGTTTTGTTGTCTTGATTAAACTCATGCTTTTTGCGAGTTAATGTGAGCCTGTCCACTGGAGATATTGTGAAGATAATCATTTTTCTTTTGAAAAAATCTAAATACCGGTATTTGGATTATTTCTTTTTGTGAAAGTCTATGTAGTAACCACCATTTGAACCATCTCGATGAGACGGTTCGAATGAGTGGTCACAACATATACTTTGGATGAGAAATATGAAAAAAATTTGATTTTTTTTTTAACTTTTGCATCCCCAAACAGTTGTCTTATTCATTGGTAAATTATTCTTTTCACATTGGCGACTTTTTTCCGTGATGAAAACAAATTTGGGAGCAAATTTCAGTCGGAAAATATTACAGATATTCAAAAAAAAAAAAAGAAGTTTTTTTTGGTTAACCTTTACAACCCCGAATAAACTTTTGTCATCAACTGTTGTGTTTTGATTATAAAAAAAACGTGTTTGTACATAGAAATATCTCGGTAATACCTTGTTGAAACAGCAGAGGAATGACAAAATTGATTTCCCCCATTCAATCGTATAGCAATGTGCAGAATCACATGACTGAAAATGGCGGTCAATTTCAGCGTCAAAAATATTTGCCAATATCTGCCAAATCTAAGCGTACACCTTAGATAAAATGTGGCATATATATATATATAGAGTATCTTACACGAGTGGCCATTTAATATGACATTTATTAAACGAGTTTACTGATTTCATAAGAAACGAGGCTATGCCGAGTCAACACGTTTAATAAACATCATATTAAATCATTACAAATGTTAGATTATATTCAGTGCATAAGTGCATCATCATACATTGAAGATGTACTGGGCCCGGTTGTTCAAAACACCAGTTTATAGCTTAACGGACTGTTAAATCCTTAACGGACTGTTAAATCCTTAACTGAATGGTTAAAATCTCTGTTAAAGTTAAGGATTTAACAGTCCGTTGAGCTAACGGATGTTTTGAGCAACCAGGCCCTGGCTACCAAACTTGTTTTCTTTAACAAGCTAATATGCATATTTAGTACACTAGTGTAATATGATTTCTATTGCACTGTGTAAATACACTGTGAGCGATAATGTTATGTTTTCCTGGCAGATCTTGACGAATATTTTGAAATTAACATCATATTTTTGGTCATGTGATCTTCTATATTGTATGATCATAGTGGAATAAGCTCACATGTGTTATGTAGGCTAACATTTGTATGATGGTCTTCTTGATGAAATCATATATATGGCTGTGACTGGAGAAACGGGGCTCATGGGTTTTGCAACCAGTGTAGATCCTGATCAGACTAGGATCTGCACTGTTCACACTTTCATCAATGAAATACCTACCTGTCCTGCTTCTAACAAGGAACATAGCATGTTATCAGGCCATATGACAGGGATTCTGGCGATAAAAATAAATAATTGGCGATAATTGTTGTTTTTTTTTTTTCTTTGTAGTGCCGATTTTTTTTGTTCCCCAGCGGAATCCCTGATATGAGTGTGCTATTTGATCAGAAGCAATCCTGGTAACCGATTCCATAAGCCATGGCTATGAAAACTTACTATTTCCCAAATTGGTCGCGAAAGTTATAGTTAATCGTCGCGAATATGGTTAAAATCGCGAAATTTAGTAGCTGCAAAATATAGTTGGTTTACAGTATTCGGTATGCGACCAGTGTAGATTCTGATCAGCCTGTGCATCCGCGCAGTCTGATAAGGATCTGCACTGTTCGCCATTCCAACAATGAAACCCCCGTCATGTTTCTAGCAAGCAATATATATCGTTATTAGTCTACGGGAATGCACTATTTGATCAGGAGCTACACTGGTTATAAATTCCATAAGCATTTCTCCAGTCACGGCCACATATATAACTATGGTCTGTTTCACGGGAGCTGCCCAAATTTTACGGCTATATAGACAATTCAAAAACAATATTATTTTCGATAATATTAAATTAAAGGACAATTTAAGAATGAGCCTTCTTTTTATTTCGTGAAATTTTGTCAAATATTGATTTTATTGCAAAAAATTGATTTGTCTGTGGGAATTTAACATGGGGGAAAAAGTGGTAAGGAAGTGTGGGAGGAGTCAAAAAACTAAAAAATTGGGAAATTGACTCCGAAACCTGACTAGATAGCTTGGATATGATCTAACTAAGAAAACAAAAGTTAAATTTTAAAAATCGGTCCAGTATTTCTAAAATTCCAAAAAATTTCCCCATGTTAAATCCCCATAGACATCTTCACTCCGTGAAGATGTCTATGGGGATTTAACATGGGGAAATTTTGTTTTCGCAATAAAATCAATATTTGACCAAATTTCACGAAATAAAAAGAAGGCTCATTCTTAAATTTTCCTTTAATTTAATATTATCAAAACAAATATTGTTTTTGAATTGTCTATATAGCCGTAAAATTTGGGCAGCTTTCGTGAAACAGACTATAGTGTCTGTTCTAGTAGAACCTGCCCATGTATTACAGCTATGGACGTTCCAAGTTAGATAATCTTTTTTGTAAATGTGATCGTAGCTAGTTATTTCCCTTTGGATTTATTTATAGAAATCCGATCGAACTTGTATACTTTATGGCCTTATTGCTTGTAAGAAAAAGCGAATATCGCATAATTTGTTGTGTAAAGGAGCCATTACAGTGTATTCGACTACTGTCTGTTCCATGTTTCGCTGCCGACGAACTTTTGGCTATTAAACACATTAAATCTCCGTCAGGTTTCGGAGTCGATTTCCAAATATTTTTTTTTTTATCCTTCAGGATCAAAAAACAAACATTTTTGGAAATTGACTCCCCATGTTAAATTCCCATAGGAAAATCGTTTTTTCGCAATAAAATCAATAGTTGATGGAATTTCATCAAATAATTTTTTTTGGGGAGGGAGACTTTTTTCTTATTGATGAAAAAGTACTTACTTTTAAATATTTTTTGGATTTAATGTGTTTAATGGCCAAAATGTGGAACAGACAGTAGTGTTGATACATTTCATCATGCTACATATCTGTGCAATCTGATCCGGAACTGCATTATGTCTCAGATTCACATTTTCACACTTATTAATTCTATTGCAATCAGTGTAGACCCAGACTAGACTGCACATATGTCCAGTCTGATCTGGGTCAAGTATGTTTGCAGTCTTTATTTTTGCAAGTTATTCAGTAATTGAGAAATAAACGCTAAAATAAACCAAAGGACCAGATCTCTATAAATAGATTTACAAAGGGAAATAACTAGTTAGGATCCCCCGTTACTTTCAATTTTAGCAATATTATATTTTTTTTATTGCAAGAAAGTCAGACAAATAGTGATTTTCTAGTGGGGAAAAAAAAACCAACTCTTTTATGGGAATATAGAACGGTAAAAACAAACAAAAAAAGATTTGCAGATCTTGTTTTTTGTTTTCTGACTTGAAACTGTCATAAATTTCATGATTAGAAATCAAGTTTAGAAGTTAATTTTCCAAAATGTTTTCAACTCATCTTTTATGCTTCGTGGTAAATTCCGGCCAAAAAAATAAAATGGGGCAGCAACTTCAGTTTTTATGTCCTCCAGTCTCGGTCGAGCCGGGAATCGAAAAATGTCGTCTGCTGTTGCTTAATATTTTGCCTTTTTCTCAATCAAAAACATGGTTTTACAGCTCTTTAGAATTATTTCCATTGGAAATGATTCTAAAAGAATCATTTCCATTGGAAATGATTCTAAAGTGCTGTCAAAACATGTTTTTTTATGAGAAAACTATAAAATAAACAGCAGACGACACAATTTAATTCAGCAGTGTACGGGTTAAGTTCAGTTACTGCTGAATGAAAATTTCTTGTCTGCTGTTTATATTTTATTATCCATTCGACTCACCAGAAACATTGGTGTACAGCATTTTCGAAATTATTTTAAAGTGTTGTAAAACCATGTTTTTATTGAGAAAAAAAGACAAGATATGAAATAACAGCAGACGATAATTTTCGGTTCGCGTGTTCTATAATCTGCCATTAGGCCACATTTATTTTTTCATAATAAAATTATTTTTCCAAAATTTCATAAAATAGAACGAGATGAAATACATAAATTTTGGTAAAAAACAAATGTTATCCAAAAAACAACAACAACACCCAACAAGGGTTCATTTTTTCCATGTTTATATAATGGACAGGTCAAGTGAAACAGACAGTAGTCTCTAGTTTGGGCAGGTAACTGTGCAGGTAACATTTCCAGTGGAAGAGTTATCTCCCTTGAATGGTTTGTAGTTCAGGGTACTGGTGTGTGGTGTGTAGGTGGAGGGAGAGTGAACGACCTTCAAACATTTTCTGATAGTTTTGTAACACAACCTATTACATTTGGAATATACTTTTTTGCATATTTTATTACCATTATACCAGATACAATTACAGAATCATGATTTTTTTTTTTTTAAATCACCATTTCTTTTTTTATTTCTTCTCAAAAGTATATGTTGTCAACCAACCAATCAACCAACCGGGTATGGAAGGTGTTTGAGCCAATTCCCACCCTTAAATATGAGCTGAATGAATGAATGAATGAATGAATGAATGAATGAATGAATGAATCAATCAACCAACCAACCAACCAACCAATCAATACATTAATCAATCAATTAGTCACGGAATGTCACAATCAATTATCATTTTGTGGATCAGCAGTTCAAGTCATAATTTCACTATTTTCACTAAACTGAATTTTGCGTTGTTCATTCACACTTGTTTTCATTGTGTTTTCACTGGTAACGTTTCGCATTCTCAATCTCAAGTAAATGGCGTTAAAAGTTAACAACATTTTCAAAGTACATGTGGAATTATATAATTTTAAAATTTAAAATTTAAAATCCCATGGCGTGTATCATATGTCCCTTGTGTGCAATGTTCCTGCTTTCTCCGGCCATTGTCATATTGGCCACTGTTTTGGGATTTATGTCACGTTTCTCGGACCCCGTTCTGGGATTAGCTCCCTTTCTGGTATTAACCCCCGTTCTGGGACTGACCACCGATCAGGGGGCCGTTTCACTAAACTTTGTACGACTAAAATGTTCGTAAGTGCAAATTTAGGATCATCTGGAAATTTCAATTGATGGATTTACATTTATTGAACTTAGGCTGCATAATGTAAATCCAATAATTGTTTACAAGAATACATTGTTAATGGGAAATTCAGAGACTATCATAATTTTGCACTTACAAACATTTTAGTCGTACAAAGTTTAGTGAAACGGCCCCCTGGTTCTTACATATATATTGTGACAAACCTCACTGAACCACAGCCATGGTTATTATTTTGAAATATGTACTTGATAAACTAATCAATCAATACATCAATCAATCAATCAAACAATTCATTGTTTTCAATTGCTATTAACTACATACCAATCAATCAATCAATCAATCAACAAACTGATCAATCAACCAATCAATAAACCAACCAACCAATCGATCAACCAATCATTCGTTCCATTATTTGCCATTACATCCCAAAGTAACCAGCCAATCACATAGATGTCGGAATCATAGATTTTACGTGGAACAATACTATATATCAATCATGAAACATCCACTTGTTTTCGATTGCCCCGATTAAAACGCCAATTAACCAATCAACCAATCAATCACCTGTCTCTTTAACCCTTTCGCCCTTAAGTAACTCAAATGGATTTTGATATGTTAATTTTGCAACCAATCCAATCGTCACAAAATGATATTCAGCCTAGTTCATTTATGAAAAAGGTGTGTTTTTGTTCTCAAAAATATGAAATTTACTTGCAAAAAGCGCATATCCTGATGGCTCATCTGGATCTACACGATTTGCCAACACCACTATACAGGCCTGCAGTGTTGAAAGGGTTAGACACTTGTTTTCAATTACCCCAATAAATCGCCAATTAACCAATCAAGCACCTGTCTCGTTAACCCTTTGAACCCGAAATCCCGCTATATCGATTTATGCAAAAAGTGCAGATCCAGATGAGCCGGCTCGTAACGAGCCGTCTCATCAGGATCTGCACTTTTTGAAAGTAATTTTAATACTTTTGAGAAATAAAACGCCCCCTTTTCATAAATGGACGAATCTGAAAATCATTTTTATGACCATTGGATTGGTCGGAACATTAGCATATCACAGTCCATTCCAGTTCCTTAGGGTTGAAAGGGTTAAATCCTAACCAACCAATCACCTGTCTTTTGTAGGTAGCCATGTAGAAAACCTAATTCCATGCACCCCTAACGAGTTCCAATGCTGGGGGTCCAACAAGTGCATTCCACTGAGTAGTATCTGTGATAACGAGCCCGACTGTGATTCTAGCGCCGACGAGAACGCATGTTCCAATAATAACTGTGAGTATTGTTTTTATGTTAATTGGCGAGGCTAGGAAATGTGTAGAAATTCCGAGGCTTGCCGACTGATTTGAGTGACTGATGAAAACACATGCTGCAATAATAACTGTGAGTATTGTTTTTATGTCAATTAGCGAGGCTAGAAAATGTGTAGGAATTCCGAGGTTTGCCGAGGAATTCATACCGTTTTTGAGCCAAGCCGAACTGATTTGAGTGACCGATGAAAACACATGCTCCAATAATAACTGTGAGTATTGTTTTTATGTTAATTAGCGAGGCTAGAAAATGTGTAGGAATTCCGAGGTTTGCCGAGGAATTTATACCGTTTTTGAGCCAAGCCTGACTGATTTGAGTGACCGATGAAATCACATGCTCCAATAATAACTGAGTATTGTTTTTATGTTAATTGGCGAGGCTAGGAAATTGTAGGAATTCCGAGGTTTGCCGAGGAATTCGTAATGTTTCCGAGCCAAGCTTGACTGTGAATCGAGAACATATGCTCCCATAATAACTGTGAGTATTGTTTTTATGTTAATTGGCAAGGCTAGAAAATGGTAGGAATTCCGAGGCTTGCTGATGTGAGGTATGCCTTCTATGATGCTCGTGTCTTTCTTAATATCATGTTTATCAAATGAGGTTACGAAACATGTTGGAATTCCGAGGCTTGTTGAGGAATTTCTAATATTTCCGAGCCAGGTCTGACTGATTTGAGTATGTGACCAGTGAGAACGCATGCTCCAATCATAAATTTTGTGGAATTTTAACTGTTTCCAAGTCAAGCCGACAATCCGAAAACATGCACAATAATATTTAATAATATGTGGCTACAATGTGTGTGCTTTGTTTTGAATGACCCATGTCTGACCACCCAAGGTCAAGGTCACTGAGGATTTATGTTCACTCTGATTCAGGTTCACCTTGTTTGTAAGGCAAAAATTAAAAAAAAAATGTATTTAGCGAGGGGAATAGCTTAGTGATAAACGATTCCCTTGTTAAATATCACATCAGTTTCTTGCTTTCTAGTTGTATGTAACAGTTTAACGGATATAGGTGAAGGTCACATTCAAACACTTGTTCATTACAGGTGAAGCTTTAAACTGTGCGAAATGTGTTGAAACGATCGAAGGTGCCAAATGTTACTGTAATGATACACATATGTGGAACGGCACAGCGTGTGTTGGTAAGTGAGATGTCAAATTTACCAGAGGGCTGTTTCTCTAAACTTTGTACGACTAAAATGTTTGTAAGTGCAAATTTAGGATTGTCTGGAAATTTCAATTGATGGATTTACATTTATTGAGCATAGTCTGCATATGCAGCCTATGCTCAATAAATGTAAATCCAATAATTGATTACAAGAAAATATTGTTAATGTGCAATTCAAAAGACTATCATAATTTTGCACTTACGATCATTTTAGTTGTACAAAGTTTAGTGAAATGGCCGCCTATATTGCATAAAACGGCGTTGACAGTGTAATTACAGTGTAATAAAACTTGTAATACACTAGACAGTGTAACAAATATGCAAATGAGGCCAGTACAGAAAACATGGTAGGTGGTCATTAAGTTATAGCTTCAATATAATGTGCCGTGCTTATGCAATAAATCGAATCTAACATTTGTGTTGATTTAATATGATATTTATTAAACCCGTTGACTGATTTCATAAGAAACTCGGCATAGCCTCGTTTCTTATGAAATCAGTAAACCCGTTTAATAAATATCATATTAAATCATCACTCATGTAAGGTGCTCTATATAATAAATAAATGTCATTAACTCTTTGCATGCTGGGAAACTTGTGGGCTATAAATAGTTCAAAACTAGCGGACAAAAATTCATCATATTTTCTTTTATTTCTCCCCGTAAATATCATGAATATGTCTTGGAATTTCATTAGAATTGAGTCCTGAGGACTCAATTCTAATGAAATTCCAAGACATATTTACAGAGAGAAATAAAACATATAGTTTTAATTTGTTTGGTGGATATTTTCGCCGCTAGCATACAAAGAGTTAAGACAATGGTTTTTGTATCGGATTTACAAACATCTCAGGTTGTGGGGGTGAGGAATAAATTCTGTATTTGAAAATCATAATTGAACAAAATATCAACCAATCAATCACAAATCAATCAATCAACCAATCCATCAGTGTTTTGTGGGAAATATTTTAACACCACTAGACTAAACACCGTCATGAATGAGGCAGGAACATGGTATATTGCATATCTCGATACTGTGTATTTATTATTCATCTACATTGCTTGGCCCTAAATGATACTCTTTTGTATTGATGGGCCGTTAACCCTTACTACGCTGAATTAAATGTTGTCGTCTGCTGGAAATGTTTTATTTTCAATATTTCTCGACAAAAACCTGGTTTTGACAGCACATGAGAATCGTCTCCAATGGAGACGATTCTCATGTGCTGTCAAAACCAGTTTTTTGTTAAGAATTAAAGCAAAAATGAAAAACAGCAGACGGCAATTTCCATTCCCTTTATTATGTTTAGATACAGTTTTCACAACTTGGAGGTTATTTTTGGGCGAAGTTAATGTGGCATGAGGACATTAGATTTCTTCCTTATTATCTTGTCAGACTTGTCTATATGAATGAATATCGATGCATATCTGATACACACCCACTGTGAGTCGTTAATAATTCACCATGCATGGATTGGGATATCATTAATATGATATACAGTATACAACATTAGCCTATTTCACACAGCATAGCGATTTACAGATACAGTCCACACTCGTTAACTCAAACTACTGATGTCTCAAAACCAAGATGTAATAGGGACCAAGAATTTGGCTTTGAGACATCAGTAGTTTGAGTTAACGAGTGTAGACTGTATCTGTAAATCGCTATGCTGTGTAAAATATTATATAACAGCTTGTGTTAACCAAAATTTTCGTTAACATAAAGTATTTTCCTCAGTCCCCTGAACTTTGAGTAAACGAGTGTGGACTGTATAACCATTTCCAAATTGTTATTCTTATTTCTCAAGTATATGTTGTGACCACTCATTTGAACCATCTCGATGAGATGGTTCAAATGGTGGTCACCACATATACTCCTGATCAGAAATAAAGAAATTATTTAATTTTTTTCCACCAGAAAAATCGTGTCTATTTTCAGAATGTAATTTGTTAATAATAACATGCACTGTGGAGATATCATTAATATGAAATACAGTGTACAGCATTAACATGTCTCATGTGGCATAGCAATTATAGATATAAACATTTCCAAACATTTGGTATACTGTAATATCTAAATATTCGAGACATAAAATAAAGGGTTTCCCAAATCAAATCGTATTTGAATACTAACTGAATGTACAGAGTGTGGTAGACTACTGTCTGTTTCACGAAACCTGCCTAAATTTTACGGCTATATAGACAATGCAAAAACAATTTATTTTTTGATAATGTTAAATTTTATAAAAATTTAAGAATGAACCTTCTTTTTATTTCGTGAAATTTGGTCAAATATTGGTTTTATTATGAAAAATTGATTTCTCTACTGTATGGGAATTTAACATTGCCAATCATTGGGGGAAAAAGAGGTAGAGGAGTTGTGGGAGGAGTAAAAACAAAATTAAAAAAATGGAAATTGACTCCGAAACCTAGCTAGATATATTGGAAATGATCTAACTAAGAAAACAAAAGTTAAATTTTAAAAATCGGTCTATTATTACTGAAATTCTAAAATATTTCCCCATGTTAAATTCCCATAGACATCTTCACAGAAGATTTAACATGGGGAAATTGTTTTTTCGCAATAAAATCAATATTTGACAAAATTTCACAAAACAAAAAGAAGGCTCGTTCTTGAATTTTCCTTTAATTTAATATTATCTAAAAAAATATTGTTTTTGAATTGTTTATATGGCCGCAAAATTTGGGCATCTTTCGTGAAACAGACTATAGTGTCTTTTGATATCAAGTTTATTAGTCAAAGCTAGGGAGCGTGGAGGAATTACGAGGCTTGTCAAGGAATTTCTACCATTTTTGAGCCAAGAGATTCGATCAGTGTTATTTGCGATAAACCAGTAAAACATACTAACCCTAAATATCAAGACACTATTTTGCAGGAAACCATACATTTATATGTTCTTCCCCCCAGAAATTGCATCCAAATATTTAGAATTATTACGGTATACACTGAGAGAGGTATATATTGAGAGAGGTAGATAATGGCGTTTAACTCTTTGCATGCTAGCGGCGAAAATATCCGCCAAACAAATTAGGAGTATATGTTTTATTTCTCTGTAAATATGTCTTGGAATTTCATTAGAATTGTGTCCCGGACACAATTCTAATGAAATTCCAAGACATATTCATGACATTTATAAGGAGAAATAAAAGAAAATATAATGAATTGTCATCTGCTATTTTTGAACTATTTATAGCCCACTAATTTCCCAGCATGCAAAGAGTTAAATGATGTAACATATAAACAATGCGACGTCAGAAAATTGTTGAAAATGACTTTGAAAACTGGCGAGAATTTCAGAGCACATGCGGAATTTAATTCTGTGTGTGGTCTGAACATTTTCGCCAGCTTTCATACATTGGCTCGTGTATCTCCTTGGGTCGTTGGTTGGGAGAATGCGAACGGTAAGTTTAACGCTGGGGTTAAATGACCTTAGCTATTGATAGGCTGTTAAACTCCAACAAACAAACAAACCATTAACCTGACCTAAAATTGTCTTAGCTGTTGACAGGCCATTAAACACCATTAAATGAATAAATAAATTGTATATCTCCACAGATTTGAATGAATGTGACTACGACCAATATTGTGACCAGCCATCAAACTGTACCAACAAGGACAACGGGTTTGATTGTGGATGTGTCACAGGGTATAGTCTGACGAACCACACCATGTGTCAGGCTGTTAATGGTACGTATTAACCCTTAGAATGCGGGAAACGTAAATTGCTGGTGTGTTATAATTTCTACTGAATCACTAATCTATTATACTGAACCACATCTCTATTGTACCCAACTACAAATCTGGGGCCCGTTTCACTAAACTTCGTAAGACTAAAATGTTTGTAAGTGCAAAATAATGATACTCTGTAAATAGCACATTAACAATGTTTTTTTGTAAACAATTATTGGATTTACATTTATTGAGCATAGGCTGCATATGCAGCCTATGCTCAATAAATGTAAATCCATCAATTGAAATTTACAGACGATCTTAAATTTGCACTTACGAACATTTTAGTCGTAAGAAGTTGAGTGAAATGGGCCCCAGTTGTACCCAACCATCCAATCAACCAAGCTAGTGTACCCTCGCCATCCAATATATCTTCTAATGCACTCTATAAATATCACACAATGTGAATGGCTGATAGTCACACATTACAGGTATATCATTGTTGATGAACGGTCGCAAATTATTTCAATATTTATTCTACGCCAGTAGTAAAGGAGTGCATTAGAAATAGGTTAACCGCATTTTGAAATTTGCAGCGTATATCAGAAAATGATAGGTCGGAAAACATGTTTAATGGCTCCGCTAGCGCGTCGCCATTAAACAGATTTTCCGACCTACCATTTTCTGATATACGCTGCAAATTTGAAAATTACTATACAGTTAACCCTATAATACCAACTCATGCATCCAGCCATCCAACCAATCTATGTGCTGAACCCACCAAAACTGAATAACGTCATGATTTTTGTCGTCATAAAATTCAATGCAGATGGTCAGTCAGCGCACCTCTCACCAAATTTATGTTCAATGAGTCACATACACTGTTTACAGGTTGGGTAATAAAACAGCTATTTCATAGTCATTCGGGGAATAGTCAATATAGGGTTAACTGTATTGTAATTTTCAAATTTGTGGTGTATATCAGAAAATGATAGGTCGCAAAATCTGTTTAATGGCGACGCGCTAGCACTCATTTCTAATGCACTCCTTTACTACTGGCGTATGAAGACATATTGAAATAATTTGCGACCATTCATCAACAATGATATACCTGTAATGTATGACCATCAGCCAATTCTATTGCGTGATATTTATAGAGTGCATTAGAAAACATATTGCCCCTCGGTGCTGTGGACGACCCGATGCGCTATTCGGCTTTTGGCCTCTGGGCAATAGTGCCTCGGGTCGTCCACAACGCCTCAGGGCAATAGTTTTGACTGTTCCCCGAATGACCATGAAATAACTGTATACTATTGAACCATCCAGCTTATTGAACCAAACCACACATCTGTTATTGAACTAGTGGGCGAGATGAGCCAACCATACTATTGCCCAACTTCTGGGAAAAAATGGAAAATGGAAAATAAGCGGCCGATGACAAAATTCACACATTATTTTCGGCTATGATTTTAGATGAATGAAAATTGTGGTGAATTATTTTTCACAAATATAACCACAATTCTATTGTACGGAGCAACAAACCTGTAGAATGGAACAAAACCTATCTTACTAAACAAATCTATTTATCAAAGCACAAATCTATTATTCGGAACTGCCAAGTCTTTTTTTGCGGAACCACAATTCTATTGTATGGAACCATCCCAAGAAGACATACGATAATTCATGAAAATAAGACCAAATTTATGATATTTTCCGTACACGACGTCGAACGTTGACAAAATGTTCAGAGCAAATGTGTAATGGAATTCCTCATTTGTTATGAAAATTTTGCCAACAGAGACTGCCGCAGTGTATGTATATTACATAAATATATTACAGTCGAACATCTCCGAACGGCCACCTCTCTACAACAACACCCTCTCTATAACAGCCACTATTTTATATCCCAAATGGATGATTTCTCTGTATCTAACCATTAGACTGCTGAGCAAGGAAATTGCCGTCTGCTGTTGCTTTGCCTTCAAAACATGTTTTGACAGCATTTTAGAATCATTTCCATTGGAAATGATTCTAAAATGTTGTCAAAGCATGTTTTTGATGAGAATTATCGAAGAAAATAAATAAACAGCGTTAACCTCCCTACAACAGCCACCTCTCTACAACAGCCAGTTTTACGTCTTCCCATGGGTGGCTGTTGTAGAGAGGTTGCACTGTACATGAAAAATCGCACATGTTCTTCGGTACAAAATCACACGGCTTGTCTCATATGTATTACAGAGCCAGCTGATGAGGAACCTACCGTACTATTGGCCAACTTCTGGGACGTTCGTCAGTTGTCGATGCAGGGTAGCAAATTGGATCCGCCATATCTGTATGTCGCAGAAAAGGTGTCCGCGGTCGACTTTAATCACAGAAACCAGATGGTGTACTGGGTATGTAGTGTTGTTATTTTCCCCTCGGTGATAGGCAAGAGGGGATATAGCATTAGTACGAACTACGTACGTTCGTGTGTACGTTAATAACAACTTTTATTTTTCATTAACCGCTTCACTGATTTTGATAATATTTAGCCACAATTTGTGTATGAATGGTGCTTTGTTTTGTATACGACCCACGTCTGACCACCCAAGGTCAAGGTCACTGAGGATTTATGTTAATCTTGTTTGTAAGGCAAACATGTTAAAAACTTATTATTTTTATTATCAAGTCTGCCAGCGAGGGGATTAGCTTAGTGATGACGATCCATGTTAAATCCCCATAGACATCTTCACAGAGGATTTAACATGAGGGAAAATGCCCTTGTTATATATATATACGTCCAGGTTTGGTATTGGTATGGTTATCCAATTGCCTTATTTACCGATATTGATTTAGAAAAAATACAATTGTGTTGAAAGTTGACACAAAATTCAGACGTCCTGCGGCATAGGGATGGGCCGTGACCTAGGGGATATGGCATTGGACTTCTGGGGGTCGTTTCACTAAACTTCGTACGACTAAAATGTTCGTAAGTGCAAAATTATCATAGTCTGTTAATTTCAGATTAACAACGTTTTCTTGTAAACAATTATTGGATTTACATTTATTGCGCATAGGCTGTAAATCCATCAATTGAAATTTCCAGACGATCCTATATTTGCACTTAACAAACATTTTATTCGGACAAAGTTTAGTAAAACGGGCCCTCAGTAATTTAGGTTGTGATTTCAGTCCTCACCCTAGGCATGAAAAATACTTACATTGTTCAAGTATTTCCATCCCACTGGTCTGTCGGATGAGACTTTAACCCTTACAATGTTGAATAAAAAAATTGACATCTGCTGTTTATTTTTTATGTTCCATTTTTCACATCAAAAACATGGTTTGGCAGCAATTTAGAATCATTTCCAATGGAAATGATTCTAAAATGCTGACAAACCATGTTTTTACTTAGAGAATTGATAAAATATGACACAGCAGCAGACGGTTCTGCTATTTTCGGTTCCCGCATTCAAAGGGTTAAACTGTGGTCCCGTCTCTATATAACCTTAGCTAGTTACTGGGTTGTTAAACCCATTCAATTTCACTTTTCAACCCATTCACTTTTACTGTTTGGTAAACTGTGATAGTTTCTGTAAAAGACGTCGAAAGATGATGAAATGTTCATAGCAAATGCGGAAATCTGCTATGCAAATTTCGTCAACTTTCAGCATCATTTACGGAAATTTTGTAAATATTTGTACGAGATATCATGCATGTTTTTAGGTACAAAATCACATGACGTGTCTCTTATAATACAGTCTCTTATATAAACCAGTTGACGGATAGTTGTCACTAATTCCTTGATAAAGGCCTTGTATTGAAACGTTGGACGATTGGGTTCTTGGTTACTGATGTATTATTCAACATATATTAATGAGGAAATCTTGCTAAAATTGACAACAAAGCTAGCGATAGTGGCCGACCGAATTTGATAAATTTTACGTGGGTTTCTGGTTCATAAATCTGGCATTGTTTTTTATTTTAAAAGGGATTGCGGCCTAGGGGTTAGAACATCTGTCTTCCAATCTGGGGGTTGTGGGTTCAGACCTCGCCATCAAAAATACTGCCATAGTATTTCCATCCCACTGGTCTGTCGGATGAGACTTTAAACTGTGGTCATCTCTATAGGACCTTAGCTGTTGCTGGTACGGTAAACCCATTCACTTTCACTTTTCACGTTTTGATTTCAGATCCGACATGAGGGAGCCATTGGGTCGGCATCACTAGTGTCGGCATCAGTCGACCGAGTTTCCAGCTCCAACATTCCGTCACCCACTATCATTCCCGTCAAATTACACCTAACTAGTACGTATAGTAGACCTGGGGCTTGTACTACAAAAATTCATACGACGAAGATGTTCTTAAGTGCAAACCACAATAATATATGTTCCGGCAGCCGGTTTTTGAAAAGCTTTCGTGGACGTGCTGCTTTTAATGACATGAACCCGTAGGTACAAAATGGTAGGATTAGAGAAACACGTTAATGCACTTTCGCAATTGGCGATAAAAATAAACAATTGGCGATAAAAAATTACAATTTTCGAAAAAAAATAAAAATTTTGGAAGTGGCGATTTTTTTATTTTCCCCAGCGGAATTCCTGTTAATGTGAGAAGCAAATTCATGGAAATCTTCGTACGAACATTTTTATCGAATAAAATTTTGTCAAACGGACCCCTGCTCTATACCAGACCGGACAGTAAATAAAAACACATGCGAGTTTGCTTGCATATAGCTAAGTGACAGTGGAACCTCTTTAACACTTAGACTGCGGGAACCAAAAATTGTCGTCTGCTGTTGTTTCTTATTTTGTCTTTTCTCTCGATAAAAACATGGTTTGACAGCAGTTTCGAATCATTTCCGTTGGAAATGATTCTAAATGCTGTCAAACCATGTTTTTGATTAGAAAAATGGAGAATAAAAAATAAACAGCAGACGACAATTTTTAATTCATCATTGTAAGGATTAATCCACACACCAAGTTAACCTCAATAGTATGCTGTATATTACTGAGCCCCACATGGATTTTTTTTAATTAATTTGTTCCCACAAAATAACAATTTGTTCCCTCAATTTAAACAATTTGTTCCCTCGAATTAACAATTCGTTCCCACGATATAAAAATTTGTTACCTCGAATTAAAAATTTGTTCCCACAAAATGATAATTCATTCCCTCAATTTAACAATTCGTTTCCTCGAATTAACAATTAGTTCCCACGATATAACAATTCGTTCCCACAAATTAACAATTTGTTCCTGTGGGAAAGTATTGTTATATCGTGGGAATTAATTGTTAAATTGAGGGAACAAATTGTTATTTCGTGGGAACGAATTGTTAAATTGAGGGAACAAATTGTTATTTTGTGGGAACGAATTGTTAAATTGAGGGAACAAATTGTTATTTTGTGGGAACAAATTGTTAAATTGAAGGAAAAAATTGTTATTTCGTGGGAACAAATTGTTAAATTGAGGGAACAAATTGTTATTTCGTGGGAATGAATTAATAAAAATAAGAATTATACGGGTCTCCATAGTAGATTGTATTTATTATGTGTTTATTTAATTGGGGACCATACACCGCTAGTTTTATAGAGCACCAAGGTACATATATATAGGACTGTGTCCGTCCGTCCGTCCGTCCGTCCGTCCATCCGTGCCCGTATGTTCGGTTAAGAAGTATGCCAGTTTCTCCAATCTGCCATCGGGGCATTTGTGTGCCAAATAGGCTACACATTCTTATTTTCAATTTGGTTCCGAAAATACAATACAAATCTACAATTAACCCTTTCACCCTAAATAACTGGATATGATATGTTATTTTGCAACCAATCCAATTGTCATAAAATGATTTTCAGACTAGTCCATTTATGAAAAGGGGGGGGAGTGTTTTTGCTGTCGAAAATATGAAAATGACTTGCAAAAAGTGCAGTTCCTGATGAGATGACTCGTCACGAGCGGCTCATCCAGATCTACACTGTTTGCCAATACCACTATACGGGCCTGTGGTGCTGAAAGGGTTAAAATACTTTTCCCTGATCTGATTCATCACTTTCGGGGCGTATCTCAGACACTGAAACTTTAACACTTTGCATGCTGGGAAACTTGTGTGCTATAAATAGTTCAAAAATAGCAGATGACAATTCATGATATTTTCTTTTATTTCTCATGGTACATGTCATGAATATGTCTTGAAATTTCATTAGAATTGAGTCTGGAGGACACAATTATTTACAGAGAGAAATAAGAATAAAAATGCTCGTAATTTGTTGTATGTTATTTTCACCGCTAGCATTCAAAGCTAGCTTTCAGAAGGAAAGGAAGCAAGTTGAGAGCATGCTGAATTTTATTTTTTTATGTAAATATTCTGTTCTGAAATACAGGATTCGATCATGTTAACCCGGCCTAAAATGACATTATCTGTTGCTGCAATATGAAACCCCCTGACTTTCACTTCCATTTTTTTCTTTTTCAGCTGTTGAAGCATTCGCCGTTGACTGGGTATTTGGAAACTGGTACTTCACAGATGCGACGTTTAAACGTGTTGTCGTTTGCTCAAATAGCGGTGACCACTGTGCCGTCATCGCGGGAGGCCAGGGGGCGACCGACGACTCGACGAAACTAGCGGGACCACGGAGTATCGTACTTGACCCAATCAGAGGGTGAGTTGTATTTTTCGGTGCTCCGATACATAGAGAATACCCAGTGAGGAAATCTGTTTATCCCGTCAACACAGTGCGTATGTGCCGTGAAACACGGTGCCGTGAAACATTTTTGATATCCAGTCAATACTATTGTTGCATTTTACAGCCACTTGTAGGTGTTGACGGGATAAATAGAATAGTAGGTTAGTGCCGTGAATGGGAAAAAATATCTGGCGCGGCACGGAAACGGGATGTGCTCGGAGCCTCGCACATCCCGTTTCCATGCCGCGCCAGATATTTTTTCCCATTCACGGCACTAACCTACTATTCTGTATAAGCTCTATAAGCTCTATAAGCTCATCTCAGTCTCAGTAACGTGTTTCCTAGCATCAACTGATAAATAATAGAGATTTTTGATATCAAGTTTATCAGGCAAGGCTAGGAAACGCGTAGGAATTCCGAGGCTTGCCGAGGAATTCCTACCGTTTCCGAGCCGAGCCTGATAAATTTGATATCAAACTACACTAGCCTGGTATTCTATTTATCAGGTAACGTTTTATGCTCGAAAAATGACCACATATGACGTCGTTATATATGAACAGAACGCGGACTTGTTTACGTTGCGTCATTACACTGACGTCATTCGGTAACGTCACGTGACGTCATCCGACCAATGGAACGTCAGTTTTCACTTCGTTGTAACCCGGATGTTGATATCAAGTCAATGCCTGATACAACAATATGTTATCAGTCCGTACATATTCGGTCAATACAGGGCAGGTTACCTGATAAATAAATAGAATACCATGCTAGGGTATTTTGATATCATGTTTATCAGGCATGACTCGGAAACGGTATGAATTCCGAGGCTCGCCGAGGAATTCCTACCGTTTCCGAGCCGAGATCACATAGGCTATATGAATACATAGGGAATACTAGCTACAATAATTCGCCTCCGATATGTTATCTACGGCTACAATTTGACCCATTCAAAAAATGTGAGCAACCGATGTGCATATCCAAACCGGTTGTAAATAGGTCAAAATTTAGTAAACTGTATATTTTATACATTTAAACAAATAATATTTGATGTAGAACTAGTAAATTGCCAAAATAATAGAACAGGGAAATTTTCCCATGGAAACCATCTTTTCTCTTGTTGTTGTTCAACGTTCAACGAAATGAAGGTTTCAAATTATCAAGATATATATGTAAATGTCAGATAAACACCTTGATACTGTAAAATAACCAATTTCTACATGTGTATGTTCTTTATTAACCCTTACTACGCTGAATTAAATGTTGTCGTCTGCTGGAAATGTTTTATTTTCAATATTTCTCGACAAAAACCTGGTTTTGACAGCACATGAAAATCATCTCTAGTGGAGACGATTCTCATGTGCTGTCAAAACCAGTTTTTTGTTACAAATTAAAGCAAAAATGAAAAACAGCAGACGGCAATTTTCGTCAACAGCGTAGAAAGGGTTAATAATTCATTGATACAGTTTTTATACGACCATTTTTAAAAAACGGTACGTATTATGTTTTACCGCACGGCGGGGGGGCGGGCGGCGGGCGGGCGGGCGGCTGAAGAAAAAGCACATAGTTCGTGTACACAACTCCTCCGAAACTGTTCAGTCGATCGATCTGAAACTATACACACGTCTTCTACACATATTGAAGATGTGCACCTTGGTGTTTTTATGCCGAAAAAATATTTTTTAACAAAAATATCACCTTTTTAACTTAGCCATTTTTTCTACATTTTTCTATACAGTTCTATATAGGGTACAGAGTTTGTGTACACAACTCCTCCGAAACCGTTTAGTCGATCATTCTGAAACTATACACACGTCTTCTACACATATTGAAGATGTGCACCTTGGTGTTTTTATGTCGAAAAATATTTTTTAACAAAAATATCACCTTTTTAACTTAGCCATTTTTTCTACATTTTTCTATACAATTCTATATACGGTACAGAGTTTGTGTACACAACTCCTCCGAAACTGTTCTGTCGATCGTTCTGAAACTATGCACACGTCTTCTACACATATTAAAGATGTGCACCTTGGTTTTTTTATGCTGAAAACATATTTTTTAACAAAAATATAACCTTTTTAACTTAGCCATTTTTTCTACATTTTTCTATACAATTCTATATAGGGTACAGAGTTTGTGTACACAACTCCTCCGAAACCGTTCAGTCGATAGTTCTGAATCTATACACACATCTTCTACACATATTGAAGATGTGCACCTTGGTGTTTTTATGCCGAAAACATATTTTTTAACAAAAAATATCACCTTTTTTAACTTAGCCATTTTTTCTACATTAGTGTATCCAATTCCCTATCATTTCTACTTTACACTCTACTTTTCTATCTCTGCCTAAATTAGTATACATGTTTAGCACAACGAGATGAAGAAATAATGCTATAGACTTTTAAATTCTCATTAATGTTCCTTGCCTTGGTGACAGCTTCACATTTCTGCATCTTCGCTGTCTGGCCCATATTCGACGGGCGTATTTTGTGACTTGCGGCACTCTTGCGGCCGGATAACCGATTGCACAAATAAATCTTCCATGTGTTACATTAAAGAAATGGGGTTAAATTACTACCCTCGCGAAAGGTATGGAGAGGGGTAGAAATTTTGTTTCTAAGGGAATACCAGTCTGGGGCCTGTTTCACTAAACTTCGTAAGACTAAAATGTTCGTAAGTGCAAAATTCTGTAAATAGCACATTAACAATGTTTTCTTGTAAACAATTATTGGATTTACATTTATTGAGCATAGGCTGCATATGCAGCCTATGCTCAATAAATGTAAATCCATCAATTGAAATTTACAGACGATCCTAAATAATTTGCACTTACGAACCTTTTAGTTGTACGAAGGTTAGTGAAACGGCCCCCGGTGTCTTCATATCACGGCTACCATTTCATATAGCGGGCTGGCAAACGCGTAGGACTTCTATGGCTTGTAAGCTGTATAAATGCAAAGTGAATACCAGTCTATTGTCTTTTAACATCAAGTTTATCAGGCAAGGCTAGGAAACCATAGGAATTCCTCGGCGAACCGCCAGATTCCATCGCCTCATTTCTTAGGAAATCAGTAAACTTGTTTAATTATTAACGATCATATTAATCCTTACAATGCTGAAATGGGCATAAAAATCAGGGGGCCGTTTCATTAAACTTTGTACGACTAAAATGTTCGTAAGTGCAAATTTAGAATCGTCTGGAAATTTCAATGGATGGATTTAAATTTATTGAGCATATGCAGCCTATGCTCAATAAATGTAAATCCAATAATCGTTTACAAGAAAATATCGTTAATGTGAAATTTACAGATCATAATTTTGCACTTACGAATATTTTAGTCGTACAAAGTTTAGTGAAACAGGCAACATTTGTAAAATGGGCCATAAAAAGCATGTGGCATTCTACCCACCGTGATACCACCGTCGATTTCAGACACCTGTATTTCTGCGACTGGGACAGCGATAAAAGCCAGGTCATGAGGTCTCACTTGGACGGTTCGCAACTGGGCCCGTTCGTTGATAAGAAGATAGTCAAGCCCATGGGACTGAGCATCGACTTTGCGAATCGGCAGATGTACTGGTCCGACATGGATCTGAATATCGTCGAGAGGGTTAATCTTGACGGGCCGGCGAACCGACGTATCATCGCGATCGGCTCTCGGGTATAGTCATGCACCGATGATAGTCTGTTTCACCACAGGCGATTAAACTTCCTCCCTTCTTTCTAAATTAGCTAAAAATTCTCATAAGTTTGGCGGATCAATCTGATCAATTGACAAAAATTCTGATAAATTTGTCAAAAGTTCTGACAAATTTGACAATAATTCTGATAAATTTAACAAAAAATCTGATAACTTTGACAAAAACATCTGATCTAGTTAACAAAAAAATCTGATTTTGACAACAATCTAAATTTGACAGCATTTCTCATAAATTTCACAAATTTCTCATAAATTTCACAAATTTCTCATAAATTTCACAAATACAGTCAGAATTCATTACAACGGCACACGTTACAACGGCATATTCGCCTTCCGGCACGATACGCCGCCAAACGAATCGGCACGCTCTTTAATCTGTTCGATATACCGGCAAATTCGGCTTACGACACCGGCAGAGAAATCCCGCAAACGAATACGCAATTTAAGTCGTATTTAATGTTCGCTATAACGGCGCCGGTAACCTGTGTAGCTGGTACCAGGACTGTGACCCAGCTCAGTTATCCGGCATCACCGATGTTCGGGAACCAGTCGCTAAACAATTTTACGGCTGATTAACCCTGACACGATGTCATAAATCGCGTCAATTAACAACGTGTCGGTCTGTATATTGTCACAAATACTCGACCGCGTGCCTTTGTCCACATATAATTAAGGATTATTGCGGTGATGTATTATTTTGCCAAACAAAAATTAGGAAAATAAATTAACAGTTAGCAACTAAATTTACATATAAGTGACGAACAGCTCACCTGGTAAGCAAATTAATAAATTAACTTAATTGATCACTCATCGACCCGTCTGTATTAATACGAGATGCGCTGGCCATTTCAAATCACTTAATAATTCACTTAACATTACATAGTGAACGTTCAAATGGAGCCACCACGAAAACGCCGCAGAACTCAGTTTTCTGTTTCCGATAAACGTGAGATCGCGGATTATAGTAAATCTCATCCCGGTGTTACGCAGGATTTAATCGCCACTCATTTCACCACGTTATGGGGAAAACAGTTAGGTCGCTCAACTGTCGGGGACATTCTACGTGACAAATCAAAGTGGGAGAATGTGCCCAAATCTAACAATGTACGACAACGTTCTGGAAAATACGACACTCTGGGCCGAGTTCTCGATGGGGCGAAATGAAATACTGAAAGGGATACAACTCTGTATGTTATTGTTTCGTATTTTCATAAATGTTAGCATGTAAATAAAAACAAACTGTTCATTTAAATGTGTTTCTTTTCTTTATGCACTTGTTTGCGAATTTCTAACAATAAAGAAACAACGTTCACATATAATCCGGTAGTCACGTGTCTACGTAATTACCAATTATCACACGAGGTCATGCAACCTTGACCTTGTCAAACATCGGATTATTATTGAATGTTGTTTGTTTCATTGATATAAATTTGTATACATATGCATTGATTTATCAACGAGGTGACAAATAAGTATTTATTCAGCACATATCGCGCCGATAATGCCGAATTACGCTAGCATAAATTGACAACAAATAACATCGCTACAATGCGTGGTAGCCAATTCCCGACAGGTACCAATTCCCGACAGATAACAATTACCGGAATCGGACGGAAAAAATCCCCGATTCGTTATACCGGCAGATTCGTTATAACGGCAGATTCATCTCAAACGAACTATGCAGTGCGACCCCGTTAGTACACGGAAGTCCGGCGACATACAACCTTCCGTGTTGCTTATCCGAACCATGCTATATCCGTCCTCGTCCAAGACGCATCATAATGTCAACAAAAAATACATGTACACTGTACACTGTGACTGCAAATGAACGACGTCGCCAATGCCTATAATATGCCATAAGTTTTCACTGTTATCTTCGCATGTAATAAATATATTGAATCCAAGAATTGTTAACGTCATGTTTTATTTATTCATCATGTTCATGTAGAATGTAGATCTACGCAGGTCCGTGCAATCCATTATTGTAAACGCGTGTAGAAAAAAGTGTAGTAATGATGACGCAATGACCCAATGACCGATATCCTGTTCCATCAGCTGCAACATCACGGACAAGCTCGTGCGTTGCAATCTGTGTTTACTCATATGGTGAGCACAGGTGGAAGACTCGGACCTATGACACCAAAATAAATGCCTATCAAAAAAAATCCCATTATCCCACCCACCTGGTATCGTACTGTACATGACGTTAATAATAGAACGAGATCAAGTGGGTGGGGGTAATGGATATTTTTGTAATGGTCATTTTTTTTGTGTCACACGTCCGACTATTCCACCTGTGGGTTTGAGTACAGACCTGTATAGACATGTTTTGCCAGACGTGTTATAATATTGCGCCAGTTCATGAGGTAATCAGGCTTAGCACGCGAGATTTTCGACGAAGATGAATCTGATAATAGTGTACATTTTCTGTAAACAATATTGAATGTTGACGAATATTAAATTAGTAATTATTACGCATTTGCTCTGAAAATGTTATCAACTTTCCGATATATTTGCAGAAAAAAGTCAAATCATTCTCGGCGAAAATCTCAGTTATATAATAAAGTTGATTATCTCAAGCACTGGCTCAATTATGACGTAGCGAAACAAGGCCAGTTGTCACGTACACATTTGTGTACATGCGCCGGGGGCGTGGGCAGTGCTGTAACAATTTAGTTAATCTGGGTCGAGTTAATCTGCGCGACTGATACGCGATCTCCGATTGGTCAGCCTTTACACCTAATTAATATTCCACCAATGTTGAGCGCGAACGCATGCCGGAAAAATGAAATCGAGCACATAACAATTAGCACTGCTTTGTTACTGGTCTTACTGATGTTATTCCCAGTTTGCTCGGATTAATTTACGAAATGTGCAAACGTGATCAGCCATTCACATCGGTGAGATAAAAGGAGGCTATGCGTCCATAAAAAAAAAATCGTCCATTTTGGATCTAATTTGGGAAAGAATCGCAAATTTAACACGATTTCTGACAATAGTCGTGTTACAAATTTAACACGCTTTTGATATACAAATAGGAAACAAAATCGGGAGCCAAGGCACAACCGTGTACTAACCGAAATCGTGTTATAGTGAAGCGTGTACTAACGGGGTCGCACTGTATATTTGACATTGCTGATAAATTGGACAACAAATCTGATACATTTGACAATAAAAATTCTAATTCTGATAAATTAAATAATAAATCTGATAAATTAGACAAAACAATCTGATAAATTCGACATAAAAATTGATGACATTTCTGATAAATTTGCCAACATTTCTTGATGAGTTTGACATTTCTTGTTAAATTTTGACAAAACATTCATAAAAGAAATCTGATAAATTTTTGACAAAAAAATCTGATAAAATATTGACAAATTTTCTGACGCTATTTCAGGTGGAATACATATTCGGGATCTCCGTTTTCGAGAACTACCTCTACGTCAGCGATCGCCACGAGAACAACCTGCTCAAGATTCATCGCTATGACTACAACATCGCCGTGGAGACGCTGACGGGCAACTTATCGCGGCCCGCCGACGTCAAAGTGTACCATCGCCAACGGCAACCGAGTCGTAAGTGCGAGCCTTAAATTGACATGATTCGTGTGTAATACTGAGTGACAGGTGTAATAATTTAACAACATTGCATACAAGTTAACCAATTTCACTAATGATGTCATAATTTGTGCATTTATTTTTTCCATCTTCCTTTTTTCTCAACGAAAATATTTGTTGTTACCACTCATTTGAACCGTCTCGAAGAGACGGTTCAAATGAGTGGTAACAACATATACTTTTGATGAGAAATAATAAAACTAAGAATTTGTTTCTACTTGGAAATTAGTTTATCACACAAGTTAACCAATTTCTCTGATACACAGATATAAAATTTGTACAATTTCATTTTCTATTTTCTTTATTTCTCAACGAAAATATATGTTGTTACCACTCATTTGAACCGTCTCGATGAGACGGTTCAAATGAGTGGTAACAACATATATTTTTAATGGGAAATAAAGAAACAAGTTGTTTTTGTTGCGTTGTAGTAACGTCATGAGACACATGTATTACGTAGGTGTTGGCTTGGCCCTGGAATGAGCATCGTCTACGGCCATGCGCTGTATGTTTGGACACGGCTGTGAGCGGTGTCAAACAACAGCAGTCATGTAAAAATGTCTATTTCAGACCTGAGTGACAACCCCTGTAATACGGCCGGCTGCGATCACATTTGTGCCGTGTCTGACGACGAAACGACCGGGACATTGAAGGCCAATTGCCTGTGTGCGGCAGGGTATACGTTGACGGGCGATACTAAATGTGAATGTAAGTATTTAACTCTTGGAACCCTATATCCCTGAGAATAAAATCATAGAACCCTGGGCTCTCGAGCATAAATTGTGAAGACATGGGGTAGTTGCATGTGTATCCATTTCTCAATAAAGTTTGTGTGGATCCGGTGGTGGTTGGAGCCACAGGGATCGGCATGTTGATAGGGTAGTGTCACAGGGATCGGCATGTTGATAGGGTAGTGTCACAGGGATCAGGCATGTGAAGGGTATGTCACGGGATCGGATGTTGATAGGGTAGTGTCACAGGGATCGGCATGTTGATAGGGTAGTGTCACAGGGATCGGCATGTTGATAGGGTAGTGTCACAGGGATCGGCATGTTGATAGGGTAGTGTCACAGGGATCGGCATGTTGACAGGGTAGTGCCACAGGGATCGGCATGTTGATAGGGTAGTGTCACAGGGATCGGCATGTTGATAGGGTAGTGTCACAGGGATCGGCATGTTGATAGGGTAGTGTCACAGGGATCGGCATGTTGACAGGGTAGTGTCACAGGGATCGGCATGTTGACAGGGTAGTGTCACAGGGATCGGCATGTTGATAGGGTAGTGTCACAGGGATCGGCATGTTGATAGGGTAGTGTCACAGGGATCGGCATGTTGATAGGGTAGTGTCACAGGGATCGGCATTTGATAGGGTAGTGTCCACAGGATCGGCATGTTGATAGGTTGGTCACAGGGATCGGCATGTGACAGGGTAGTGTCACAGGGATCGCAATGTTGAAGGGTAGTGTCACAGGGATCGGCAATTGATAGGGTAGTGTCACAGGATCGGCATGTTGATAGGGTTGTGCACAGGGATCGGCATGTTGACAGGGTATGTCACAGGGATCGCATGTTGAAGGGTAGTGTCACAGGATCGGCATGTGACATGGTTATGGTCCACAGGATCGGCATGTTTGACAGGGTATTGTCACAGGGATCGGCATGTTGACAGGGTATGCACAGGGATCGGCATGTTACAGGGTATGTCACAGGGATCGGCATGTTGCAGGGTAGTGTCACAGGATCGGCATGTTGACAGGGTATGTCACAGGGATCGGCATGTTGACAGGGTAGTGTCACAGGGATCGGCAATGTTGATAGGGTGTGTCACAGGGATCGCATGTTGATAGGGTAGTGTCACAGGGATCGGCATGTTGATAGGGTAGTGTCACAGGGATCGGCATGTTGATAGGGTAGTGTCACAGGGATCGGCATGTTGATAGGGTAGTGTCACAGGGATCGGCATGTTGATAGGGTATGTCACAGGGATCGGCATGTTGATAGGGTAGTGTCCACATGGATCGGCATTTGACAGGGTAGTGCCACAGGATCGGCATGTTGACAGGGTAGTGCACAGGGATCGCATGTTGATAGTAGTGTCACAGGGATCGGCATGTTGAATAGGGTGTCCACAGGATCGGCATTGGGTAGGGTAGTGTCACAGGGATCGGCATGTTGATAGGGTAGTGTATTATACTTTATTATCCAGTGGTGGTTGGAGCCACAGGTTGAAGTAACGGACCGAGGTCTATAAATACATGTACATGAAATATACATAAAAGCATTAATAAGTGAAAACAAAATAAGCTATATTTTTTTACTCCCTCATATACACAGACTGTATATGAGGGAGTAAAAAAAGTATTTTTTTTTAGCTTATTTTTTTCTCTCACTTATTAATGCTTTTAGGTATATTTAATGTATTTATAGACCTCGGTCCGTTACTTCAACCTGTGGTTGGAGCATGCGATGGATAATTTAACGATTGGGATCCGTCCTTACTGGAATCCCGACTGGAGACCTGGTTTGACACTCGGGTAAGTCTTTGGCTTTCTTATATGTGTTAATATGTGTATGTAGTTAAATCTGGTTATACCCCTTATATGAGTAATATGATTATTATACCCCCACAAACAAAGTTTGTTGGGGGTATATAGGAGTCAGCTTGTCGGTCTGTCTGTCTGTTGATCTGTCGGTCGGTCTGTTGGAAATTCCCTTCCGCTCTATATCTTCTACACCCATGCATGGATTATCAAATGGCTTGGCACAAATGTTTCTCATGATGAGAAGGTGTGTCGCGATCAATAACCACGCACCTACGTCCAAGGTCAAGGTCACAGTTGAAGGTCAAAGGTCAAACCTATCGAAATTCCCTTCCGCTCTATATCTTCTACACTGATTCATGGATTATCAAATGGCTTGGCACAAATGTTTCTCATGATGAGAAGGTGTGTCACGATCAATAACCACGCACCTACGTCCAAGGTCAAGGTCACAGTTGAAGGTCAAAGGTCAAACCTATCGAAATTCCCTTCCGCTCTATATCTTCTACACTGATTCATGGATTATCAAATGGCTTGGCACAAATGTTTGTCATGATGAAAAGGTGTGTCGCAATCAATAACCACGCACCTACATCCAAGGTCAAGGTCACAGTTGAAGGTCAAAGGTTAAACTTATTGAAATTCCCTTCCGCTCTATATCTTCTACACCGATGCATGGATTATCAAATGGCTTGGCACAAATGTTTCTCATGATGAGAAGGTGTGTCGCGATCAATAACCACGCACCTCCGTCCAAGGTCAAGGTCACAGTTGAAGGTCAAAGATCAAACCTATTGAAATTCCCTTCCGCTCTATATCTTCTACACCGATGCATGGATTATCAAATGGCTTGGCACAAATGTTTCTCATGATGAGAAGGTGTGTCGCGATCAATAACCACGCACCTACGTCCAAGGTCAAGGTCACAGCTGAATGTCAAAGGTCAAACCTATTGAAATTCCCTTCCGCTCTATATCTTCTACACCGATGCATGGATTATCACACTATGCCCAGGGTCAAGGTCACAGACTTGATGCGTAACGCTCGGCTAAATGGCTTATAATCAAAAATGCCTCGTTTTCTTTGGCTGCCAGTGGGGGTATTCGTGTGCCGACAGGCCACATTTCTAGTTCATAATCGTATTACTTTTAGGGGAATGGGCCAACCGGACACCAAGAACACACGGTCAATTATCTCAGGAGATAATGTATGTTCGTGATCACACAGCTCACAACTATGACTCGGAATGATGAAATGCCTGATTTACAGTGAAACCTCTCTTAGCCGGACACCCTACCTCCCAGGGTGTCCGATTTAGAGAGGTTTAACTGTACCTTATTTGCAGCTATACATTTTGTCGTCACCATTCCTGGACCTTGAACGCCAACATGAGTTTCTACTTTATCCCGTCAACACAGTGCGTATGTGCCGTGAAACACGGTGCCGTGAAACATTTTTGATATCCTGTCAATGCGACCTAATCACTGCGTATGAATATGTGCAGTGACTAGGGTTATATTTTTGCATTTTAATGCCATTTGTAGGTGTTGACGGGATAAATAGAATAGTAGGTTAGTACCGTGAATGGGAAGAATATCTGGCGCGGCATGGAAACGGGATGTGCTCGGCAGAGTCTCGCCCATCCTGTTTCCGAAGCCTTGCCAGATATTTTTTCCCGTTCACGGCACTAACTTACTATTCTCTATCTATTTTCCTTATTTCTGAACCAAAGTATATGTTGTGACCACTCATTTGAACCGTCTCGGCGAGACGGTTCAAATGAGTGGTCACAACATATACTTCTGATGAGAAATAAAGAAATTATTGAGCCTTGCCAGATATTTTTTTCCCGTTCACGGCACTAACTTACTATTCTCTATCTATTTTCCTTATTTCTGAACCAAAGTATATGTTGTGACCACTCATTTTGAACCGTCTCGGCGAGACGGTTCAAATGAGTGGTCATAACATATACTTCTGATGAGAAATAAAGAAATTATTGAGCCTTGCCGGATATTTTTTGCCATTCACGGCACTAACCTACTATTCTCTATTTATTTTCAGCTATACCAGCGTGTGTGGACCACATATGTGACGGAACTAGACCATGTGCCCCCAGGAAGGAGAATTGTTCTCTCAGTGAGTGGAAACTTCACCTTTTATGGGCATATACCATATCTTGTTATCCACTCGCCGATAGGCAAGAGGGGATATAGCGTTAGTCAGGGTTCGTACAGATTTGAAAAGTACTTGAATTTTCGAGTGATAAATGAAAAGTACTTATTTTCTGAAAATCAGCTTGAAAAGTGCTTGAATTGAATGTTAGTACTTGAAAAGTGCTTAAAAAATTGCCTTCGTGCTTAAAAAGTACTTGAATTTTAATAGAAAAAAAAAAAAGTTAATCGCTAAAATTCGATGTTCGATGGGTCGAGTGTAAATTGTGGAGCGCTGATCGGTATTGGAAACTGCATGTTCAACTATGCGTGGTATCGGCAAACCCGCTGCGTATCGGCAAAACCTTGCGCGGTTCTGGTTTTAAATTGGTCCAATATGAGCCTCGTTCTGAATGGTTAATGACGACGTGCGTGAACGCTACACTGCGTTTTCACAATGGGGAAAAATGTATTCAACCGTATCTGGATAAGCCGCTTTAAGTGGGTTAAAGAAGCGCCCGATAGGCACAAAGCCTATTGTACTGTATGTCGGAAAGAAATTGATATTGTGCTTGAAAAAATAATAATTGTGCTTGAAAAGTGCTTGAAAAGTGCTTGAATTTTATCATGTCATGTCTGTACGAACCCTGTTAGTCCAAGTACGTACGTACGTCGTACGTACATGGACTAACGCTATATCTAGCGGACTAACATGGACTAACGCTATATATGTTGCCTATCGTACGTACGTGCCCTTGTTTCATGTTATTTTGTCGCAATTCAGAGAACTGTACTCTTGGTGAGTGGAGGATTGACATTTTTTTGTGACTGGAGAAATGGGGCTTATGGGACGTGTGGCCAGTGAGTGATCAAGCAACTCGAGGCTGATAATGATTTGTATTGCCTGTTACAAGCATGCCGTGAGTTTCATTGATGATATGACAAACAGTCAGTGATCCTAATTAGGTTGTACACTGGTCTTTGGATCTACACTGGTTGCAAAATCCATAAGCCCCATTTTCTGAAGTCAGTCACATTTACAGGCCCGTAGCGGTGTGTAAAATAATGCCACGGCAGCCTTTTTCGCGGGAAAAATTCACTTAGACCCTCAAAATCGCATTTCCTACATATATGTCACCGTCGGAGCATGGATTATGCTTGCTTTTAAATACATAACATATAAAAAAAAAAAAAAAACAGGCCAAAATAATGCCACGGCAGCACCGTGCTGCCGTGGTGGTTGCTATGGCCCTGATTTATGGGTAAATACCAAAATGCCATTTATGGGCAAATCATAAAATGTCATTTATGGGCAAATACCAAAATCCTATTATGGGCATTTAGCCAAATGCAATTTTTTTGGGGAAAATAATATTAACATAAAACAAATAACAAATGTGTAGTCTGATCTGGGTCTACTCTGTTTGGAAAACCTAATTTTGTTCTACTCAGTAAGACATAAACGCTGAAGTACGGCATAGGACCAGATCTTTATAAATAGATTTGCAAAGGGAGATAACTAGCTACGATCCCCCATTCTCATACTGTAGGACTGTCAGCCATTCTGTTGTGTAATGGGCAGATGGACTAAATTTTCTCATTTTCCATTATTTGTTTTTCAATTTTTTCTCAATAAAAACATCTTTTATCAGCACATTAGACTCATCTCCTAGGTGGATGGTTCTCATGTGCTGTTAAAACTTAAAACATATTTTTGTTGAGAAATGGTAAAATAAAAAATGAAGAAAAAACAGCAGACGACAATATTTCCATATTTTCAGGCCCAGGGCATCAAAAAATACTTTCGTAGTATTTCTATCATCTCACTGGTCTGTCAGATGATATTTTAAACTGTTGTCCCATCTCTATATGACCTTATCTGTTGCTGGGACGTTAAACCCTTTCATTTTTTTCCCATGTTTTCAGCTCTGTGTCCAAAGGGTTTTTCCTACTGTACGACTGCCAAGCTGTGTCTGCCAACCATCCTGTGGTGTAATGGGCAGACGGACTGCCCTGGTGACGAAGATGAAGGCTTATATTGTCGTAAGTAGATGACCAAATATCATGATTATATTGTCGTAATTAGATCATATATCATGATTATATAGTTGTTAGACCAAATCCCTAGGCTTGTGCTCTCATAAGTATACCAAATACCATGATTATATTGATGCAAGTAGACCAAATACCATGACTATATTGCTGCAAGTAGACCAAATTTCATGACAAGAGCCCTTTGCTTTCTATACTGTCACAAGTAGACCAAAGCCTATGAGCTTATATTGTTGTCAATAGACCAAATACCATGGGATTATATTATCATAAGTAAACCAAAACCATAGACTTATACTGTCATATGTAATGTAATACTATGAGCTTATTATGTTGTAAGTGAACCAAAATCCTAGACTTCTACTATCATAATTAGACCAATAGACCAAGTACTGTGGGCTTATACTGGCATAAGTAGACAAAAGCTCTAGCCTTATACTGTCATAAATAGACTAAAGCCAATGGTCTTATTATGTAGTTAGAAGATCAAAGATCAATTCACATGGTCTTATACTGTCATAGATAGACCAAATGTAAATAGACCAAATCACATGGTCTTATACTGTCGTAAATAGATCAAATCACATGGTCTTATACTGTCGTAAATAGACCAAATCACATGGTCTTATACTGTCGTAAATAGATCAAATCACATGGTCTCATACTGTCGTTGTCGTAAATAGACCAAATCACATGGTCTTATACTGTCGTAAATAGACCAAATCACATGGTCTTATACTGTCGTAAATAGACCAAATCACATGGTCTTATACTATCGTAAATAGACCAAATCACATGGTCTTATACTATCGTAAATAGACCAAATCACATGGTCTTATACTGTCGTAAATAGACCAAATCACATGGTCTTATACTGTCGTAAATAGACCAAATCACATGGTCTCATACTGTCGTTGTCATAGATAGACCAAATGTAAATAGACCAAATAGAACATGTGCACATTTTTCATGAATATATTTACAGAAAATACACATGACAAATTGAGTAGTGAAAATACTGTAAAGTTGAAAATTTATTTAGTTGAGCTATCACACATGTTTTTAGCATATGGCCTATCTCATATGAGTGAATTGGGTCAACGGTCAGCTAGTTGACCGATGGATATTTCTGCCCGCAGGATATGAGGAGTGTTCCCCGATGGAGTTTCAGTGTCAGTCGGGCAAGTGTATTGACATGACGTACGTCTGTGACGGAAACAAGGACTGCGGCGAATTTGACAACACCGATGAGGTTTGTATCACGTCGAGGTCATCAGGGTAAAGGTCATTAGGGTAAAGGTCATCAGGGTAAAGGTCATCAGGGTCAATGTCATCAGGGTCAAATGCACTGGAATCTCTCTAAACCGGACACCAAGAAAACACATGTGATCTTATCTGTTGGTGATCGCATAGCACACAACTATGGCTCAGAATGATAAAATGCCTGATTTACAGTGAAACCTCCCAAGGTGTCCGGTTTAGAGAGGTTTCACTGTAACAACCGTCAGAATATGACCTTGTTGTCAAATGAACATGATAGTCTGTCCAAATATTCCGGTCAGATTTTGGGGTTTTCCCACCAACGCAGCAGGTTAAATGTGGGATCGAACCTGTTTGCCCAGACTTAAATGACTTTAGCCGTTGATAATTCGTTAAAAACCAATAAACAAACGGACTGTCCAATCAATGAATGAATTAATTAATCTATGGTTGTTTTGGTTGAAGCTTTGAACAACCATAATACTTGATTCATTCAATCAATCAATCGCTATATTTTTCACATTCTATAATAATACAAAGTCATAATCAGGCAAATGTAGGTGTACACAAATTTGTTTTTGGTGTACATGTAGTCACCACCCACCTTTCTGCCCGCCCACCCGCCGGCCCGCCAGCCCGCCCGTCCGTCTGTCCGTCCGTCCATCCACACGACCGTCCGTCAACACGACCGTTCGTGCGTCCTTTCCCCGTACTTCCGTTTGTTTGTCTGTCTGTTCATCTGTCTGTTCTTCTATTTGTCCGAAATTTGCGTTAATGTTTTGTGCTACCAACACTATGATAACAAGCTAATCCGATTTATGGTATTAACAGAATTATTATACTGAATTTATGACATTATCACAGGCATTTTGGCTGTGATAATGTAATAAATTCAGTATTATAATAATTCTGCATACCATAAATCGGATTGGCTTGAAACTTCATTATACTTATAGAGAATAGTAGGTTAGTGCCGTGAATGGGAAAAAATATCTGGCAAGGCTTAGGAAACGGGATGGTCGAGGCTCTGCCGAGCACATCCCGTTTCCGAGCCGCGCCAGATATTTTTCCCATTCACGGCACTAACCTACTATTCTATTTATCCCGTCAACACCTAGAAATGGCTTTAAAATGCAAAAAAGTAACCCCAGTCACCGCATATATTCATACGCGGTGATTAGGTTGTATTGACAGGATATCAAAAATGTTTCACGGCGCCGTGTTTCACGGCACATACACACTGTGTTGACGGGATAAATTTGTATACTACAGCTGTTGAATCGCATTTTTGACTATCCCTCGTATGTTTCCATTTCCAGTTGAACTGCGAGGTATCGTGCGATGCGGAGAATCTATTTGCGTGTAAGAACGACAGTAATCACTGTATACTACAGCTGTTTGTCTGTGACGGCACCGACGACTGTACTGACCAATCCGATGAGAAGAATTGCCGTAAGTACAGTGCAACCTCTCTACAACAGCCACCCATGGGAAGACGCAAAACTGGCTGTTGTAGAGAGGTGGCTGTTGTAGGGAGGTTAATGCTGAATTAAATTTTGTCATCCGCTGTTTATTTATTTTCTTCGATAATTCTCATCAAAAACATGTTTTTATTGAGAAGGAAGGCACAAACAACAGCAGACGACAACTTTTGTGCTCTGCAGTCTAAGGGTTAGATACAGAAGAAATAATCCATTTGGGATATAAAATTGTGGCTGTTATAGAGAGGGTGTTGTTGTAGAGAGGTGGCCGTTCGTGGAGGTTCGACTGTACCGCTGTGATTTATTATCTCCCCGCCGATGTGCAAGAGGGAATATAACGTTGGCCCATGCATGTATGGGTGTGTGTGTGTGTGTGTATACGTGCATTTGTGTGTGCATGCATTTGTGCGTACGTACGTTAGTAACACCTCTCATGTTTCAATAATTTACAAACAGCTTCACCGATGTTGATCATATTTGGCCACAATGCGTGTCTAGGGATGGTGCTTTGTTTTACGTACGACCCACGTCAGACAGCCCAAGATCAATGTTACTGAGGACTTCTGTTCACCTTCATTTTTCAATACATCATGAACCGCTTCACCAATTTTGATAATGTTACACCACAATGTGTGTCTAGGGATGGGGCTTTGTTTTGCATACAACCCACGTCCAACCACCCAAGGTCAAAGTCACAGAGGACTTATGATACCTTGTTTGTAAGGGAAAACATTTGTTTTTCTTTTATTATCCATGCTGCCAGCGAGGGGATTAGCTTAGTGATAATGATGCACTCGTTTGTTTGGCGACGGCTTGATAGTGGATATTGGTAGATCATTTGGCTTCAATGACGGAGGCTGGGGTATAATCCCCATGGAGACGATTCAAATGGGTGGTCACAACATATACTTTCATTGAGAAATAGGAAAAATAAAAAAAAGTTATTTAAAAATGTTCATATGCCCAGATGTGTCTTGATTTTTAGAATTTCAGAAATACTGGACCGATTTTTATAATTTAACTTTTGTTTTCTTAGATACATCATTTCCAAGCTATCTAGCTAGGTTTCGGAGTCAATTTCCAAAGAAATTGTTTTTTGACTCCTCCCACACAACCCCTTTTTCCCCATGTTAAATTCCCATAGACAAATCAATTTTTCGTAATAAAATCAATATTTGACCGAATTTCACGAAATAAAAAGAAGGCTCATTCTTAAATTTTCTTTTAATTTTGTTTTTGAATTGTCTATATGGCCGTAAAATTTGGGCAGCTTTCGTGAAATAGACAGTAGTGATAATGATGCCTTCGTTTGTTTGGCGACGGCTTGATAGTGGATATTGGTAGATCATTTGGCTTCAATGACGGAGGCTGGGGTTCAATCCCTGTGGAAACGATTCAAATGGGTGGTCACAACATATACTTTCATTGAGAAATAGGAAAAATAAAAAAAAGTTATTTCAAAATGTTCATATGCCCAGATATGTATTGATTTAATAACGGCTCGATAGTCATATGTGTATATATTTGTTTCTTTATATTGAATAGAAATGATAATCACACATATTTTAAACAACAGGGGGGTAAACAATGACTACTTGTTCAATGGCAAGTTCAACTGTAGTTAAACCCTAATCAATCAACAGAGCTCCAGTTAAGGTGCGTAATTTGACCAACTTGGGGTGAAATTTTGTTATTTCTTCATCAAAAATGGCAAGTTGGGAGTCCTTTAGAATCGTCTCATTGAGACGATTCTAAAGCACTCCCAACTTGCCATTTTTGATGGAGAAATAAGAAATTTACCTTCAAATTTCGCACCTTAACTGGAGCTCTGAATCAATTGATAAATCAATCAATCAATCAACCAACCAACCCACCAACCAATCAATCATCCCATCAACTCTGTGTGCCATGATGTGTCGGTGGAGTTCAGGTCATAGAGAATAGTAGGTTGGTGCCGTGAATGGGACAAGGCAAGGCTTAGGAAACGGGATGGGCGAGGCTCTGTCAGATATTTTTACCATTCACGGCACTAACCTACTATTCTATTTATCCCGTCAACACCTACAAATGACTTTAAAACGCAAAAAAAATAACCCCAGTCACCGCACATATTCATACGCAGTGATTAGGTCGTATTGACAGGCTATCAAAAATGTTTCACGGCACATATGCACTGTGTTGACGGGATAATTGTAAAACCCAGCTCAATTAATCGTCCATTCAATCAATCGTCCATTCAATCAATCGTCCAATCAATAAATCGTCCAATCAACTCCGTTTCAGCGTCACACCCTAGTGTGTGCCACGATGTGTCAGTGGAGTTCAGTTGCCGTAACGGCGAGTGTATCGCGGCGTCATGGCGGTGCGATGGTGACGAAGATTGTGGTGACGGTTCTGACGAATCCAACTGTGGTGAGTTGTTATACGAAACTCGGCATGTGATTTGGTGCCTGAGAATATGTATTTCATGAATTTTATTTACAAGATTTGCCATATTTTCCGTAAATGAAGTCAAAAGTTGACAATTTGCCATTATTCAGGCAACACGCCTGCTTTGAACACTCTAATTTTTTCAAAGTAAACGTTCTGGCCACCCGAGACACTCAATGAAGAGCACCAAGGGACACACCAGGAGGTAGGTCAGGACGGGCAGTAACCGCCGCAAGGCGGACCGCGAGCCTGGACCCGAGATCCAACTACGAGCTTTTTAACTGCAACAACTTTAATATACGCTATTGGAGCTGGAATTACCGCGGCTGCTGGCACCATATTTTGTCATTCGATGTCATTTACAGATAATATCATATTTTCTGTAAATACATGGGTGAAAGTTTTCAGTATTAATACTGAATTCATTAATCGGAGAATTTTGCCGCTAAGCCCAGGGTCAAAGTCACATACATTGTTCGTTCGAAACCTTAACTCTCAGGTAAATGTCTTATAGTTTCTGTTTCCTTGCACAGATCTGCTTGATATTTCATTCACGCATTGCTCTAATGGTCCTCTACCATGACAAATCCACGATCATCCTGCCCCTGTTAAGCCCAGGGTCAAGGTCACATACTCAGGGTCAAGGTCACATACTTGGTGCGTTCGAAACTCGGGTAAGTGTATTATATGTCTGTTGCATGGATCTGCTTGATATTTCACACACCCATTTTGATTAGGGAAAATCGTAAATATTTTCTTTATATGTGCTTAGAAGTATATGTTGCAGCCACCATTTGAACCGTCTCATCGAGACAGTTCAAATGAGTGGTCGCAACATATACTTTCATTGAGAAATAACAAAAATAAAATGTTTTACAAAAAAAATTTACCTGTAAAGGTGTATTCCATATGTAATGGGTTATTTCACACACCCAATGTTCTCAAAAATATGAAAATTACTTGCACAAAGTGCAGATCCTGATGAGACGGCTCGTCATGAGCCGGCTCATCTGGATCTACACTGTTTGCCAATACCACTATACAGGTCTGTGGTGTTGAAAGGGTTTGCAAACTGTGACCTTAATTTACAAATTTGCCCAATTTCATGTGCTGCTGAAATTGTAGATTGCCACATGCAGTAGTTGGCACGAAAACCCATTACACTCTGATGGGAAATTTCAAATAATTTCTTTATTTCTCATCAAAATTTTATGCCACCATTTGAATGATTTGCGGAATTTTCCTGCCATTTTCTTTATTTCTTCTTGAAAGTATACGAGACGAGACGGTTCAAATGAGTGGTCACAACATATACTTTCCTTGAGAAACAAGAAAAATGGAAAAGAAAATATACGTTTCATGCTGTGACAAATCCACGCTTATCTGGCTCTCTGTGTTTTTCAAATGTGCCTCGTTTTCTTTGGCTACTAGCGGAGGCATTTGTGTGTCGACAAGCCACATTTCTAGTTAATGTAGAAACCATGGCCGCGTCTCTATATGATCTTAACTATAGGACGTTAAACCCATTCACTTTCACTTTCAATCCCAGCCATATGCATCAACAAATACTTTCTTAACTCTTTGCATGCTAGCGGCGAAAATATCCGCCAAACGAATTAGGAGTATATGTTTTATTTCTCTCTGTAAATATGTCTTGAAATTTCATTAGAATTGAGTCCTCAGGACTCAATTCTAATGAAATTCCAAGACATATTCATGATATTTATGGGGAGAAATACAAGAAAATATGATGAATTCTTGTCCGCTGATTTTGAACTACTTATAGCCCACAAGTTTCCCAGCATGCACATATTTAATGTTGCCATCCCACTGATCGTTTGGTTGAGACTTGAAACCGAGGCCCCATCTCTATATGCTTGGATGTTGAGCCTTTTCAATTTTCCCCAATATGTTTGGAAATCTAGTAAAGTAACAAATGCGCCTACATGTACCACAAAAGTTGTCTAAAACAATTGTGTTTTGATATCAATTTCATCACTCAAGGCTTGAAAGCCTCGTCTGATAAATTCCACATCAAAGGCCGAGGATTTTCTATTGCCCAACTTCCTATATAAGCTGCTATTCCATAGTTTGGACTATATCCCTAGGTTTTCATGTGCCCAGTCAATAGTTCCATGTGCCAGTGGAATAGTCATGAAAATTACATCATACAATTCAACATAATTTAGATCGGTCTGTCGATGCGCCCCATGCCAAATTCATGTTTATTGCGTCACATACACTGTCACAGGTTGAGTAATAAAACAGTTATTTCATGGTAATTCTGGGAACAGTCAAAACATATTGCCCCTTGGTGCTGTGGACGATCCGATGCACTATTGCCCGAGGCCTTCGGCCTCTGGGCACTAGAGCCTCGGATCGTCCACAGCACCGAGGGGCAATATTTTTGAATGTTCCTCGAATGGCCATGAAATAACTGTATACTATTCACCACTGTCTTGCTACAGATAAACCGGAGAAAAAATGCCACGACCTTGAGGAAGCGTGTAAGACCGGGGAACGGTGCATTCCGATAAGCTGGTTTTGTGATGGGGAACCGGACTGTATTGATTTATCAGACGAGTCCGACTCGCGATGCCCCGATGCCAATTACACTTGTCCGTTACCGAATAAACGATGTGAGAACCATGAGCATGGAGGTGTACATGTGTGCGTGAAGCCAGAGCAGTTGTGCGATGGGACGTTCGACTGCGAAGATCAGTCTGACGAGGGAGGTCAGTGCGATGGTACGTATTGTTGGACTGTCACACAGTCATGTCCCTTATTAGACCTCGTTGTTCGTCAATTATTTATCATTTTCCCCTAGCTGATAGGGGATATAGCGTTAGTTCACGTATGTATGGCAGCGAGGGGAATAGCTTAGTGATAACAATGCAGTTGCTCATAAATAAATAAATAAGTAAATAAATATAAAAACAATCAGTCGCCTTTTATTGCATTGCAGAGGTTCTCCATGTGACATGTAACCAATAACCGACCGACCGACCGACCGACCGACCGACCCCGACCGACCAACCAACCAACCAACCACGCTCTATATTACAGATAAGAAGTGTAACAGTGCCCCATGCTCTGACATCTGCCACAACTCGCCCGATGGAGATGGATATATCTGCGCGTGTCCCACCGGCATGAAGCTAAATCACGACAAAACGACATGCATTAGTGAGTTCAATAATTAATAATTCCAGCACAAAAATATTTATACAATTCCCTAACATTTGATTGGCCGGTAGCAAGTCTCTGTCCAAAATGTATATCCCAGTAAACTCCCACGCCGAACTACTTTCTACAGGTGCGCTGTCAGTGCTGTCGATGTAAACAAATGGCTGCCGTCTGTCAAAATAAACATATTTTCTTGATGAATTTATTTCAAATGCTGGAATTATAAGGAATGAATGGCCTTTTTGTGGAATTTATTGGGGATATAAACTTGGAAAAGTCGCGGGAATACTGGACGAGGCCTTCCGGCCTTCGCGACTTTTCCAAGTTTACACCCCGATAAATTCCACAAAAAGGCCATTCATTCCTATAGTATATGATGCTTATTTATGGCTGTGACTGGAAATATTGGGCTTATGGGATTTGTGAAGAGTATAGCTCCTGATCAAATAGCACACACCTGTATACCGATAATGATCTATGTTCCTTGTTAGAAGCATGATGAGCGTTTCATTCATTGAACAGCGCAGGTCCAGAGCAGACTGTGCGGATGCACAGGCTGATCTGGATCTACGCTAGTCGCAAATCTCATAACCCCCATTTCTCCAGTCGCAGCCACATTTGTAATCAATTGGGTTTAAATTGGAAAAATAGGCCGAAGTGTTGGAATATTCTTGCGAAAATTCGACTGAAACATTGGAATATTCTTGTGAAAATTAAAAAATTTGGCCAAAGCGTTGGAATATTTTTGCAAAAATTCAAAAAATTGAACATTGCCTTTTATTGCTGATCATTGGGTAATGAACGCCCAAGTCACATGGCAAATGCCATGACGCACATGGTCGCGATGCATGTCTGTACTTGATTATTTGTTAACATAAAAGGCGGGAACCGAAAATTATCATCTGCTGTTGTGTCATTTTTTTTTCTTTTTTATCAAGAAAAACATGGTTTAACAGCATTTTAGAATCATTTCCAATGGAAATTATTCTAAATTGTCGCCAAACCATGTTTTTCTTGAGAAAACTGGAAATTAAAAAATAAACAGCAGACGACAAAATTTAATTCAGCATTAAGGGTTAAGAAACGATAGATGTACAATGTATGTTATCAATTGCAAGTGGCAGTATAGGGAGCAAACATTACATTTCATTTTTATCCTCGGTTGCCATGGCACCCAACAAGATCTCCTGTCAATGGGGGATATATAATCGGGGTTAATTTTGACGTGTAATTTGTATCCACAGTTGCCATGGCACCCAATAAGATCTGCTCTCAATTGGGGGATATATGGTCGGGGATAATTTTGCCGTGTAATTTTTATCCACAGTTGCTTGGCACCCAACAAGATCTGCTCTCAATAGGGGATATATGGTCGGGGATAATTTTGCCGTGTAATTTTTATCCACAGTTCCCGTGGCACCCAACAAGATCTGCTCTCAATAGGGGATATATGGTCGGGGATAATTTTGCCGCGTAATTTTTATCCACAGTCGCGGTGGCACCCAACAAGATTTGCTTTCAATGGGGATATATGGTCGAGGATAAGTTTGCCGTATTATTTTTATCCACTGTCGCGGTGGCACCCAACAAGATCTGCTCTCAATGGGGGATATATGGTCAGGGATAATTTTGCCATCTAATTTTTATCCTCAGTTGCCATGGAACCCAATAACATCTGCTCTCAATGGGGGATATATTGTCGGGGATAGTTATGCTGCGTAATTTTTATCCACAGTTGCCATGGCACCCAATAAGATCTGCTCTCAATCAGGGATATATTGTCGGGGATATATGGTCAAGGATAATTTTGCCGTGTAATTTTTATCCACAGTTGCCGTGGCACCCAACAAGATCTGCTCTCAATGGGGGATATATGGTCGGGGATAATTTTGCCGTGTAAGTTTTATCCACAGTTCCCGTGGCACCTGACAAAATCTGCTCTCAATGGAAGATATAATTATGGTCGGGGATAATTCTGCCGTGTAATTTTATCCACAGTTGCCGTGGCACCCAACAAGATCTGCTCTCAATAGGGATATATGGTCGGGGATAATTGTGCCGTCTAATTTTTATCCACAGTTGCCGGAGCAGCCAACAAGATCTGCGAACAATGGGGGATATGCGGTCAGGATTGCGAGCTGGACACGAGCACGCTACACAACTACAGCTGTAAATGTTTTGATGGCTTCTTCCTCGAACCGGATTTGTTCACCTGCACTCCTCTCGGTATGTGATAAACTCTGTTAAAGAAAGAATAGTAGGTTAGTGCCGTGAATGGGAAAAAATATCTGGCAAGGCTTAGGAAACGGGATTGGCGAGGCTCTGCCAAGCACATCCCGTTTCCGTGCCGTGCCAGATATGTTTTCCCATTCACGGCACTAACCTACTATTCTATTTATCCCATCAACACTACAAATAGCTTAAAAATGCAATAAAAATAACCCCAGCCACCGCACATATTCATACGCAGTGATTAGGTCGTATTGACAGGATATCAAAAACGTTTCACGGCACCGTGTTTCACGGCACATGCGCACTATGTTGACGGGATAATTTACTATCTCCACAACCTGATCCATCCATTTGATTGACTCGAAACTGCACATATCTCTTTTTGAGCAACCGGTCCCAGTGTTAAGGATTTAACAGTCAATTAAGACCATTAAGCTAACAGATTTTGAGCAACCGGCCCAGTGTTAAATTTAACAGACCATTAAGCTAACCAAGTTTTTGAGCAATCGGCCCAGTCTTGAGGATTTAACAGACCATTAAGCTAACAGAGGTTCTTAGCAACTGGGCCCCGTATTAAGGATTTAACAGTTAACAGAGGTATTTTAAGGATTTAACAGTCCATTAAGCTAACAGAGGTTTTGAGCAACAAGGCCCTGTGTTAAGAATTTAACAGACCATTAAGCTAACCAAAATTTTGAGCAGCCGGCCCAGTATTAAGAATTTAACAGACCAATAAGCGAACAGAGGTTTTCAGCAACCGGCCCAGTGTTAAGGATTTAACAGCCCGCTAAGCTAACAAATGTTTTGAGCAACTGGGCCATGTGTTAAGGATTAGCTGTCCATTAAGCTAACTGAGGTTTTGAGCAACCGGGCCGAGGGTTAAAGATTAGCTAACACAGGCTTTGAGCCACCGGGCCCTGGAATTCTCAAAATGTTTCATATTTTGACAAAATCACCCTTGTTGCTTACAGAGATTGACCCAGTGTACGTGGTGTTCTCAAACCGACATGAGATCCGACGCGTCGACATTATGACACGTAATGCTGACATCATCACTAGTAATGCTGTATCTCTCAAGTCGGGGCTACGGAACACGATCGCACTTGACTTCTACTACAAAGATGGGCTGCCTGTTTTGTTCTGGACGGACGTTATTGACGATAAAATCTACCGCGGTACCATGAAGGGCGAAAGTAAGTGTAATTCATCAATTAACACTACAGACAAACATCAATTAATCAATCAATTGATTTTCTGTAATCTTGACTGATTTATTGATCGATCAATCAACGAATCAGTCTATCAACCAATATTACAGGCCTGACAAACATCAATCAATTAATATTACAGGTGTGACAAACATCAATCAATCAATATTACAGGTGTAACACTATCAATCAATCAATCAATATTACAGGTGTGACAAACATCAGTAAATCAATCAATATTACAGGTGTGACAAACATCACTCAATCAATCAATATTACAGGTGTGATAAACATCAATCAATCAATCAATAAATATTACAGATGTGACAAACATCAATCAATCAATCAATATTACAGGTGTGACAAACATCAATCAATCAATCAATATTACAGGTGTGACAAACATCAATCAATCAATCAATCAACATTACAGGTGTGACAAATGTGCAGTCGACAAATATTGCAGGCTAACATAAATCAAGCAAGCAATATTTCAATCAATCAATCAATCAAGCAATTAATATTTCAGATCTGTGTGACAAATGTGCAATGAATCAGCCAACCAACCAGCCCACAAATTGTGTACACATGTTCAGTGTTAATACAATATTTATATTACAGGTCTGACAAACGTAGAAGTGGTAATAGAATCGGGCCTAGCCACAACCGAGGGACTGGCGGTGGACTGGGTGGGCGGCAACATCTACTGGGTGGAGAGCAACCTTGACCAGATAGAGGTCGCGCGTCTCGACGGCACGAACCGCACGACCCTGATTGCCGGCGGGATGGTCAGTCCGCGCGCGATTGTACTGGACCCCCGCGATGGGTAAGTCCCACGCAATCTGTAAATACAATTTATGTAAATAATTGAGTTTGTGTGCTATGTTTAATTTGGTGGGATGCGTGATTAACCCTTTCACCCCTAAGTAACTGGAATTGATATGTAAATCTTTGCAACCAATCCAATGGTCACAAAATGAATTTCAGACTAGTCCGTTTATAAAAAGGGGGTATATTTGTTTTCATAGATTGTGTTGGATACATATTCATTTTATCACTTTCACCTCGAAATAACTGGGATGGATTTTGATATGTTAATTTTACAACAAATCCAACCGTCACAAAATGATTTTCAGGCTAGTCCGTTTATGAAAAGGGGGGTGTTTTTGTTCTCAAAAATATGTTTTATTGGCAGGCCTTTCGAAATCACCGCAATTTTTGATCGCGCAATTAAAAATGTCAATAAATAATGTATACAAATCGGAAGTATCAAAAGAACAATTAAAATGTCCTGTGTACAATATGTAAAACAGTCTACCACATATTGTGCAGAAATGATGGAAAGACCTAAAAATAATAATAATAATAGACTTTATTTAATTAGGGTGAATCCTTTAGGCAAAGCCTAATCTCCCATGAGGTCCTCAGTTTTGACCAAATAACAGATTCCTTATCTGGAGACTTTTCTAACAATACTGTGTCATAAGAAGCGATGCTATGTATTTAGAATTTCACAAGAAGGATTTATCGTGGATGATTTCTGTGTTCCAGAGCCCTATTCTGGACAGACTGGGATGGTCAGAACCCTCGTATTGAGGGGTGTTCAATGAGTGGCGAATATCGCGAGATCAAATATCGCATCTCGCCCGCCGAGGGTGGCGGTTGGCCCAATGGTCTCACGATTGACTATGACTTTCGACGTCTCTACTGGATCGATGCCAGGTCAGTGTAGGAGGAACACACAGGTGGAAGACTCAGACCTAGGTCCGAGTCTTCCACCGGTGTAGGAATATGGCTATCTTTTAGACCTGGGAGCCGTTTCACCGATCTTCGTAAATATTTGTAAGTGCAAAATTATGATAGTCTGTAAATTTCACATTAACAATGTTTTCTTGTAAACAATTATTGGATTTACATTTATTGAGCTCAGGCTGCTATGCTCAATAAATGTAAATCCATCAATTGAAATTTTCAGACGATCCTAAATCTGCACTTACGATATTTTAGTTGTACAAAGTTTTGTGAAACGGGCCCCAGGTACATGGTAACTGAGGTGTTTGTTTATTGGTGTTTAACGGCCTATCAACAGCTAAGGTCATTTAAGTCCAACGGGTTTGATCCCGGATTTAAGCTGCTGCATTGGGGGCAAAATCCCAAAATCCTGGCACCAGGTCGGGTTATTCTAATTTCAGGGCTGAATATATTTTATTTCGATGTAAATATTCCGTTCTGATTTTGGGATTTTCCCCCCAATGCAGCAGGTTATGTACAGGATCAATCAACCCGTTGGCCTTAAATGACCTTAGCTGTTGATAGGCTGTTAAGCACTAATAAATCAAGTCAAATTCACATTTCACCTTCCCCCAGATCGGAGTCAATCCACACAATCATGTACAATGGAACGAACCATAAACTGATATTGCGTGGCCACCAGGATATGGCCCACCCGTTCGCCCTGTCTCTGTTTGGCAACTACGTGTACTGGACGGATTGGAGCAAGAATTCCGTCGTGCGCGTAAGTCGTTTGATTTGTATATTGTAGCCTGATAAGTATGTATATGTATTGTTCAAATATTGGATTTTTAAGGAATTAAATGCGAGGGAGCGCTAGCGACCACAGCATTTAGTTCCTTAAAGGTTCAATATGTCATTGTTAACTTAACAGAGGTTTTGATTGGATGTATAAGTAAGTTATTGTTCACATATTGGATTTTTAAGGAATTAAATGCGAGTGAGCGCTAGCGACCGCAGCATTTAGTTACTTAAAAGTCCAATATGTGAACAATAACATATTTATAGTTCAGCCAAATTTCACTATGCATCTCCCATTTGTTGATTTTCTATTTCCTGTTGAACAATTAATGATTAAATCTGGTAATATGTAACTTATTGAGGTTAAATCTTGCAATATGTGAAATAAGTGTAGCTCGATACTGGCCAGCGATTGGCTTAGAAAGTAGGGTGAACAATAACATTTGATTTGCGTATTGTAGCCTGATAGAAGCATGACACGTGTTTCATTGATGGAATGGCAAACAGTGCTGATCCTGATCAGACTGTGCATCCGCACAGTCTGATCTTGATCTGCAGTGGTCGCAGAACCCATAAGCCCCATTTCTCCAGTGACGGCCACATATGACAAATTCTGTAGTGTGCTCAAGTCGTTTGATTTGTACAATATCGGCATAGCCTGTGTTCTTATATTATCCCGTCAACACAGTGCGTATATGCCGTGAAACACGGTGCCATGAAACATTTTTGATATCCTGTCAATAAGACCTAATCACTGCGTATGAATATGTGCGGTGGCTGGGGTTATTTTTATTGTATTTAAAGTTGATGGGATAAATAGAATAGTAGGTTAGTGCCGTGAATGGAAAAAAATGATCTGGAGCGGCACGGTAACGGGATGTGCTTGGCAGAGCCTCGCCCATCCCGTTTCCTAAGCCTTGCCAGATATATTTCGCCATTCACGGCACTAACCTACTATTCTGTATTTACAAATGAATTCTGTAGTGTGTGTATGTCATCTGATTGATCAATAGAGCCTTAATTAGGGCCCTGTCGAGAATAGGTAGGGTCCTATAGGTTTCGCCCTGTCCGTGTGTCTGTTCGTCCGTTTTTTTGTTTTTTTAAAGTTAATCCAATCACCTATATTTTCTGTTTGCCTTCAGCTATTCTCTTCATATTGCACACATGCATTACTTAGTAATGATACATCCTTGCACATTAATACAATTACCCTTGCAGGCTAGTCCATTTATGAAAAGGAGGTTGTTCTCAAAAATATGAAAATTACTTGCAAAAAGTGCAGATACTGATGTGACGGCTCGTCACGAGCCGGCTCATCTGGATCTACACTGTTTGCCAATACCACTATACAGACCTGTGGTGTTGAAAGGGTTATGGGCACAGGATCTCACATATACCTGTAAAGTGATGAAGCAAAACGGGTAAAAATAGTTCAGAAAATTACGATAAAAAGTTTTTAAAAATACCATCAAATGCCTCGGCGGGCTCGACATGCGGGCCGCGGCCATCTGGTAATACCTATCATATTTGTTCTAATAGTAGCCCCCTCTCTAATAGTAGCCCCTCTCTAATCTTAGTCCCCTCTTTAATAGTAATTCTATCCCATATTTTCAATAAAAATATGTTTTTAGGGCCCTGCCGAGATTCGCTTGTCCCTATAGGTTTCGCCCTGTCTGTCCGTCTGTTTATTGTTTCAATATTTCTGTAAGAGTTCCTCAAATCACCTATAGGGGCCCTAAGTGCGTCGACAGACAACATTTTCTAGTTTTCACTCGCTATAGTCATTTCAAACATCAAAATGACTATTAATACACAAACAAATTCAGAAAATTGCATAGCCCCAGGAACGTTATTCATAAAATTGCATAGCCCCAGGAACCTTATTCATAAAATGGCATAGCCCCAGGAATGTTATTAGAACAAACATGGTACGTTTACAGGCAAACAAATTCAACGGCTCCGACGTGCGTGTCGTCCAAAAGACAATCACCCAACCGTTTGACCTCCAAGTGGTGCACCCCAAGCGCCAGCCAATGATCACCACCGTGAACCCCTGTGCGGACAACAATGGCGGCTGCTCGGACCTGTGTCTGCTGAATTTTGGCGGAAGATCGAGCTGCAAATGCTCGCACAGGAAACGCCTTGACAGCGACAACAAGACCTGTATCGGTAAGTTGGCTGGTAACGCAGAGTTCCAGATAAGGTGCGTATTTGCGTAAATACCCAATTAAAATTGCCAAAAACCCAATTGAAATCAGAAGTAGTGAGTATCAAAAAGCAATGAAAAATTTGTGGTATCTTTATCATGCTACAGAAAACAATAAACATACCACAAATATAGCATATTTTTCTAATTTTTTATGGAAACACATCTTGGTATTTCATTAGAATTGTCTAATGAAATGCCAAGATATGTTTTCATTTCTAAGCAAACTAATTCAATAATTGCTGTCTGTTGATGTGTACACAGTAGTGTGATTTTACTTTACCCAATTAAAATTTTGAAATACCCAATTGCTTCAGAAATGATGGAGTGAAAATACTAAATTACTAATTCCTTATCTGGAGCCCTGCTGGGGGAGATAATGGAAGAAAATAATTGTCACATTTGGTATGTAAGTCACTATGGGGGAGGAAGTGTGTATCTGGGCCCAGTTAGCTCAGTCGGTACAGTGATGGTACGGTAAACCAGAGGTCCCGGTTGGTATGTAAGTCACTATGGGGGAGGAAGTGTGTATCTGGGCCCAGTTAGCTCAGTCGGTACAGTGATGGTACGGTAAACCAGAGGTCCCGGTTGGTATGTAAGTCACTATGGGATGGAAGTGTGTATCTGTGCTCAGTTAGCTCAGTCGGTACAGTGATGGTACGGTAAACCAGAGGTCCCGGTTGGTATGTAAGTCACTATGGGGGAGGAAGTGTGTATCTGGGCCCAGTTAGCTCAGTCGGTACAGTGATGGTACGGTAAACCAGAGGTCCCGGTTGGTATGTAAGTCACTATGGGGGAGGAAGTGTGTATCTGTGCTCAGTTAGCTCAGTCGGTACAGTGATGGTACGGTAAACCAGAGGTCCCGGTTGGTATGTAAGTCACTATGGGGAGGAAGTGTGTATCTGGGCCCAGTTAGCTCAGTCGGTACAGTGATGGTACGTTAAACCAGAGGTCCCGGTTGGTATGTAAGTCACTATGGGGGAGGAAGTGTGTATCTGGGCCCAGTTAGCTCAGTCGGTACAGTGATGGTACGGTAAACCAGAGGTCCCGGTTGGTATGTAAGTCACTATGGGGGAGGAAGTGTGTATCTGGGCCCATTTAGCTCAGTCGGTACAGTGATGGTACGGTAAACCAGAGGTCTCGGTTGGTATGTAAGTCACTATGGGATGGAAGTGTGTATCTGTGCTCAGTTAGCTCAGTCGGTACAGTGATGGTACGGTAAACCAGAGTCCCGGTTGGTATAAGTCACTATGGGGGAGGAAGTGTGTATCTGGGCCCAGTTAGCTCAGTCGGTACAGTGATGGTACGGTAAACCAGAGGTCCCGGTGGTTGGTATGTAAGTCACTATGGGATGGAAGTGTGTATCGTGCTCAGTTAGCTCAGTCGGTACAGTGATGGTACGGTAAACCAGAGGTCCCGGTTGGTATGTAAGTCACTATGGAGAGGAAGTGTGTATCTGGGCCCAGTTAGCTCAGTCGGTACAGTGATGGTACGTTAAACCAGAGGTCCCGGTTGGTATGTAAGTCACTATGGGGGAGGAAGTGTGTATCTGGGCCCAGTTAGCTCAGTCGGTACAGTGATGGTACGGTAAACCAGAGGTCCCGGTTGGTATGTAAGTCACTATGAGGGAGGAAGTGTGTATCTGTGCCCGGTTAGCTCAGTCGGTAAAGCAATGGTATGGTAAACAGGAGGCCCCGGGTTTGAGCCCCAGGCCGGTGCACATTTTTCTCGCCCTGTTACATTTGGTGCCTAACGAGGAACCATGACTGATATAAATACTCAGAGATCATCTGTTAAAAAAAAATCAACATTTTTCTCGCCCTCTTACATAATACAGGGGAGATAATTAGTGAGATTATCGTGGGAAGTATGCAGGAATATTATCAGGGGAGATAATTAGTGAGATTATCGTGGGAAGTATGCAGTAATATTATCAGGGGAGATAATTAGTGAGATTATCGTGGGAAGTATGCAGGAATATTATCAGGGGAGATAATTAGTGAGATTATAGTGGGAAGTATGCAGGAATATTATCAGGGGAGACAATTAGTGAGATTATCGTGGGAAGTATGCAGGAATATTATCAGGGGAGATAATTAGTGAGATTATCGTGGGAAGTATGCAGGAATATTATCAGGGGAGATAATATGTGAAGATAATACAGGGAAATAATCTGGATGATACCCAGGGGAGAACAATTATAAGATACCCAGGGGAGTTAATCGGGGAAGGTGTTAAGGCGGGATAATCAGGGAGGTTATCAGAGAGACAATCTGTGAAGATAATACAGGGGAAACAATGGGGGGCGGGGACGATACTTGAAAGATTATTGGGGGAGATAATCCAACCAACCATTCAACCATTCAACCAAACATCCAAACAATCAACCAACAAACTATTCAACCAATCAACCAATCAAACAACCAAACACCAACCATCCACCTAACCATCCATAACCAATCCAGCAACCAATCAAACAACCAACCCCCCAAACAACTTACAAACCATTCAACCAACCATCCAACCAACCAACAATCCAACCAACCAACCATCCAACCATCCAAACACCAACCATCCACCTAACCATCCATAACCAATCAATCAACCAATCCACCAACCAATGCACCAACCAACTAACAAACCATTCAACCAAACATCCAACCAACCAACAATCCAATCAACCATCTAACCAACCAAACAAACAACCAATCAATCACGTGGTCACCCAATTAATCAAGAAATAAACCAATCATCCAACCACCCACCAATCCATCAAACAAGCCAACCACCCAATTTTAAAAATGTTAAACCAAAATCAACCAATGTATTACAGATGACCTGAAGTTTCTCCTGTTCATCAAGAACAACGAGATCCGTGGCGTGGACCTGATCAACGCGTACTTCAACGTTATCCCCGTGATCACCCTTCCATACGTCGACCAGCCCACGGCCATCGACTACGACGTCCAATCAGATACGCTGTACTGGGCAGATAAGGCGCTGAATGTGATTAACCGTGCCAATATTAATACAGGGTCGCAGGTGGAGACCTTGATTGATTCAGGTAGGTGTGTTCATATGGATCTATCTATCATCATGTGCAGGGATTCCGCTGGCGATCGCCACTTTCGCAATTGGCGATAAAAATAAACAGTTGGCGATAAAAAATTACAATTTTTTTTATTTTTTTTATTTTTTTTTTTTTTTGAAGTGGCAATTTTCTTATTTTCCCCAGCGGAATCCATGCATGTATAACATGTATTAACCCTTAGACCGCTATCTTATTTTTTTTGTCGTCTGCTGTTTATTTTCTATTTTCCATTTTTATCATCAAAAACATGCTTTGACAGCACTTTAGAATAATTTACAACATGCTTTGACAGCACTTCAGAATCATTTCCATTGGAAATGATTCTGAAGTGCTGTCAAACCATGTTTTTATTGAGAAATAAGGCAATATGTAAAAGCAACAGCAGACGACAATTGTTAAGGGTTAACAGCAAAGTCACCTCTGGCCACATGGAAGTGGCATATGAGAACACGCTGCTTCAGTAATATAGACAAGGTAATGTACAATGTACGGGTGGTAAGATCTATTTTTATCCCGTCAACACAGTGCACATGTGCCGTGAAACGTTTTTGATATCCTGTCAATACGACCTAATCACTACGTACGAATATGTGCGGTGGCTGGGGTTATTATTTTTGGCATTTTAAAGCCATTTGTAGGTGTTGACGGGTCATATAGAATAGTAGGTTAGTGCCGTGAATGGGAAAAAATATCTTGCGGGGCACGGAAACGGGATGGACGAGGCTCTGCCTTCATATGGGACGTATACAACGTATACAAGTACAGTAAACTTTTTACAATGTTGAATTAAATTTTCTCATTGGCTGAAGATTAACCAATTTTCTGACGTAAATAAAAAAAAAAATTCTGCACAGAAGTATATGCTGTTACTCATTTGAACCGTTTTAATCTTTACAATGTTGAATAAACATTTTCGTCTGTTGGAAGATACACAATTTTTCTAACGGAAAATTAAAAAATTCTACACAGAAGTATATGTTGTTACTACTTATTTTAACTGTCTTGCTGAGACGGTTCAAATGAGTAGTAACAACGTATACTTCCATTGAGAAATGAAGAAAATAGAAAGTAAACTTTTAAATGATGCTTAATCCTTACAGTGTGGAATTAAAGTGGCCGAAGATACAGAATTTTTTCTGAATATAAAAATATATTCTGTACAAACATATATATATTGTTACCACTCATTTGAACCATCGATTTGAACCATCTCGCTGAGACGGTTCAAATGAGTGGTGACAACATTATAGGAATGAATGGCCTTTTTGTGGAATTTGTCGGGGTATAAACTTGGAAAAGTCGCGGGAATACTGGACGAAGGCCGGAAGGCCTCGTCCAGTATTCCCGCGACTTTTCCAAGTTTATATCCCCGATAAATTCAACAAAAAGGCCATTCATTCCTTATAATTCCAGCATTTGAAATAAATTCATCAAGAAAATGTGTTTATTTTCCGTTTTCTTAAGAATTATTTTAACTGCGCCTCACGGTTACGGAAAGTAGTTCGGCGTGGGAGTTTACTGGGATATAAATTTTGGACAGAGACTTGCTATGAGCCAATCAAATGTTAGGGCATTGTGTAAATATTTTTGTGCTGAAATTATATACAGCTACACGCGTTTACTCGAAGTCTAAGGGACTGAGGAAAATATTTTGAGTTAGCGGAAATTTGAGTTAACCAGTATTATTTTCTTTGAAAAACATGTATTTGGGACCAATAATTTGACTGCGTTATCAGTAGTTTGACTTAAGAGAGAGTTTGACATAACGAGTGTCAACTGTATTTTAATTGAGAAATGAAGAAAATAGAAAATAATTGTTTGTAAATTTACATGTAATTCCCAGTGAATGGTTATCCCCGCGTGAAATGGTTTAAACCCTTTCGCTTTCACTTTCAGGGCAGGGATGGGTTGTAGGCTAGGGGTTAGAACACCTGACAACCAATTCCGGAGGTTGTGGGTTCAAACCTCGCATACGGTATCGAAAATACTTTCATAGTATTTCCATCTCACTGGTCTGTCGGATGAGACTTTAAACTGTAGTCCCGTCTCTATATGACCTTAGCTGTTGCTGGGAGGTTAAACCCATTCACTTTCACGATCTCTTATTTATGTGCAATAGTGCTAAGTATATGTTGTTACCACTCATTTGAACTGTTTCGGCGAGACGGTTCAAATGAGTGGTCACAACATATACTTTTGAATAGAAATAAGAAAAATAGAAAGAAAATATTTTCATAAAACAAAATTTCAAATTGTTGTTGCTGGGAAGTTAAACACTTTCACTTTTTCACTTTCAGGGCTGATTAACCCGGAAGGTTTCGCGATCGACTGGCTATCACAGAACATGTACTTCTCATCATATAACGCACAGACAAACGCAGCGTCGATCTCTGTTGCCACATTGACTGGATCGTTCCGCACCGAGCTGATTAATCAAATAATTTCTCAACCGCGATCCATCGCCCTCCATCCACTCATAGGGTAGGCATAAATTGTAGACTGTTTTACAACCCTGTGCCATTAACCCTTTCAACACCACATACCTGTATAGTGTATAGTGGTATTGCCAAATTGTGTAGCTCCAGGTGAGCCGGCTCGTGACGAGCCATCTCATCTACTCAGGATCTGCACCCCCTTTTTATTCCCCAGTCACCGAATGGTGAGGGGCATATAGTGTTACCGGCGTCCGTATGTACGTCTACGTCTGTCCCGAAAAACCTTAACGCTCAGGTAAATGACTTACAATTTCTGTTTCCTTGCTTGGATCTGCTTCACATGTCACACACGCATTGCTCCAATGGTCCTCTACCGCCCTGTGACAAATCCACATTCGTCCCGCCCCTGCTATGCTCAGGGTCAAGGTCACAGATTTGGTGCGTTCGACAAACCTTAACGCTCGGGTAAATGGCTTATAATTTCTGTTTCCTTGTTTTCAAATGTGTCTCGTTTTCTTTGGCTGCCAGTGGAGGCATTCGTGTACAGACAGGCCACATTTCTAGTCATAAATGGACTAGTCTGAAAATCATTTTGTTACAATTGGATTGGTTGCAAAATTAACATATCAATGTCCATTCCTGTTACTTAGGGGTGAAAGTGTTAATGTGGCTGTGACTGGAGATGTAATATGCTGTACTGGGATGTATTAACTCTTTGCATGCTGGGAAACTTGTGGGCTATAAATAGTTCAAAAATAGCGGTCAAGAAATCATCATATTTTCTTTTATTTCTCCCTGTGAATATCATAAATATGTCTTGGAATTTCATTAGAATTGAGTCCTCCGGACTCAATTCTAATGAAATTCCAAATGAAATTCCAAGACATATTTGCAGAGAGAAATAAAACGTATACCGGTACTCCTAATTTGTTTGGCGGATATTTTCACCACTAGCATGCAAAGAGTTAAAGAGTATTTGAATGGGGCTTATGGGATTTGTGTAGCTCCTGATCAAATAGCATGCACTCTATCCTGATTATACCCCTGGTATATACTTTTTGTAATTCCGTCCCGTCCGTTTGTCCATCCCTCCGCGTTAAAGTTTTTATTTATTGGTCCAGGCAACGTCCGGGGGTATATGTGAGCCCCTGCTCACTTTCTCACATGATATATATTAATGTTAGAAGCATGACTGGTGTTTCATGTAATGGCGAACAGTGCAGATCCTGATCAGACTGCGAATGCACAGGCTGATCTGGATCTACACTGGTCGCAAAACCCATAAGCTCCATTCTTCCAGTCACGGCCACATATATGGAATAATAATTTCAACTCCCATAGACTTCAATGCAAAATGGTTATTGGTTTATAGCAGATAAATATACAATATGTTAAAAATATGGTATGTTTGTATTTTAATTCTGTTAAACGGACAGTGAAATGTCGCAATTTCAAAATTCAAATGGTCTTAAATATGGTATAAAGAAAATATATGCATAGTGTTTAGAAAATATAAAATTTATCACACATGTCCTGTATAATTTTTTTTTGCGTTGGCGAACTGAACAACCCTCGTTTGCTAACGTGAAAAAATATACAGTCTCGTTGTATAAATTGTATATTTTCTATAAATACATTTTATTCAACTGCCATTTTGAAATATCGGATTTAAAGAAACGAGTGCGGAAATAAATTTGGTATTCAAAATGGTAGTGGAATAAACTGTATTTATAGAAAATATATGCATAGTGTTTAGAAAATATAAAATTTATCATTCGCGTCTGTATATTTTTTGCGTTAGCGAACTCGGCAAGTCTTGTTTCCTAACGCGAAAAAATATTCTCAACCATACATTGTATATTTTCTATAAATAGAGTTGTAATTTATAGTTTCTACACACTGGGTACATTCTATGTACAGTGCGACCCCGTTAGTACACGGAAGTCCGGCGACATACAACCTTCCGTGTTGCTTATCCGAACCGTGCTATATCCGTTCTCGCCCAAGACGCATCATAATGTCAACAAAAAATACATGTACACTGTACACTGACTGTGACTGCGAATGAACGACGTCGCCAATGCCTATAATATGCCAGAAGTTGTCACTGTTATCTTCGCATATAATAAATATATTGAATCCAAGAATTGTTAACGTCATGTTTTATTTATTCATCATGTTCATGTAGAATGTAGATCTACGCAGGTCCGTGCAATCCATTATTGTAAACGCGTGTAGAAAAAAGTGTAGTAATGATGACGCAATGACCCAATGACCGATATCCTGTTCCATCAGCTGCAACATCACGGACAAGCTCGTGCGTTGCAATCTGTGTTTACTCATATGGTGAGCGCAGGTGGAAGATTCGGACCTATGACACCAAAATAAATGCCTATTAAAAAAATCCCATTATCCCACCCACCTGGTATCGTACTGTACATGACGTTAATAATAGAACGAGATCAAGTGGGGGGGGGGGGGGGGGGGGGGGGTAATGGATATTTTTGTAATGGTCATTTTCTTTGTGTCACATGTCCGACTATTCCACCTGTGGGTTTGAGTACAGACCTGTCTAGACATGTTTTGCCAGACGAGTTATAATATTGCGCCAGTTCATGAGGTAATCAGGCTTATCACGCGAGATTTTCGACGAAGATGAATCTGATAATAGTGTACATTTTCTGTAAACGATATCGAATGTTGACGAATATTAAATTAGTAATTATTACGCATTTGCTCTGAAAATGTTATCAACTTTCCGATATATTAGCAGAAAAAAGTCGAATCATTCTCGGCGAAAATCTCAGTTACCGTATATAATAAAGTTGATTATCTCATGCACTGGCTCAATTATGACGTAGCGAAACAAGGCCAGTTGTCACGTACACATGTGTGTACATGCGCCGGGGGCGTGGGCAGTGCTGTAACAATTTAGTTAATCTGGGTCGAGTTAATCTGCGCGACTGATACGCGATCTCCGATTGGTCAGCCTTTACACCTAATTAATATTGCACCAATGGTGAGCGCGAACGCATGCCGGAAAAATGAAATCGAGCACATAACAATTAGCACTGCTTTGTTACTGGTCTTACTGATCTTATTCCAGTTTGCTCGGATTAATTTACGAAATGTGCAAACGTGATCAGCTGCACATTCACATCGGTGAGATAAAAGGAGGCTATGCGCCCATAAAAAAAAAATCGTCCATTTTGGGTCTAATTTGGGAAAGAATCGCAAATTTAACACGATTTCTGACAACAGTCGTGTTACAAATTTAACACGATTTTGATATACAAATAGGAAAAAAATTCGGGAGCCAAGGCACAACCGTGTACTAACCGAATTCGTGTTATAGTGAAGCGTGTACTAACGGGGTCGCACTGTATAGAGTTTATTCCACTACCATTTTGAAATACCAGATTTATTTCCCCGAGACATCTGGAAATCCGACAAAGAAACGAGTGTGGAGCAGTGGAATAAATTGTATATTACATGCTACTCGAAAAATGCGAAATTTGCTCTTAGACGAGCTTATAACGTTGTCAAAATTGACAATTTTGACGTTAGCGTATAAATTGTTTCTTCGCCGGAAATGACGTCAAAACGTGACGTCAATTACGTCTCGCGAACATCTAGGAGGAAATAATTTCTTCCAGAAATAAATGCCTCGAGAATCTCAATAAATCACTGGGTAGCATGTAATATTATTCTATATTTATCCCACGTCACCCGTGTTACCGAGTTTTGTCCCCAGGTTATTAAGAAAACCATACATGGTGTGGGTATGGGGGATAAATTACTTATAGCACAGTTGCTTGTTTTCTTAATTACATCATTTTCAAGCTATCTCGCCAGGTTTCAGTCATTTCCAAAAAATTCACATAGGAAAATATTTTTTTCGCAATAAAATCAATATTTGATGGAATTTCATCAAACCGAAAATTTTGGGGAGGGTGACTTTTTGTTATTGATGAAAAAGTACTTACTTTTAAATATTTTTTAGATTTAATGTGTTTAACAGCCAAAAGTTCGTCGGCAGAAAAACGTGGAACAGACAGTAGTGATAACGATGCCCCTATTACTTATTACACTAGTTTAGTATGATTTTTAATACACTTTGATTTTGTAGGCGTATGTTTTTCACAGACATTGGTGGAGAACCGGGTACACATCGTCTGTTCGGAGCTAAACTGGACGGCAGCAATTGCATACCTATCTTCAGCAACCTTTCAAATCCGACCAGTAAGTATATATTATGTTAGTTTATCAGGTAACGACATTGGTGGAGAAGCGAGTACACATCGTCTGTTCGGAGATAATCTGAACGGCAGCAATTGCGTACCTATCTTCAGCAACCTTTCGTATCCGACCAGTAAGCACCGTAAAGATTCTAATAGACTTTAATCGCACGCTAATCGATTGGACTTAAAATTTCAATCACCAACATCAAACACTTCTTAATCTTAATTAGCCAGTGCAATATCGGCACACGCTTCCTTAAAATAACAATTAAATGCACTAATCTGTCGAAATTGTCACGTTTGGCGTTTGTTTATTGGGTGTCATCAATCGGTCTGTGTATTGTCGTAAAACTTTCACGCTCATTTTATCCACGGGTGTAGTCGAATTGGCGAGCGTAAAGACAACAAACAAATTCTGACAGGACCATTATGACGGGCCTAAAAACAGCACATTTTGACACATCGGGACTGCCAAAGGTGGTCGTATTACGGAATAGCGGGGTGGTCGTAGAATCGGAACCTGCGACCATGTAATTATATAGTAAAAAGAACAGTTCTTTGAAAAAGTGGTCGTAATAGCGGGGCGGTCTCATTAGCGGGGTGGTCGTAACATGGGACTTTACTGTACTAATCTGTATATATGATGTGTGTATAGTCTAATGAAGTTAACCCTTTCAACACCACAGGTCTGTATAGTGGTATTGGCAAAACGTGTAGATTCAGATGAGCCGGCTCGTAGCCGGCTCATCAGGATATACACTTTTTGAAAGTAATTTTCATATTTTTGGGAACAAAAAATACCCACTTTTCATAAATGAACTAGTCGGAAAATCATTTCATTATGGTCGGATTGGTTGGAAAATTAACCTATCAAAATCCATTCTACTGTCTGTTCCACGTTTTCCTGCTGACGAACTTTTGGCTATTAAACACATTAAATCTAACAAATATTTAAATGTAAGTTCTTTTTCACCAATAACAAAAAAGTCACCCTCCCCAAATTTTGATTTAATAGCGAAAAAGGCGATTTTCCTATGGGAATTTAACATGGGGGAAAAAGAGGCAGAAAACGAAAAACAAAAAATTTTGGAATTGACTCCGAAACCTGTCTAGATAGCTTGGAAATGATGTAACTAAGAAAACAAAAGTTAGATTTTGAAAATCGGTCCATAAATAAAAAAATGTATTTGTTTTCGTATTTTTAGCCCCCATGTTAAATTCCCATAGGAAAATCGTTTTTTCGCAATAAAATCAATATTTTACGGAATTTCATCAAAATATTTTTGGGGAGGGTGACTTGTTATTGATAAAAAAGTACTTTTTAAATATATTTTTTAGATTTAATGTGTTTAATAGCCAAACGTTCGTCGACAGCAAAACGTGGAACAGACAGTAGTTAGTTAGGGGTGAAAGGGTTAAAATACTGATAAAACTCAACGTATACTTACAGGCTTATCCATTGATACAACCAACCACAAACTATACTTTATCAGCGAAGGAAAAATCTACTCATAGGACCTCGAAAGCGCTTCAGAAAAACGTACATATTTAGGAAATGACATCGATATCGATACTTTGCTGTGTTATGTTTACATGTGAACAGCTATGGTATTTTATTTACTCAATTTTTTTTATTTTTTTTTTTATTTTTTTTTTTTTCTTCTTTTTTTTCTCCAATATTGCGGCGGCGGGTATGAGAAACGAAAAATAAAAAACTCCCGCCTTAGTTAGGGGTGAAATGGTTAAAATACTGATAAAACTCAATGTATGCTTACAGGCTTATCCGTGGATACAACCAACCACAAACTATACTTCATCAGCGACGGAAAAATCTACTCATCGGACCTCGAAGGAAATAACTCCCGGAGTATCTCGAACATCAATATTACTTCACCACAAGCCTTGACTGTGTACAAGGATCGACTGTACGTGTCTCACAAGGACAAGATTTCATTGATAAAGACTGACAGCACGGGCTACCAGGAGCTGAGATCGGATACCAGCGGGGTGATGGCGTTACTCATGTATGATGTCAGTCTACGTAAGGGAGGTAAGTGTACTGAGATTATGAGATTATTATCCCCTTGCCGATAGACATGAGGGGATATAGCGTTAGTAACACTTCGATGGTCTAGTAACATAAGGTCGTAAGTGCTATGCTTTAGCATAGCACTTATGAACTTATGTTACTAGACCATCGACTTTTCATTTTCAATAACTCCTGAACCGCTTCACCGATTTTGATAATATTTTGCCACACATATTATTAAGGCTGCAATGACGGTTTAACGATGCCATTTCTTGCTGCATTAATGCGATTTCTAATGAACTCTATAAATATCACGCAATCTGATTGGCTGATGGTCATACATTACAGGTATATATATCATTGTTTATGAACGGTCGCAAATTATTTCATTATGTATTCCTACGCCGGTAGTAAAGGAGTGCATTAGAAATAGGTCAACCGCGCATTGTAATTTTGAAATTTGCGGCGTATATCAGAAAATGATAGGTCGGAAAACATGTGTCGCCATTAAACAGATTTTCCCACCTATCATTTTCTGATATACGCCGCAAATTTGAAAATTAATATACAGTTAACCCTATAATGTTGAACAATACCAAGAACCCGCTGTTCCAATCTTGTTGGAAGAGTTGGTTCTTGGTTACTGAAGTATTGTTCAACATAATCCAGAATTAAAAGGATGTAGAACCCCAGATCAATCAGTTAATTATGCTCCCTATGCGATAGCAAGGTGGGGGGGGGGGCATATTGTGTTGCTCTGTAGCCTATTTCACCAACATTGCAAAGTATTCTTATGTAGCAAAGTATACTTTGAGGGAGAAATCATTTATTTTTGCCAAAATGCATTTTTTTCATATATAGCTGACGACTGCATATATTTGATAATTACAAGTACAGTATGCAGAAATATTATACTGAATTTATTCTAGAATTGAACGGACGTAGAACCCCAAATCAATCAGTCAATTAATATTCTAGAATTGAACGGACGTAGAACCCCAAATCAATCGGTCAATTAATATTCTAGAATTGAATGGACGTAGAACCCCAAATTAATCGGTCAATTAATATTCTAGAATTGAACGGACATAGAACCCCAAATTAATCGGTCAATTAATATTCTAGAATTGAACGGACGTAGAACCCCAAATCAATCAATTAATATTCTAGAATTGAATGGACGTAGAACCCCAAATTAATCGGTCAATTAATATTCTAGAATTGAACGGACATAGAACCCCAAATTAATCGGTCAATTAATATTCTAGAATTGAACGGACGTAGAACCCCAAATCAATCAATTAATATTCTAGAATTGAATGGACGTAGAACCCCAAATTAATCGGTCAATTAATATTCTAGAATTGAACGGACGTAGAACCCCAAATCAATCAATTAATATTCTAGAATTGAACGGATGTAGAACCCCAAATCAATCAGTCAATTAATATTCTAGAATTGAACGGACGTAGAACCCCAAATTAATCGGTCAATTAATATTCTAGAATTGAACGGACGTAGAACCCCAAATCAATCAGTCAATTAATATTCTAGAATTAAACGGACGTAGAACCCCAAATCAATCAGTCAATTAATATTCTAGAATTGAACGGACATGAACCCCAAATTAATCAGTCAATTAATTGAACGGACATAGAACCCCAAATTAATCAATTAATATTCTAGAATTTAACGGACGTAGAACCCCAAATCAATCAATTAATATTCTAGAATTGAACGGACGTAGAACCCCAAATCAATCAATTAATATTCTAGAATTGAACGGACGTAGAAAATAATGATCATATAGTCTGTTCTTATTTTCTTGTGTCAAAAAGTTTGTAAGACTTTCTCAAATGACTTTTTTTTTATAGACACTCTCTAGTTAGAGTCCAGTATGCCATGGGGGCATATCCATGATTCACAAACATAATGTCTAGTTAAACAGTGGTCCCATCTCAATATGACCTTAGCTGTTGCTGGGACATTTAACCCTTTATAATTCCAGCACAAAAATATTTACACAATTCCCTAACATCTGTCCAAAATTTATATCCCAGTAAACTCCCACGCCAAACTACTTTCCGTAACCGTGAGGCGCAGTTAAAATAATTCTTAAGAAAACGGAAAATAAACACATTTTCTTGATGAATTTATTTCAAATGCTGGAATTATAAGGAATGAATGGCCTTTTTGTGGAATTTATCGGGGATATAAACTTGGAAAAGTCGCGGGAATACTGGACGAGGCCAGTATTCCCGCGACTTTTCCAAGTTTATACCCCGATAAATTCCACAAAAAGGCCATTCATTCCTATACACTTTTCTTACTTTTACATACAGAATCTCAGAACATTTGCCATAGCAACAAGAGTAAGTGTTCCCAGCTCTGTCTCCCGAAGAGTAAATGGATGGGTCAGTGTAAATGTACAGCCGGGTACCAGCTCTTACCGGAGGACACCTCATCATGTATTGGTAAGTTACAGCGCAGGGTTTGACCTTTGTCACCTTCGAAATGGTGCTGAAAGACTTAGCCATTTTCTTATGTCAAACAGTTTGTAAGTTTCTCAATCATGTAATATCTTCAATAATTCTTGAAGGATTACTTTAATATTTGGACAGTTCGTTCACTGGATCATGTGTGACGCAATCACACCACCAATGTCATTACCTTGACCTTTGTGACCTTCGAAATGGTGCTTAAGACTTTCTCAAATGGTTGGTGGCAGGTGGTAGAATGTGATGGGTAATTTAACGATCTGTGTTCATCCTTACCGGAATCCCGACTGGAGACTTGGTTTGGCCCTCACATACGTCTTTGGCATTTTGTATGTGACAGTTGAATCTGGTTATACCCCTTATGTGAGTATTATGATATTCGTAATTCTATTTTAGGGGAAGGGGCCAAGTGACTTTGGTGTGGTATGAACCTGGCACCAGGTCAGGTTATTCTAATTTCAGGGCTGAATATATGTTTTCTCGATGTAAATATTCCGTTCTGATTTTGGTAGACACCACATAAACAAAAAAATACTTTCTCAAATGACTTTGTTTTACAAACATGATGCCTAGTTAACAATGTGATTGCAGTCTGTTGTGTTGAATCAATCAATCAATCATTATTTTGTATTCCAGGTATTACGTCATTCCTGCTGTACGCGAAGGAAACGGAGATACGAGGCCAAACGTTCAACGTCAATTCCACGATTGAGGCTCTCGCACCGATCTCCAAAATCACCTCCGCATCTGCCGTTGACTTCCATGCAGGTAGGGATGAACTGTAGCCTACTGTCTGTTCCACGTTTTGCTGCCGACGAACATTTGGTCATTAAACACATTAAATCTAAAAAATAGTTAAAAGTAAGTACTTTTTCATCAATAACAAAAAAGTCACCCTCCCCAAAAATATTTGTTTGATGAAATTCCATCAAATATTGATTTTATTGCGAAAAAAACATTTTCCTATGGGAATTTAACATGGGGTCTAAAAATAGATTTTTTAAAAATATTTTTTTTATTTGTGAACCGATTTTACAAATCTAACTTGTTTTCTTAGTTTTCTTTCGTTTTTGGATCCTTCAGAATAAAAAAAACCCATGTTAAATTCCCATAGGAAAATTATTTTTTCGCAATAAAATCAATATTTGATGGAATTTCATCAAATCATTTTTTTTGGTAGGGTGACTTTTTTGTTATTGATAAAAAGTACTTACTTTTAAATATTTTTTAGATTTAATGTGTTTAATAGCCAAAAGTTTGTCGGCAACAAAACGTGGAACAGACAGTAGGGGTTCCAATCCAGAGGTTCAACCTCGCCTTTATTGTGCTGTGGTGACGTATGTATTATAGGAATGAATGGCCTTTTTGTCGAATTTATCGGGGATATAAACTTGGAAAAGTCACGGGAATACTGGACGAGGCCGGATTTTATTGCGAAAAAACGATTTTCCTATGGGAATTTAACATGGGGTCTAAAAATAGATTTTTTAAAAATATTTTTTTTATTTGTGGACCGATTTTACAAATCTAACTTGTTTTCTTAGTTACATCATTTTCAAGCTATCTCGACAGGTTTCGGAGTCGATTTCCAATTTTTTTCGTTTTTGGATCCTTCAGAATAAAAAAAACCCATGTTAAATTCCCATAGGAAAATCGTTTTTTCGCAATAAAATCAATATTTGATGGAATTTCATCAAATCATTTTTTTTGGTAGGGTGACTTTTTTGTTATTGATAAAAAGTACTTACTTTTAAATATTTTTTAGATTTAATGTGTTTAATAGCCAAAAGTTTGTCGGCAACAAAACGTGGAACAGACAGTAGGGGTTCCAATCCAGAGGTTCAACCTCGCCTTTATTGTGCTGTGGTGACGTATATATTATAGGAATGAATGGCATTTTTGTTGAATTTATCGGGATATAAACTTGGAAAAGTCGCGGGAATACTGGACGAAGGCCGGAAGGCCTCGTCCAGTATTCCCGTGACTTTTCCAAGTTTATATCCCCGATAAATTCCACAAAAAGGCCATTCATTCCTTATAATTCCAGCATTTGAAATAAATTCATCTAGAAAATGTGTTTATTTTCCGTTTTCTTAAGAATTATTTTAACTTCGCCTCACGGTTACGGAAAGTAGTTTGGCATATGTGAGTTTACTGGGATATAAATTTTGGACAGAGACTTGCTACGGGCCAATCAAATGTTAGGGAATTGTGTATATAAATATTTTTGTGCTGGAATTATTGTATTGTACTTTATTGCCCAGTTGTGTACCATAATTGATTGTATTGTATATTATGGTAGTGTATTGTGACTGTATTGTGAACAGTGCACAGGCTGATCTGGATCTACGCTGGTCGGTGTGACCGGGTATGGAAAGTGTTCGTGCCAATTCCCACCCTTAGATATAAGCCGAACGAATGATTGTATTGTATTTTATCTCGGTGTGGGTGTGGCCTAGGGGTTAGAACACCTGGCTTCCAATCCGGAGGTTGTGGGTTCAAACCTCGCCTAAGGCAAAAAACTACTTTCATGGTATTTCCATCCCACTGGTCTGTCGGATGAGTCTTTAAACTGTGGCCCCATCTCTTTGTACAGTACAGTTAAGTTACCAAAATTGAACAAACGTATGTGGTATTACTGTCCGGTTTAGCGGGGTTTTACTGTACATGCAGGGATTCCGCTGGGGAAAATAAAAAAATCGCCATTTCCAAAAAAAAATCGGAAATTTAACCAAAACAAAATCGAAAATTGTAATTTTTTTTTTCACCAACTGTTTATTTTTATCGCCAATTGCGAAAGTGGCGATCGCCAATGGAATCCCTGTACATGTATATCCCGTCTTATGTTTCAGAGTCAGATATGATTTACTGGGTCGACACCAAGGCGAACTCTATATCGCGGATAGGACGTGACTTACGGGGCAGGGAGGAAATTATCCGAGACGGTATCAACAGCGTCGAGGGCCTCGCCATTGACTGGATCGCCCGTAAATATTGCAATCAATTAGTCGTAAATTAGTCTTAAATCATGTAACTTTCTGGTCGGGAGGGAGAAAATTATTCGAGAAGGTATCAACAGTGTTGCAGATGTGGCTGGCTATAGTAATAACATAGTGTCAATTAGCCATAAATTGGGTAACTGATGTCAACCTTTTGTCCGAGCATATAAATTTGCCATAGATAAAAATTATTTACTGTATTCTCATCTGTGTTTTAAAATAGGATGAAAACTGTTTGACGTTTTTCACTCTTTTTTTAATTTTTCTTGAATTTTGTTTTTAAAGTATATGTTGTGACCACTCATTTGAACCGTCTCATCGAGACGGTTCAAATGAGTGTCACAACATATACTTTTGATGAGAAATTTAGCTAAATAGAATTGATTTTGGGTTTTTAGCTCACCTGAGCGAAGTTCATGTGAGCTATTGTTACCGCAATGTGTCCGTCGTCGTCCGTTGTCCGTGAACATTTTCAAACGTCTTCCCCTCGTTAACCATTAGGCCTATGGTCACCAAACTTCATGGTCATGGTCATTAGGTTGGGGAATTACAAAATTTGTTAAAATGACATCATTATGTAATCCAAGATGGCCGCCGTCTAAAAATAGCACAAATTCTTCAAAAATCTTCTTCTCAAGAACCACCAACCGGATTTCGACAAAACTTGGTAGGAATGATCGATGTACAATGCTCTTTCAAAGTTGTTAAAATGGTGACCCCGGGGTCAAAAATGGGCGTGGCACGTGGGGTCAAATTGGGGTCAAATTTTATTTTTGACCGAATATGGTCATGTTATATACCAAATTGAAGGTAGCAACGAGGCGATCACTCTGGTGCATTCTTTTGTCGAAATCGGATGGTTATGTCATCCAAGATGGCCACCGAAAGGTCAAAAGGTCGTTCTTTTATTAGAGATTTCAAAATTCTTCTTCACATGAACCGCTTGGCCCATGGTAGCCAAACTTAAAAGTTATGGTCCATGTGTGAAGCCTTTTCAGATTTGTTAAAATGGAGGTCATCGCTAATCCAAGATGGCCGCCATCTAAAAATAGCATAAATTATTAAAAAATCTTCTCATGAACCGCTGACCAGATTTCGACAAAACTTGGTAGGAATGATCGATGTGCAATGCACTTTCAAAGTTGTTAAAATGGTGACCCCGGGGTCAAAAATGGCTGTGGCCCATGGGGTCAAATTGGGGTCAAATTTTATTTTTGACCGAATATGGTCATGTCTATATCAAATCGAAGGTATCAAGAGGCGATCGCTCTGGTACATTTTATGTCGAAATTGGATGGTCATGTCATCCAAGATGGCTGCCGAAATGTCAAAAGGTCGTTCTTTTATTAGAGATTTCAAAATTCTTCTTCACACGAACCGCTTGTCCCATGGTGGCCAAACTTCACAGTTATGGTCCATGGATGACGACTTTTCAGATTTGTTAAAAGGGAGGTCGTCGCTAATCCAAGATGGCCGCCGTCTAAAAATAGCAGAAATTCTTAAAACAATTTCTTCTCCTGAACCGCCAGCCGGATTTCGACGAAACTTGGTAGGAATGATCGATGTACAATGCTCTTTCATAGTTGTTAGAATGGTGACCCTAGGGTCAAAAATGGGTGTGGCCCGTGGGGTCAAATTTGGTCAAATTTTATTTTTGACCGAATATGGTTATGTCTATATCAAATCGAAGGTATCAAAGAGGCGATCGCTCTGGTACATTTTATGTCGAAATTGGATGGTCATGTCATCCAAGATGGCTGCCGAAAGGTCAAAAGGTAATTCTTTTATTAGAGATTTAAAAATTCTTCTTCACACAAACCTCTTAGCCCATGGTGGCCAAATTTCACAGTTATGGTCCATGGGTGATGCATTTTCAGATTTGTTAAAACGGAGGTCGTCGCTAATCCAAGATGGCCGCCGCCTAAAAATAGCACAAATTCTTAAAAAATCTTCTTCTCCTGAACCGCCAGCCGGATTTCGACGAAACTTGGTAGGAATGGTCGATGTAGAATGTTCTTTCAAAGGTGTTCAAATGGTGACCCCGGGGTCAAAAATGGGCGTAGCCCGTGTTGTCAAATTTTATTTTTGACTGAATATGCTCATGTCATATATAAAATTGAAGGTATCAATGAGGCGATTGCTCTGGTGCAATATTTGTCGGAATCGGATGATTATGTCATCCATGATGGCCGCCAAAAGGTCCATTTATTCGAGATTTTGAACGTCTTTTTCTCAGGAACCACGTGGCCGATGCTGGCCAAACTTCATAGTAAGTTAAGATCCTTGGATGAAGCATTTTAAGATTTGGTAAAATGAGTCATCGCTTAATCTAAGATGACTGCCATCTAACAATAGCACAATTTTTTTAAAACACTTATGAACTCGATGTCACATTCTCCTCTGGTGTTCATGGAGTCAGGTGAGCGAATTAGGGCCATCATGGCCCTCTTGTTTTCTTTTTAGAAACATAATTCAAGAAAAATTAAAAAAGAGTGGAAAAAAAATTCAAACGGTGGTCACAATGTATACATATGAGCAGAAGTAAGAGGAATCAATCCATACTTAGGTACGCTGTATTGGACGGATGCGGGACACAGCACGATAGAAATGGCAAGACTGGACGGAAGCAATCGCTATGTGATCACAAGTGGCGATATGCAAAAACCGCGATCCATCGTTGTTCACCCCGCATTTGGGTAAGCCTCTACTTTATTTGTGGCTGTGTCTGGAGAAACAGGGATTCTGCTGGCGATCGCCACTTTCGCAATTGGCGATAAAAATAAACTTTCAATTTTCCAAAAAAAAAAAAAAAAATATTTTTTTTTATTTGAAGTGGCGATTTTTTTATTTTCTCCAGCGGAATCCCTGGAGAAAGAGGGCTTATGGGTTGACAACCAGTGTAGGTCCAGATCAGCCTGTGCATCCGCACAGTCTGATCAGGATATGCACTGGTCGCTGTTCCTTCAATGAAACACCCATCATGCGTCTAACCAGATGGATCGTTATCAGGCTACAGGCTACTTGTCACTAATTCCATAAGCTCCATTTCTCACATTTAAGCATGAACCTATTCCTACATCTGAGGAAGAAGTGAAATGATTCAAACCTCGCCTTAGGTATCAAGAAATACTTTCATAGTATTTCCATCCCACTGGTCTGTCGGAAGAGACTTTAAACTGTGGTCCTGTCTCTATATGACCCTAGCTGTTGCCAGGACGTTAAACCCATTCACTTTCACTATTCCATCCCGCTGGTCTGTCAGATGAGACTTTAAACTGTGGTCCCGTCTCTATATGACCCTAGCTGTTGCTGGGACATTAAACCCATTCACTGTCACTATTCCATCCCACTGGTCTGTCAGATGAGACTTTAAACTGTGGTCCCGTCTCTATATGACCCTAGCTGTTGAAGAGACTTTAAACTGTGGTCCCGTCTCTATATGACCCTAGCTGTTGAAGAGACTTTAAACTGTGGTCCCGTCTCTATATGACCCTAGCTGTTGAAGAGACTTTAAACTGTGGTCCTGTCTCTATATGATCCTAGCTGTTGCTGGGACATTAAACCCATTCACTTTCACTATTCCATCCCACTGGTCTGTCAGATGAGACTTTAAACTGTGGTCCCGTCTCTATATGACCTTATATGTTGGTGGGACGTTAAACCCATCCACTTTCACTATTCCATCCCACTGGTCTGTCGGATGAGACTTTAAACTGTGGTGCCGTCTCTATATGACCTTATATGTTGGTGGGACGTTAAGCCCATCCACTTTCACTATTCCCAGGGTTCCCACTGGTCCTTACATTCCTGGAAAGTCATGGAATTTGCCTCTTTTGCTGAAAAGGTCATTGAAAGTCATGGAATTTGGATTCCAGTCCAATTATTGGTGTTGTTGAGCAAACTTCAGTGCAATTTCGTGATTTCGAGCGAAACGATTTGATGTGGTAAGGGCACCTGGCACCAAATCGGGATTTTAAATTCAGAACTGAAGTACTACATGAAATGGTGTCGAGCCTGGATTACACTTGTGTTTGGGAGAGAAGTTGTGTATTCCAGGCTCGACACCGTTTCATCAGCATCATCCATGCAAATATGGGTCCTTGAATTTCAAAAACATGTCCTTAAAAGTCATGGAAAAGTCATGGAATTTGTCTTCCCAAAAGAGTGGGAACCCTGTATTCCATCCCACTGGTCTGTCAGATGAGACCTTAAGCTGTGATCCCGTCTCTATATAACCTTAGATGTTGGTGGGACGTTAAACCCATTCTCTTTCACTTTACCATGCTCCAGATAAGGAATTGAGTATTGTCACTCCATCATTTCTGAAGCAATTGGGTATTTCAGAATTTTAATTGGGTAAAATAAAATCACACTACTGTTTACACATCAACATACAGCAATTATTGAATAGTTTGTTACGAAATGAAAATAGTCTTGGCATTTCATTAGAATTGTCTCCTTGGCTCCTATCCCACAACTCCAGGAGCCTATTTCACCAACAGTATACTTATCTAGCAAAGTATACTTTGAGGGAGAAATTTTCAATTTCAGGATAAATTTATATAAATTTTTATTATACTGAATTTATTACATTATCACAGCCATTTTGGCTTAGATAATGTAATAAATTCAGTATAATAATTCTGCATACTTTTAATCATCAAATATATGCAGTCGTTAGTTCTATATAACATCATGCATTTCGGGAAAAATAAATGATTACTCCCTCAAAGTATACTTTGCTAGAAAAGTATACTTTGCAATGTTGGTGAAATCGGCTACATACAGGTACATCTACTGGAGTGACTGGGGGGACGTTCCGAGAATCGAGCGGGCGCGGATGGACGGCTCTGAACGCCTTCACTACATCTACACCGACATTGGGAAACCGTGGGGCATGACGGTCGACTATGTCACCCATATGCTGTACTGGTGCGACACCGGGCATCGCACGATTGAAATGGTCGACCTGATGTCTGATACACGCAAAAAGTTGATCAGGTTTGAAGATCAACTGCCGGTGTCGTTAACGGTGTTAGGGGAGCATATATTCTGGCTTGACATCGGGTAGGTGATTAAAGTTCTCGTATATTCTAGCATCTATAATTGAAACTTCTCTCTACATATTATTATTATTATTATTAAACTTCTCTCTACATGTGGTATATTATTGTCTCTCCCGCGAAAGCGGAAAGCGAGACTAAGGTTTTGTATTTTACGGAGTCGTCGGCGGCGGCGGCGGCGGCGGCGGCGGCGGCGGCATTGGCGGCGTCATCATTCAATGTTAAGTTTTCGTGTTATGGTCATTACTTCAACACCTTATCAGCTACAGTCATCAAACTTTATACATACCTTTACTATGATATGTAGATGAATATAGGACTATTCTTGGGGCCCCAGAGTCAAGGTCAAGGCGGAACAAGGCGAGACATTTGATTCCGCGGAATTCTTGTTATTATTTCAGGGGCAGGTCCAGTATTTGCTGGGTGGGTGGGGGTGTTCTATTTTTGAGCTAAGTGTAACTAGCAACACATGTTTTTCAATTGATGGTAACTATAGTACTCACAACGAGAAATAAATAAATTTCACATATTTTAACCCTTTCAACACGACAGGCGTGTTTAGTGGTATTGGCAAAAAGTGTAGATCCAGATGAGCCGGCTCGTGATGAGCCGTCTCATCAGGATCTACACTTTTTGCAAGGAGTTTTTCTTGTAGATTTGTATTATTTTTCTGAACCCAATTGTATCTACTTTGTCTGGAAAAGAAAACGGTATTGGTTAAAAAAATGTTAAACACATGTTTTTCGATGGTAACTTTAAACTAATTTATATAGTACTCACCAGGGTCTCGGATGGGCCCAGATTGTGATGTGAAGATTATAGTAGTAATACTTGGAATAAAGTACATGTTTTCCTATATAATTAACATACTCTCGTTAACTCAAATTTTTGTTTGTATTTTCCTCAGTCCCTTGTACTTTGAGTAAACGAGTGCAGACTGTACATCCAAAGTACAGTCGAACCTGTGCTAAAGACCATCTCCGAATAGCAATCACCTGGCTGTAAAGGCCACACTGTTGTTGTCCCAATGGCACAATTACTATATAAATGACCCTGCGAATAAAGACCACCTGTGAACAAAGGCCAGATTTTTCACTTCCCATGGCTGGCCTTTATTCACAGGTTTGACTATATGTTGTGACCACTCATTTGAACCGTCTCGTTGAGACGGTTCAAATGGTGATCACAACATATGCATCCAAGAAGAAATAAGAAAACTGTTTTGAATTCTCGTTAAGTTATACGATGTATCTGCAATATGTAAAAGTTTAATGTACATTATTACTCACCGGGGTTATACGAGACGTGCCATTTGATTTTGTACCATGTGGGATTTTTGACGAAATATATTTACAGAAACTGTGATATTTTCTGTAAATGACGTCGAAAGATGACAAAATTGTCATAGCAAATGCGGAATTGAATTCCACATTTGCTGTGACAATTTCGTCATCGTTCGACATCATTCACAGAAACGATCGTAAAATTTGTAAATATTTTCATGAAATATCGCACATGTTTTTGGGTACAAAATCACATGGCGTTTCTCATATGATCGAGGGATAATCCAAAAGTCTTGTGAACAATTCCAGAGCTACAACGAAGGGAGCTATATATCGCGCCGCCAAGTCCGACGGTTCCAACATCATGACCCTCCGCTCCGACCTTGGCAATCAGCTCAAGGACATAAAGGCGTTCAATATATCACGGCAGCAAGGTGAGCTGAACACTTTCACCCCTAAATAACTGGAATGGAATTTGTTATGTTAATTTTCTGACCAATCCAATTGTCACAAAATGATTTTCAGACTAGTCCATTTGTGAAAAAAGGTATGTATTTTTTTCTCAAAAATATGAAAATTACTGCAAAAAGTGCGGATCTTAATGAGACGGCTCGTTACGAGCCAGCTCATCTGGATCTACAGTTTTTTTTCTAAAAATATGAAATCTATTAGTAAAAAGTGCAGAGCGCCATTATTATTTGGAAAAACAAATGATAATATTTAGTTTTTAAACAATATTTATTATGCATATAAAAAACATATTTACGAAGATTGTTGGGTATAAATTTTCCCATTATTCTAGATGAAGGCTGGAAGTCTTTTCATTGTATTTTCAGGGCTGAACGTATTGTATGTTCCTGTCTGTATATGACCTTGCAGCATCTGAAAATCAATCAATCATTAAATCAATCAATTAATGAATCAATCAATATATCAATCAATTAATCAAATAATCACCATACAGGTGCATTCCTCTCTGTATATGACCTTGCTGTTGAACGGACGTAAAACCACAATCGAGAAATAAGTTAATGAATGAATGAATGAATGAATGAATGAGTGACCCGCTCGCCCAACCAACCAACCAACCAACCAACCAACCAACCAACCAACCAACCAATCTGTGTTTCAGGGACGAACGCCTGCAAGTACAAGAACGGTGGCTGTAAGGAGCTGTGTTTTCACATTGGCAACAACAACATCAGGTGTGCTTGCTCATTTGGAAAACTCGCAAATGACGGCAAGAACTGTGTAGGTAAGTACCGCATTAACCCTAAATATTCACACACAATTTGCTTTGGGAAACCGCTATTAAATAATGTTAACCCAATACTCGCTTTAAAAGGAATAGGATACACATTTTTTTTGCAGAAAAATATAGTTATTCTCTTATTTATGCATGGAAATATATGTTGTCAGGTATTCCGCTGGGGAAAATAAAAAAATCGCCACTTCAAAAAAAATAAATCAATTGGCGATAAAAAATTACAATTTTCGAGAAAAAAATCAAAAAAAAAACATTGTAATTTTTTATCGCCAATTGTGTATTTTTATCGCCAATTGCGAAAATGGTGATCGCCAGCGGAATCCCTGGTTGTAACCACTCATTTGAACCGTCTCAACGAGATGGTTCGAATGATGGGTAACAACATATACTTATAAGAAAAGTTACGAAACAAATTGTATGCAAATCCTAATCATATCGCGCTCTTCACCAGCAGCGTGAATTGCGCCAAAATGGCTTAAAGCAAGATTAATCGTAATGTTCACAGCGCAAATGGATATTTATGCTATATTATTGAAAAGGGGACACAAATGAGAATTTCTCAATTGATAATAAAACAATTATCGCCTTGTCATATCGGTCAATACATGGTTTTATCGACCCGATAAAAGTGATATCGACCTCGGACTGCGTCCTCAGTCAATATCATGTTTATCTGGTTCATAAAATGACGTATTGACCTCACAGCAAGGCGATAATTATGTAATATTGGCGCTCTCACTGTTGTAGGTAAACCATATATTTGTATGTGGTGTGGAACTGGCGCCAGGTCAGGTTATTCCAATTTCAGGGCTGAATATATATTTATTTCGATGTAAACATTCTGTTTTGATTTTGGTAGTTTCCCCCCAATACTGCATGTTAAATACAGGATCGAACCCATTGGCCCGGCCTTACATGACCTTAATTAGCTGTTGATAAGCCATTAAACTCCAATAAACAAACAATACAAACCAGTTGGTTTATACTGGTGAATACCATAAATTAGATATATAAGCCGTTTGCTTGATATGGCTGTGCAGTGCACAAAGTGCTCGCTAAATACTATACCCTCAATTTGGCTGTTTAGAAGGTCAGGACCATGCTGGGTCGCCTTGTGGGCGCCGTCTTACAGTCTGCGTACAGGTGCCGACCCGGGACTGAGAATTCAACTAGTTTTGAACAGATCTACTTACGATTGATTGCGTGGTAATAAAGTATGTTGGCGGAACCACATTGTTCTTCTTGGAGAGGTTCCATGGACCATGGGACTCGGAGGATCACAGCCTGTTGCCATGCAACCAGACACTACCCACCCATCAGTGGGTGGCAGGTGGGAGCACGCGATGGGTAATTTAATGATCGAGGTTCATCCTTACCGGAATCCCGACTGGAGACCTGGTTTGGCCCTCATATACGTCTTTGGCATTTTGTATGTGAGAGTTGAATCTGGTTATACCCCTTATATGAGTATTACGATATTCGTAATCCTATTTTAGGGGAAGGGGTCAAGTGACTTTGGTGTGGTATGGACCTGGCACCAGGTCAGGTTATTCTAATTTCAGGGCTGAATATATTTGTTCTCAATGTAAATATCCGTTCTGATTTTGGGATTTTCCCCCCAATGCAGCAGGTTAAAATGGGATCGAACCTGTTTGCCCGGCCTTACATGACCTTAGCTGTTGATAGGCCGTTAAACACTAATAAAAAAAACACAAGAAAACACCCATCTACCAACCCATCTTCTCTTTGTGTGAAGTCTGCAACGTCCCAGAAACAATTGGGCATTTTCTACATGACTGTGACCTATATTCGCGACAAAGAGATATTCTGATTAGAGAAATGACAACAATTACAAGAAATGAGGCGATACTGTGTGATGCCCTGAATCTTAAAGTATACACAGGGAATGTAGAGGAGATAAGTGACTATGGCAGAGATGAGTTCTCCATGGCATTCCTGAGATTCCTTAACCCTTATAATGGGGGAACTGAAAATAGTCCTCTGCTGATAATTCATATTTTGTCTTTTCTCCCAGTAAAAACATGGTTTGGCAGCATTTTAGAATCATTTCCATTGGAAATGATTCTAAAGTGCTGCCAAATCAAGTTTTTGATGAGAAAAAGGAAAAAAAAAAATATATTAGCAGATGACACAAATTAATTCAGCATCGTAAGGGTTAAGGGTACAGGGAGGTTGTAATGGTATAATCGCTACTTCTCGCATGCGTCACAAGAGTTTATATAAGTGTAGAGCATCCCAAGGTTACGAAGCAAAGATGTGACCAATGCTAGCGGAAGATTAGCAAAAAGGACAAGAACAACAAGTTAATCTGAATGTGTATTTTCTCTTCCAGACTACGATGGATTCATCATGTACTCCAAGGTCACGACCATTGAGAGCATAAACCTCAAAGATGATGACAACAAAAATCCGCCCGTTCGCTCCATCACCAACGACACGTTCCTGCGAAACGTAATCGGGCTGGCGTTTGACTATGACAGGAAGTTGATATTCTACAGCGATATCCAACGGGGAGACATCCAGGCTGTTGGATTTGATGGGAACAATGTCAAGGTCGTTGTCACAGGTATGTAGCTTAGTCTTATATGGGACTGGGTGTCAGATATGTGCTGACCAATCACTGTGCCTGTTATAACTCCATTCATTTAATTCTTACAATGCTGAATTAAATGTTGTCGTCTGCTGTTTATTTTTTAGTTTACCTTACGTTATTCTCTTCAAAAACATGATTTGACAACAATTTAGAATTATTTCCCTCTAAAGTGATCGAGAAAAAAGACAAAAAATAAAATAACAGCAGACGACAATTTACGTTTCCCGCACATTAAGGGTAAACCCACCAATCACCATACTTGTTGTAAATCCCAATATGCGTAACCCACCACTCACTATGCCTGTTATAATTCCCATTCACCGAACCCACTAACCTGTAAATCTCATTCACTCAACCAACCAATCACTATGCCTGTTATAAACTCCATTCATACAGCCAGCCAATCACTATGTCTGGTATAAACTTCATGCTCATGGCCAACCAATCACTGTGGCTGTTATAAACTCTATTCTCACAATCAACCAATCGCTATTCCTATTATAAACCACATTCACTCAATCAACCAATCACCATGCCTGTTATAAACCCCATCCTCACATGAACCAATCACTGTGGCTGTAGGTATTGGGTCCGCGGAGGGTCTTGGCTATGACACAGTGAACGGTAACGTCTACTGGACCAGCTATACCAACTCCTGTATCAGCCGGATTAACGTCGCTGACGCATTCTCCAACATTGCGAAGAAGGCAGATGTCGTTCTCCAGATGAGTAAAATGGACCATCCTCGCGCCATTGTGATTGACAGCTGTCAAAAGTATGCATTGGGGTTGATAGAAAACTAATGTGACGTGGTTTATAATTCCAAACGTAGACATCGTTTCTCAAAGATGCATGTAAATTGTATATTTATACTTTTTTTTTCATTGTGCAGGTTTGTAAGCAATTTTATTACGGTATGCTATGTTTTGTCTGTCTGTTCATCGGTAAATGAATACTGTTTATGATTTTGTTCAGTTGCTCGCTCGATCGATCCACTTGATGTTGTTCAATCAATAATTCCAGCACATATTTACACAATTCCCTAACGTTTGATTGGCCCGTAGCAAGTCTCTGTCCAAAATTTATATTCCAGTAAACTCCCATGCCAAACTACTTTCTACAGGTGCACTGTCAGTGCTGTCAATGTAAACAAATGGCTGCCGTCTGTCAAAATAAACACATTTTCTTGATGAATTTATTTAAAATGCTGGAATTATAAGGAATGAATGGCCTTTTTGTGGAATTTATCGGGGATATAAACTTGGAATAAGGAATTATTAATTGAGTATTGTTACTCCATCATTTCTGAAGCAATTGGGTATTTAAACATTTTAATTGGGTAAAATTAAATCACACTACTGTTTACACATCAACAGAAAGCAATTATTGAATAGTTTGTTTCGAAATGAAAATATATCTTGGCATTTCATTAGAATTGTCTCCTTGGAGACAATTCTAATGAAATACCAAGATGTGTTTTCATGGAAAAATAAGAAAGATATGCTATATTGTGGTCTTTTTATTGTTTTCTGCAGCATGATAAAGGTACCACAATTGTTCTCATTGCTTTTTGATACTCGCTACTTATGATTTCAGTTGGGTTTTTGGCAATTTTAATTGGGTATTTACACAAATATGCAGCTTATCTGGAGCTCTGCTCTGTTATATTTCATTGATTAATCAATCACAATTAATTGTTTAATCAATCAATCAACCAACAAACCGACCCAACCAACCAACCAACCAACCAGCCAATCTTACAGACTGATGTTCTGGACGAACTGGAACAATGAGAAGCCTCGTATCCAGCGGGCGGGCCTGGACGGGCATGACTCCGAGGACATCATTGTGACGGACATCCTTACACCCAACGGGCTGACCATCGATCACCGCGCCCGTAAACTCTACTGGTCAGACGCCCGACTAGATAAGATAGAGAGGTGTGATATGGATGGCACCAATAGGATCGTAAGTTGTCTTGTTATGTGCGTTTCGTACAATGATGTTCGCTTTTCGGTACATAATTATTGTCATGCTGATTTTCAATCCATGTTGCCTAATCGTCATTATGCCTCCAATGCGATAGCAAGGGGGGGGGGCATATTGTGTTGCTCTTGAGGTTCGTTTGTCCGTCCTTCCGCCCATTCGTCCGTGTACAGTTACGTCAAAACGTTTGTAAGAGTTTCTCCATCATGTAATATCTTCAATATTACTTGAAGGATTGCTTTAATATTTGGACAGTTCATTCAACTAAACACGTGTGACACACTCGCACCATCAATGACATGACCTTGACCTTTGTGACATTCAAAATGTTGCTGAAACACATATATGGACATTTCCTACCACAAGATGAACATACATGTATATGTCAGTCTCCGCTAAAGTCGTTGGTCAGTCGGACATGTCCGTTAAAATTACCGCTGGTCCGACGGTAAACCGGTAGTTGCCGGACCGAATGTCCGACTAAAAAAAAAAAAGAGAAACAAAAAAAAGAAGATTTTTTTTTTAATTTTATTTTTTTACTTTTTTTATTCTAAGCTTCAATTAAATCATATCGTTTGGTATGCGCTTCTGGTGCTAGCTAACTTTTCTTATATCACAGAAAATCAATTTTATTTTTTTGGTAAAGTTTTGTTCGGTCTGGTAAATATTTTCAAGTTTACCAGACCGAATGTCCTGTAAAATTTTGGCAGTTTCGCGGAGACTGAATTATGTTCTTCATTTCAGGTTATAATAACGAGTATTCCCCAACACTCATTCAGCCTCGCCATCTACGACAAATACCTGTTCTGGACTGATTGGATGCTGCGTGCAGTGATACGCGCAAATAAATACGACGGCACCGAGATCATCTGGCTGCGGAAAAACCTTGACCGTCAGCCGATGGGGATTATAACCGTGGCCGCGGACAGCAACAATTGTACGTTGAACAAGTGTCACGAAGGGAACGGATGCGCGGGGACGTGTTATACCGACGAACGCGGGGAGCCATTTTGTTTGTGTCCACACGGGAAGCTGGGAGCTGACAGGAAATCGTGCGTCGGTGAGTTGATATTTTATGTTATTCTGTTTTAAAGGTAGGTTCCAGTAGCTATGGTGAAAATTGTGCGTCGGTGAGTCGCTGTTTTATGTTTCGTTGGTTTGACCTTCGCAACTCTAAATAACAGTTAATATGTTAATATCCCAATCAATTCAATCGCCATAAAGTGATTTTCAGACCAGTCCATTTTTAAAAAGGGTTTGTTATTTTCTAAGAGTATGAAAATTACTTGCTAAAAAGTGCAGGGGCCCGTTCCACTAAACTTCGTACGACTAAAATGTTCGTAAGTGCAGATTTAGAATAGTCTGTAAATTTCAATTGATGGCTTTACATTTATTGAGCATAGGCTGCATATGCAGCCTATACTCAATAAATGTAAATCCAACAATTGTTTACAAGAAATCATTGTTAATGTGAAATTTACAGACTATCATAATTTTGCACTTACAAACATTTTAGTTGTAGGAAGTTTAGTGAAACGGCCCCCAGATCGTGATGAGACGGCTCGTTACGAGCCGGCTCATCAAGATCTACACTGTTTGCAAACAAAAAAATATGCTGTTTTAAAGGCGGATTCTCGGATATATGGTGAAAATTGTGTGTCGGTGAGTCGCTATTTTATGTTCTGTTGTTTTAAAGCTAAATTCCCACAGATAGGGTGAAAATTGTGTGTCGGTGAGTCGCTATTTTATGTTCTGTTGTTTTAAAGCTAAATTTCCGCAGATAGGGTGAAAATTTTGTGTCGGTGAGTCGCTATTTTATGTTCTGTTGTTTTAATAGTAGATTCCCGCAGATAGGGTGAAAATTGTGTGTCGGTGAGTCACTATTTTATGTTATCCTTGGAGACAATTCTAATGAAATCGCTGTTGTTTGTTCTGTTGTTTTATGGTAGATGGGGTGAAAATCGTGAGTCGTTATTTTATGTTTCATTGTCTTAACCCTTTGAATACAACAGACCTCCAGCGCTCTCGATAAGGAATTAGTAATTGGGTATTTTCACTCCATCATTTCTGAAGCAATTGGATATTTCAAAATTTTAATTGGGTAAAATAAAATCCCACTAATGTTTACACATCAACAGACAGCAATTATTGAATAGTTTGCTTTGAAATGAAAACATGTCTTGGTATTTCTTTAGAATTGTCTCCTTGGAGACAATTCCAATGAAATACCAAGATGTGTTTTCATGGAAAAGAAAATATGCTATATCTGTGGTCTGTTTATTGTTTTCTGCAGCATGATAAAGGTACCACAAAATTGTTATTGCCTTTTGATACTCGCTACTTCTGATTTCAATTGGGTTTTTGGCAATTTTAATTGGGTATTTAAGCAAATACGCAGCTTATCTGGAGCTCTGGATCTCTAGTATTTTGTTTGCAAACAGTGTAGAATAAAATATGCACCATTTGCAAATATTTTCTTATTTCTTAAAATAATACCCCTTACTGATAAATAGAATAGTCTGAAATACAACATGGAAAGTGTCCATTCAAGTCTCCAGCGGTGAATGGGTTAAGGCAGATTTATGTTATGCTGATTTAAAAGGTAGATTCCCACATATGATGTGAAAATCGTGTGTTGGACGATAGTTTCGGTTTTCATTCAAGTCCCCATATCTCAACATTATGCTGGAGATTGCTGGATGGTAATATCATATCTCCAGTTAAGGTGCGTAATTTTACCAACTTGTGGTGAAATTTTGTTATTTCTTCATCAAAATTGGCAAGTTAGGAGTCCTTTAGAATCGTCTCATTGAGACGATTCTAAAGCACTCCCAACTTGCCATTTTTGATGGAGAAATAAGAAATTTACCTCCAAATTATGCACCTTAACTGGAGCTCTGTAAAATGATTGTGACTCAGATATCCATTGTGTGTTATTTTTCGCTTCATCCACAGTAACGGACATTTAAAATGAATATGTCTTGGAATTTCATTAGAATTGAGTCCAGAGGACACAATTCTAATGAAATTCCAGGACATACCAACAGAGAGAGATAAGAAACATACTCGTAATTTGTTTTGGATGTTTATAAACACTGCTAGCATGCAAAGAGTTACTAATATTTGAATCATTTCACCGATTTTAATAATATTTGACACAATGTGTGTCTACAGATGATGCTTTGTTTGTCGAACACTCCATGTCTGAACAACTAATGTCAAGGTCACTGAGGTCACATTGTTTGTAAGACAAACGTGTTAAAGGTTTTTATTTTTTTCTCAACAACTGCTTAACCACTTGACCAGATTTCAATAATATTTGGCCACAATGTGTGTCTATGTATGGTGCTTTTGCATACACCCCACAAATGAACACCCAAGGTCAACATCGCTGAAGACTGACATACGTTCACCTTGTTTGTTAGACAAATGTGTTAAGTTTTTTTTCTCAATGACTGCTTAACCCCTTGACGTTGTCGTATCAACAATTGTTTTCAAATGATATGTCATGATTTGTTAGTCTGATTGTTACCAAACTTCACCAATAGCTTCCTCACATTGATGGATATCCACCCAGTGCCTTTCGGGTGACGTTGACCTTCACCTTAGCGATCATAACATTTGTGTCGATGATTTTGGATGTACGTCAAAATTTTGCATGTCTCTTAATCCGTTAGTTGGATCATTACCAGACTTTGTCAGTAGCTTCCTCACATTGATGGCTATCCACCTATTGTCATTCTGGTGACCTTGACGTTGGTGACCTTGACCTCGTGGGTGAGATGCTCCCTGGTGATCGCTGTGTATTTAAAATTTTGAATGTGAATCTGCTAAATATTTTGTGCGGCCTTAATCCTTTCAAAACTACAGACCTATATATAGCAGTGTTGCAAACAGTGTAGATCCAGATGAGCCGGCTCATATAAACGAGCCGTCTCATGAGGATCTGCACTTTTTGAAAGTAATTTTCATATTTTTATAACAAAAACATCCCATTTTCAAAAACAGACTATTCTGAAAATCATGTTTGTGACAATTGGATTGGTTGGTAAATTATCATATCAGAGTCCATTCAAGTTACTTAGGCCCCTGGGACCCGTTTCACTAAACTTTGTACGACTAAAATGTTCGTAAGTGCAAACTTATGATACATGTAGTCTGTAAATTTCACATTAACATTGTTTTCTTGTAAATAATTATTGGATTTACATTTATTGAGCATAGGCTGCATATGCAGCCTATGCTCAATAAATGTAAATCCATCAATTGAAATTTACAGACAATCCTAAATTTGCACTTACGAACATTTTAGTCGTAAGAAGTTTAGTGAAACGGGCCCCTGGTCTCGGTAGAGCTGTGGCATATAGTGTTTGTACTGTGTGTCCGTTTGTGTGTCCATGTGCCCATCCAGCTCAGATTAAGAAGTTTGCCAGAGTTCCTCAATTCTGTCATCACTTCTATAACCCTTGAAGGATTGCTTTAGTATTTCAATACATTATGCTTGTGCACAAATTCCACCCATCACTTCTGCCCTTAATATGACCTTGACCTTCACAACTTTGCTTAAACACTTAAAAAGTTTTGATTAAGAAATGTGCCGGAGTTTCTAAATTCTGTCATACCTTCTCTATCCCTTGAAGGATTGCTTTAATGTTTCAATACAGCATGCTTGTGCACAAGTGTCACACATCCATGCTGCTCTTAATATGACCTTGACTTTATGACCTTCACAACTTTGCGTAATCACTTAGAATTGTGATGAAGAAGTTTGCACGAGTTTCTCAATTCTGTCATAACTTCTATATACCTTGAAGGATTACTTGTCCACAAATGCCACGCGTCCATGTTGCCTTACTATGACCTTGAACTTTTGACCATCACAACTTTGCTTATGGATATTTAGCATTTTTGGTTAATTAACTTTGCCACAGTTTCTCTAATCTTCCACCAGGGGCATTTGTGTTCTGACAGCCCACATTTTATTGTATTTTTTTGTTCTATTTTCCTTATTTCTCGATGAAAGTATAATTTATGTTGTTACCACTCATTTGAACCGTCTTTTCGAGCATTTGGAGAAAATAATGTTGTAAATTGTGGATACTTGGTATGAAATAAGTTGTTACATGTACAATGCCATCCAAATTTCAGAATAACATATGGCGGATGGGATTTATAGATATAGAGAATAGTAGGTTAGTGCCGTGAATGGGAAAAAATATCTGGCAAGGCTCAGGAAACGGGATGGGCGAGGCTCTGCCGAGCACATCCCGTTTCCGTGCCGCGCCAGATATGTTTTCCCATTCACGGCACTAACCTACTATTCTATTTATCGCGTCAATACCTACAAATGGCTGTAAAATGCAAAAATAGTATTAACTGGATATCAAAAATGTTTCACGGCACCGTGTTTCACGGCACCGTGTTTCACGGCACATACGCACTGTGTTGACGGGATAAAACTATTTATTTATTATATGTTATTTAATATATTTTGTGTATGAGATATTCGTCTCTGATTTTTGTTTAAGTTGCCAGATGCATTTTGCACACATGTCAATTAAACATGTGGTTCACATATACAGTCGAACAGCTCCCCGAACGGGCACCTCTTCAACAACACCCTCTCTATAACACCCGCTATTTTATATCCCAAATGGATGATTTCCTCTGTATCTAACCCTTAGCCTGCTGAGCACGAAAATTGTCGTCTGCTGTTGCTTTTGCCTTCTTTCTCAATAAGAACATGTTTGTTTTGACTGCATTTTAGAATCATTTCTAATAAAATGTTATCAAAGCAATTTTTTGCCTTAATTCTCAATAAAAACATGGTTTGGCAGCACTTTAGAATCATTTCCATTGGAAATGATTCTAAAATGCTGTCAAAGTTTGTTTTTGATGAGAATTATCAAAGCAAATAAATTAAACAGCGGACGACAAAATTTAATTCAGCATTAACCTCCCTACAACAGCCACCTCTCTAGAACAACACCCTCTCTATAACACCCGCTATTTTATATCCCAAATGGATGATTTCTCTGTATCTAACCCTTAGCCTGCTGAGCACGAAAATTGTCGTCTGCTGTTGCTTTTGCCTTCTTTCTCAATAAAAACATGTTTGTTTTGACTGCATGTTAGAATCATTTCCAATAAAATGTTGCCAAAGCAATTTTTTGCCTTAATTCTCAATAAAAACATGATTTGTCAGCACTTTAGAATCATTTCCATTGGAAATGATTCTAAAATGCTGTCAAAGCATGTTTTTGATGAGAATTATCAAAGCAAATAAATAAACATCTGACAACAAAATATAATTCAGCATTAACCTCCCTACAACAGCCACCTCTCTACAACAGCCAGTTTTGTATATATCTCCCCCTGGGTGGCTGTTGTAGAGGTTGCACTGTATGCTTTACATCGGTCCATGTTAAAATAATTTAAATCATGGCTTAAATGCATATCTCAATTTTGATTTAAAATATTAACATACTGACATGTATTATTTATATACATGTACATCCACAATCCGGACCAGGCGTATATTCATATCAGATTATAATATTTAGGATTATGACATTAAAATTTTAAATCTATTCTTTTCCATGTCCAGTTTCAACTTTATACAACCTTTGAGGCCCGTGGATAATTACAAAATAATATAGAAGTCCATAATTCAGGGTATGGAAGCTTCATTGTGCCAATTCCCACGTTTAAAGGGGCATATCAGAATTTAAAAAAAAAGTGATATAAAAATTAAAAATGTGGTTTCGTCATGGCCTTGTGTAAAGTGGTTTAATTGAAGATATATGACGATACTAGGACCACTGGGTTGTTTCTATATTCACCCATATACATAAATATCGGATTTCCTATCCTGTTGTGTTCGACAAGATAGAAAAGCTGATACTTGTGTACCGATATCGATGAAAATTGAAACAACCCAGCTTTGTCGTCTGCTGTTGTTCTAAATTTCATCTTATTTCTCAATAAAAAACATGGTTTGACAGCACTTTAGAATCATTTCCATAGGAAATGATTCTAAAGTGCTGTCAAATCATATTTTTTATGAGAAAAATGGAAAATGGAAAATAAATAGCAGACGACAAAATTTATCTCCGCATTAACCCTTGGAATGCGGGAAACACAAATTTTCGTCTGCTGTTGTTCTATATTTTATCTTATTTCTCAATAAAAGTGCTGTCAAATCATTGTTTTTGATGAGAAAATAGAAAATAAAATTCAGGGTTAAACAGACCGCAACGTGAATTTAATTTTTCCGTCTGCTGTTTATTTTGTATTTTCATCTGGGTCTGCATTGTTGTTGGATTATTTATCTATTTTCTGGGTTTTTTTTCGCGCACGTGTTTATTTATTTTATCTTTTCGCGCGTTTTTTTTTTTTTACAATTTTCTTTTGTTGAATGGATTAGTCTGATGACCAATATGGAAGATATTATTACAGTAGTAAGAGAATTATGGGAAAAATAATCCCTATTTTCTTTATTTCTTCTCGAAAGTATATGATGTTACCATTCATTTGAACCGTCTCGCTGAGACGCTTCAAATGAATGGTAACAACATATACTTGTATGGAAAAATAAACAAAAGACTAAAATATGGAAAAATAAACAAAAGACTAAAAACAAAATTCAACATATTAAATATTCTATCCTGAACTTGGACTGTTAAAAGGCAGGAACCAAAAAAATGTCGTCTGCTGTTTTTCGTTACATTTTTCTTCTTACCGAGCAAAAATATTTTTGCTCTGTGTATTGGAGACAATTTTCATCTGCTATCAAATCATGTTTTCATCAAGAGAAAAAAACAGAAAACTAGAAACAGATTAACCCTTATACTGCTATCTTGTTTGTTTTGTCGTCTGCTGTTTATTTTCCATTTTTATCATCAAAAACATGCTTTGAAAGCACTTTAGAATAATTTACAACATGCTTTGACAGCACTTCAGAATCATTTCCATTGAAAATGATTCTGAAGTGCTGTCAAACCATGTTTTTATCGAGAAATAAGGCAAGATATAAAAGCAACAGCAGACGACAATTGTTGTGAGTAGCGGTCTAAGGGTTAATACTTTGTGTGAAAGGTGTAAGTTAAATTCTGGGTGTCCTCTTACAAACTGGTAGTTGTGTTCTTTGTCCTGATCAGGACAAGTCTAGTTTCACTTTGGTGATCAGGACAAGGTTTCCGTTTAATACTTTTAAATGTGTTGCAGCTCCACCACGTTTTCACTACCAACTCATTAAATAATTTAATTGAACATTTTTACTGGTGTTTTATTCCGAAATCCTTTGCTCTTTGTGTTGGTTAGTGAATTGTGTCTTTATTTACATTTACTGATGCTGTAAGTGGCAGGAATCTCATTGATTGACACTGCACATGTTGCGTGTACTCTGCCTCTGGGAGAAATGAACAGTCAGTACACAGATGTGTAGTGAGATAGACACTATTGAGTACACAGCTACCCCATTCAGCATGTGTGAGTGAATAGAGTAACATGTGTTCATTGTCAACTGGAAATTCTAGTTTATTCTGCTAGAGACTGGAGTGATTTTACTGTGAGGGAAGATGGGATATGTACATAATGATAATATAGCAGTGAAGATGAGGGGTGAAGTATCCTGTGTATTTATCTTGCTGTTGAGTCTGCTAGGACAATCTATTCTTACCTCTCCACCAGTTGTGCAGCATGGAAATGTGGAGCAAGGTAAATTATACATTAAATTATACAAGGTCGTGAATATAAATAGAGGATCTTGCAAACTCTTTCTTTTGCATTGTTTATTCACAGGCGATTGAACTCCCCACCCACATAGCCCCTTAGATAAATCAATCTGGTCCGACTAGTACGTATATATTTATAATAGTATGGGTGGGTGGGGGGCGGCTCTGAATGTGGAGAGGGAACTTCAATCGCCTGAGGTTTATTTTCAGTAAATGTTCATCAGCTACACCACGCTACACAGTAAAAATGTGTGTAACACCATTTACACTAAAATATAGAAAAAACCTGCAGGGCCTTGACGTTCATACATACTCTATATTGTTTTGAAGAGACAATTCTACAATATGACACAAACATATTGCCATAAACTTATCAAATAAAGTGTGTATTAGCAAAATTCTTAGTTCACTCTCCGCGAAGTAGAAAGTAAACAAAGAATGCTTCAAACGCACATTTGGAAAGACTACTCCGTCATAACTCTTATAATGTAATGCAGTGTCATGAAATGAAATTAGCCAATTTCCCCCCATCTTATCTTATCCATACGGATACAGACACATTTTGTGGAGCCCGTAGTTGAGTGGTCTCGAGCATCAGGCTGCTGAACTTAAGTTATGGTCATATGTTCGAGCCTCATCCGAAGCGTGCATTGTATCCTTGAGCAAGGCTCTTTATATACACTGCTTCAATCCACCCAGCTGTAGATGGGTACCGGCTAAATACTGGGTTCAAGTTAGCCCTTCAAATTCAGGAGAAGTTTTCACTAAAAATTTGAGATAATATACTATTTTTTCCAAAATTTCTGTTTTATATAGTGAAAAACTTCTCCCTCAACTCAAAATAGGGAGAAGTCAGACAATTTAGGGAGAGAATTTCGCCCACTTCGCCCTGTAAAATGATCACTGAATTTCCGGGAATCTCGATTGTATTTGATTGTATGTACATGTACTTATGAATAGAATATGATCCTGCACATAATGCCCGAAAGGGGGTGTTGCAAAAAAAATAAGGGAAAACACTAAGAAAAGGTCCTTAGAAAGTGACAATAGTAAAAGACATCAGGTGGCCGTTTCACTAAACTTCGTACGACTAAAATGTTCGTAAGTGCAAAATTATGATAGTCTGTAAATTTCCCATTAACAGTGTTTTCTTGAAAACAATTATTCGATTTACATTTATTGAGCATAGGCTGCATATATGTGAAATTTGGGGATTCATCAAAAACCAGAGGTGTAGCTAGCCAATTTGAATCTGCAGGCCCGGTTGACGACTTCGAGCACCGTTGGTGCGAGTATGCTAGGTGGGTCTGGGTGCATGCCCCCACCCAGAAAAAAAAATCGAAACTAGAAGGTAAATGATGCACTCTGGCACATTTCAAAACACCTTTCTCGAAAATTCTGCAGGGCCGGGCCTACAGTGTCTTAATGCAGCTACGCGCCTGAAAACATGCTTTGACAGCACTTTAGAATAATTTACAACATGCTATGACAGCACTTTAGAATCATTTCCATTGGAAATGATTCTGAAGTGCTGTCAAACCATGTTTTTTATTGGGTTAAACATCAATGTATGATGATTGATGCATATGCTCAATGTGTATGATCATGTGGTACTAACAAGAACAACAACAAGTACTGATTCAAAGTACGTATTCTTTTATAGTGTCCTTATTACGTAACGGATTTTGATGAAATATGGTGCATCAAACGCGTCTTGTTAAAAGCTGCATTTGGTGGTCTCTGTATTTTCACCCAAACTTCTGTCGTTTTTGCGAAGAATCGATTTCCGTGTCTCCGACACGGAAATCGATACTTCGCAAAAACGACATAAGTCTGTGACAAACTCCATAGACCACCAAATGCAGCTCATGACGACGCGTTTCCTGCGCCATATTTCATCAAAATCCGTTGCATATTAAGGAAAATATCAAATAATACTTACTTTGGAGTTGGCGACATTGTTGTTGTTGTAACCACGTGATCATGCACCCTGATGCACATGCAAATAAAATGTAACATTCGTGTTGATTTAGATCTACATGTAATATGATGATATTTCTGAAACTTTGTTGACTGATTTCGTAAAAACAAATCGGCATTCGGCATAGCCTCGTTTCTTGTGACATCAGTAAACCTGTGGGAGAATGGAGAATTTTGTTGGGAGAATGGAGAGATGCGTAGGAGAATGGAGAATTGGGTTGGGAGAATGGGGAGTTGGTGGGATAATGGAGAGATGGTTGGGAAAATGGAGAGATGGGTGGGAGAATGGAGAGATTGGTGGGATAATGGAGAGATGGGTGGGAGTATGGAGAGATGGGTGGGATAATGGAGAGATGGGTGGGAGTATGGAGAGATGGTTAGGAGAATGGAGAGATGGGTGGGAGAATGAAGAGATGGGTGGGAGAATGGAGAGATGGGTGGGATAATGGAGAATGTGGTTGGGAGAATGGAGAGATGGTTGGGAGAATGGAGAGATGGGTGGGAGAATGGAGAATGTGGTTGGGAGAATGGAGAGATGGGTGGGAGAATGGAGAGATGGGTAGGAGAATGGAGAGATGTTGGGTGGGAGAATGAAGAATATGGTTGGGAGAATGGAGATATGGGTGGGAGAATGGATAGATACATGTAGGTGGGAGAATGGAGAATATGGTTGGGAGAGATGGGTGGGAGAATGGAGAGACACGTGGGAGAATGGAAAGATGGGTGGGAGAATGGAGAGATGGGTGGGAGAATGAAAACAATTTGGGTATGAAAATTGAAGGGTTCAGTGGATAAAGGGGGACTAAGTCAGAGCTCCAGTTAAGGTGCGTAATTTGGAGGTAAATTTCTTATTTCTCCATCAAAAATGGCAAGTTGGGAGTGCTTTAGAATCGTCTCAATGAGACGATTCTAAAGGACTCCCAACTTGCCATTTTTGATGAAGAAATAACAAAATTTCACCCCAAGGTGGTCAAACTACGCACCTTAACTGGAGCTAGAGCTGCTAAGTCCATGAAGGAGTTATAACAGCCTCTTTGTCCCACCACTAGATTTATATTATGTAATATAGTCATACTTCCGTACTTCCTGATTTTGTCATCTTTGATCAGAGCTCCAGATACAGGCTCCAGATAAGCTTTGTGTCTAAAGCGTACTATATCCCTGATTTCAAAATCATTGCGTATTTTACTTTTACACAATACCAAGATGTGTTTTCATTTAGAAGCAAACTATTCAATAATTTTGGTCTGCTGATGTGTAAACAGTAGTGTGATTCTATTTTACACGATTACAATTTTGAAATAACCAATTGCTTCAGAAATGATGGAGTGACAATACTCAATTACTTATTCTATATCTGGAGCGCTGTTAGATGCGCCAGACTTCGCTATGCAATCTTTGTCTATATAAGGGACGTCTATAGTCTACCGCATATAAAACACAGACATTGATTTTGTGTCGCGATTATGTCTCGAACTTATAAACCTTGGAACAGTCACCACACTAAACTTCGTACGAATAAAATATTCGTAAGAGCAAAATTATGATAGTCTGTAAATTTCACATTAACAATGTTTTCTTGCATATAGTTATTGGATTTACATGTATTGAGCATAGGCTGCATATGCTCAATAATATGTAAATGCATCAATATAAATTTCCAAATGATCTAAAATTTGCACTAAGAACATTTTAGTCGTACAAAGTTTAGTGAAACATGTAGGTCACAAATTCAGGCCTCAACAAATCCACTCATCAACTCTTATTGGCGAGTGAGTTTTTAGATCTGGACGCAGGGCTCCAGATAAGGAATTAATAATTGAGTATTGTTACTCCATCATTTCTGAAGCAATTGGGTATTTCAACATTTGAATTGGGTAAAATAAAATCACACTACTGTTTACACATCAACAGACAGCAATTATTGAATACTTTGTTTCGAAATGAAAACATATCTTGGCATTTCATTAGAATTGTCTCCTTGGAGACAATTCTAATGAAATACCAAGATGTGTTTTCATGGAAAAATATGCTATATTGGTCATCTGTTTATTGTTTTCTGCAGCATGATAAAAGTACCACAATTGTTCTCATTGCTTTTTGATTTTACTTCTGATTTCAATTGGGTTTTTGGCAATTTTAATTGGGTATTTATGCAAATACGCAGCTTAACTGGAGCTCTGTGGACGTGTGCTAATTTGAAGGAATAATTAATGTCAATGCAGCATTAATATTAAAATATATAGGATTAGATTAGTTGAATTTCAATCTGGACGATAGGAAAATTTAAGAATTTTTTGAGGCCCGAAATTTAGCTGCATTTTATATTGCTATTTTCCTTAGCCCTGCGTAAGGCCCAGTTCTTTCATTAACCCTTTCATTACATTCGGAATACACCTTGACGGATATTTTATTTTTATACCCCACCACAATAGTGGAGGGGGCATTTAGTGTTACCCTAGTCCATCCGTCCGTCCGTCCGTCCGGGCACACATTAGGGTACTTATGTGGCTAGCCCCACAGGGTTATGGACTTGGTAAAGGATAGGGTTGGTTACAATTAGCCACATAAAAAATCGTTTTATGTGGCTAAAAATCGTTTTATGTGGCTAATATTAACATGTGATAAGCCACATAAGTATAGTACTGTAAGAACGTCCGTCCGTCCGTCCGTCCGTCCGTCCGTCTTGCCCCGCCCGCCTGCCCCGCCTGCCCCGCCTGCCCCGCCTGCCCCGCCCGCCCGTACGTCCGCAGGTCGATACGTCCGTCCTTAGAGTACATACAGTAGATACACAAAGTTTATTTAAATTTTTTATTCAACTCCGGGGTCATGGATTATCTCCCTTTTCAACTTAGAATTTGGCAATTTTGCCTTGTGAGGCGTAAAACTTTTAAACCGTGCTAGCTACACACCTGAAACTTGGTATGTAGCTTCCTTATGATAAGATGTGCAAAGTTTATTTCGATTTTTTATTCGACCCCCGGGTCATGAATTATCTCCCCTTTTGTACTTGGAATTTTACCTTGTTTATTATCAAAGCGGTTTGTGGGGCATCCGTGTTCTATGAACACATTTTCTAGTTATTTTTGTTATTTCTCACTGAAAGTATATGTTGTAACCACTCATTTGAACCGTCTCAACGAGACGGTTCAAATGGTGGTCACGACATATACTTCTGAGCTCATATAAAGAAAATATTTAGGATTTTCAGAAAACATAATGGGATACCGTCAGCATGAAAAGGGTTAAATCGATGCCATTAAATCCTTTTTGTCTTGGCTGGTCACACATATTTACATCAGGGTGTGGATACGTGTTGCAGATGCCGGTGTTGCAGATGCTGACGTACTTCGTTGCGACATCTTGCAACAATGTTACAGATAGGCTGAATATTTTGACAATATTAGATAAACTTCTGCATTATATATTACCAAATACATTCTGAATACATTTTATTTCTCAATGAAAGTATATGTTGTGACCACTCATTTGAACCGTCTCAATGAGACGGTTCAAATGGTGGTCACAATATATACTTTCGTTGAGAAATAAGAAAATATTTGCAATTTTCCATCCTGTAAATTTTTTTTTTACAAAGGGTTAACTTAAATTATTACCTTGCTATATGCAGGGCTCCAGTTAAGGTGCATAATTTGACCAACTTGGGGTGAATTCTTTTTATTTCTTCATCAAAAATGGCAAGTTGGGAATCCTTTAGAATCGTCTCATTTTTGATGGAGAAATAAGAAATTTACCTCCAAATTACGCACCTTAGCTGGAGCTCTGTATATGCTGGCCTCGTTATAGGCAATATATTGTACTATAACACCACACCACAGTCAACGGTAATAATTGTATCATAAACTCACCTAATAAAGTGTGTATTAGTAAAAGTATTAGGTCACTCTTCACGAAGTAGAAAGTAAACAAAGAACACTTCAAATGCAAATTTGGAAATACAGGTCATTCTCGTTATCTCGAAGTCAAATGGACTGATGAAAATATATCGACATATCCGAACTTCTAGATAACAATTCACCAAATTTCTCGAAAAAAAAATCTGAACAAAATCGCTTCAGAAATGCCTCTTTTCTTTATTTCCGGGTTTTCATAAATTGCAGCTTGAGTTTATTCTAAGCTGTTTTTGTAATAACATACAATTTACTTATTGCTACACCATTTAATTCATTTTTCTGTTAAAAGAGATTTGATATCACATTAAGTTTAATTGATTAATTATGGTTTTAAGTGCACTGCTTTAACTGGTCATGCAACTTCAAACGTATTTTAGTGGCGGCGGTGTCTTTGGTTTCTATAGACGTGTGAAAACTTACCCGCGCTGATTCAGACTTGGCGTTAATTTTTGCATCGACATATCAGAATACAAATGTGAAGGAAACATACTATCGGGACTCGATTTCCACTTCGACTAAATCGACATATCCAATATCGAGTTATCAGGAGTAAAATATATGATATATATAGGGAATTCTGCCGGGACCTGGGACATATATCGAGATAAGCAGGTATGTCGAGATAAACGATATCGAGATAACGAGATTCAGCTGTACTCTGTCATAACTCTAATGTAATGCAATGTAATGTAACGAGTCAATTGTGAAGAGGCCTGGACCTTCTGATTTTGTGAAAAATAAGCGTGATTTTTGCCAAAATTGTGAAAAATACATCATATTTCCGATTGTAGAGCCACCGGAAATTGGCCCCAGGAGTTCTATATGTGGGGGTGGGTAAGCCCTGGGTATGGTCTATGCCATTTATTTACTGCTGAAACTGTTTTAGCTTCATCAAACACGCAGTTTGTAAATGTTTCCATGACAGAAGAAAACAATCATCAAAGTTTGCCACTTATCAGAAGCCGTCTTCTTTGTCATGTTATGATGCTGCGATCGCTGAACCAGAAAGTTTTCAATTTCTCTTTATTCCAAATTCATGTTATTATTGATTCGCACCGTTCACCTGTCTGGATACCTGCGATTAAAAACGGTCATTTCCATATCAAAATAAGGAAATCAATATGCCATCTGGTTGCTAGGTTACGGTTTTTAATAAAACCTTTCTTTGTTCAGCTTTTTCAGGGTCCTGTTCTTTTTTGTATTTGGACTATACATCAGAGCTCCAGATAAGGTGCGTACATGTATTTGCGTAAATACCCAATTAAAATTGCCAAAAACCCAATTGAAATCAGAAGTAGTGAGTATCAAAAAGCAATGAAACATAATTTTGTGGTATCTTTATTATGCTACAGAAAACAATACACAGACCACAAATTTAGCATATTTTCTTATTTTTCCATGAAAACACATCTTGGTATTTCATTAGAATTGTCTCCAAGGAGACAATTCTAATGAAATACCAAGATGAGTTTTCGTTTAGAAGCAAACCATTCAATAATTGCTGTCTGCTGATGTGTAAACAGTAGTGCGATTTTATTTTACCCAATTAAAACTTTGAAATACCCAATTGCTTCAGAAATGACGGAGTGAAAATACTCAATTACTAATTGCTTATCTGGAGCACTGTTACATGTGCATGTGCATGGGATGTTGGATATTGGATATTTTGAGAAAACAACATTCAAGCTTTGATTAAAACGTTCACCCCTAAACATTGCAAAGTATACTTATCTAGCATAAGTATACTTTGAGGGAGTAATCATTTATTTTTCCCGAAATACATTATTTCATATAGATCTTAAAAGTATCATATGCTTAAAAGTATGCAGAATTATTATACTGAATTCATTTTGGCTGTGATAATGTAATAAATTCAGTATAATAAAAAAAAAAAAAAAAAAAAAAAAAAAAAATTAATAAATTTATCATTAAATTGAACATTTCTCCCTGAAAGTATACTTTGCAATGTTGGTGAAATCGGCTACTGGAATGGACTTTGATAGGTTAATTTTGCAACAAATCTTGAGATTTTCCCCCTTCTGTACCTGGCCTAAAAATGACCTGTAGCCGTTGACACGCTGTTAAACACCATTAACTCTTTCACCCCTAATTAACTGGAATGGATTTTTATATTCGTGTTTTTGCGACCAATCCAATTGTCACAAAATTATTTTCCGACTAGTCCATTTATGATGACAAGGGGGTGTTTTTGTTTACAAAAATATGAAAATTACTGGCAAAAAGTGCAAATCCTGATGAGACGGCTCGTTTCGAGCCGGCTCATCTGGATCTACACTTTTTGCCAATACCACTATACAGGCCTGTGGTGCTGAAAGTGTTAAATAAATCAACACCATTACTGAAATCACAATATGGAGGTCAAGGGCTGCCATGGAAACGATGACCAGTTTCATTGTAAATAGGTATATATCTAGGGATAATTGCTAATTTCACACCACACAGATCGTTGATAATGCTTTATGGGAAATGAAAATATTGATAACGATCTGCTGATGATGAATCATGCACTATGCAGGGCTCTAGATAAGCTGTGTAATTGCTTAATTGCCCAATTAAAATTGCCAAAACCCCAATTGAAATCAGAAGTAGCGAGTATCAAAAAGAAATAACAAATTTGTGGTACCTTTATCATGCTGCAGAAAACTATAAACAGACCACACATATATAGCATATTTTTCCTATTTTCCATGAAAACACATCTTGGTATTTCATTAGAATTGTCTCCAAGGAGACAATTCTAATGAAATGCCAATATATGTTTTCATTTTGAAGCAAACTATTCAATAATTGCGGTGTGTTGATGTGTAAACAGTATAGTGTGTGATTTTATTTACCCAATTACAATTTTGAAATACCCAATTGCTTCAGAAATGATGGAGTGACAATTACTTCTCAATTACTAATTCCTTATCTGGAGCACTGACTAATTATACAATATCACACATCCAGGAGTTTATTATCTGATGAATTAGATGTTGTTGTCTGCTGTTTATTAGCTCACCAAGCTGAGATGAAGGCCGCAAAAAGGTTGAAAGGTCATCCTTTTAATATGGATTTCAAACGTCTTCTATTGTGAACAGCTTGGCTGGTGGTGGTCAAACTTCACAGTTATGGTGTGTGTGTATGTAAAGCCTTTTTATAATGTCAAAATGGAGGTCGCTGCATAATCCAAGATGGCCACCATCAAAATTAGATTCTTAAAAAAATCTTCTCACGAACCGACAAAACTTGGCAGGAATGATCAATAGTCATTGCTCTTTTCAGATTTATTAATGCTCTTTTCAGATTTATTAAAATGATGACCCCGGTGGGAGGGTGGGGTCAAATTTCACATTTGATCAAATATGGTAATGTGCACGTGTGAACAGGCTGATCTGGATCTACATCAGTCACAAAAGCCATGACGTGTGTTTCATTGATGGAATGGCGAACAGTGCAGATCCTGATCAGACTGTGCGGATGCACAGGCTGATCTGGATCTACACTGGTCGCAAAAGCCATAAGCCCCATTTCTCCAGTCACAGCCACATATTATCTTATCATTATGTGCACATTTTCCTCGTATCTAAAGGCACGCTTCTATAATGTCAGTGTTGTTTTATTTTGTGAATTACTGCGACTATTTATGGAAATTCATAACATTCCACCATTAGATCTAATAGCTGAAAATTACAGGAAGCTGAATTTAACCCTTAGAAGGTGGGAACCGAAATTTGTTGTCTGCAGTTGTTTCTTTTCTGTGTTTTCTGGTTTGGCAGCATTTTAGAATCATTTCCATTGGAAATTGCCCAAATCAGCCTGTAACTAGATCATTATGGTCTGCTTATCTGAAGCCGCCATAAATGAATGACGAAGTTGTGCAGTAAATGATGCCAGATGTACGCGTGCTTGATTGTCTGTACTCTAGATCAACAGCAGGATAATATTGCTCATTGTTGTGATGATACGATTCTCATTGCTACGGAAACCCATTAGGGCCACAGCTGATTTCTTCTTTTTTATTTCCATTTATTCAAGATAATATTATGAATTTTCAATATCTTTTCTTTGAATTTTCACAATATTTTCTTGAATTTTCATGTTTTCTTTTTTTTAATTTTCACAATCTTTTCAAGATAATTTTCATGATTTTCAACATTTTTATTACCTTGCAAATTAAAGAAAAGATCATGTTGAAAGTTCAAGAAAAGGTCTCGAAAATGCAAGAAAAGTTATCGTAAATTCAAGAAAAGATCTTGAAAATTCATATTATTATCTTGAATAAATGACATAAATCAAAGGACTGGACGTCCTGAAATTCTTCGCAGTATGTGTTTGTGGATGACAAATAGACTAATAATTAATCTAGAGTGGAAAGCGTTTCGCGAAAAATAAGCGCAGGAAATTCACAACAACAACAAGAGATGGAAACCGAAACCGAAAATTGTATTTGTGCTCATGGAGTTACGAATCGCGAATAATCGAGTATGACGGTTAATCGTCGCACCTTTGGACGACAAAACATTTGCAATAACATAAATTTAGCACAAAAAAAAGCAAACAAAACATTTATCACACTGAAAAGGCGATCAAGCTGTTGGAACTAGTTTATGGCGTAAGACCCATGTTTTTAAACTGTTCAACCCTCAAAATATGTGCTGCAACTGACATAATAAATTATGCTCATTTGCATAAAATTTGGTAAGATCTCAAATTTGGATGTTGGTTGTAAAATTGTTTTCTATCGTTCGAATAAAAATTAACTGTTGCTCCAATTTGTCTCCGTACATTGCTGTGGTGGTAAGGTATCAGTGCTCCAGATAAGGAATTAGTAATTGAGTATTGTCACTCCATCATTTCTGAAGCAATTGGGTATTTCAAAATTTAATTGGGTAAAATAAAATCTCACTACTGTTTATACATCAGCAGACAGCAATTATTGAATCGTTGGCTTCAAAATGAAAACATGTCTTGCTGTTTCATTAGAATTGAGACAATTCTAACGAAATACCAAGATGGGTTTTCATGGAAAATAAGAAAAATATGCTATATTTGTGGTCTGTTTATTGTTTTCGGCTGCATGATAAATTTGTTAATGCTTTTTGATACTCGCTACTTTTGATGTTAATTGGGTATTTAAGCAAATACGTAGCTTATCTGGAGCCCTGGTACAGTATATAGCATTTGCTGACATTTGGCGAGAAAATTACAGCTTTATGTTAATCGATGATGTTGAAAATGTCAGGAACCTCCAGGGTTCAAGCCAGCTAGTTTTCACAAATAAAATGAGAAAATAGACCATTTTTCAAAAATTTCGATTTTATATACTATAGTGAAAAATTCCCTCAACTCAAAATAGGGAGAAGTCAGACAATTTAGGGAGATAATTTCACTGTGACCCATTCCGCCCTGTAAAATGATCCCTGAGCTACATGTAGGTAGACACAAAAGCATTGTAATTGGTTCTATAAATGCTGAATTTTCTACATTCATGTGTAGGCAGCAGGTTGGGAGTCTGCGAATGTGACTGGAACAATGTGGCTTACGGGTTTTGCGACCAGTGTAGATCCAGATCAGCCTGTGCATCCGCACAGTCTGATCAGGATCTGCACTGGTCGCCATTACATCAATGAAGCACCCGTCATGCTTCTAACAAGCAATATATATCGTTATTATGCTTCAGGAGTGTGCCGTTTGATCAAGAGTAGCTTCTGGCCACAAATAGCTCCTGGCCACAAGTAGCTCCTGGCCACAAATCTCGTAAGCAACATTTCTCCAGTCGCAGCCACATTTGTCCGCAACTGATTCTGTAATGTGAAGCCGTTTCTTCGTTGGTATATTTCAGGAAGTTATACCTGTTCCAACGAGCAATACGAAATGTTTACATGTACTTGTCTGAACGGCCAATGTATTCACTTGGAGAAGAGCTATGATGGCCCCACCTCTATATGACCATAACAGTTGCTGGGATGTTAAGCCGTTTCTCCTTCTCTTTATTTCAGCGAGTTATAATTGTTCCAACGAGCAATACGAAGCGTTTACTTGTCTGAATGGCCGATGTATCCACTTTGAGAAGAGCTGCGATGGCCCCACCTCTATATGACCATAACAGTTGCTGGGATGTTAAGCCGTTTCTCCTTCTCTATATTTCAGCGAGTTATAATTGTTCCAACGAGCAATACGAAGCGTTTACGTGTCTGAATGGCCGATGTATCCACTTTGAGAAGAGCTGCGATGGCATCGTGGATTGTCTTGACTTCTCAGATGAAGATGAACGCATGTGTAGTAAGTTCATTTATTGTACAGTGGAAGATCTCTCGAACCGGCAATCTTTGGCTCTTTTTTTTAGCTCACCTGAGCGAAGCTCATGTGAGCTATTGTTACCGCAATGTGTCCGTCGTCCGTCGTCGTCGTCCGTCGTCCGTCGTCTGTGAACATTTTCAAACGTCTTCTCCTCAGTAACCATTGGGCCTATAGTCACCAAACTTCATGATCATGGTCCTTAGGTAGGGGGATTACAAAATTGTTAAAATGACGTCATTGCGTAATCCAAGATGGCCGCCGTCTAAAAATAGCACAAATTCTTCAAAAATCTTCTTCTCAAGAACCGCCAACCGGACTTCGACAAAACTTGGTAGGAATGATCGATGTACAATGCTCTTTCAAAGTTGTTAAAATGGTGACCCTGGGGTCAAAACTGGGCGTGGCCCGTGGGGTCAAATTGAGGTCAAATTTTATTTTTAACTGAATATGGTCATGTCATATATCGAATTGAAGGTATCAAAGAGGTGACCATTTTGATGGTTATGTCATCCAAGATGGCCGCCGAAAGGTCAAAAGGTCGTTCTTTTATTAGAGATTTCAAAATTCTTCTTCACATGAATCGCTTGGCCCATGGTAGCCAAACTTAAAAGTTATGGTCCATGGGTGAAGCCTTTTCAGATTTGTTAAAATGGAGGTCATCGCTAATCCAAGATGGCCGCCGTCTAAAAATAGCATAAATTCTTAAAAAATCTTCTTCTCATGAACCGCTAGCCGGATTTCGACGAAACTTGGTAGGAATGATAACAATGTACTAATGCTCTTTCAAAGTTGTTATATAGTGACCCCGGGGTCAAAAATGGGCGTGGCCTGTGGGGTCAAATTTGGGTCAAATTTTATTTTTGACCAGAACCGGATGGTCAAGATCATATATCGAATTGAAGGTATCAAAGAGGCGATCACTCTGGTGCATTTTTTGTCGAAATCTGATGGTTCTGTCATCCAAGATGGCCGCCGAAAGGTCAAAAGGTCGTTCTTTTATTAGAGATTTCAAAATTCTTCTTCACATGAACCGCTTGGCCCATGGTAGCCAAACTTCAAAAGTTATGTCCATGGGTGAAGCCTTTTCAGATTTATTAAAATGGAGGTCAATCGCTAATCCAAGATGGCCGCCGTCTAAAAATAGCATAAATTCTTAAAAAATCTTCTTCTCATGAACCGCCAGCCGGATTTCGACGAAACTTGGTAGTAATGATCAATGTACAATGCTCTTTCAAAATTGTTAAAATGGTGACCCCGGGGTCAAAAATGGGCGTGGCCCGTGGGGTCAAATTGGGGTCAAATTTTATTTGTGACCGAATATGGTCATGTTATATATCAAATCGAAGGTATCAATGAGGCGATCACTCTGGTGAATGTTTTGTCGAAATCTGATGGTTATGTCATCCAAGATAGCCGCCGAAAGGTCAAAAGGTCGTTCTTTTATTAGGGATTTAAAAATTCTACTTCACATGATCCGCTTGGCCCATGGTAGCCAAACTTCACAGTTATGGTCCATGGGTGAAGCCTTTTCAGATTTGTTATAATGGAGGTCATCGCTAATCCAAGATGGACGCCGTCTAAAAATAGCACAAATTCTTAAAAAATCTTTTTCTCATGAACCACTGGCCGGATTTCGACGAAACTTGGTAGGAATGATTGATGTACAATGCTCTTTTAAATTTGTGAAAATGGTGACCCCGGGGTCAAAAATGGGCGTGGCCCGTGGGGTCAAATTTTATTTTTGAATATGCTCATGTCATATATCAAATTGAAGGTATCGATGAGGCGATTGCTCTGGCGCAATATTTGTCGGAATCGGATGATTATGTCATCCATGATGGCCGCCAAAAGGTCCATTTATTTGAGATTTTGAAAGTCTTTTTCTCAGGAACCACATGGCCGATGCTGGCCAAACTTCATAGGAAGTTCCGATCCTTGGGTGAAGCATTTTCAGATTTGGTAAAATGAGAGTCCTCGCTTAATCCAAGATGACCGCCGTCTAAAAATAGCACAATTTTTTTAAAGCACATTAACATTCAATGTCACATTCTACTCTGGTCTTCATGGAGTCAGGTGAGCGAATTAGGGCCATCATGGCCCTCTTGTTTCTATTTTCTTCATTTCTCAATGAAAGTATATGTTGTTACCACTCATATGAACCGTCTCGGCGAGACGGTTCATATGAGTGGTAACAACATATACTTCTAGGCAGAAAAAATAAAATTATTAAAAAAATTCTGTTAGAAAATGATGGAGAAGAGCTGCGATGGCATAGTGGATTGTCTTGACTTCTCTGATGAAGATGAACGCATGTGTAGTAAGTTCATTTATTGTAAAAGAGTGGGCGGCAGGTGGGAGCATGTGATGGGTAATTTAACTCTTTGCATGCTGGGAAACTTGGGGGCTATAAATAGTTCAAAACTAACGGACAAAAATTCATCATATTTTCTTTTATTTCTCCCCGTAAATATCATGAATATGTCTTGGAATTTCATTAGAATTGAGTCCTGAGGACTCAATTCTAATGAAATTTCAAGACATATTTACAGAGAGAAATAAAACATATACTCCTAATTCGTTTGGCGGATATTTTCGCCGCTAGCATGCAAAGAGTTAACGATCAGGATTCATCCTTACCGGAATCCCGACTGGAGGAGACCTGGGGCCCGTTTCACTAAACTTCTTACGATAAGAAATTATCGTACAAACTAATTGGGCGCATTTTACCGTTTCATTTTTGTCAATTTCGTGCGAACTTTCTTGCGAGTTCGTAACTTTCCTCGTAAGTCTGCGATAGGTATTGGGCTGTCGTACGAAGATTTTTTAGCGCAAGTGTCACGGCCGCCATACATGTATTTCTTGAGTAACATCGCCATAAAATCGGCTGTGCATATTTCGCCCCATAGGTTTCGCCCTATACTTCCGTCTGTCTGTCTGTCCGTTTATTTTTGGCATTACTTAGTCCCAAAATCAGAACGGAATATTTACATCAAAACAAATATATATTCAGCCCTGAAATTAGAACCCGATCTGGTTCCAGGTCCATACCAAACCAAAGCCACTTGGCCCCTTCCCCTAAATGTAATAGGAAATCAGACTTTGTATATAAGTGTGATGAAAACAACCAATAGGACGTTGCACAAACTTGTATTTATGGGTATGTCAAATTATTTGTGGTATGTGTAAAACGCCACAAGATGTATTGCATATACTAAGATGGGCAATACGGCAACTCCATGCCCCGTATAGTATACAGTACAAACTAAAGCAAATCAAAATCACATTTGAGATCATCAAAGACTCAAGTACTTGAAACATTGCAGACATTGGTTACCCTGCGCTGCCTAGCGAAGGGTGAGTTCTACTCCGAGGCTGGCGACATCCACGGTGTCTCTAGGAGTTCGGTTTCTCGGTGTATTAATGATGTTGTCTGAGCCATCAATAATCAACTGGACAACATCAGTTTTCCAACCGAGGAATAAGACCTGGCCAACTGTAAAAAAAGCCTTTTATTGTGTGGCCAGGATTCCGAACACCCTAGACGCCGTGGATGGGACACTCAGTGTCAGTCCAATTCACTTTCCTGGTTTTCAACTTGCTGGACTAAGGCAGTTGACTTAACAGCTGTCGTCTGGTTGTCAAAGTCATACCGGATGTTTACATTCAAAGGGCTTGATGGATTTCCAATACTGAAGAATTCTTAAGAAGTTTGTAATGTAAGAAATTTCGTACGCACATGTTAGTGAAACGCACGTAAGAAGTTCGCAAGAAGTTTGTACGAAAAGTATCGTAGACGTAAGAAAGTTTATAGCGTAAGAAGTTTAGTGAAACGGGCCCCTGGTTTTGCCCTCACATACGTCAATATAAATAGAATAAGGGTAAGGGCTGTAACTAAGGTTGTGAGAACTTGTAGCCCAAGCCCATTGTACTTATATGCAATAAACTATGTTTAAACTAAAAATAAATAGAATCTTAACATTCATGGTGATTTAATATATGGTATTTATTAAACTCGCTGACTGATTTCAAAAGAAACTCGGCATAGCCGTTTATTAAATACCGTTAGTGTTTTTCTTCTCACTTAAAGCCCCTATACGGCTCAAGTTGCCGAATTTGGCCTCCTATTGGGTTTTCCCACACATAAATCCAACATGTTTCTATTTACACACACTTTGAAACTGTTTGCATTCATTTTGGTACAAAAATGAGTTTGTAGTCAATGAAAATATCAATAGTTGTTGATAAACAAACAGCAGGTGCGTATTTCAAAGCCCGATCGATTTTCCGATTGACGTTCGGGTCAACTCCTCAACTACCTGATTCGCGGCCGATGAATTCCGATAGCCGGAGTTTATCGACTCGCTTCTGAGCCGAAGCCGTTGGGTGAATTGTCAATATTGACATTTTGCACTGAGTGGTACACAAAACAAGTTTTTGTTGTCTTCACATTGCGAGTAAGATGTAAATCTCAAGACTTGAGATGTATCTATTAGGCAGTACACTGCAGCTCCATTATAACGCGGTGGTCGGGTCCAAGATTTCAAACCGCGATCGAATCCGACCGCGTTATAAAATTTTGGTACATGCACGGGTACTGGTACTGCACGGGTTACTGGTATCATCTGCATTTCGGTTACCAACTATTGCGGGAATTCCATTAGCAACGGACCCATATAAAATCATGTCATTTGAACAGAAGTTAAAGTAATTATTAATAATGCCTATGACATACAAACTTGTATTAATGTATTAAACATATGAGTTATTTATAAAATCATGCTTATTACGTTGTATAGTGCTCGCGATAGACAGACGCTTATTACAATGTATACTACTCGCGATCAACAGGCGCTTAAAAGGATTAATTGATAATAAATAATGCCTATGGTCACGTGTCCTGCCTTGCCTATTCATGCGGACGATTAGCTGTTGATACGTGCATAATCTCAGGATGTGGGGTCACGTGATCTATTGTTTACGCTGCAACAGTCATATTGATGAATGAAATTTATGATTTAAGCGAGATTGCCGTGGGCTGCAGTGTAAACAATAGACCACGTGATCCCATACCCAGATAATGCTGAAACACCAGTCTATTTATAGAACGCTAAATATTACACCTGGGAGTAAAGAAAAAGAAAGGCGATCGAACACGCAACCATTTATTAGCGACAATTATGTGTCAACACGGATACATTGACATTACTTGGTAACAAAAAGCGGTACATTTACGTGACTGGAGACATGGTGCTCATGGGATTTGTGACCAGTGTAGCTTCTGATCAGGCGTTACATTGGTCGGCATGCTCCTTTGATACGACCAGTACTTCGCGAATACATGTCAATTGGGATTAAGGTAATTGAATTGATTAATAAATATGCCCATTAACATGATTACCTGATTAAAGGTATTACATTTGCTAACATACTAATAATAATCCTTTCATGGACTTTGAACTTCGTTGTTTGAATAAACTTACAGAAATCACGAATCAACTAATTACACGATGACTACGACATCCGACGATTTTTTTTTTGATTTTTTTGTTTTCTCGATTTTTAAAAAAACAAAATTGGGATCCACGAGAGACCAGCGTTATAATGGAGATCGCGCTATAGGCGACCGCGTTATAATGGAGCTGCAGTGTATATGTTAGTTTTGTGTACTAAATCAGTTGCCAAACATGTTTTTGTGTTTGAAAAAATCGGAAAATTGTAATACTGAGCCGTTCAGGGCCTTTAACCCTTTCAACACCACAGGCCTGTATAGTGGTATTGGCAAACAGTGTTGATCCAGATGAGCCGGCTCATGATGAGCCGTCTCATCAGGATCTACACTTTTTGCAAGTAATTTTTGCAAGTAATCATTTTGTGACCATTGGATTAGTTGTAAAATTAACATATCAAATTCCATTCCAGTTACATGTACTTAGGGGTTAAAGGTTAAAACATGGTTTGCCTTTACAATTTGGTCTATGAATTGAGCTTATAGCATTCATGACCACTATAGATCTAGATCAGCCTGCATATCAATATAGTCTGATCAGGGTCTACACTGTTCAGCATTCAGTCAATAGAATTTACACATAATTTTTGTCTCATTCATGTTTGTGGAAAATGAAAAATAGCGGCCACACTTCTGTAGCCGATTTCATCAAAATTGCAAAGTATACATTTCTAGCAAAGTATACTTTGAGGGAGAAATTTTCAATTTTAGGATAAATTTATTAATTCTTATTATACTGAATTTTTTACATTATCACAGCCAAAATGGCTGTGATAATGTAAAATCAAAGGACTGAAAGTCCTGAAATCCTTCGCAGTTGCGACAAAAAGTATTCTCTCAAAGAGTGTCACAGACTGGAATGCACTCCCTAGTGATTGTGTAAATTCGAACACACTAAATAGTTTCAAAAGTTCGCTCAACTCCGCCTGGAAGAAGAGACCCAGCAAATTCAACACGTGAAAATATTGTACAGACATTTTAACCATGATTTAGTTGCGCTCTCCCCCCAGTTTCAAAGACAATTATCCAATTTGACATCACTAAAATAGGCCAGTACAAGCCTAGCTTACAAGAAACGGCCTTCAACCAAGGTAGAACCAAGGTAGGTAAAAAGTACTTGCCCAGGTCAAAAAGTTACTTGCCCAGTTTTTTTTAAAAATAAATTGCTATTTCCAGTTTTTGTAATGTTGCATCTTATTTATAAAAAAAAAGCTTTTACATATGATCATTACCAAAACGTATGAGACATATTCACTATTATTGTTATTTATATTTTAAGTATTAAATGAACATAAACAAACAAATAGCAGCGAATTTGCTCAGAGGCTTGCTCACTTCTTATTTTCTATAAGCGTTGAGTGACATAGATTTAGTTTAATTTATAGTGGCTATGTTTGCATGCGCTGCGTGCTGCCTTAATTACTAAATTCAATGGTTTCGGACCCGGCGCCGACCATTTCGTCCCAAGCCGTTATGTTCGGCGTCTGAAATGTGCGTTAACCCAACTGTATACGAGACGATATATGTGGCCGCGTATACACTAGTCTATACTCGCAGTCCTATTATTTGTTAGCCCGGCCGCGTAAAGCCGACAAATAATCCGTGAATTAAACTTGCCCGATGTGGACCGTGTTCAAAATCGCTAGAGATTCTACCCGTAACCGTGTACATTGACGCTGCTTGAATCTTACTTCCCGCAAATTGACGTAAACTGTAAACAACAAATGGTCGCTGAATTAATACCATTTTGTTGGCTGTTATCGATGGAATTAATTGGCAATTTCTTCCAAAAAAGAAATCCTGACCAAATCTTTCACTCGCCAAACTGGGCGAGTGCCTGTAGAAAGTACTCGACCGCCACATGGGCTGGCCGAGTGAAATTTCAACCCCTGATTATTGTATCGATTCAGGTGCGCGAAATGACCTTGTCAATTTGCATAAACTGAAGCCATCACAGGCGCTCGGATTGTTCAACAAAAATAATAGAGAGTCGCATTTCATCACACTATCGGATTATTTAATGATTAGGATGCATGTTTTGTTGAACGGGTATATAATAAATAGGTTTTTGGATTTGTACGGAAATACATTTCGGCGTACTCGTTCGTTCGGCGGAACCTAAAATTATTCAAACTCTAAGACAATGTTTCCTTTGTGAAGTGTATCGTACTGCATTTTCTGTGTAACGTCATTATAGATTAGTTGATGTTTTAAGTAAAATGGACACTGATTAATAATATCGATGGCTCAAGATGATTATTTAAAGCATGCGGTATGTAACTGTCAAAAAACAATGTTTCTGTTTTAAATCATCATCATTTCGCTGTCCATTGTTGGATTTTATCGAGCCATTGACCTATGACTATGTAAACGATTCTGTAATTTGTCGGCATAAAATGGCGGAAACTACTTTTCATGAGACACGAGGTTAATTGTATCATTGCGCGTGAAAAATAATATATTCAAATTAATACATGTCAGTTTATATTATATTAAATCAGATAAACATTTTGTAATATAAATGTCGTACAGAAAAATTAACAACACATTTATTACACTACACAATATAATGTTAGCTCACTATCAGAACTATTTTTCATGGCGTATAACTACGTATAAATTACATGTGGAGCGGTCGATCATTGCGCTAAAAATATAACGATCCTAACAAAATATTTATTATGAAACACGACAGTAAATATTTTATGAAATCACAAACTATTTTTAAAAATATAACTGTAGCTGAAAAAAAATGTAGCTGGCCAAAAATGTGAGTGACACGTTCATAATGCACCGCTCGCTTTGGAACTCTCTCACGTGGCGTAGCTAGAATCATGAAGCATGAAGTACGTTCGTTGGTCGACAATTACTCATTTGCATAAAACATGTGAGGTCTCAAAAACCGTATAAGGACTATATCCAAGCAAATATGCTTGGATAAAAATCAGTATAATAATTCTGCATACTTTTAATCATCAAATATATGCAGTAGTTAGTTCTATATGAAATAATGCATTTCATGAAAAATAAATGATTACTCCCTCAAAGTATACTTTGCTAGAAAAGTATGCTTTGCAATGTTGGTGAAATAGGCTACTGACGTAGGCGTCAGCAAAATGTTGCATATCTCCTGATCTTTGGTCGGATCTTTACCAAAATTCATCAATAGCTTCCTCGCGTTGGTCGCTAACCACCCTGTGTCATCCAGGTGACCTTGATAGTGAGTGAGACAGTCCCCAGTGATCACCTTGTATGACCTTGATTGTGTAACCTTGTGTGACCTTGTATGAACTTATATGGCCTTGTGTGACTTTGTGTGACCTTGTGTGACCTATCTTACAATTTGCTTTATTACCAGAGAGACGTACCTGCCCGGTGTCCATGTATTCGTGCGCGACAGGCGGCCAATGTATCGCCCTGTCTAAGCAGTGTGACGCCCTGCCCGACTGCCATGATTCGTCCGACGAAGCCGACTGCCCGTGCCCGCCCCGACAGTTCCGCTGCAAGACGGGCGTCTGTATCCCGAAACACCATCACTGTAATGGCTACGCTGATTGTCATGACGGCAGTGACGAGGTCGGTTGTGGTAAGTTGTGACCTTCAGAGTGAAGGTCAAAGGCCTTAAGTTGTGGCCTTTAGGGTCAAGGTCAGGTCGGGGTCATGTATCACGAAACACCATCACCGTAATGGCTACGCTGATTGTCACAACGGCAATGACGAGGTCGGCTGGGGTAAGTGGTGACCTTTAGGGTCAAGGTCGGGTCAGGGTCATGTATCCCGAAACACCATCACTGTAACGGCTACACTGATTGTCATGACGGCAGTGACGAGGTCAGCTGTGGTAAGTTGTGACCTTCAGAGTGAAGGTCACAGGTCTTAAGTTGTGACCTTTAGGGATAAGGTCTGGTCAGGGTCATATATCCTGAAACACTGTGACAAGGTCGGCTGTGGTAAGTTGTGACATTTAGGTTCAAGATGGTTACATACGTCACATGTAACTCTGGCTACATTCTACAATGATCAATGAATAAACCAATCAATCAACAAATCAAACAATAACCACCCCCACACAGGTACATACATTCAGCCAATATTTGTATTGTGACCTAGAGGTTAGAGCACTGTACAATACCAGTAGCCTATTTCATCAACATTGCAAAGTATACTTTAGTAGCAAAGTATACTTTGAGGGAGAAATTTTCAATTTTATGATAAATTTATTAATTTTTATTATACTGAATTTATTACATTATCACAGCCAATTTGGCTGTGATAATGTAATAAATTCAGTATAATAACTCTGCATACTTTTAATCATGAAATATATGCATTTGTTAGTTCTATATTAAATAATGCATTTCAGGAAAAATAAATGATTACTCCCTCAAAGTATACTTTGCTAGTAAAGTATACTTTGCAATGTTGATGAAATAGGCTACAGAGGCTGTGGATTCAATCCCCGCCCTACACATGAAAATGCCTTCATAGTATTTCCATCCCTCGCGTCTTTCTAATGAGACTTCAAACCGAGTCCTGTCTCTACATCACTAACTGTTGCTGGGATGTTAAACCCGTTCACCTTCACTTTGGAACTGAGTCCTGTCTCTATGTGACCTTAACTGTTGCTGGGATGTTAAACCCGTTCACCTTCACTTTGGAACCGAGTCCTGTCTCTATGTGACCTTAACTGTTGCTGGATTTTTAAACCAGTTCCACTTCATTTTGGAACTTGTTAGTTCCTTGTCCTCTTTAATATGTGACCCTTAACTGTTTGCTGGGATGTTAAACCTGTTATCCTTCACTTTGGAACTGATTCCTGTTCTCTATGTGATCTTAACTGTTGTGGGATGTTTAAACCCTTTCACCTCCTTTGGAAACTGATCCCTTCTCTATGTGACCTTAACTGTTGCTGGGATGTTAAACCTTTCACTTCACTTTGGAACTGAGTCCTGTCTCTATGTCTTAACTGTTGCTGGGATGTTAAACCCGTTCACCTTCACTTTGGAACTGAGTCCTGTCTCTATGTGATCTTAACTGTTGCTGGGATGTTAAACCCGTTCACCTTCACTTTGGAACTGAGCCTGTCTCCTATGGGGTGAAATCCTTAAACTGTTGCGATTAACCTTCACCTTCACTTTGGAACCGAGTCCTGTCTCTATGTGATCTTAACCCTTTCAACACCACAGACCTCTATAGAGACAATGTTTGCAAACAGTGCAGATCCAGATGAGCCGGCTCGTAACGAGCCGTCTCATCAGGATCTCCACTGTTTGTTAATAATTTTAAACGTCGTACAGATTACCCTTTTAGAAGAATGGGATAATTTGAATGAACAAAATTAATGAAATAGCGTGAAACATTGGCATGGAACATCCTATTAAGTTACTTGGTGTTGAAAGGGTTAACTGTTGCATTGTTGTTAAACCTGTTCACTTTCACTTCATATTATTACCAGTGTTTGCATAATTCCAGACGTGGCGTGTACGTCGGGCTACGTTCCGTGTAGTAACACGACAACGTCGAAGACGGACTGTATTCTGGAGAGCAAACTATGTGATGGCTGGGACGACTGCGGGGATAACAGCGACGAACAGCTTGGCAAATGCCCCAATAAAACACGTAAGTCTCTACTGTCTGTTTCACAAAACCTGCCCAAATTTTACAGCTATATAAACAATGGAAAAACAATATTCTTTTGGATAATATTAAATTCTTTCAAAATTTTGTCAAAATTTAATATTGATTTTATTACGAAAAATTTATTTCTCTACGGGAATTTAACGTGGGGGGAAATGAGGTGGAAGAGCTGTGGGAGGTGTCAAAAAACTAAATATTTTGGAATTTGACTCGAAAACTAGCTAGATAGCTCGGTCCAGTATTTCCGAAATTAAAAAAATGTCCCCATGTTAATACTCCTTTGGCGCTCGGCTGAAAATTTCGACCTACCCCTACCCAGAGTAGAACTTTATGAAATATATCTATTCTTACAGGAAATTCATCGTAGAATTCGAATCTGCGTGTTAAAATTGCGAAAACCGCGGCCGAATATGTTTTTTTCGCTGGTTTCTATGGTAACCAATATTTTTTTCCAGAAAATTCAAAATATATATTTAAACATCTACGTGTTGCAAAACAACATATAAAGTTGTATATTGGGTAAACTGTCTTCATTTTACACGCACACATATTTTGGAATCAAACAATAATATTAAAATGCATGTTCGTAGACGGTAACCATGGAAACGTGGGTTTCTAGCCAATCGGGAAGATTAGCGTTTGCAACGGGCTGTACCTTGGTATTTATGAACAATTAACGTCAGTTGTAATGTTATACATTTCGACACACATAATACTGACGAAAACTAACACTTCTATACTTTCAAATGCAATAATAATCACATTATACGTAGTTTGGTTGGTCTAATTATCTAAACTATACGCGAATGCTGAGCAGTGCAAATTATCATATAATTAGAAAAAAATGTAATTGCCGTGTATAATTAATCGTTTGCCCGAATGTCATATTATATAGAGAACCCTCGTACAAAGAAAAATATGTACACATACATGTTCGACTGTCTGTCGACAATTTTAACATTTTCAAGATGGCCGCCAAATCTAACGAACTATTGCTGAGCAGATAAAATAATCATAGAATCGAGAACAAATGTTGTGTATTTGACCGATGCAACGAACGGGATATTATACACACGATCATACGAACGCATGGGACTATACACTGTATGTGCATACATGTTCGACTACCTTTGGATATGTTTTACTTTTTCAAGATGGCCGCCAAATTTAACAAACAAATGCTGAGAAGATCAAATATTCACAAAATCATAAACAGATGGTGTGTACATAACCGATAAATAACTATACAATGGAACAGGACGACGATCTCAACAGCAGAAATCAGTACACGATACAAACTACATTATTTCGTGTTTCGTTTGCAAGATCTATCCACCTTCAAGTGGGCTCACTTTCATCATCCGAATCCGAATCACCTATTGTAACAGCAGTCGTTCTGTTTGTGCACTCATGTTGGCACCGACAGATGTCAATGCATTGAAGGCCCACGGAATGGCACTGACACTTGCTGCTATTACAGTTGCCATCCTTACAATACAAATGTGTCAGGTCCCTCAAGAATACTGGCGCTGGTGGATTTGCGAAGTAAACTGGCACCAGGATTCCATTTTCATCTTTCTTCCATCCATTTCCGACTGGATCAGGAACCTCAGGATCTGGAATATGGCTTTGGCACCAGACTATTGTCTGAACTCGTGCACGCATTACATGGTGCTTGAATGCATCTTCTGTCGGTGGAAGTTGCGTTGCTGATTTGTCCGTGGATGTAGCGATCGCCAATCGGATTTCATCCATACTGTCATACGGTTTTCCTTTTCTTGTCTTATTGTTGAAGCCGCCAAACAGCATCATAAGTATACCTCGCGCGACTGGTAAACATTCATCTATATATTCTGATAAGCCCACCTTGGACAATTCCCGTAGCTTGTCGGCACTTTTCACCAGTTTGTTGAACGAGGTTCGTTTCCCAACTTTGTATATTGAGCTGTTTGTGTCGCATCCAGTCAAGGCATGCATGGCAGGTAAGCAGGAGCTTACGGTTGGCCTATCTGTTGGGCAATCGAGTGGATTGGAACAAACCTGTTTCTGAAAGCATGCATCGTTCTATGCCCTGTATGCATATATATTTCTGTGTCCGCGAAACGTGTATAGTAGTAATACAGAAGGATGACGAGCACATCTGTATCGTCAGTACGGATCAGAATACGGCCATGCGTTTGAGCCATATGTGTGGCTTGCAGCACCATTCGGGTATCTGCCTCTTCCTGACTCGAAAACAAGTTTGATAAGCATTCCGTACCTTCCTTCGTCACAGACTGTACTTCTCGTCCGTTCCGAAAACCACCGGCAAGTACAATGGATAGCTGCTGTTTCAGATGGCCTGGTGCATTCACAGCTACGTACTCACACACAAAGGCTGCCAACGATGCTTGTTTTCAGAGTTACTCAGAAAACGGCGGTAATTTGGAACTGTGCGACCGCCACTCACCATATAGGCAGGTACATCGCTGTTGGCCGTGCGACGCTGACGTTCAGCTTCTTTGAGAGAACTGGCTTTATCATACCGGTCAAAGACGACAGTGACCGATGTAAATCGACTTGTCCCGGGTAAATGTGACATGATATGTTTCAAAACGACTGCGCCTAGTTGGTCAAATGTTTTGAAGTGTCCTTCGTTCAGCGACTGCAGCAGTGCCATCGCATCGATGATATATGCCGTGTTGCTGTCAGTATCGGCTTGCTGAACTGGAAACTCGTTGATCTCCTCAACGAAAGATTCAAGTTTCTTCGTCAACTCTGCCTTGTTTGTTTTGCGCATGGTGCCGTCGTCGTGAAATAGGGCAGGTGGAACCGAAGCCAATTCATGTTTCAAGACATCATTCATTTCAATGTCTCTATGATTCGCTACTGCCAGCAGTCGTCTGAACAGAACTTCCGAGTCTAGCATCAGTTTCGATGTTTTGCTTGTAGCAAATGGTTTTCGCATATTCGAGAAGGTCTTAACCTTACTGCGAGGGATTGGTTCCCAGAATTTCACAGTACGTTCCTTCGAGATTCTTTCCGATACGAATTTATCAACTGCCTCTTGACTAGCAACTCGGAATTCATTCATCGACTTTTCTATGTCCGCAGACGCAACTTGCCTGTGGCAATGTTTACCAGACGTTCTGATACCGTGTTTAAGTCGAACGGATTTTGGTACTGTGTAGTGACTAGATCAACTACCTTATCAACATCTGCTTCATCCCTTTCCTTTCGGCTTTTGCCCAATTCCTCGTGTTGACTAGCACCTTGGTTCTTGGATACAGTCTCTCTGAACTGTCCACAAAATTTACCTAGAATGTGACGAGTTACAGCCACCGAGTCAATGCTCCCTTTCTACGAGTAAATCCAATGATTCCCCCTGATCCTTTTGCTTCTTTATTTATTGTTTGTTCAAGTGCCTGATCAGTTGGAACTGCATTGAAGGCGTGCCCGGATCGCCGTCTGACAACAAAGCCACCGTTCTCAAGATGTTCATATGCGTGTGGGTTGGTGGTCTTTAGAGCGAGCATATCGGCGATATACACGGGCGTGAACCGTGCGTAGTTTGTTCGTCCTGCCGCCCAAAACCAGTGAACACTCTCCGTTACTGATAACATGTGGAGATCAAAATCGCCGTCTCTTTCTGCTCTCAAAAGCCGTAGTAACAAATGCAGCATCAAGGAAGTTCATCCAGTACCTGAATGTTGAACTTTGCGCTTCTCCATGTGTTCGGAACTCGCTTATGAGGTCAAGTGTATCTTGAAATTCGGCCTCTAGGGTTTCTCGAATCTCCTTTGCGGTCTCCACATCCTTCTCCTTGATTGCATCACGGAGTTTCTCCATGTGATGTCCTATCTGGGCTGTGGTTCTTTGTCTTTCTCTGTTGTCACCCAATCGATAAAGGCATCAAAGAAGCATCGGCACATTGCGTCTAGGATGACCTTCATGCCCCTTACTCGTCTTGTCAGTTGTCTCCTGTTAGCATCTGTCTGGCGGTAACGTCAGAATAAACATCCGACTCTGTCAGTAAGCTGAGAAGGCCTCCATCTCCAAACAGCTTTCAATGGAAGCGAGGAAATGCCATTGTATGATGCATACCCCCTAGTCTGAGTGTTACCTTACCTTCCAAACACGCTGGCTTTATCCACAATATTTCTCTAGCTTTGGAATAGATGGCTAGATCAGCTGTCACTATGATGTGGTTTTGTCCAAGTTCCGCTGCCAGTCGGACAAGCTGATTGAGTGCTGTGAAAATTGTGGAGTTGTCTGACGGCGGTGCGTCTATGAAAGGTAAGTACCTGACGGTCGTTATAGGTACAGAGGCCTTTGTAGTCACTGAATTATATCCTGACCATGCAGGGATATTATCAAGACCAGCCATATATGATCTACAAAGAGCCCAAGACAGGTCGGAAACCACAGCTTTAACGGATATGGTCGTTGTCCCCATCAATGTAAAAGTTGGCAGCATTGGCAACTGTGTTTGGAGCTGGACGTGTTGGTGGCTTTTGAAAATATGTTGCGCTTGACATGTCGGTGCCATAATCACCTGCGCCGATACTTCTCTCCGAGAGCCGGGGTATCTCAACATCCGATATCTGTCTGTCTTGGTCACACCTCTGATATACAACCATGGCCATGGAATGGGTTGTTTCTTTGCCGTCTAAGGTGTGTTCATTTGTGTCAAAGTTATCAATTGCTGCATGAACTGTTCCCATGTTGTCGTCAGTGTTGGTAGTGTGTATACCGAATGGGACGAAAGGTACACCTTCTTCTTGTGATAGCTGTTGTTTTGCTGCGGATGTTATGAATCGCAAAACTTCTTCATAAGAAACACTGTATCCCAATGTATACAGCGTTCTCACCAACTTGGAACTGCCAAAGTCATGGTATGCCGTTAAAGCTAACCCCAGGTTAATTGGTGTTAGTATGCGCTTGCTTTGTGAAATTACGTTGTGGCATGTTGCTAACACCTGTATATTGTCACGTCTGTGAACTTCATCACCCGTGCCAGTGGCTGTATCGAATGCTTTCGCATTTACTAGCCAGATGATAAAATCGTACAGTGGTCCCGGCACGAGTTGGCTGCAAGCGTCAATGCTTAAATCCTGCAATCGGTACGCTTGTGTAGTGGACTGAATGTCTTTAATGGCTCGCCGAAGGATACCTGCGGCCCCATATAATATCTGCTGTCTGTGGAGATACGCCCCTTGTATGTCTAACTTCGACTCCTTGTATTCGTTGGATTCGTCAGTTCAGATTTCAATTTAGAAGCTTTGTGAAGTACAGCACCAACTGATACTGCACTGGAACATACAAGATCCGATTGTCCCTTTCTCTGGAAGAACGATATATCTTCACCAAATTGTTTCTCCAGCCGTTGTTTAAGTTTCCATGATTTATATACATTGGCAAGTTCATCTGGAACTCCAGCTCTACCCAGAATTGTATGTATTTAATATTTAGATCAGATAATGTGACTACTGACTTTGTCTCGGAGAAGATTGTTTGTTTGGTTTCGTTTAAAAGCATCTGAAATGCTTCTTCGTAAAGAACTGGCTCGTCGACCTTGTCTTCATGAGGTACCATAAAACTTACATTGCGTTTTGCTGATGTAATGTCCATAACATGAACGGTGATATTTCGCATCATATGCAAATAGGTCACCATATGCCTGCATGCGGGAAATGACAACTTGATCATTTCTCAACGTGGCGGCTTCACTGTTTTCTGCTTGTTGATTCGCCTGTCCCAGTGCTTACACCAGATAATGGCTCTTTTCTGTTACCAATTTTCTTGGCACTGCCACAAATGAAACAGTTCTCTCTGATATTAAAACCCGATTGGCTGTCTCTGGTCGACCTTCGAAGCTCTGGTGACATCGGCGATTCGCTTCTGCTTGACGAGACATCATCACTTTTAGGCGCTGTGTCACTGCTGTAAAATTTGTTTGTGTATGTAGCCCGACACACCCTATGTACCGTACGTTTACCTGATGTGAAAGTATATCCTGGCGATGCGGCCTTAATAAGTCATTTGCTCGATCATGTTTAGCCTCTGCTATGTCTAACAATGTCTCTAGACCTGTTACTGTTGGATTTTGCACGATATCCTTGTGTGACGCCTCTGGAATAGACTTTAGACATATGCATATGCTTCTATCCAGTTTCAAGCGTTTTGCCTCTGTTCACCTAAATCCATAATTGATTTGGAAGATGCGTACACACCAAACTTAATTCGGTTCTCGTTCGATGCTTATGTACAACAACACGTCGGTTTGATATACCCGTAATTTGTCGTAATAATTGGGGCGATATACTCTGTGTCTTTGCAGACTGAGCAGTGGACGATCAGCATCCGTTACCACATATATTAACACCGCCGTGATTTATATATGAAAGTGCAAATACGAATCATGCATTCACGGCGTGTTAATTAAAGTTTCATTTAAAGAGTAGAAAAATCACAGCGGTGTTACTTAAAGTTACATACAAAGAGCAAAAAATCACGGCGGTGCTGAATATAGTGACATTTAAAGAGCCGAAGGGAGGTAACAATCACTTGTACGCAGATTATGTGCTATTTGTGTTCGGAACATCTCAAATCCAAAATGTTAAGAGTTTGTAGATGGACAAACGAACGACGGGTGAAAGACTGCTCAGAAATAAGAGGCAAAAACTATAAACAATGTATCAATGTACTATTCGACATAGTTTGGACCCCACCCACCCACACACAGAGACACGACGGGCATTGGTCCATGTGAGTGGTTGCTATGGTTACATGATCGTTTTACGGACAACATTTATATACTAGTATATATTAAATTATATTCTTATGTGTACGTAGTATTTCATCGATATTAACCTAATAATACCAGTGTCATAATACAAACAAATACGTGCATGCATGTATTGAATTTTTCAATAAAATGTGGTTACCTTGGCAACATCCAAAAATACGTATTTCGCCAAGGTTTACTGAAATTCAACACATGGGTTCGTATTCTATGATGATTTTTACATACTAGTAGCTTCATTACACCAACTTGTATGATGGAGATTTGTCCTGCACGAAAATAAATGTTGAAAATACTACTTTCAAATACGGCGAGACTGACTTAGTTACCATGGTAACAAAAAATATACGTTTGAATGATAGAATATTTAGGTAAATATGAACATTTACACCTATGTTTTAAAATATATTGACTAAATCATATTTAAGCAAGTATAAAGGCTGGAAAATCGTAGGCTAAATAAGAAAGTTATTTTCGGATGAAAAACGCAGTTGCCATGGAAATTAGCAAAAAAACAATATTCGGCCGCGGTTTTCGCAATTTTAACATGCAGATTCGATTTCTACGATGAATTTCCTATAAGAATATGTATGTTACATAAAGTTCTACTCTGGGTAGGGGTAACTCCTTAAAGAAGCGTCGTACAGAGGCCCGTCTAATACAGTATAAGATGTCTATGGAAATTGTATAATAAAAATTAATACATTTATGTTAAAATTTAAAATTTCTCCCTCAAAGTATACTTTGCTAGAAAAGTATACTGTGCAATGTTGGTGAAATAGGGCCCTGTAGTCTGATAGCGATCCATATTGCTTTTTCGAAGCATGACGGGTGTTTCATTGATGGAATGGCGAACAGTGCAGACCCTGATCAGACTGTGTGGATGCACAGGCTGATATGGAACTACACTGGTCGCAAAACCCTTGAATTAAATTGTTTTATTTTTATGCCACCGGGTTTCGAAGAAACGGGTGGCATATAGTGTTTGGACCGTCCGTCTGTCCGTCCATTCGTCCGCCGTCCGTCCGTCCGTCCGTCCGTCCGTCCGTCCGTCCGGGCACACATTAGGGTACTTATGTGGCTAGCCCCACAGGGTTATGGACTTAGTAAAGGATAGGGTTGGTTACAATTAGCCACCTAAAAAATCCTTTTATGTGGCTAAAAATCGTTTTATGTGGCTAATATTTAACATGTGATAAGCCACATAAGTATAGTACTGTAAGAACGTCCGTCCGTCCGTCCGTCCGTCTGTCTGTCCGTCTGTCCGTCCGGGCCAACATCGGGGGTTTAGGAGCTAGGGTAAGGGTTAGTTTTCTTTGATCTCTTTGATATTGTCGGTGCCTCGTAAATTTACGAGCTAACTCTTTGATATTTAGGAGCTAACCCTTTGATCTTTTATATAGCGGTGCCTCATAACTCTCAAATGTTTGAACGTCCGTTCGTCACACTTTTCGGTTAACCACTTTATCACAGTTTCTCAAATATGCTGCAGGTGGCATCCGCGTTCAACAGACGCATTTCTTGTTTATTATTTGTTCCCTATTTAATAAGAAAGAAAATCTTATTACTGATCCTACTGCTTTATTATACTGAATTTATTACATTATCACAGCCATTTTGGCTGTGATAATGTAATAAATTCAGTATAATAATTCTGCATACTTTTAATCATCAAATATGTGCAGTGATTAGTTCTATATGAAATAATGCATTTTGGGAAAAATAAATGATTACTCCCTCAAAGTATACTTTGCTAGAAAAGTATACTTTGCAATGTTGGTGAAATAGGCTACAGGTCAGGTTATTTTAATTTCAGGACTAAATATGTAAACATTTTTCAATGTAAATATTCCGTTCTGATTTTGGGATTTTCCCCCTAATGCAACATGTTAAATACGGAATCAAAACCGTTGGCCTGGCCTTAAATGACCATAGCTGTTGATATGCTTTTAAACATCAATAAATCAAATCTTTCAACCCTAAATAAATAGTCAAACTTCCCCAACCGGCCACCTCTCTACAACAACCACCTCTCTATAACAGCCGATATTTTATATCCCAAATGGACATTTGTCTCTACAGGGGTCATACCAGTTATCCGGACTATCAGTTTATCGGACACATTAAAATACCTTTTAATTGAGCGCATTCGTTTGATCATAATTTGCAACAAATACAGCATATATGCTTGTATTTCTCGCCGTAAATATCATGAATATGTCTTGGAATTTCATTAGAATTGAGTCCAATGAAATTTCAAGACATATTTACAGAGAGAAATAAAACATATACTCCTAATTCGTTTGGCGGATATTTTCGCCGCTAGCATGCAAAGAGTTAATGGGTACAGGGGTCATACCAATTATCCGGACAATCAATTTATCGGACAAATGAAAATAGCTGTTAATTAAACGCATTCATTTGATCCGATTTTGCAACGAACACATCTAAGTCACTCAGGTGCTTGTTGTTTCCATGCCAGTGTGAAGAATATATTGCCAAGGTAAACATTTTAGTAAGATTTGCTGAAAATATTCCTCAACTCTGTCCACAAATTGTTTACAACGTCAAAACTCTCATGGGGGCTTGCAATCGAGTGCGCCCATTATGTCATTTCAGAGTTGTTCTATCAATACAATAAATTCTATAAATAGGTTGGTTTCCAAGAAGTGAATAGTGATTGTTTTTTCTGCAGAACTACACAACGCTGTTTACACTGGTTTACAGGCGATAAAATTATGATTTCACAGGGCTCCAGATAAGGTGCGTATTTGCGTAAATACCCAATTAAAATTGCCAAAAACCCAATTGAAATCAGAAGTAGTGAGTATCAAACAGCAATGAAAAAATTGTGGTATTTTTATCATGCTACAGAAAACAATTAACAGACCTCAAATATAGCATATTTTCTTATTTTCCATGAAAACACATCTTGGTATTTCATTAGAATTGTCTCCAAGGAGACAATTCTAATGAAATGCCAAGACATGTTTTAATTTCGAAGCAAACTATTCAATAATTGTTTTCTGTTGATGTGTAAACAATATCTTTACCCAATTAAAATTTTGAAATACCCAATTGCTTTAGAAATGATGGAGTGACAATACTCAATTATTAATTGCTTATCTGGAGCCCTGATTTCATGTTCAGAATACAAGTTATAAGATGAGTATGTGTGTGTCTGGATAACCGATTGTCGATGTTAATTTTGGGGCAATCTTACGACTGATGGTCTGACCCAATTTTAAGTGAGAAAGATGGCACAGTTTGCTAAATAGTTTACATGCGTTGAGAAAGCAAGAACCGACGATTGTTCTGTGAAAAGTTTATGCCCGTAGCTGCTATTTTAAGAAAAATATCGTAATAAAACTGCCATTTTTGTCCGATAATCTGGAGGATCCCTGTATAATTAACCTCAATTTGTAGTTGATTATTGAAATCCCCTCCAAATGTCACGTATTTTCAGGGCCGACTTGTGGTACGAATATGTTCGCGTGTAACAGCACGGGCCAATGTATCTACGAGAACTGGCGTTGTGACAAAGACTTTGACTGTGACGACAAATCTGACGAGAAGAATTGTAGTATGTATCCCAGTTTTTGTCGCGCCTGCTTTAGCAGAGGCGCGACTATAGTCGGCACTTTTTCCGTCGTCATCGTCGTCCGCGTTGTCCGCGTTGAACACATTTTCGTAAGTAACCGGCGCAAGAAATTTGCGCCGGTTACTAGACGCATGCATTTATGCGATATCTCTAATATCGTCGTTATTCGCCGGTGCAGGGTGCAGCACCAGTGACTACATAAAAAACATCTGGCAAGGCTCAGGAATTTCTTTATTTCTCATCAGATGTATATGTAATGACCACCATTTGAACCGTCTCGCCGAGACGTTCAAATGAGTGGTCACAACATACACTTTGGTTCAGAAATAAGGAAAATAGATAGAGAATTGTAGGTTAGTGCCGTGAATGGGAAAAAATATCTGGCAAGGCTCAGGAAACGGGATGGGCAAGGAATAAAGAAATTCCTGAGCCTTGCCAGATATTTTTTATGTAGTCACTGGTGCTGCACCCTGCACGGGCGTATAGCGACGATATTAGAGATATCGCATAAATGCATGCATCTAGTAACCGGCGCAAATTGCTTGCGCCGGTTACTTACGAAAATGTGTTCATGCAATATTTTCTGTATGTAGCTGAATGGGAATTTGTCAGGAATTTGGCGCCTATTTCGACATGAAACATTTTACGCTTGTGCGGAATAACAGTAGCTTCTCATGTTATCACATTCTTCTCATTATCGCGGTAATCAGTCGGCGTCGTCGGCGTCGTCGGCGTCGTCGGCGTCGTCGGCGTCGTCGGCGTCGTCGGCGTCGTCGGCGTCGTCGGCGTCGTCGGCGTCGTCGGCGTCGTCGGCGTCGTCGGCGTCGTCGGCGTCGTCGGCGTCGTCGGCGTCGTCATTCAATGTCAAGTTTTCGTTTTACGGTCATTACTTCAACACCTTATCAGCTACAGTCATCAAACTTTATACATACCTTTACTGTGATATGTAGATAAATATAGGACTATTCTCGGGGGCCCCAGGGTCAAGGTCAAGGTCCCAGGGTCAAGGCGGAACAAGGCGAGACATTTGATTCCGCGGAATTCTTGTTTACATGTGTGAAAACACGGGACGTATAACATCTGAAAAACGGCACATATTTCACTTGAAAAACAGAACTTGTTATGGTGTAGTGCTCTCCGTCATTCCTCTGTCCGTCTGTCCGTCTGTCCGGGCACATATTCGCGTCTTAGTGGGTTGGAAGTGTGACCCAAGATAACAAGAAAAATTGCAGCTTACACACCACCTAATTCCTACATGTAGTAGTATAGAGGGTATTAGTACGTTACCGTTTTTGTATAACAAGATAACAGAGTGAAACAAACACCCCACACCTACAATATAGTATAAAAACCTATTAAAAACGGTATCACAATAAGTCTTATATATAGGGGTTTAAACCCATAGTACGTAAAAGGTGAAAAAAGTAAAAAGTTTATAGATAGTGGTGATATATGTTATATAACCACTTAAACAAAAAATGAAAAACACTATAAATAATTTACAATTAAACATTAAATGTTTTTCTATATATAAACAACATACAAAATGAGCCGACAAAGTCCTGCAGTATATCAACAACTTGTTGACGGTATAGAAGGACTCCCCAACATTGAATCATTGAGGAGTGATCTAACCAAAATGGGAATACCTTTTTCCATGAGGATGAAAGAGAAAAAACTTCAAAAGTTGATAAACGAGGGAAAGAATGATATAATATGGGATAGAATGCGGAGATCCGCAGCTAAGGGGGTTTTTAAAAATATTGAGAAGAAAGATATAAATAAAATATCAGATAAAATAGACTCAGAAGCACAAGCTGTACTGTTATCGAAAGGTGTTGGACTTATTAAAAAACCGAAGCGTAAGATTAACACCTCACTAGTAAGTAAGATAGTAAAAGAAGGGCCAGAAATACTTGAAGATATAGAGGGATTTGGGGTTAATATAGTGAAAGGACGACGAGTTATATCAATCACATTAAAGAGAAATCTTGATCGTAATTCCTCAAGAAGACTCATGAAACAGCTCGATAATAAGATGACAGGTAGTTTTTATTTAAGATATTCATACGCGTATAAGTTGCAACACATTGAGGAGGTTGATGATGGGGGGAACCCTACCATAATAATATTTGGTAGAAACATTTCAGGAAGTCCCACATTTGAAGGGTCTGTTGGGGTACGCCAATGGGTTAAAATGCAGGAAGAAAATAGATTGGACGTTGATAAAATAGATAGACCAAATACGAAATGGTTGTTTGTAAGATGGGCAAGCACAACAATTAAGATTATTTATACCAGTCAGGTTACACACCGAGATACACAAGTAACTGCACTAGGTGGTGGAAACTCCCAAACTGGTTGAGAAATAAGAAAGGGATAAAACCACTCGACACTTTTAACGATAATTTATGTCTGTTCAGATGTTTAGCTTTATATAAAGACACATCATTGAGAGCTGATAGATCAATAAAAGAGATAAAATCTTTAAACAAAAAGTATCATGATTTCCTTGTGGGAAAGCATAAAAAAGAAGGTCCTATAGGTTTTGATGATCTTAATATGGTTGAAGAATGTTTCAAAATTGGGATTTGAAGCGTACGAGCCGGAAGAAGCTGGCACTTGGTATATCAGACACACAGCTGCCCACTATGAAGAAGTTGGTGTTAAGAAAATGAAGATAGGTATTTACAACAATCACGCGTTTCTTATAACAGACATGAAGAAGGCCACGCAAACCTATGCCTGCCCTAATTGTCAACAACGATTTACTCAATCCCACTGTATCGCGAGACACGCGCAAACTTGCAATCGCGGTCAAACTAAAGTATCATGTAAGGGTCTGGAAATAGACAGACCACAATCTTCATTCGAGAAAGCATTTTATCCTAAATCTCATTGTAGTAAGAAATCTATAGAGTGGATGAATACGCTTTCCAAAAAGCATCATATTCATACGGCCGTTTGTGGGCATGGTGGAGAAAGATTAATAATGACAGCACCGGTTGATGGATACTGTTCCGAAACCAACACAGTTTATCAATTTCACGGATGTTATTGGCACGGTTGTCCACGCCATAGTAAGAATAGACAAGATAAGTATGCAAACACAATTACGCGAGATATAATAATTAGAGAATCATATAATTTAGTTAAAATTTGGGAATGTGAGTACGATCGACAGAGAAATAAAGCCAGAACACAACCTCTTCCAAAACCACCAACAGTAATTTATCCATATAAAATAGTGTATGATTTTGAGTCTTTACTGATTAAGAGTGATCCAGACAGACCTATAAAAGATCTAGATGTGATTGATACTCATATTCCAATAAGTGTAAGTATTGGTGATACATTAACTAGAAAAGTTTTACACATTTGTGATACAGACCCAAAGAACCTAGTTAAACGATTTATGGAAGAAGTATCTAAACGCGGAGATAAGATAAGAGAAGAAGTTGGTAAAAATCCAGTATACGGTTTTCCAACCGATTTCGATCTACTTCCAACCACCCAGCAGAAAGAAATTACAAGATGGATTTCACAGGTTCCTACATTAGGATTTAACTGTGGATCATACGATTTGAATGTTATTAAGAAATATTTAGTAGAGATTATATCAGCTACTACAGAGAAAGTATTGGTTGCTAAGAAAGCAAATACGACCGTTTTCTTAATGACTCCAAAATTAAGATTTCTAGATGTGAGAATGTATCTAGCTCCAGGTGTGAGTTATGATAAATGGGTACGCGCATATGGTTGTAAATGTAATAAATCATTCTTTCCATATGATGTGGTTTGACAGTTATGATAAGTTAAGTTACCAAGGGTTGCCACCTATCGAATGTTGGACTAACAGATTAGCACCTAGTAATAAAATTAAACATGAGGAGTTAGCCGCGTGTGTTGAAATTTATAAAACAAAACGAGTATGAAAAGTTTTCAAAGATTGGTTAGAATATTACAACGATCTAGATGTTCACCATTTCTAGAAGCTCTAGAGAAAATGTCTAACTTTTATTCACTCAAAGAAATAGATATATTTAAAGACGCAGTTACCCTTCCAGGAGTCGCATTGCAATATATTTTGAGAGGAACAATTAAGGAGTATGTTAAACTTACAAGACTAAAGAAAGCGCAGAAGTTCGCAAGAAATGTCCACCACTATTTGCGCCTGAAGAGGAAGAGTATGAAATGTTGAAAGGTGCACTAGTTGGAGGGCCTTCTATAGTATTTACAAGACATGCAGAGGTTGATGTTACAAGGATAAGATCCGCTCCAGACGGTAATGGGAAAAAAATGTAAATCTGTATTAGGATTGGACGCTAACGCTCTTTATCTCTCAACGCTCGCCATGGACATGCCTTGTGGTAAGGGTGTTTAACAAAAACTTCAACCCCATTTAATAAGACTAGGATAGATAACCTCACCAACGGAGTTAAGAGTGGTACTTGGTTTGGGTTTGCGGAGGTCGACATCCGTGTTCCTGACAGTTTATACGAAACCTTTTCAGAAATGTCACCTATCTTTATAAATCGTGTAGTAGAGGAAGATGAAGTTCCAGAACATATGTTGAAATATCTTCATGATACAAACCGTAAGCGAGGAGATGGTAAGAAGTTGGTTGGATCTATGAGTGCAGAGAAAGTTTTTACTATTTGCACCACTATTGAAATGGTATCTAAAACACGGTTTAAACCATCACAGGAGTGCATAGACTTATAACTTATAAACCTGGAAAACCGTTTGAGTGGTTTGTGAAAGAAGTTACTGCAGCGCGTAGAGAAGGTGATGTAAACGCTGAAGCCGCCCCGATTGCAGATATTATGAAATTATTAGGAAATTCGTGTTGTGGAAAAATGATAGAATCTCCCGAAAAACACCTATATACCACTTATACTAAAGATGAGGCGTGTGTTGATAGATCATTAAGATCTTGCGTATTTTGAGGATATTGAAGAGATAGGTGATGCGTACGAAATATCCAGTAGAAAGTCTTCAGCAAAAATGACAAGACCATTTCATTGTGGTATAGCTGTATATCAATACGCCAAGTTGAGAATGTTAGAATTTTATTATGACTTTCTTGATAAATATGTTGATAGATCTGACTTTGAGTTAGTACAGATGGATACAGATAGTATGTATATGGGTATCAGCGGAATAAATTCGTTGGAAGATGTGATAAAACCGGAAATGCGCGAAGGTTTTAATAATTGTAAAAACGAATGGCTCGCTTGGGATAAATGGAGCAACAGAGAGCCAGGACTTTTCAAAACCGAATTCAGAGGGGATCGTGCTATAGCCCTATCCAGTAAGTGTTAACGTAGTTGAGAAAATAGGTGGAAATATCAAACATTCTGCTAAAGGACTTAACGCCGGCAGAACACCCTCAACTGGGATAGATATAAAGCAGCAACTCGATCTCACTACTAAAGATGTAGGGATGAATAGAGGTTTTTTCCGCATGCTAAACGGTTCTATGAGAACTTACACACAGAAAAAAATTAGGACTTTCTGCATATTACGATAAGAGAAGATTGAATGTAGATGGAATACATACAGAACCTCTATAATTGTTTAAAAATGTGGTTGTCGAAAACATGGTTATCGGCGGGATTTTTGCGCTCATATAACAGCTTGCTTTCTCTGTATTCCAATATCATACATATTTAATAATATTTTTAAACTACAACATAAAAAAAAGAAAACTTATAATTAATTTTTACAAAATTATAAATTAATTTGTTACAGGTATTAATACCTTCTTTCTCGGTCTTCCAACAGGGTTTACATCAGGGTTTTTTATAATATTATTTTCCTCTTTTTTCAAACTTTCAACTCTATCAATAAAAGTTTTCATTGTTATTACAGAATCCCATATTTCCTTTTGTCGCTTTACACAAATGTGATACTTTTTTCTAGTTTGTTGTGCAGTAACAATATTCCGTGCTAGAATAATATTTACTACATCATCATCTGAAAGTTTAGTCTTTGTCATAATTTTAAATAAAATTATAATTATATATACACGTGTAGTTATTGTTTAACAGAAAATAAAAAAAAAACATATTTATTTCATGACAGTTGACAACAGCAAGGTTTTTACAACCTATATCACCAATATGAAAAAGTGAGCCAGAACCCCCACTACTAATTTAAAAAATTATATATTCTTTATTGTTATTATTATTTTTAATTTCTTTTAAATCTTTTAACTCATTAAATACTCTTTTGTTCTTTTTATGTTTTTTATTACTTTTTATAATTTTATCTCCACCCCTAGACAGCTGTTTTGCATTCGTTATCCACGAAATCGTTTCCAAATCAGCGTTTTCCCACAACTTATTAAGACGTGCACTACCTATTTTGTACTTCTTTTTAATATGATCCGCGGACACCTTTCCACGAGATAAAACAATTTCCTCAATACTTTTATTAGATAAGTATGACTTCGGCATTTCAAAAATTACTAATTTATTATAAGTAATTTATATAAATTATAAATATGCTCAAAATGCTTAAAATAATTAATTTAGAAAAAATCCAACAAAATCAGACCAACCTAAAATCTATACGTTCTTGAGAGTACGCTTCATCAAATCCAGCATCTATATATTGTTGAACCAGCTCGTTATAATTTCCTTGAATTACCAAACCATACTCTTCTTCTTCTTCTTTTAACTTCTTTATTGGAATATATTTTTTATCAATATCTTTAAGTTTATTAACTTGTTTTTTCTTAATTTTATCAACTTGTTCTGGATTTATCTTTTCACTAGTTAAACACACCTTTGCCATATTTTATAATAGATATATAAAACACGTTCAAAACGATAAATAATTAATTTATAATATTTTTAGAAAAAATAAATATAAATTACTTATTAATCAATATCAGACCAATCCAAATTTATGATCAATATTAGTCACTCTAAATCTATACGTTCTTGAGCGTACGCTTCATCAAATCCAGCATCTATATAGTGTTGAACCACCTCTTCATAAGTTCCCTGAAACACCCAATCATCCCCTTCTACTTTTAATAAGTTAAATAAATTAATTATTGGATATTTTTTATCAATATCTTTAAGTTTATTAACTTGTTTTTTCTTAATTTTATCAACTTGTTCTGGATTTATCTTTTCACTAGTTGAACACACCTTTGACAGTTAGTAATAGATATATAATAGATATTCAAAACGAAAAATAGTTGATTAAAAATTAGAATGGACAAAGTATATTATGGGAAATGGAGTTTTTAAAAGGGTTTGTTGGAGAATATTTTCCTTATTTTAAAATGAAAGAATTATTTAAAATAGAGTACATGAAATATCAGCGCAACCTATTACGTACTGATAAAAGAGTTGCATTTTCAATATTCTATAGAAAAATTATCTAGGTGTTTTAAGAAACAACTTAAAGAAATTAAGGGTTTAAACAGAATTAATAAAGAATTAGTTGAAGATAATGCAGCAAATTTTATAAAACTATTTCAAATAAAAGATTCATTTACTGATATGGATTTTATCTATCAAGAAACGGAAGAAATAGGTGAGTTATTTGAACCAATTCCAAGTATTGGTTATCGGTAATTGTTGAGCAATGCTGAGTAATTGTGAGCAATGCTGAGTAATTATTGAGCATTGTTGAGTAATGCTGGAAGTAATTGCTGAGCAAGTGCTGAGTAATTGCTGAGGCATTATTTTTACTAGTTGCCCAGCAATGAGCATTATTTGCTCGTAATTTGTTTAAAATGCCCAAAATACTCGAAATTTCCATAATTCCCAGAAGTATAAATAAAAAAATTAAAACCAACATTTTAAAAAAATAAATCCCAAATTTAAAAAAATCCCTGTTTGTACAAGTATATATATAAACTACAGTGTTACATATAGAGTACATTTTTTGTATGGGGATTTTTTTAAATTTGGGATTTATTTTTTTAAAATGTTGGTTTTAATTTTTTTATTTATACTTCTGGGAATTATGGAAATTTCGAGTATTTTGGGCATTTTAAACAAATTACGAGCAAATAATGCTCATTGCTGGGCAACTAGTAAATAATGCTCAGCAATTACTCAGCACTTGCTCAGCAATTACTCAGCATTACTCAACAATTGCTCAATAATTACTCAGCATTGCTCAACAATTACTCAGCATTGCTCAACAATTACCGATAACCAATACTTGGAATTGGTTCAAATAACTCACCTATTTCTTCCGTTTCTTGATAGAAATCCATATCAGTAAATGAATCTTTTATTTGAAATAGTTTTATAAAATTTGCTGCATTATCTTCAACTAATTCTTTATTAATTCTGTTTAAACCCTTAATTTCTTTAAGTTGTTTCTTAAAACACCTAGATAATTTTCTATAGAATATTGAAAATGCAACTCTTTTATCAGTACGTAATAGGTTGCGCTGATATTTCATGTACTCTATTTTAAATAATTCTTTCATTTTAAAATAAGGAAAATATTCTCCAACAAACCCTTTTAAAAACTCCATTTCCCATAATATTACTTTGTCCATTCTAATTTTTAATCAACTATTTTTCGTTTTGAATATCTATTATATATCTATTATAACTATGTCAAAGGTGTGTTCAACTAGTGAAAAGATAAATCCAGAACAAGTTGATAAAATTAAGAAAAAACAAGTTAATAAACTTAAAGATATTGATAAAAAATATATTCCAATAATTAATTTATTTAACTTATTAAAAGTAGAAGGGGATGATTGGGTGTTTCAGGGAACTTATGAAGAGGTGGTTCAACACTATATAGATGCTGGATTTGATGAAGCGTACGCTCAAGTAACGTATAGATTTAGATGGACTAATATTGATCATAAATTTGGATTGGTCTGATATTGATTAATAAGTAATTTATATTTATTTTTTCTAAAAATATTATAAATTAATTATTTATCGTTTTGAACGTGTTTTATATATCTATTATAAAATATGGCAAAGGTGTGTTTAACTAGTGAAAAGATAAATCCAGAACAAGTTGATAAAATTAAGAAAAAACAAGTTAATAAACTTAAAGATATTGATAAAAAATATATTCCAATAAAGAAGTTAAAAGAAGAAGAAGAAGAGTATGGTTTGGTAATTCAAGGAAATTATAACGAGCTGGTTCAACAATATATAGATGCTGGATTTGATGAAGCGTACGCTCAAGAACGTATAGATTTAGGTTGGTCTGATTTTGATTTTTTCTAAATTAATTATTTTAAGCATTTTGAGCATATTTATAATTTATATAAATTACTTATAATAAATTAGTAATTTTTGAAATGCCGAAGTCATACTTATCTAATAAAAGTATTGAGGAAATTGTTTTATCTCGTGGAAAGGTGTCCGCGGATCATATTAAAAAGAAGTACAAAATAGGTAGTGCACGTCTTAATAAGTTGTGGGAAAAAAAACGCTGATTTGGAAACGATTTCGTGGATAACGAATGCAAAACAGCTGTCTAGGGGTGGAGATAAAATTATAAAAAGTAATAAAAAACATAAAAAGAACAAAAGAGTATTTAATGAGTTAAAAGATTTAAAAGAAATTAAAAATAATAATAACAATAAAGAATATATAATTTTTTAAATAAATTAAATTAGTAGTGGGGGTTCTGGCTCACTTTTTCATATTGGTGATATAGGTTGTAAAACCTTGCTGTTGTCAACTGTCATGTTTTAAATAAATATGTTTTTATTTTCTGTTAAACAATAACTACACGTGTATATATAATTATAATTTTATTTAAAATTATGACAAAGACTAAACTTTCAGATGATGATGTAGTAAATATTATTCTAGCACGGAATATTGTTACTGCACAACAAACTAGAAAAAAGTATCACATTTGTGTAAAGCGACAAAAGGAAATATGGGATTCTGTAATAACAATGAAAACTTTTATTGATAGAGTTGAAAGTTTGAAAAAAGAGGAAAATAATATTATAAAAAACCCTGATGTAAACCCTGTTGGAAGACCGAGAAAGAAGGTATTAATACCTGTAACAAATTAATTTATAATTTTGTAAAAATTAATTATAAGTTTTCTTTTTTTTATGTTGTAGTTTAAAAATATTATTAAATATGTATGATATTGGAATACAGAGAAAGCAAGCTGTTATATGAGCGCAAAAATCCCGCCGATAACCATGTTTTCGACAACCACATTTTTAAACAATTATAGAGGTTCTGTATGATATTCCATCTACATTCAATCTTCTCTTATCGTAATATGCAGAAAGTCCTAATTTTTTTCTGTGTGTAAGTTCTCATAGAACCGTTTAGCATGCGGAAACCTCTATTCATCCCTACATCTTTAGTAGTGAGATCGAGTGCTGCTTTATATCTATCCCAGTTGAGGGTGTTCTGCCGGGCGTTAAGTCCTTTAGCAGAATGTTTGATATTTCCACCTATTTTCTCAACTACGTAACACTTACTGGATAGGCTATAGCACGATCCCCTCTGAATTCGGTTTTGAAAAGTCCTGGCTCTCTGTTGCTCCATTTATACCCAAGCGAGCCATTCGTTTTTACAATTATTAAAACCATTCGCGCATTTCCGGTTTTATCACATCTTCCAACGAATTTATTCCGCTGATACCCATATACATACTATCTGTATCCATCTGTACTAACTCAAAGTCAGATCTATCAACATATTTATCAAGAAAGTCATAATAAAATTCTAACATTCTCAACTTGGCGTATTGATATACAGCTATACCACAATGAAATGGTCTTGTCATTTTTGCTGAAGACTTTCTACTGGATATTTCGTACGCATCACCTATCTCTTCAATATCCTCAAAATACGCAGATCTTAATGATCTATCAACACACGCCTCATCTTTAGTATAAGTGGTATATAGGTGTTTTTCGGGAGATTCTATCATTTTTCCACAACACGAATTTCCTAATAATTTCATAATATCTGCAATCGGGGCGGCTTCAGCGTTTACATCACCTTCTCTACGCGCTGCAGTAACTTCTTTCACAAAACCACTCAAACGGTTTTCCAGGTTTATAAGTTATAAGTCTATGCACTCCTGTGATGGTTAAACCGTGTTTTAGATACCATTTCAATAGTGGTGCAAATAGTAAAAACTTTCTCTGCACTCATAGATCCAACCAACTTCTTACCATCTCCTCGCTTACGGTTTGTATCATGAAGATATTTCAACATATGTTCTGGAACTTCATCTTCCTCTACTACACGATTTATAAAGATAGGTGACATTTCTGAAAAGGTTTCGTATAAACTGTCAGGAACACGGATGGTCGACCTCCGCAAACCAAACCAAGTACCACTCTTAACTCCGTTGGTGAGGTTATCTATCCTAGTCTTATTAAATGGGGTTGAAGTTTTTGTTAAAACACCCTTACCACAAGGCATGTCCATGGCGAGCGTTGAGAGATAAAGAGCGTTAGCGTCCAATCCTAATACAGATTTACATTTTTTCCCATTACCGTCTGGAGCGGATCTTATCCTTGTAACATCAACCTCTGCATGTCTTGTAAATACTATAGAAGGCCCTCCAACTAGTGCACCTTTCAACATTTCATACTCTTCCTCTTCAGGCGCAAATAGTGGTGGACATTTCTTGCGAACTTCTGCGCTTTCTTTAGTCTTGTAAGTTTTAACATACTCCTTAATTGTTCCTCTCAAAATATATTGCAATGCGACTCCTGGAAGGGTAACTGCGTCTTTAAATATATCTATTTCTTTGAGTGAATAAAAGTTAGACATTTTCCTCTCTAGAGCATTCTAGAAATGGTGAATAAACATCTAGATCGTTGTAATATTCTAACCAATCTTTGAAACTTTTCATACCTCTTGTTTTATAAATTTCAACACACGCGGCTAACTCCTCAGGTTTAATTTTATTACTAGGTGCTAATCTGTTAGTCCAACATTCGATAGGTGGCAACCCTTGGTAACTTAACTTATCATAACTGTCAAACCACTCATATGGAAAGAATGATTTATTACATTTACAACCATATGCGCGTACCCATTTATCATAACTCACACCTGGAGCTAGATACATTCTCACATCTAGAAATCTTAATTTTGGAGTCATTAAGAAAACGGTCGTATTTGCTTTCTTAGCAACCAATACTTTCTCTGTAGTAGCTGATATAATCTCTACTAAATATTTCTTAATAACATTCAAATCGTATGATCCACAGTTAAATCCTAATGTAGGAACCTGTGAAATCCATCTTGTAATTTCTTTCTGCTGGGTGGTTGGAAGTAGATCGAAATCGGTTGAAAACCGTATACTGGATTTTTACCAACTTCTTCTCTTATCTTATCTCCGCGTTTAGATACTTCTTCCATAAATCGTTTAACTAGGTTCTTTGGGTCTGTATCACAAATGTGTAAAACTTTTCTAGTTAATGTATCACCAATACTTACACTTATTGGAATATGAGTATCAATCACATCTAGATCTTTTATAGGTCTGTCTGGATCACTCTTAATCAGTAAAGACTCAAAATCATACACTATTTTATATGGTATAAATTACTGTTGGTGGTTTTGGAAGAGGTTGTGTTCTGGCTTTATTTCTCTGTCGATCGTACTCACATTCCCAAATTTTAACTAAATTATATGATTCTCTAATTATTATATCTCGCGTAATTGTGTTTGCATACTTATCTTGTCTATTCTTACTATGGCGTGGACAACCGTGCCAATAACATCCGTGAAATTGATAAACTGTGTTGGTTTCGGAACAGTATCCATCAACCGGTGCTGTCATTATTAATCTTTCTCCACCATGCCCACAAACGGCCGTATGAATATGATGCTTTTTGGAAAGCGTATTCATCCACTCTATAGATTTCTTACTACAATGAGATTTAGGATAAAATGCTTTCTCGAATGAAGATTGTGTCTGTCTATTTCCAGACCCTTACATGATACTTTAGTTTGACCGCGATTGCAAGTTTGCGCGTGTCTCGCGATACAGTGGATTGAGTAAATCGTTGTTGACAATTAGGGCAGGCATAGGTTTGCGTGGCCTTCTTCATGTCTGTTATAAGAAACGCGTGAATTGTTGTAAATACCTATCTTCATTTTCTTAACACCAACTTCTTCATAGTGGGCAGCTGTGTGTCTGATATACCAAGTGCCAGCTTCTTCCGGCTCGTACGCTCAATCCCAATTTTGAAACATTCTTCAACCATATTAAGATCATCAAAACCTATAGGACCTTCTTTTTTATGCTTTCCCACAAGGAAATCATGATACTTTTTGTTTAAAGATTTTATCTCTTTTATTGATCTATCAGCTCTCAATGATGTGTCTTTATATAAAGCTAAACATCTGAACAGACATAAATTATCGTTTAAAAGTGTCGAGTGGTTTTATCCCTTTCTTATTTCTCAACCAGTTTGGGAGTTTTCCACCACCTAGTGCAGTTACTTGTGTATCTCGGTGTGTAACCTGACTGGTATAAATAAATCTTAATTGTTGTGCTTGCCCATCTTACAAACACCAGTTTCGTATTTGGTCTATCTATTTTATCAACGTCAATAATCTATTTTCTTCCTGCATTTTAACCCATTGGCGTACCCCAACAGACCCTTCAAATGTGGGACTTCCTGAAATGTTTCTACCAAATATTATTATGGTAGGGTTCCCCCCATCATCAACCTCCTCAATGTGTTGCACTTATACGCGTATGAATATCTTAAATAAAAACTACCTGTCATCTTATTATCGAGCTGTTTCATGAGTCTTCTTGAGGAATTACGATCAAGATTTCTCTTTAATGTGATTGATATAACTCGTCGTCCTTTCACTATATTAACCCCAAATCCCTCTATATCTTCAAGTATTTCTGGCCCTTCTTTTACTATCTTACTTACTAGTGAGGTGTTAATCTTACGCTTCGGTTTTTTAATAAGTCCAACACCTTTCGATAACAGTACAGCTTGTGCTTCTGAGTCTATTTTATCTGATATTTTATTTATATCTTTCTTCTCAATATTTTTAAAAACCCCCTTAGCTGCGGTATCCCCCGCATTCTCATTCTATTCCATCATTATATCATTCTTTCCTCGTTTATCAACTTTTGTTTTAAGTTTTTTCTCTTTCATCCTCATGGAAAAAGGTATTCCCATTTTGGTTAGATCACTCCTCAATGATTCAATGTTGGGGAGTCCTTCTATACCGTCAACAAGTTGATATACTGCAGGACTTTGTCGGCTCATTTTGTATGTTGTTTATATATAGAAAAACATTTAATGTTTAATTGTAAATTATTTATAGTGTTTTTCATTTTTTGTTTAAGTGGTTATATAACATATATCACCACTATCTATAAACTTTTTACTTTTTTCACCTTTTACGTACTATGGGTTTAAACCCCTATATATAAGGCTTATTGTGATACCGTTTTTAATAGGTTTTTATACTATATTGTAGGTGTGGGGTGTTTGTTTCACTCTGTTATCTTGTTATACAAAAACGGTAACGTACTAATACCCTCTATAAACAATTTAAAATCGAGATCGAAATCCATGGCTTTGAAAAATATAACTAATAAAAGTATTTGTCAACACCCTCGAAAAACTAGGTTTTATTTCGGTTTTTATGGTTTATTATGGGGTTTTATACTATATTGTGGTTGTGGGGTGCTTGCTGCACACTGTTATCTTGTTATACAAAAACGGTAACGTAATAATACATATTGAAACAATTTAAAATCGAGATCGAAATCCATGGCTTTGAAAAATATAACTAATAAAAGTATTTGTCAACACCCTCGAAAAACTAGGTTTTATTTCGGTTTTTATGGTTTATTATGGGGTTTTATACTATATTGTGGTTGTGGGGTGCTTGCTGCACACTGTTATCTTGTTATACAAAAACGGTAACGTAATAATACATATTGAAACAATTTAAAATCGAGATCGAAATCCATGGCTTCGAAAAATATAACTAATAAAAGTATTTGTCAACACCCTCGAAAAACTAGGTATTTCGGTTTTTATGGTTTATTATGGGGTTTTATACTATATTGTGGTTGTGGGGTGCTTGCTGCACACTGTTATCTTGTTATACAAAAACGGTAACGTAATAATACATATTGAAACAATTTAAAATCGAGATCGAAATCCATGGCTTCGAAAAATATAACTAATAAAAAGTATTTGTCAACACCCTCGAAAAAAACTAGGTTTTATTCGGTTTTTATGGTTTTATTATGGGGTTTTATACTATATTGTGGTTGTGGGGTGCTTGCTGCACACTGTTATCTTGTTATACAAAACGGTAACGTAATAATACATATTGAAACAATTTAAAATCGAGTGCGATCATCCATGGCTTCGAAAAATATAACTAATAAAAGTATTTGTCAACACCCTCGAAAAACTAGGTTTTATTTCGGTTTTTATGGTTTATTATGGGGTTTTATACTATATTGTGGTTGTGGGGTGCTTGCTGCACACTGTTATCTTGTTATACAAAAACGGTAACGTAATAATACATATTGAAACAATTTAAAATCGAGATCGAAATCCATGGCTTCGAAAAATATAACTAATAAAAGTATTTGTCAACACCCTCGAAAAACTAGGTTTTATTTCGGTTTTTATGGTTTATTATGGGGTTTTATACTATATTGTGGTTGTGGGGTGCTTGCTGCACACTGTTATCTTGTTATACAAAAACGGTAACGTAATAATACATATTGAAACAATTTAAAATCGAGATCGAAATCCATGGCTTCGAAAATCGGGAACGGATTTCATAAAAACCAAATACAACGAACTTTCAACTTCATTAACATTTTCATCTCTATGAAGGCAAAACCTTATATATATTGGTTATTACGATGGTGTTTTATCGCGGTTTTTATACTATATTGTAGGTGTGGGGTGTTTGTTTCCCTCTGTTATCTTGTTATACAAAAACGGTAACGTACTAATACCCTCTATACTACTCATGTTTCCTAGACTCGATATCAAACAACACTATTCTTTATACATTTAGCTCCAGATAAGCTGCGTATTTGCTTAAATACCCAATTAACGATAACAATAGCAATAACAATTTTGTGGTACCTTTATTATGCTGCAGAAAACAATAAACAGACCACAAATATAGCATATATTTCTTATTTTCCATGAAAACATATCTTGGTATTTCATTAGAATTGTCTCCAAGGAGACAATTCTAATGAAATGCCAATACATGTTTTAATTCTAAGCAAACTATTCAATAATTGCTGTCTGTTGATGTTTAAACAGTAATGTGATTTGATTTTACCGAATTAAAATGTTGAAATACCAAATTTCTTTGGAAATGATGGAGTGAAAATACTCAATTACTAATTCCTTATCTGGAGCCCTGTACATGCATGCAGGTGGGTGGCAGGTGGGAGCATGCGATGGGTAATTTAACGATCGGGGTTCATCCTTACCGGAATCCTGACCTGGTTTGGCCCTCATGTACGTCTTTGGCTTTCATCTTGTATGTGAGAGTTGAATCTGGTTATAATACCCCTTTATTTGTAATCCTATTATTCTAATTTTAGAGCTGAATATATATTTATTTTGATGTAAATATACCGTTCTGATTTCGGGATTTTCCTCCAATGCAGCTGGTTAAATGTGTGATCAAACTCGTTGGCCCGGCTGTAAATGACCGTAGCTGTTGATAGGTCTTTAAACACCAACAACAAACAAAACATTCATGCAGGCTATAATTCGGGTCTCGGCTTGGAAACAGTAGGAATTCCTCGGCAAGCCTCGTAATTCCTACACGTTTCCTAGCCTTGCCTGATCAACAGACACTAACTCGGTGTTCTGTATATGGGGCTGTGACGAGATATTTTGCGACCAGTGTAGATCCAGATCAGCCTGTGCATCCGCACAGTCTGATCGGGATCTGCACTGTTCGCCATTGCGTCAATGAAATGCCATTCATGCTTCCTACACGTTGCCTAGCCTTGTCTGATAATGAAACCTTGTTTTCCCTTTATATTTCCACAGCATACGTTTGCAAGGCGGGTCAGTTTAAATGTGCGACAAACCATCACTGCATCACGAACAGCTGGCTATGTGACGGCAACTCTGATTGCCCCGATAGTAGTGATGAGGCGAACTGCAGTAAGCTATTTATATTATATACCTACCCATGAAATACATAGTTATACGATGTAAATAAAAGTCATATGTTCTCATCGATGAAATAAACATCTTCGGGTGAAAATACGACTACTTCCGCTATCTATATTCATAACGCGCACCTGCAGTGCCGGACTGCAAATAGGCTGCAAATACACATTCATTACCGTATACAGTCTAAAAAACTGCTAATTTCCATGGAGCGGTATATAATAAATAGAATATTCATATTTTTGCAACGAATATGACATATATGTTCATCTCGTGGTGTGAAATATCCATATTTCACTCGTGCCTACTCGTACACACCACTCGATGAACATATATGTCATATTCGTTGCAAAAATATGAATGTCCTCTATATATTCACATTCGTGCGATTTTGTGGGATTTTTTTGCAGAACAAAAAAGTTCTAAGATCTGATATCTTTCGTAAATGATGTCGGAAGTTGACAAAACTATCGTAGCACACACGAAATGGAATTGACTGTGTAACTATTATTGGCATGTCCGTGAATTTCTTTTATTTTTTCCCAATATGAGAATTTTCCTGAAGAAGTTTTTCAATGCTGACCGTACTCTGTACATCGTTCATACAGACACATTCCCATGATCTTGCTGTTGAATGGATGTAAAACCTCAATCAATCAATCAGTCCCCCATATATGTGCTCTTGCTGTTGAATGGATGTAAAACCCTAATCAATCCATCAAATACCCAAACATTACAGACTACTGTAGACACAATTTTTCTGACTGAAAATTTTAAATATTTTTAATTTTTTCTGCACAGAAGTATTATGTTGTTGCCACTCATTTGAACTGTCTCATCGAGACGGTTCAAATGAGTGGTCACAACATATACTTTCATTGAGAAATGAAGAAATTAGAAAAATATTTATAAAAAATCTGACACGATTAACGTATCAAATACCCAAACATTACAGACTACTGGAGACACAATTTTTCTAATCAATCAATCAATCCGCATACAGGTATTTTTCTATCTGTATATGAGATAGCCATATGATTTTGTACCTTCGGACATCTGTGTAATTTCATTAAATACGTTTACAAAACTCTGAACTTTGAACACCATTTACGGAACCAACCAACCAACCAACCAACCAACCAACCAACCAACCAACCAACCAACCAACCAACCAACCAACCAACCAACCAACCAACCAACCAACCAACCAACCAACCAACCAACCAACCAACCAACCAACCAACCAACCAACCAACCAACCAGCCAGCCAGCCAGCCAGCCAGCCAGCCAGCCAGCCAGCCAGCCAGCCAGCCAGCCAGCCAGCCAGCCAGCCAGCCAGCCAGCCAGCCAGCCAGCCAGCCAGCCAGCCAGCCAGCCAGCCAGCCAGCCAGCCAGCCAGCCAGCCAGCCAATCAATCAGCCAATCAATCAGCCAATCAATCAATCAACCATATATATTGTAGCGAAGGCCAACTGTACAGAACACCAGTTCCGTTGCACGTCGGGGCGGTGTATTGATAAAAAATGGATGTGCGACGGTGACCCGGACTGCCATGATGGCTCCGATGAAAGTGTCAAGAATAATTGTAGTAAGTACAAGGTCAAGGTCAATCATTGGTCAATGTCTATATAAAAGTGTTAGTACAGGGTCAAGGTCAAGAGTATGCATTATGTCAAGGTCGAAATGAAGGTGTCAAGACTGATTGTAATAAGTTCAAGGTCAATCAAAGTTCAATGTCCATGTGAAAGTGTTAGTTCAGGGTCAATGCAGAGCGCCAGTTAAATTTTGTTATTTCTTCATAAAAAATGGCAAGTTGGGAGTCCTTTAGAATCGTCTCATTGAGACGATTCTAAAGCACTCCCAACTTGCCATTTTTAGTGGAGAAATAAAAAATTTACCTCCAAATTACGCACCTTAACTGGCGCTCTGGTGAAGGTCAACAGTATGCATTATATCAAGGTCTAGATGAAAATGTCAAGACTGATTGTAGTAATATCAATGTGAAGGTCAATGTCTATTTGAAAGTTTCAAGGTCGGAGGTCAATGTTTTATCAACATGTTACCATATTGACATTGTCAAGGTCGTCAAATGCCGAAAATGAAAGTGTCAAGATGTGAATTTGTTTATTTATTGGTGTTTAACAGCCTATCAACAGCTAGGTCATGTAAGGCCTGGCAAACAGGTTCAATCCCGTTTTAACCTGCTGCATTGGGGGGAAAATCCCAAAATCAGAACCAAATACATTGTATTTACATTGAGAAAAAAATATTCAGCCCTGAAATTAGAATAACCTGACCTGGTGCCAGGTCCATACCACACCAAAGTCACTTGGCCCCTTTCCCTAAAATAGGATTACGAATAATCGTAATACTCACATAAGGGGTATAACCAGATTCAACTGTCACATACAAAATGCCAAAGACAAATGTAAGGGCCAAACCAGGGGTCCGTTTCACTAAACTTTATACAACTAAAATGTTCGTAAGTGCAAATTTAGGATCGTCTGGAAATTTCAATCGATGGATTTACATTTATTGAGCATATGCAGCCTATGCTCAATACATGTAAATCCAATAATCGTTTACAAAAAAAAACCCTTTAAAAATTAAATTTGCAGACTATCATCATTTTGCACTTACAAACATTTTAGTCGTACAAAGTTTAGTAAAAATGCCCGCAGGTGTCCAGTCAGAATTCTGGTTAGGATGAACCCCAATCGTTAAATACCCATCACATGCTCCCGCCTGCTACCCATTATTCCAGTAAGAATGAATTCCAATGTTCAATTTACCCTTCACAACCTCCCACCTGCCACCCAACCAGAGCTCCAGATAAGGTGCGTATTGGCGTATTTTACGCAATTATTTTAGCTACACGAAAGTATCGTATAATGTTTATAAATCCTGTCCTAGATCTCATTATTCTTACGTGTTTCCTAGCCTTGCCTGATAATCTTGATACCAAAAGATATTCAGATCAACATACACTAACTTGGTATCGGGAGAATTTGGGCTGATGGGACTTGCGACCAGTGTAGATCCAGATCAGACTGTGCATCCGCACAGTCTGATCAGGATCTGCACTGTTCGCCATTGCGTCAATGAAACGCCATTCATGCTTCTCACAAGCAATATAGATTGTTATCAGGATTACAGGAATGTGCTATTTTGATCAGGAGCTAGACTGGTCACAAATCCCAATAACACCATTTTCTCCAGTCACAGCCACATTTGACACGAGCCATGTACATAAGAACATTTTAATGAAAACATATTTAAAAAAAACAGTGATGTTTTCTGTAAATGACATCGAAAGTTGACAAAATCGAATTCTGCATTTGCTCATCGTGTTTATCCAGAGCCGATCGTCTGCAACGAGGATGAGTTTGAGTACCAGTGATGTTTTCTGTAAATGACATCGAAAGTTGACAAAATCAAATTCTGCATTTGCTCATCGTGTTTATCCAGAGCCGTTCGTCTGCGACGAGGATGAGTTTGAGTAACAATGATGTTTTCTGTAAATGACATCGAAAGTTGACAAATTCGAATTCTGCATTTTGCTCATCGTGTTTATCCAGAGCCGATCGTCTGCGACGAGGATGAGTTTGAGTGCGCCAACAGTCGGTGCGTGGACAAAGCATTCTACTGCGACAAAGATGATGACTGCGGTGACATGTCCGATGAACCGGATGGCATCTGTGGTAAGTGGTCAAAATTGGAAGTATACGTTGTTATCACTCATTTGAATTAATGGTAACAACATATACTTGCATTGATAAATATAGAAAACAGAAATTTCAGACTATGAGAGCCAATGTGCGACGATCAGTTCCCGTGCATCGATGGCTACTGTATCGAAATGTACAGACACAATTTTAAATATTTTTCAACGTATACTTTCATTGAGAAATAAAGAAAATAGAAAACGATTTATAAAAGTATCCGACATGAAACCAGCCAACCAGTTGATTAATCACTCACAACCAAAAAATTAACCAGCCAACCTACCTTTGAAAGAGTATCTGGCACGATTAACGTATCAAATACCCAAACTACTGTAGACACAATTTTTCTGACTGAAAATTTTAAATATTTTAAATTTTTCCTGCACAGAAGTATTATGTTTTTACCACTCATTTGAACCGTCTCGTTGAGACGGTTCAAATGAGTGGTCACAACATATACTTTCATTGAGAAATGAAGAAATTAGAAAAAGATTGATAAAAAATCTGGTACGATTAGCGTATCAAATACTCAAACAACCAAACATTACAGACTACGAGAGCCAGTGTACGGACGACCAATTCCCGTGCAGCGATGGCTACTGCATCAACATGGAGCTCCACTGTAACGGCGAACTTGATTGTTCTGATAGTTCGGACGAACGACACTGCGACAACACGTATCCGTGCGGAAATTCGTCGCTGTTCCAGTGTAGCAATGGCGTCTGTATCCTCAACAATCTCACGTGTAATGGACGCGACGATTGTGGAGACTTCTCCGACGAACCGAATAACTGCAGTAAGTTTGATATCCGTAAAAGATTGACTATAGTCTGTTTCACGAAAGCTGCCCAAATTTTACGGCCATATAAACAATTAAAAAACAATATTTTTTTCGATAAGATTAAATTAAAGGAAAATTTAAGAATGAGCCTTCTTTTTATTTCGTGAAATTTGGTCAAATATTGATTTTATTAAATATATTTCTCTATGGGAATTTAACATGGGGGGAAAAAGAGGAAGAGGAGTGTGGGAGGAGTCAAAAAATGAAAAAAATTGGAAATTGACTCGGAAATGATCTAACCAAGAAAACAAAAGTTAAATTTTGAAAATCGGTCCAGGATTACTGAAATTCTAAAAAAATCCCCATGTTAAATCCCCATAGACATCTTCACAGAGTGAAGATGTCTATGGGGATTTAACATGGGGTAATTGTTTTTTCGCAATAAAATCAATATTTGACCAAATTTCACGAAATAAAAAGAAGGCTCATTCTTAAATTTTCCTGTAATTTAATATTATCGGAAAAAAAAATGTTTTTGCATTGTCTATATATAGCCGTAAAATTTGGGCAGGTTTCGTGAAACAGACAGTAGTTTATTACAGCATAAAATTCCCAATTGACTCGTCTGAGGCACTTGTGATTTTTATACACCCGAAAAAACGGGACGTATTATGTATTCACCTTGTACCCGTGGGCAGCGGGCGGGTGGGCGTTTACAGCTTGTCTATGCAGTTCTACGTGATGGATCGTAACCATATTCGGTATAAATGTTTATCACGGCAAGACGTAGACACCTATTGATTGTCCAATGCTATGTATTTTAATATTAATGCTGCCTTATTCCTTATCTTGATCCAAAATTCACTCGCCAGTAGTGGTGGGCTGTGGCCTAGGGACTTCAATACCGGAGGTTGTGAGTTCAATTCTCACCATAGGCGTGTCTTAGCTGTTGATAGGCCGTTAATATAGGAATGAATGGCCTTTTTGTGGAATTTATCGGGGTATAAACTTGGAAAAGTCGCGGGAATACTGGACGAAGAGATAAAAAATTACAATTTTCGAAAAAAAAAAAAAATAAAAAAAAATATATTTTTTTTCATTTGTTTTTTCGAAAATTGTAATTTTTTAAGGCCTCGTCCAGTATTCCCGCGACTTTTCCAAGTTTATATCCCCGATAAAGTCCACAAAAAGGCCATTCATTCCTTAAAATTCCAGCATTTGAAATAAATTCATCAAGAAAATGTGTTTATTTTCCGTTTTCTTAATACTTATGTGAACTGCGCCTGACGGTTACGGAAAGTAGTTCGGCGTGGGAGTTTACTGGGATATAAATTTTGGACAGAGACTTGCTACGGGCCAATCAAATGTTAGGGAATTGTGTAAATATTTTTGTGCTGGAATTATAGGCCGTTAAACACTAACTAACAAACAAACAAACAAAACCAAAGACGCGAACATATACATGTACTTACATAGTATTTCCATCCCACTGGTCTGTCGGACATTAAACACCATTCACTTTCACTATCTCTTATTTATGTGCAATAGTGCTAAGTATATGTTGTTTCCACTCATTTGAACCGTCTCGGCGAGACGGTTCAAATGAGTGGTCACAACATATACTTTTGAAGAGAAATAAGAAAAATAGAAAAAATTATTTTTATAAATCACATCTCTTTATGACCTTACCTGTTGATGGGACGTTAAACACCATTCACTTGCCAATATGAGCGGACCAGTGAATAATAACTGCAGTAAGTTGGATACAGGGATTGCAGCAATACAGAATGTTGTGAATATTGTTTGTGCTCGTTCGAAATTAATTTATTGAAAATTTGATATTTGAACCGTTACTAACGTAAGAATTTCAAGAATAAATACTAAGTGGCTGTGACTGGAGAAATGGCGCTTATTAGATGTATTAACTTCTGACAAAATAGCACACTCCTGTAGCCTGATAACGATCTATATTGCTTGTGAGAAGCATGCCGGGTGTGTCATTGACGCACTGGTGAACAGTGCAGATCCAGATCAGACTGTGCGGATGCACAGTCTGATCTGGATCTACACTGGTCGCAAAACCCATGAGCCCCAATTATCCCGCCTGATAGCGATCGATCTTTTTATTCTTGTTAATATGGTGGGTGTTTTATTATAATAATAATAATAATAGTAAATAAATAGCATTTATAATATTGACAATGACAGTGGTCCCGGCTTTGAAGTAGTGCATGTATTCATCAGCATCCTGTAACGCTGCTGAATATAATTGTCCGCTTCTGTTTATAGATGTGGATGAATGCGCCCTTAACCCGTGCAGCCATAACTGTGAGGACAAGCCGATTGGCTTTCAGTGTCGATGTAACGTGGGATTCAAACTTCGGGACGACAACCGCACCTGCTCTGGTAGGTACAGTTACCACGGTTACCAGTTTCCGTGGTTACTACAGCTTCCTAGGTTACCATAAATGCAATCCCAATCGTATATGCAGGATATGTTGGTGGGTGAAAAAAGTAGTAAGATTATTACTGGGGCTAAGTTTTGGTGTGGTGAGGACCGGACACCAAATCACCACGGCAGCCACAGCGCGCTGTATCACTATTGTGGCGCTAGAATGCAGGAAACACCATTTTGAGGGTCTAGGTTCATAGTCTGCTGTGGCCGTATTCACCACTACCAGCCTGGGGGCCGTTTCACCTTAAATGACCTTAGCTGTTGATAAGCCGTTAAACCCCAACAAACAAACACAACAAACTAAACTTTGTACATGTACGACTAAAATGTTTGTAAGTGCAAAATTATGATAGTCTGTCAATTTCACATTAAGAAAGTATTCTTGTAAACAATTTTTGGATTTACATTTTTTGAGCATCTATAGGCTGCATATGCTCAATAAATGTAAATCCGACTAAAATGTTTGTAAGTGCAAAATTATGATAGTCTGTCCATTTCACATTAAGAATGTTTTCTTGTAAACAATTTTTGGATTTACATTTATTGAGCATAGGCTGCATATGCATGCAGCCTATGCTCAATAAATGTAAATCCATCAATTGAAATTTCCAGACGATCCTAAATTTGCACTTGCGAACATTTTAGTCGTTCAAAGTTTAGTGAAACGAGCCCCTGAACCCTTAAAAGACAAGAAACAAATACTTCCATCTAGTTTTATATTTTAATCCTTAGATTGTGGGAAAACAAAAATTGTCGTCTGCTGTTGTTTTATATCGTGTCTTATTCATATCAACTCTAGCTGTTGAACACCATTAAATAAATAAATAAATTCACTATTTCTTACGATATTTACGATAAAAGGCCTTTCAACATCGTTAAATAAATAAATTCACTATTTCTTCACCAGATATTGATGAGTTCCTACAGTGTTCCTGTGCAGTCATTACTGGCATTGTGTGGAGCATTACGATAAAATGCCTTTAAACACCATTAAATAAATAAATTCACTATTTCTTCACCAGATATTGATGAGTGTCCTACAGTGTTCCTGTGCAGTCATTACTGGCATTGTGTGGAGCATTACGATAAAATGCCTTTAAACACCATTAAATAAATAAATATATTCACTGTTTCTTCACCAGATATTGAAGAATGTGCTACAGTGTTCCTGTGCAGTCATTACTGGCCTTGTGTGGAGCATTACGATAAAATGCCTTTAAACACCATTAAATAAATAAATAAATAAATTCAGTATTTCTTCACCAGATATTGACGAGTGTGCTACAGAGTTTCCATGCAGCCATTACTGCACCAACACGGTCGGATCTTACTACTGTCACTGTGCCGACCATTACGACGTCGCTCCCGACAAACATTTGTGCGTCCTCACCGATGAAGGTATGTAGATAGCTTCAAAATGATCTAACTAAGCAGTGCTGTAGCCACGTTGTATTTTCCGGATTTTTTTTATGCTTTCATCATAAAATCAGATCGTGATTTGACTATTCGTGACCATGTCTCCTTTAGCGTTATTGCCTCCGTGTTTTTCGGGTTCTGGCTACGCCACTGCTAAGAAAACAAAAGTTAAATTCTGAAAATCGCTCGAGTATTTCCGAAATTAGAAGAATTTCCCCATGTTAAATCCCCATAGACATCCTCACAGAGTGAAGATGTCTATGGGGATTTAAAGGTACATTCCCACGCAGTAGCTTATAATATAGTGATACAGATACTTTTGTATATTCTGTACGTATGACATTTCCTGGCAAAATAAACATTCATTCACCATTACCCCACGTATTGATTAGCATTATTATACATTTTATTTTAGACGAAAATTTTCACACTGATATCAGGGGCGATAACCGTGTTTCCTTAAAATGTGAACGGACATTACTATTTAACATGGGGCAATTTTTATAATTTTTCAGAATTAGTGGACCGATTTTCCAATTTTAACTTTTGTTTTCTTAATCATTTCCAAGCTATGTAACCAGCATTAAGATGTTGGTCGCGGCACTTGTGTGTGCAGAGCTCCAGATAAGCTGCGTATTTGCGTAAATACCCAATTAAAATTGCCAAAAATCCAATTGAAATCAGAAGTAGCGAGTATCAAAAAGCATTAACAAATTTGTGGTACCTTTATCAAGCTGCAGAAAACAATAAACAGACCACAAATATAGCATATTTTACTTATTTTCCATGAAAACACATCTTGGTATTTCATTAGAATTGTCTCCAAGGAGACAATTCTAATGAAATTCCAAGACATGTTTTCATTTTGAAGCAAACTATTCAATAATTGCTGTCTGTGGATGTGTAGTGCGATTTTATTTTACCCAATTCAAATATTGAAATATTCAGATATGACGGAGTGAAAATACTCAACTACTAATTCCTTATCTGGAGCCCTGTGTGTGAATACCACTGTCTGTCTGAATATGAGGCTGTCACTGGAGATATGGGACTTATGGGATTTGTGATCAGTGTAGCTCCAGATGAAATAACACACTCGTGTAGTCTGACACTGATCTGTGTTGCTTGTTAGAAGCGTGACGGGTGTTTCATTGATGGAATGGCGATCAGTGCAGATCCTGATCAGACTGTGCGATGTCTGATCTGGATCTACACTGTCGATAAGCTCATAAGCACCATTTCTCCAGTCACATCCACACAGAGCTCCAGATAAGGTGCGTATTGGTGTATTTTACGCACTTATTTTAGCAGAATACACACAGAGTACAAAATACTCGCAGCAATTTGAAAATACTTATTAACTTTCAATTTTTAATTAAATTGTTTTATTTTTAGCTCACCTGAGCAAAGCTCATGTGAGCTATTGTTACCGCAATGTGTCCGTCGTCCGTCCGTCGGTCCGTGAACATTTTCAAACGTCTTCTCCTCTGGGCCTATAGTCACCAAACTTCATGGTCATGGTCCTTAGGTAGGGGGATTACAAAATTGTTAAAATGACGTCATTACGTAATCCAAGATGGCCACCGTCTAAAAATAGCACAAATTTTTCAAAATTCTTCTTCACATGAACCGCTTGGCCCATAGTAGCCAAACTTAAAAGTTATGGTCCATAGATGAAGCCTTTTCAGATTTGTTAAAACGGAGGTCATCGCTAATCCAAGATGGCCACCGTCTAAAAATAGCATAAATTCTTAAAAAATCTTCTTCGTATGAACCTCCAAATTTCAACGAAACTTGGTAGGAATGATCGATATACAATGCTCTTTCAAAGTTGTTAAAATGGTGACCCCCGGAGTCGAAAATGGGCGTGGCCCGTGGGGTCAAATTTCATTTTTGACCGAATATGGTCATGTCTATATCAAATCGAAGGTATCAAAGAGGCGATAACTCTGGTACATTATATTTTGAAATTGGATGGTCCTGTCATCCATGATGGCCGCCGAAAGGTCAAAAGGTTGGTCTTTTATTAGAGATTTCAAAATTCTTCTTCACACAAACCACTTGGCCCATGGTGGCCAAACTTCACAGTTATTGTCCATGGGTGAAGCCTTTTCAGATTTGTTAAAACGGAGGTCGTCGCTAATCCAAGATGGCCGCCGTCTAAAAATAGCACAAATTCTTAAAAACTCTTCTTCTCAGGAACCGCCAGCCGGATTTCGACGGAACTTGGTAGGAATGATCGATGTACAATGCTCTTTCAAAGGTGTTAAAATGGTGACACCGGGGTCAAAAATGGGCGTGGCCCGTGGGATCAAATTGGGGTCAAATTTTATTTTTGACCGAATATGGTCGCACAAATTCTTAAAAAATGTTATATAGCACAAATTCTTAAAAAATCTTCTCATGAACCGCCAACCGGATTTCAACGAAACTTGGTAGGACTGATCAACGTAGAATGCTCTTTCAAAGGTGTTAAAATGGTAACCCCGGGGTCAAAAATGGGCATGGCCCGTGGGGTTAAATTTTATTTTTGACCAAATATGCTCATGTCATATATTATCAAATTGAAGGTATCGATGAGGCGATTGCTCTGCAATATTTGTCGGAATCGGATGATTATGTCATCCATGATGGCCTCCAAAAGGTACATTTATTCGAGATTTTGAATGTCTTTTTCTCAGGAACCACATGGCCAATGCTGGCCAAACTTCATAGTAAGTTAAGATCCTTGGGTGAAGCATTTTCAGATTTGGTAAAATGAGAGTCCTCGCTTAATCCAAGATGACCGCCATCTAAAAATAACACAATTTTTTTAAAACACATAGGAACTCAAATGTCACATTCTCCTCTGGTCCCCTGCGAAATTTACAAGATTATTTCAAGAAATATTTCAACAAAGTTCATGAACTGTACCTGAACTGCTCAAGAACAAAGTTCATGAACTGTACCATGAACTGTACCTGAACTGCTCAAGAACTATTCAAGTACAGTTTAATAAATGTTCATTGAGTCAGGTGAGCGAATTAGGGCCATCATGGCCCTCTTGTTTATCATTTTTTCCGTATTTAATAAGAAAGCAAATCTTATTACTGATCCTATGGCTTTTGGGAGGTGGCCAAGTGATGCTGGTGTGGCGAGGACCTGGCACCAGATCAGGATTATTCTGAAACATATAGTTTTTTTTATTGTAAATATTCAGTTCTGATTGTGGATTCCCCCCCCCCCCACCCCATTTGTACATGTACTTAAACATGTACTTGTACAGGTAATATATGGGATTTAGTACTAACCCCATTGACCCGGCCTTAAATGACCTTAGCTGTTGATAGGCCGTTAAACCCTAACAAACAAACAAACAAAAGAAAGCAAATCAATAATACAGTTATACAGTTATAAAGTAAAATACACTTTGAATTTGAAATCTGGGGATATAATACTCTTTATATACAAAACTTGTCTGGAGCTCTGCAGCCACACATACATATTATATTACTTGATTTCTTTATTTCTCATCAGATGTATATGTAGTGACCACCATTTGAACCGTCTCGCCGAGACGGTTCAAATGAGTGGTCACAACATATACTTTGGTTCAGAAATAAGGAAAATAGATAGAGAATAGTAGGTTAGTGCCGTGAATGGGAAACAATATCTGGCAAGGCTTAGGAAGCGGGATGGGCGAGGCTCTGCCGAGCACATCCCGTTTCCGAGCCGCGCCAGATATTTTCCCCATTCACGGCACTAACCTACTATTCTATTTATCCCGTCAACATTATAAATAGCTTTAAAATGCAAAAAATAACCCCAGCCGCATCTCCAAATTGTATTGACAGGATATCAAAAAGGTTTCACGGCACCGTGTTTCACGGCACATATGCACTGTGTTGACGGGATAAAATATATTACTGTGGAACCTCCCCGAACAACCACCTCTCTACAACAACACCCTCTCTGTAGCAGCCACTAGTTTATATCCCAAATGGATGATTTCCTCTATGTCTAGCCCTTAGACTGCCGAGCACGAACATTGTCGTCTGGTGTTGCTTTTCCATTCATTCTCAATACAAACATGTTTTGACAGCATTTTAGAATCATTTCCATTGGAAATGATTCTAAAATGCTGTCAATGCATGTATTTGATGAGAATTATTGAAGAAAATTTAATTCAGCATTAACCTCCCTACAACAGTCAATTTTGCGTCTTCCCATGGGTGGCTGTTGTAGAGAGGTTTCACTGTATAAGCCAATCGCTCTCATTCACAGAAGGGCAACCATTCCTACTAGTCTCCAACCGGTACCACCTACGTAAGGTGACCTTCGATGGTGATGCGACGGTGTTGCTAAGCAACCTGACGCACGGCGTTGCTATCGACTTCGATTACGAGGAGAAGATGTTGTACTGGACAGATATCCACAGTCAGAGCAGTACGATCAAGCGCGTCTCGATAAATGACACGAACAGTACCGCACAGGTAAATATGTCGTCTCTGACCTTGACCTAATATTCAACCCTTTCACCCCCAAGTAACTGGAATGGATTTTGATACGTTACTGTTGCAACCAATCCAATGGTCACAAAATCATTTTCAGACTATTCCATTTATGAAACGGGGGTGTTTTTGTTCTCATAAATATGAAAATTACTTGCAAAAAGTGCAGATCCGGATGAGATGGCTTGTTATGAGTCGGCTCCTCTCGATCTACACTGTTTGCATAAACCGCTATAGTGGGCTTTCGCGTTCAAAGGGTTAAACGTATTTCAGAATGTACTAGCTCGGCTGTCCTGAATGCCAATGGTATTTCCAGTAATTTGAGTGACCTTGACCTACATTAGCCGAATACGTACGGACTGATAACATATTGCTCTGCTCTATCGGGCATTGATCCGATACAAATATCTGGGTTACAACACATTGAAAACTAACGTTTAATTCATAATTGCTCATGCTGTAGCCTAAAATGTTACCTGATAAATAGAATATATTGCTAGTGTCTTTTGATATCAAGTTTATAAGGCAAGCCTCGGAATTCCTATGTGTTTCCTAGCCTTGCATGATAAACTTGATATCAAAAGACACTCACCTGGTAGTCTGTATGTATTTCAGATCTCAGACTCTGCACAGCTCAACTGTCCTGAACTTCGATGGTATCGCGGTAGACTGGGTCAACGTAACTTGTACTGGTGTGACCTTGACCTACATTGCAATTGTATTTCAGATCCTGCACAAGTCAACTGTCCTAAACCCCGATGGCATCGCGGTGGACTGGGTCGGCCGTAACTTGTACTGGTGTGATCGCAACACAGATACGGTGGAAGTGTCCCGTCTAGACGGCAAATATCGTAAAATTCTCGTCAAGGACAAGACGTTCCTACGCGAGCCGCGCGCGTTGGAGGTGTTCCCGAAACATGGGTATATGTTCCTCACCGACTGGGGCGATGAACCGCATATCAGTCGAATTTCCATGGACGGCGTCACACGGCAACATATCGTCACGGATGAAGTTGCGTGGCCGAACGCATTAACAATCGATTACGTCACCGAGAAGATATTCTGGGCAGATGCGAATTTCGATTACATCGCAATGGCGGATTTGGACGGTAAAAATCGGCATTCGATCATGAGCGAGGGGTTACCGCACACGTTTGCGTTAACGACATTTATGGATTATATATTTTGGACGGATTGGGAGACGAACGGCGTGTTCCGAGCGCAGAAATTCTCAGGAGAACATCGGACAAAGATCACCACGATGATTCACCGACCGATGGATCTTGTCGTCTACCACAGTTTACGGCAAACAAAACGTGAGTGAATCGAGTTTCTAACGCAGTCTATGATAGAGGATCTTACATGAGTGAGTCTATGATAGTATATATAGAGGATCTTACATGAGTGAGTCTATGATAGTATATATAGAGGATCTTACATGAGTTAGTCTATGATAGTATATATAGAGGATCTTACATGAGTGAGTATATGATAATATATATAGAGGATCTTACATGAGTGAGTCTAAGATAGTATGTGTAGAGGATCTTACATGAGTGAGTCTAAGATAGTATATATAGAGGATCTTATATGAGTGAGTATATGATAGTATATATAGAGGATCTTACATGAGTGAGTCTATGATAGTATATATAGAGGATCTTACATGAGTGAGTCTACGATAGTATATATAGAGGATTTCACATGAGTGAGTCTATGATAGTATATATAGAGGCTCTTACGTGAGTGAGTCTATTATAGTATATATAGTCTCTTACATGAGTGAGTCTATGATAGTATATATAGAGGATCTTACATGAGTGAGTCTATTATAATATATATAGAGGATCTTAGATGAGTGAGTCTATGATAGTATATATAGAGTCTCTTACATGAGTGAGTCTATGATATTATATATAGAGGATCTTACATGAGTGAGTCTAAGTATTTCAATAAATTGACCAATCAGTAGTTCAATCAATCAGTATTTCAAGCAATCAACCAATCAGTATATCAATCAACCAATCAATCAGTCTGACCATTTCAAAACGAAGGCTATAGTCACATTTGTCTCCTACAGCTGAGCAAGAATGGACTCGACCCTTAATCAATCAATCAATCAATCAACCAATCAGTATTTCAATCAATCAACCAATCAGTATTTCAATCAATCAAACGATCAGTATTTCAATCAATCAACCAATCAATCAGTCTGACCATTTCAAAATGAAGGCTATATTCACATTTGTCTGCTACAGCTGAGCAAGAATGGAATCAACCTTTAATCAATCAACCAATCAGTATTTCACTCAATCAACCAATCAGTATTTCAATCAATCAACCAATCAGTATTTCACTCAATCAACCAATCAGTAGTTCAATCAACCAATCAGTATAAACAATCAAAATCGTCCAATCACTAATCAATCAGTCTGACAATTTCAAAACGAAGGCTATAGTCACCTTTGTCTGCTACGGCTGTGCAAGAATGTGATCAACCCTTAATCAATCAATCACCCAATCAATATTTCAATCAATCAACCAATCAGTATTTCAATCAATCAGTCTGACAATTTCAAAACGAAGGCTATATTCACCTTTGTCTGCTACAGCTGAGCAAGAATGGACCCAAACCCTTAATCAGTCAATCAATCAATCAGTAAATCAATCAACCAATCAATCACAACCTGACCATTTCATTGAAGACGAACCCATGCAAAAACGAAGGTTATTGTCACCTTTGTCTCCTGTCCTTTGTCAATCAATCAATACAGTCACTACACTCAATATATCAATCAATCAATCAATCAATCAGTCTAACCGTTCCAGTGAAGACTAATCCGTATAACTGTATTCACATTTGCAGACAGAACCCGCAATTGAGCAAGCAGGCAGTAAATCAATATAGTGTTAACTGTATTGTCATTTTGAAATTTGCGGCGTACATCAGAAACATGTTTTCCGACCTATCATTTTCTGATATACGCCACAAATTTCAAAATTACAATACAGTTAACCTATTTCTAATGCATTCCTTTACTGTTTTGCTAAATTTAATATTGAATGCATGTTGAAATAATTTGCGACCGTTCATCAACAATGATATACCTGTAATGTATGACAATCAGATTGCGTGATATTTATAGAGTGCATTATAATCAATCAATAAATCAACCAACCAATCAGTACAATCAATCAATCAAACAATCAATACAAACATTCATTCAGTCAATCAATCAATCAATCAATCAACCAAACAATCAATCAATCAATCTAACCATTCCAGTGAAGATTTAACCTGTGATTGTAGTCACATTTGCAGACAGAAGCCCCAATCAATCAATCAGTCAATCAATTAACTAACCAATCAATCAACCAATCAATCTATTCCAGTGAAGACCAATCCGTGTACAAACAAAGGCTGCACTCACCTTTGCCTCCTGCGACCGAGTAAGAAGGGCGGTGTTGAGGCGGTGTGTGCCTGTCCGGAGAATCATCAGCTTGAAAAGGACTCAAAATCATGTAAACCTGACTGCACCAGGTACTGAAATGACCATAAAGTATTTCTTTAGACGAGCCATGTGTAAACTACACCAGTAGCCTATTTCACCAACATTGCAAAGTATACTTATCTAGCAAAGTATACTTTGAGGGAGAAATTTTCAATTTTAGGATAAATTTTTTATTTTTTATTATACTGAATTTATTACATTATCACAGCCAAAATTTGGCTGTGATAATGTAATAAATTCAGTATTATAATTATGCATACTTTTAATCATCAAATATATGCAGTTGTTAGTTCTATATGACATAATGCATTTCGGGGAAAATAAATGATTGCTCCCTCAAAGTATACTTTGCTAGAAAAGTATACTTTGCAATTTTGATGAAATCGACTACTGGTACTGAAATAACCATATTTAAGATGAGCCATGTCATTTTGTACCTTATAGGATTGGCGATTTTTCATCAAAATAGTTACAAAATTTACTATATTTTCCGTAGACTTGTAAACTACAGCAGATACTGAAATCACCATATATGAGACCAGCTATGTGCTTTTGTACCAATGAACATGTGCGATTTTTCATAAAAAATATTTACAAAGTTTACAATATTTTCCGAGGACGTGTAAACTGCACCAGGGGGCCGTTTCACTAAACTTCATACGGCTAAAATGTTCAACTAAAGTGCAAATTTAGAATCGTCTGGAAATTTCAATTGATGGATTTACATTTATTGAGCAGCCTATGCTCAATAAACGTAAATCCAATAATCGTTTACATGAAAACATTGTTAATGTGAAATTTACAGACTATCATAAGTTTGCACTTACGAACATTTTAGTCGTACAAAGTTTAGTGAAACGGCCCCCGAATACTGAAATGACCATATTAGAGGCGAGCCATGTGATTCTGTAAGTAAGAACATATGCGATCTCATGCAAAATATTTACAAAATTTATGTTTTTCATGAGTAACGACTCGAAAATGTGTAATCTGCACCAGGTACCGAAATAACCATATTTCAAACAAGCCATGTGATTTTGTGTGACAATAACTCGTAAAAAATATTGACAAAATTTACGATATTTTCCATAAAATCTCAATATCGACTCAAAGACTAGGTACTGAAATAACCATATTTGAGATAAGCCATGTGGTTTTGTAATTTAGAAGATGGGTGATTGATTTTTCCATGAAAAATATTTACTATCATAGCAAATGTGAAATTCTATTCCTCCCGTATATTTGAACTTATACCCCAATAGTTCCAGCACAAAAATATTTACACAATTCCCTAACATTTGATTGGCCCGTAGCAAGTCTCTGTCCAAAATTTATATCCCAGTAAAATCCCATGCTGAACTACTTTCCGTAACCGTCGGGCGCAGTTAAAATAATTCTTAAGAAAACGGAAAATAAACACATTTTCTTGATGAATTTATTTCAAATGCTGGAATTATAAGGAATGAATGGCCTTCGTCCATTATTCCCGCGACTTTTCCAAGTTTATACCCCGATAAATTCCACAAAAAGGCCATTCGTTCCTATAATAAATTCTCAAAGAATCACCCTCAGAAATTAAACAAATAACTCGCTGGTGTAATGCCATTTTGTGTTGAGCATGTAAATATAGTGCCAGTTGTGATCCCCTCGCTGATGGGCAAGAGGGGAAATATAGAGAATACCAGTAGCCGATTTCATCAACATTGCAAAGTATACTTATCTGGCAAAGTATACTTTGAGGGAGTAATCATTTATTTTTCCTGAAATGCATTATTTCATATAGAACTAACTACTGCATATATTTGATGACTTATTATACTGAATTTACTACATTATCACAGCCAATGGCTGTGATAATGTAATAAATTCAGTATAATAAAAATTAATAAATTTATTCTTAAAGGTACACCCACGCAGTAGGCACAAAATGTTCTTTATAGGAATTAAATAAGTGTCGCTATTCCACCAGTTATAATAAATACGAATGCCCGCTATACAGATATAATCATTTAGTAATATTTATATTACTGATAGTGACGCGCGGTGGTATCAGGCTATTTTCATATGCAAATGAGGCATGATATTTTTTAATTATTTATACTAATTAAATGAGTCGCCTGAACAAATAATATTTTCGACAGATTATAAAGTATGATCATTGCACATCAAAAAATAAATACAGAGATAAATAGTAATGTCTGTTAACATTTTAAGGAAACACGATTATCGCCCCTGATATCAGTGTGGAAATTTACGTTTGATATACAAAGTATAATGATGACAATTGTATCTTTGGGAAATGGTTAATGTTTATTTTACCCCAATAATGTCATATCTAACGAATGGACGAACAAAATATGCCTCCCTATATTATAACCTGGCACGTGGGCATGTACCTTTAAATTGAAAACTTCTCCCTCAAAGTATACTTTGCAATGTTGGTGAAATAGGCTACTGTCTTTCGATATCAAGTTTATCAGGCAAGGCTAGAAAACGCGTAGGAATTCCGAGGCTTGCCAAGGAATTCCTACCGTTTCCGAACCGAGCCTGATAAACTTGATATCGAAAGACAGTAGCCTGGTATTCTATTTATCAGGTAACGTTTTATGCTCGAAAAAGACCACAGATGACGTCGTTATCTATGGATAGAACGCGGACTTGTTTACGTTGTGTCATTACACTCACGTCATTCGGTAACGTCACGTGACGTCATCCGACCAATGGAACGTCAATATTCACTTCACTGTAACCCGGATGTTTGTATCAGGTCAATGCCTGATACAACAATATGTTATCAGTGCGTATTCAGCCAATACAGGGCAGGTTACCTGATAAAGCATTAGTCCATGTACGTACGTATGTACGTTCGTTTTGTAGCACCTTCATTTTTCAATAACTCATGAACCACTTCACCGATTTTGATAATATTTGGCCACAATGTGTGTGTAAGGGATGGTGCTTTCTTTTGCATACTAGCCACGTCCGACCGCCCAAGGTCAATCAATGTCACTGAGGACCTATCCTCAGCTTGTTTGTAAAGGAAATTTGTAAGACAAAAATGTTAATTTTTTTTTTTATTATTATCAAGGCTGCTAGTGCCACCCATATTCGACCACCCAAGGTCAAGGTCACTGAGGTGATACGCTTTGTTTAATGATGCCATTTATTGTTCCTCCATTACACCTGCAGCTCCCAGTTCCTGTGTGCGACTAGCTCCGAGTGTATTCCCAGGTGGTGGGAATGTGACAACCATACCGACTGTCCCGATGGCTCGGACGAACATGAAAACTGCAGTAAGTAACACATTGTATAGCCCGCAAACTGCAGTAAGTAAAACATTGTATAACCATACTGATTGTTACGATGGATTTGAAGAACCAAAACATTTCCGTAAGTAAAAAAGGGAATTTTTATTATTTCTCGTCAGACATATATGTTGTTGCCACTCAGTTGAACCGTCTCGTTGAGACGGTTCAACTGAGTGGTAACAAATATTTTCATTGAGAAATAAAGAAAATGTCGATAAATTTTTATACCCGTGTGCGAGTGTATTCCCAGGTGGTGGGTGTGTGACAACCATACGGACTATCACGATGGCTCGGACGAACCGAAAAACTGCAGTAAGTAAAAATCAGACGTACATGGTGTTACCACTCAGTTGTCGAGACGGTTCAAATGAGTGGTAACACTATATTCTTTAATTGAGAAATAAAGAAAATATAAAAAAAAAATAATACCTGTGCATCAGTTTCCAGCAAAAAATGGGTTAAAACCTTCAATTTACATATTTTGTAATATATGCAAATTACAGTAACTCGAGTATTATATAACCTTCATATTATGGTAAGTAAAACGTGTAAACATTGTATAACCATATACTGTCACGATGGCTCGGACGAACCGAAAAACTGCAGTAAGTTAAACATTTTATTCCTAGTAGAATTTTTTTTTTATTATTATTATTATTTCTCATCCAATGTATATGTTGTTACCACTCAGTTGAACCGTCTCGTCGAGACGGTTCAACTGAGTGGTAACAACATATACAGGTCATTCTCGTTATCTCGAAGTCAAATGGACTGATGAAAATATATCGACTTCGAGATAACAATTCGCCAAATTTCTCGAACAAAATCGCTTCAGAAATGCCTCTACTTTATTTCCGTTGTTTTCATAAATCGCTTGAGTTTATTTTAAGCTGTTTTCGTAATTAACAGACGATTTACTTATTGCTACACCGTTTAGTTCATTTTTCTGTTGAAAGAGATTTGATATCACATTAAGTTTAATTGATTAATTATGGTTTTAAGTGAACTGCTTTAACTGGTCATGCACAACTTTAAACGTATATTAGCGGCGGCGGTGTCTTTGGTTTCTATAGACGTGTGAAAAATTACCTGAGATAATCGCGCTGATTCAGACTGAATTTTCGCATCGACATATCAGAATACAAATGTGAAGGAAACATACTATCGGGACTCGATTTCCACTTCGACTAAACCGATATATCGACATATCCGATATCGAGTTATCAGGAGTAAAAAATCTATATGGGGAATTCTGCCGGGACCTGGGACGTATATCGAGATAAGCAGGTATGTCGAGATAAACGATATCGAGATAACGAGATTCAGCTGTACTTTCATTGAGAAATGAAGAAAATGTCGATAACTTTTGAATCAGTATGAAACCAGTCTGTAGTAAAATACATGTTTTGTATTAATACATTGCAGTAAGCAAAACATTGTATAGCCATTACAGAGTATACACCATTCTATCACTGCTAGGGATGGGTTGTGGCCTAGGGGTTAGAACACCTGACTTCAAAACTACGGTCATACAAAACTACGGTCATAGTATTATCTCTCGGAAAAACATGAATATTGGCTTAGTCTTCATCAAAAACATACAATGTGACCACTCATTTGAACCGTCTCACCGAGACGGTTCAAATGAGTGGTCACAATGTATACTTTCAAGAAGAAATAAAGAAACTAGGAGGAAAATTCCGCAAAACATTCATCCAAGTTCATGTGTATCCTTTACGACCCGACACTAATGAGTTCGTTAGGTAATGACATTCCTGTGTCCGTGCCACTGGTTGAGAAGTTTGCCGGATTTTCTCCAATCTGTTAGGGATGGGTTGTGGCCTAGGGGTTAGAACACCTGACTTCCAATCTGTTAGGGATGGGTTGTGGCCTAGGGGTTAGAACACCTGACTTCCAATCTGTTAGGGATGGGTTGTGGCCTAGGCGTTAGAACACCTGACTTTCAATAGTTAGGGATGGGTTGTGCCTAGGGGGTTAGAACACCTGACTTTCAATCTGTTAGGGATGGGTTGTGGCCGTAGGCGTGTAGAAAACATCTGACTTCCAATCTGTTAGGGATGCGTTGTGGCCTAGGGGTTAGAACACCTGAGTTCCAATCTGTTAGGGATGGGTTGTTGTGGTCTAGGGATTAGAACACCTGACTTCCAATCTGTTAGGGATGGGTTGTGGTCTAGGGGTTAGAACACCTGACTTCCAATCGGTTTGGGATGGGTTGTGGCCTAGGGGTTAGAACACCTGACTTCCAATCTGTTAGGGATGGGTTGTGGTCTAGGGGTTAGAACACCTGACTTCCAATCGGTTTGGGATGGGTTGTGGTCTAGGAGTTAGAACACCTGACTTCCAATCTGTTAGGGATGGGTTGTGGCCTAGGCGTTAGAACACCTGAGTTCCAATCCGGAACTACGTTCATTGTATTTCCATCCCCCTGGTCTTGTCAGATGAGACTTTAAACTGTGGTCCCGTCTCTATATGACCTTAGCTGTTGCTGGGACGTTAAACCCATTCACTCTCACTTTCAGCCACCTACTACTGCGTCCAGCCCGGGCTTTTCCAATGTGAGACGGCCAATAGCTCATCGCAGTGTATTCCGCCTGTCAGATTGTGTGATGGGACTGCTCAATGTGACGATGGTTCTGACGAGAAAAACTGTGGTACGTTATAATTGTATGCGGCTGTGACCTTATTTCAGATGACTACCTTTATCTGCCGACCACATCAGCAGCCGATTTCGTCAAACTTGCAAAGTATACTTATCTAACAACGTATACTTTGAGGGAGAATCATTTATTTTTCCCGATATGCATTATTTCATATAGAACTAATGACTGCATATATTTGATGATTAAAAGTATGCTGAATTATTATACTGAATTTATTACATTATCACAGCCAAAATCACTGTGATAATGTAATAAATTCAGTAAATAAAAATGAATAAACTTGAATTAAACATTTCTCCCTCAAAGTGTACTTTGCTAGATAAGTATACTTTGCAATGTTGGTGAAATCGGCTACAGGTTAATTGCCATTCACCACCACCATTAAACCAAACCCCTGTGAAATACATGATTCAACCCTGTCCTAAAACCTAAAATGGCCATAGCTGTTGACATCAGGCTCCAGATCAGGAATTAGTAATTGAGTATTTTCACTCCCATCATTTCTGAGGCAATTGGGTATTTCAATATTTTAATTGGGTAAAATAAAATCACACTACTGTTTACACATCAACAGACAGCAATTATTGAATAGTTTGCTTCGAAATGAAAACATGTCTTGGCATTTCATTAGAATTGTCTCCTTGGAGACAATTCTAATGAAAAACCAAGATGTGTTTTCATGGAAAATAAGAAAAATATTCTATACTTGTGGTATGTTTATCGTTTTCTGTGGCATGATAAAGCTACCACAAATTTGTTATTGCTTTTTGATACTCGCTACTTCTGATTTCAATTGGGTTTTTGGCAATTTTATTTGGATATTTACGCAAATACGCAGCTTATCTGGAGCTCTGTGACATGCCATTAAATGCCATTAAACGAACATAAAATGTTATTTCAGAGGACTATCGTTGCCTGCCACATCAGTTTAAATGACAAAGACATGCCTTTAACCTTTTCACCCCTAAGTAACTGGAATGGATTTTGATTTGTTTATTTTGCAACCAATCCATTCATCACAAAATGATTTTCAGACTCGTCCATTTATGAACATGGGGTGTTTTTGTTTGCAAAAATTACTTTAAAAAAGTGCAGACCCTGCAGCTAAAGCGGACTTTCGCGTTCAAAGTGTTAAACAAAGTAAACAAACCCGTGAATTACGTGATTCAACCCTATCCTAAAACATAAAATGGCCATAGCTGTTGATAGGCTATTAAACAACCATAGAACATTATTTCAGAGGTGTGGGTGGCAGGTGGGACCATGCGATGGTTAATTTAACAATCGGGGTTCACCCTTACAGGAATCTTGACTGGAGACCTGGTTTGGCCCTCACGTATGTCTTTGGCAATTTGTATGTGACAGTTGAATCTGGTTATACCCCTTATGTGAGTATTACGATTATTTGTAATACTATTTTAGGGGAAGGGGCCAAGTGACTTTGGTGTGGTATGCAGGGATTCCGCTGGGGAAAAAAAAAATCGTGATTTTTTTTCGAAAATTGTAATTTGTTTATTTTTATCGCCAATTGCGAAAGTGGTGATCGCCAGCGGAATCCCTGGGTATGGATTATGTGAATAATATGATTATTTGTATTACTTTTAGCGGAAGGGGCCAAGTGACTTTGGTGTAATATGGACCTGGCACAAGGTCAGGTTATTCTAATTTCAGGGCTGAGTATATTTTTTTATCCCGTCAACACAGTGCGTATGTGCCGTGAAACACGGTTTTGATATCCTGTCAATACGACCTAACCACTGCATATGAATATGTGCGGTGACTGGGGTTATTTTTTTTGCATTTTAAAGCCATTTGTAGGTGTTGACGGGATAAATAGAATAGTAGGTTAGTGCCGTGAATGGGAAAAATATCTGGCGCGGCTCGGAAACGGGATGTGCTCGGCAGAGCCTCGCCCATCCCGTTTCCTGAGCCTTGCCAGATATTTTTTCCTATTCACGGCACTAACCTACTTTTCTATATTTCTCAAAGTAAATATTCCGTCCTGATTTTGGGATTTTCCCACCAATACAGCAGGCTGAATACAGAATTGAACCCGTTGGTCTGGCCTTACATGACCTTAACTGTTGATAGGCCTTTTAACACCAATAAACAAACAATCAAACAAATATTTCAGACGACTATCATTGCCTGCCGCACCAGTTTAAATGCCACCATGACAAAAAATGTATCCCGGACACCCAGAAATGTGACGGTCAACCGCATTGCAGTGACGGGGAAGACGAACAAGACTGTAGTATGTATTTAAATACAGACAAACCTGTGAGTGGGTGGTAGGTGGGAGCACGCGATGGGTAATTTAACGATCGGGGTTCATCCTTACCGTAATTCCGACTGGAGACCAGTAGCCGATTTCATCAACATTGCAAAGTATACTTTTCTAGCAAAGTATACTTTGAGGGAGAAATTTTCAATTTTAGGATAAATTTATTAATTTTATTATACTGAATTTATTACATTATCACAGCCATTTTGACTGTGATAATGTAATAAATTAAGTATAATAATTCTGCATACTTTTAATCATCAAATATATGCAGTAGTTAGTTCTGTATGAAATTCATTTTGGGAAAAGTAAATGATTACTCCCTAGAAAAGTATGCTTTGCAATTTTGATGAAATCGGCTACTGGTTTGGCCCTCACATAGGTCTTTGGCATTTTGTATGTGACAGTTGAATCTGGTTATACCCCTTATGTGAGTATTACGATTATTCGTAATCCTACTTTAGGGGAAGGGGCCAAGTGACTTTGCTGTGGTATGGACCTGGCACCAGGTCAGGTTATTCTAATTTCAGGGCTGAATATTGTTCTCGATGTAAATATTCCATTCTGATTTTGGGATTTTCCCCCCAATGCAGCAGGTTAAAACGGGATCGAACCCGTTTGCCCGGCCTTACATGACCTTAGCTGTTGATAGGCCGTTAAACACCAATAAACAAACAAACAAACAAACAAACCTGTGAATAAAGGCCAGCCATGGGTGGAGAAAAACTGCCCTTTGTTCACAGGTGGTCTTTGTTTACAAGTTCATTATGTAGTAATTTAATAATTTGGAAAACTAAAGCGTGGCTGCTATAGACAGGTAATTGCTATTCGGAAGTGGCCTTTAGAACAGGTTTGAATGTTCATTCATCTTGTCCCTATATATAGTGTACCAAGCCTCGGAATTCCTGATAAACTTGATATCAAAAGACACTAGACTGGTATTTTATTTATCAACACAGAAATGTTTTTTACTCTCATTGATCAATCAATCAATTATCTGCAGAGGAAGAAGAGCGTCAGCTGAATAAGTTCAAGTGTAATCTATCATTCAATCAACCAATCAGTCAATCAATTATTCAATCAGTCTACCAACTAATCAAAGCAACTATTCTATCATTCAACCAATCAACCAATTCATTCAATCAGTCAATCAATTAATCAACCAAATCAATTAAATAATCGACCAATTCATCCAATCAGTCAGATAAATCAGTCAACCAATTAATTGATCCATCAATCAATTAACGATCAACCAATCAATCAACAGAGGATGAAAAGTGCCAAGCGAGCCAATTCAAGTGCCGTAACTCGACAAAGTGCATACCATACCTCTGGCAATGTGATGGAGAAAATGATTGTGGCAACAACGATGACGAACACCCTGATATTTGCCAGAACCGCAAGTGCCTCCGGGACTATCTGAAATGCGAGACGTCAGGGAAATGCATCCCAAAGGCCTGGGAGTGCGATGGGGAGTATGATTGTGGAAAGAACGATACGAGCGATGAAAAGGCGAAGTGTTGTAAGTTTGTGTAAACGCATTTTCAGTTTTGCATTGAAGTTTCATCTCCCATAGATTTAAATGCAAGACCGACATTGATTGTGTGAAGAACGATACGAGCGATGAAAAGGCAAAGTGTTTTAAGTTCACTAACAGAGCTCCAGATAAGCTTCGTATTTGCGTAAATACCCAATTAAAATTGCCAAAAACCCAATTGAAATCAGAAGTAGCGAGTATCAAAAAGCAATAACAAATTTGTGGTACCTTTATCATGCTACAGAAAACAATAAACAGACCACAAGTGTAGCATATTTTTGTCGAGCCCGCTTGAGGAAAATGAGACATAGTGATCACAATGACGTCCGGGTGTCCGTCCGTCCGTCCGAAATCTGCGTTAAAGTTTTTAAATACCTTATATCTCTGCAGTCCTAAGTCACATTGACTTGAAACTTCATATGCTTATTAGTCGTGATCCATATATTCATGCTGTATCCCACTCATGCGGCCCCTATCCCCAAGGTCAAGGTGAAATGACTTAGAAGTTTGTGTTCTGAAATCTGCGTTCAAGTTTTTAAATACCTTATATCTCTGCAGTTCGAAGTCACATTGACTTGAAACTTCATATGCTTATTAGTCATGATCCATATATTCATGCTGTATCCCACTCATGCGGCCCCTGTGCCCAAGGTCAAGGTCAAATGACTTTGAAGTTTGCGTTCCGAAATCTGCGTTAAAGTTTTTAAATACCTTATATCTCTGCAGTCCTAAGTCACATTGACTTGAAACTTCATATGCTTATTAGTCTTCATCCATATATTCATGCTGTGTCCCACTCATGCGGCCCCTGTGCCCCTATGTCAAGGTCAAATGACTTAGAAGTTTGCGTTAAAGTTTCTGTCAAAAAATTTGCGTTAAAAGTTTTCACATACCTACTATCTCTGTAACCGTAAGTCAGATTTGCTTGAAACTTTGTATGCTTATTGGGCATCAAGCTTCAAATAAATACACTCTTGAGACCATCAAATGCCTCGGCGGGCTCGACATGCAGGCCGCGGCCATCCTCGTTCTTATTTTCCATCAAAACAGATCTTGGTATTTCATTAGAATTGTCTCCAAGGAGACAATTCTAATGAAATGCCAAGACATGTTTTCATTTGGAAGCAAACTATTCAATAATTGCTGTCTGTTGATGTGTAAACAATAGTGTGATTTTATTTTACCCAATTAAAATATTGAAATACCCAATTGCTTCAGATATGATGGAGTGAAAATACTCAATTACTAATTCCTTATCTGGAGCCCTGATCTAATACAGCGGACCCCATTGTGTTTAATTTAGATGGGTTTTAATATAAGAATGAATGGCCTTTTTGTGGAATTTATCGGGGTATAAACTTGGAAAAGTCGCGGGAATACTGGACGAAGGCCGGAAGGCCTCGTCCAATATTCCCGCGACTTTTCCAAGTTTATATCCCCGATAAATTCCACAAAAAGGCCATTTATTCCTTATAATTCCAGCATTTGAAATAAATTCATGAAGAAAATGTGTTTATTTTGACAGACGGCAGCCATTTGTTTACATTGACAACACTGACACCTGTAGAAAGTAGTTTGGCGTAGCAGTTTACTGGGATATAAATTTTGGACCGAGACTTGCTACGGGCCAATCAAATGTTAGGGAATTGTGTAAATATTTTTGTGCTGGAATTATTGTAATTTATTTCATTGTCATGTCTGTTCATGACTGAAAGTGACATAAATTGGTCGTCGAATGCTTAATTACAGTGGAACCCCTCGAAACCAGATACCCTGCAATGAAGTCAACGGGAATTGAAATATTCTTTCAACAGTAATTTACAATGACTGTGTTTAAATTGACATCTTGAAATGTTTCAATCCGTTATCTATATATGACCGTAGCTGCTGGGACGTAACCTATTCACTTTCACTTACAGCGAACGTGACATGTGACCCGACATACAAGAAGTGTAGCAACAGCCACTGTATCCCGGGGCGATGGTGGTGTGACAACGACAGCGACTGCGCTGATGGCTCCGACGAGCTCAACTGTCGTAAGTTTCGTCACGGGATACCATCCCCCACTGCTCCAGATAAGCCGGGTATTTGTGTAAATACCCAATTAAAATTGCCAAAAACCATTTTTCCCATGAAAACAAATCTTGGTATAAACATGTTTTCATTTAGAAGCAAACTATTCAATAATAGACATGTTTTCATTTAGAAGCAAACTATTCAATAATTGCTGTCTGCTGATATGTAAACAACAGCAGTGTGATACCCAATGACTAATTCCTTATCTGGAGCTCTGCTATCCCCAGTAGTAGACTTTGAGGGAGAAATTTTCAATTTTATGATAAATTTATTATTTTTTATTATACTGAATTTATTACATTATCACAGCCAATTTGGCTGTGATAATGTAATAAATTCAGTATAATAATTCTGCATACTTTTAATCATGAAATATATGCATTTGTTAGTTCTATATGAAATAATGCATTTCAGGAAAAATAAATGATTACTCCCTCAAAGTATACTTTGCTAGTAAAGTATACTTTGCAATGTTGATGAAATAGGCTACTGATCTTTAGCCCATCATCTCCCATCATGCCGATGCAAAAATATCTTAGTGCGCAAAAATTGTTTTGCGAAAAAAAAAAAAAAAAGAATCTCAATTATGCACAGTATCTTTGCCGTTTGAAGGAAAATGTCTAACAAAAGTAGTTTTTCATCCTATGTTGCCCAGTAGCCTATTTCACCAACATTGCATATGAATCACATAACTTTATCAGCAAATGCATTCAACAACTAGTAAGAGAGAACGGGGATAATGTTACGGATCAGTTTGAAATTCTAGAAGAAGCTAAGCTATTTTACTAAACACTACATTCAGAAAAAGATACAGAAAAGGACTTTGATCTAAATGCTGAACTAAACTTTCCAAATATTCCAAAACTAACCACAGAAGAAGCACATAAGTTAGATGGTATGCTGACTTACATTCAATTGACACAGCAACTAAAAAGGATGAAAAATAATACGAGTCCAGGGGCCCGTTTCACTAAAATTCTTACGACTAAAATGTTCGTAAGTGCAAACTTATGATTGTCTGTAAATTTCACATTAATAATGTTTTATTGTAAACAATTTTGGATTTACATTTATTGAGCATAGGCTGCATATGCAGCCTATGCTCAATAAATGTAAATCCATCAATTGAAATTTACAGACGATCCTAAATTTACACTTACAAACATTTTAGTTGTAAGAAGTTTAGTGAAACAGGCCCCAGGATCAGACGGATTTAGTGCAGATTTTTTCAAAGTCTTCTGGAAAGACTTAGGCCATTTTGTTGTAAGAGCTATAAACTACGGTTACTGTCATGATAAACTATCCACAACACAAACTGAAGGAATAATTACATGCCTACCCAAAGGAGATAAAAGCAGATTTCATATGAAAAACTATCGACCTATTTCATTATTGAATACAGTGTATAAAATAGCTTCAGGTGCAATCGCAAATAGAATAAAAGGGGTGCTAAATAAATTAATTCATAACGATCAGACAGGTTTTGTAGCAGGCCGTTATATGGGAGAAAATACACGACTGGTCTATGATATACTGCAGTACACAGCAGATAATGATATACCAGGGCTACTATAGGAATGAATGGCATTTTTGTGGAATTTATCGGGGTATAAACTTGGAAAAGTCGCGGGAATACTGGACGAAGGCCGGAAGGCCTCGTCCAGTATTCCCGTGACTTTTCCAAGTTTATATCCCCGATAAATTCCACAAAAAGGCCATTCATTCCTTATAATTCCAGCATTTGAAATAAATTCATCAAGAAAATGTGTTTATTTTCCGTTTTCTTAAGAATTATTTTAACTGCGCCTCACGGTTACGGAAAGTAGTTCGGCATATGGGAGTTTACTGGGATATAAATTTTGGACAGAGACTTGCTACGGGCCAATCAAATGTTGGGGAATTGTGTAAATATTTTTGTGCTGGAATTATTATTGCTTATTGATTTTGAAAAAGCATTTGACTCGGTTTCGTGGAATTTCATCAGGAACACACTATCTTTTTTCCAATTTGGGAACATTAAGAAAATGGGTAGATGTCTTATACAGAAACTCGAAACTAGCAGTACTTCAGTGTGGCCACCTCTCTTCCTTTTTTAGCTTGACTATTCGAAGAATAAGTAGAGCTTATGTTGTCACGTCGGCGTCGGCGTCGGCGTCGGCATCACCGTCACGTCACGCCTTGGTTAAGGTTTTTAGTCAAGCTTGTATATGGAATATTACTGGCCCTACACCCACCATACTTGGACAACTTCATCTCCTAGTGATGTACATCAATAACCCCTGATCTATATTTGACCTTGACCTACATTTCCTCTTGAATTACTTGGTTAATTCCCCTTGGTTAGGTTTTTAGTCAACCTTGGTTAAGGTTTTTAGTCAAGCTTGTATATGCAATACTACTGGCCCTACACCCACCATACTTGGACAACTTCATCTCCTAGTGATGCACATCAATAACCCCTGATCTATATTTGACCTTGACCTACATTTCCTCTTGAATTACTAACTTAATTCCCCTTGGTTAAGGTTTTTAGTCAACCTTGGTTAAGGTTTTTTTTCAAGCTTGTACATTGAATACTATTGTGCATCCAGACACCATACTTCGACAACCTTTTCTCATAGGTATGTACATCAATAACCCCTGATCTATATTTGACCTTGACCTACATTTCCTCTTCAATTACTTACTTAATTCATTTTGGTTAAGGTTTTTAGTCAACCTTCTATATGGAATACTACTGGCCCTACACCCACCATACTTGGACAACTTCATCTCCTAGTGATGTACATCAACAACCCCTGATCTATATTTGACCTTGACCTACATTTCCTCTTGAATTACTTACTTAATTCTCCTTGGTCAACGTTTTTAGTCAAGCTTGCAAATGGAATACTCCTGGCCCTACACCAACCATACTTGGACAACTTCATCTCCTAGTGATGTACATCAACAACCCCTGATCTATATTTGACCTTGACCTACATTTCCTCTTGAATTACTTACTTAATTCTCTTTGGTTAAGGTTTTTAGTCAAGCTTGTAGATGGAATACTCATGGCCATACACCAACCATACTTGGACAACTTCATCTCCTAGTGATGTACATCAATAATCCCTGACCTATATTTGACCTTGACCTACTTTTAACCTTGAATTACTTAGTTATTTCCCCTTGGGTAAGGTTTTTGGTCAAGCTTGTATATGGAATACTCCTGGCCCTACACCAACCATACTTGGACAACTTCATCTCCTAGTGATGTACATCAACAACCCCTGACCTATATTTGACCTTGACCTACATTTAACCTTGAATTACTTAGTTAATTCCCCTTGGTTAAGGTTTTTACTCAACCTTGATTAAGCTTTTTACTCAAGCTTGTACATGGAATACGATTGTGCATACAGACACCATACTTGGACAACCTTTTGTCATAGTGATGTACATCAATAACCCCTGATCTATATTTGACCTTGACCTTCATTTCCTCTTGAATTACTTACTTAATTCTCTTTGGTTAAGGTTTTTAGTCAAGCTTGTAGATGGAATACTCATGGCCCTACACCAACCATACTGGGACAACTTCATCTCCTAGTGATGTACATCAACAACCCCTGACCTACATTTAACCTTAAATTACTTACTTAATTCCCCTTGGTTAAGGTTTTTGTCGCGCCCGCTTGTGGAAAGCGCGATATAGTCGGCACTTTGGCGTACGTACGTACGTACGTACGTACGTACGTTCGTTCGTACGTACGTGTGTCCGGTTAAAGTTTTTTTGGTTAAACTTTTTGGTTAAGTTCTTTGGTTGTTTTTGGTTAAGTTTTTTGGTTAAGTACCCCCCTCCCTTGCGGCCGCTGTGCCCAATGTCAAGGTCAAATTACTTTGAAGTTTTTGGTTATTTTTTGGTTAAGTTTTTTGGTTAAGTTTTTTGGTTAAGTTTTTTGGTTAAATTTTTTCGTTATACTATATCTCTGCAACTGCTTTGCCCATTACCTTGAAACTTCATATGGGTGTTTATCATCATCTATATTTTCATTCTACCCCCCTCCCGTGCGGCCCCTGTGCCCAATGTCAAGGTCAAATTACTTTGAAGTTTTTGGTTAAGTTCTTTGGTTAAAGTTTTTTGGTTAAGTTTTTTGGTTAAAGTTTTTGGTTAAGTTTTTTGGTTAAAGTTTTTCGTTATACTATATCTCTGCAACTGCTTTGCCTATTACCTTGGAACTTCACATGGGTGTTTATCATCATCTATATTTTAATTCTACCCCCCTCCCATGCGGCCCCTTTGCCCAATGTCAAGGTCAAATTACTTTGAAGTTTTTGGTTAAGTTTTTTGGTTAAAGTTTTTGGTTATGTTTTTTAGTTAAAGTTTTTCGTTATACTATATCTCTGCAACTGTTTTGCCCATTACCTTGAAAACTTCACATGGGTGTTTATCATCATCTATATTTTCATTCTACCCCCCTCCCATGCGGCCCCTGTGCCCAATGTCGAGGTCAAATTACTTTGAAGTTTTTGGTTAAAATTTTTTGGTTAAAAGTTTTTGGTTAAGTTTTTTGGTTAAGTTTTTTGGTTAAAGTTTTTGGTTAAGTTTTTTGGTTAAAAGTTTTTGGTTAAGTTTTTTGGTTAAGTTTTTTGGTTAAAGTTTTTGGTTAAGTTTTTTGGTGAAAGTTTTTTGTTATACTATATCTCTGCAACTGCTTTGCCCATTACCTTGAAAACTTCACATGGGTGTTTATCATCATCTATATTTTCATTCTACCCCCCTTCCGTGCGGCCCCTGTGCCCAATGTCAAGGTCAAATTACTTTGAGGAAAGCGCGATATAGTCGGCACTTTGTCGTACGTACGTATGTACGTACGTACGTGTGTCCGGTTAAAGTTTTTGCTTAAGTTTTTTGGTTAAAGTTTTTCGTTATACTATATCTTTTTTTTTAGTGTCCATGCCTCGCCACAAGGCGCGACATGCAGGCCTCGGCCATCTAGTTACTCAACCTTGGTTAAGGTTTTTAGTCAAGCTTGTAGATGGAATACTATTGTGCATACAGACACCATACTTGGATAACTTTTTCTCATAGGGATGTACATCAATAACCCCTGACCTTTATTTTACCGTCACCTACATTTAACCTTCAATTACTTGGTTAATGTTTATAGTCAAGCTTGCTTATGGAATACTTCTGGGCCTACATCAACCATACTTGGACAACTTCATCTCCTTATGATGTACATCAATAATCCCTGACCTATATTTGACCTTGACCTACCTTTATCCTTGGATTACTTAGTTATCTCCCCTTGGTTACGGTTTTTAGTCAAGCTTGTATATGGAATACTCCTGGGCCTACAGCAACCATACTTGGAAAACTTTATCTCCTAGTGACGTACATCAATAATCCCTTGGTTAATGTTTTTAGTCAACCGTGGTTAAGGTTTTTATGCAGGCCGCAGCCACCTTCTTTGTCAAGCTATGTGTACATCGACAACCCTCGTAGTCGAGCTATGCTGTTCTCCTACAGCTCTTGTTAATGTCGGGTCGTGGGTGTAGACAAGGAGATCCTCTATCACCTTACATATTCATTCTATGTGCAGAAATATTAGCGATCAGAATACGAAATAATAGTCACATTAAGGGAATTATGGTAAATAATACAGAAATCAAACTTTCAAGCTTCGCAGACGACACTTCACTCGCACTAGATGGCAGTGAATCCTCATTGAATAATACATTAAAGGAAATTAAAAAAAATGGAAACATATCTGGATTGAATGTAAACTTTGAGAAGACACATGTTATATGGATCGGTAAAAAGAAATTCAGCTCTGACACAATTAAAACAAAATTTAAAATAGCCTGGGGACAAACTGACTTCAAACTTCTGGGCATACATTTCCATGTTGATTTGAATAAAATGATGGACCTTAACTTTAACCCGAAAATAATCAAACTTCAAAAATCAATTAACCACTGGAAACGTAGAATACTTACACCATTAATTGGTAGACTTACAGTAATTAAAACCTTATTAGTACCAACATTAAACCACATGTTCATATCATTACCAAACCCAAATGACAAAATTCTAAAGAAAATAAATAGCATGTTATAGGAGTTCTTATGGCTAGGCCCTGCAAGAATTAAAAGTTCAGTAGTTACAAAAAGCTATATAGAAGGAGGACTAAGAATGATAAATCTTTCCATGGGAACAAAATATATTGAAGAAAAGTATGTAAACAATAATCCATTTTGGAAAGATGTTTTTAGAGCATATACAGAATTAAACTCAAAAACAGATTTAACAAACCAAGATAATTTATTAGCCAACAGTCTTTTTTACAACACAAACATCAAAATGGGTGGCACAACAATTTATTTCAAAAATTTATATGAAAAAGGAATTAGATTCATAAATGACATGTTAGATGGAGACAATAAGATTTTTACATTGGAACAGTTTAAACAGAATACAGGCATAAACATTAATTATCTTCATTACCACGGTCTGTCATCTTCATTGAAATCACTATTCCAAAAACATCAAATATTAATAACACAAAAGTTAGAACAACCTATTATACCAGCACCTTTGAGAACAATTCTAAGATCATGCAAGGGGTCTAAGGACATGTATAGTATACTAAACAAAAACACAGAAACACCTACCGGCAAACAAAAATGGAATGCTATATACGAATTTCAGAGCTGCCAACTGTTACGATTTTTCCGTATTTGTTCCGGAAAATACGTTAGAAATACGGAAGTACGGACAACAATTAAAAAGTACGATTTTTAAAAAAATTAGCACGGGAATACAATGTATCTGGAAATAATAATTTCGTTTCACATTTCTGCCAATAAATCCTATTTTTAGCTCACCTGAGCAAAGCTCATGTGAGCTATTGTTACCGCAATGTGTCCGTCGTCAGTCGTCCGTCGTCGTCGTCCGTGAACATTTTCAAACGTCTTCTCCTTGGTAACCATTGGGTCTATAGTCACCAAACTTCATGGTGATGGTCCTTAGGTAGGGGGATTACAAAATTGTTAAAATGACGTCATTACGTAATCCAAGATGGCCGCCGTCTAAAAATAGCACAAATTCTTAAAAAATCTTCTTCTCAAGAACCGCCAATCAGATTTTGACAAAACTTGGTAGGAATGATCGATGTACATTGCTCTTTCAAAGTTGTTAAAATGGTGACCCTGGGGTCAAAAATGGGCATGGCCCGTGGGGTCAAATTGGGATCAAATTTTATTTTTGACTGAATATGGTCAGATCACTCTGGTGCATTTTTTGTCGAAATCGGATTGTTATGTCATCCAAGATGGCCGCCGAAAGGTCAAAAGGTTGTTCTTTTATTGAGACTTCAAAATTCGTCTTCACATGAACCACTTGGCCCATGGTAGCCAAACTTAAAAGTTATGGTCCATGGGTGAAGCCTTTTCAGATTTGTTAAAATGGAGGTCATCGCTAATCCAAGATGGCCGCCGTCTAAAAATAGCATAAATTCTTAAAAAATCTTCTCATGAACCGCTATCCGGATTTCGACTAAACTTTGTAGAAATAAGTTGTTAAAATGGTGACCCCGGGGTAAAAAATGGGCGTGGCCCGTGGGGTCAAATTGGGGTCAAATTTTATTTGTGACCGAATATGGTCATGTTATATATCAAATCGAAGGTATCAATGAGGCGATCACTCTGGTACATTTTTTGTCGAAATCTGATTGTTATGTCATCCAAGATGGCCGCCGAAATGTCAAAAGGTCGTTCTTTTATTAGAGATTTCAAAATTCTTCTTCACATGAACCTCTTGGCCCATGGTAGCCAAACTTAAAAGTTATGGTCCATGGGTGAAGCCTTTTCAGATTTGTTAATATGGAGGTCATCGCTAATTCAAGATGGCCACCGTCTAAAAATAGCATAAATTTTTAAAAAATCTTCTCATGAACCGCTAGCCGGTTTTCGACGAAACTTGGTAGGAATAATCGATGTACAATGCTATTTTCTTTCAAAATTGTTAAATGCTCTTTCAAAGTTGTTAAAATGGTGACCCAGAGGTCAAAAATGGGCATGGCCCGTGGGGTCAAATTGAGGTCAAATTTTATTTTTGACTGAATATGGTAATTTCATATATCAAATTGAAGGTATCAATGAGGCGATCACTCTGGTGCATTTTTTGTCGAAATCGGATTGTTATGTCATCCAAGATGGCCGCCGAAAGGTCAAAAGGTTGTTCTTTTATTAGACTTCAAAATTCGTCTTCACATGAACCACTTGGCCTATGGTAGCCAAACTTAAAAGTTATGGTCCATGGGTGACGCCTTTTCAGATTTGTTAAAATGGAGGTCATCGCTAATCCAAGATGGCCGCCGTCTAAAAATAGCATAAATTCTTAAAAAATCTTCTCATGAACCGCTAGCCGGATTTCGACGAAACTTGGTAGGAATGATCGATTTACAATGCTCTTTCAAAATTGTGAAAATGGTGACCCCGGGTTCAAAAATGGGCGTGGCCCGTGGTGTCAAATTGGGGTCAAATGAGGCGATTGCTCTGGTGCAATATTTGGCAGAATCGGATGATTATGTCATCCATGATGGCCACCAAAAGGTCCATTTATTCAAGATTTTGAACGTCTTTTTCTCAGGAACCACAAGGCCGATGCTGGCCAAACTTCATAGGAAGTTAAGATCCTTGGGTGAAGCATTTTCAGATTTGGTAAAATGAGAGTCATCGCTTAATCCAAGATGACCGCCATCTAACAATAGCACAATTTTTTTAAAACCTGAACTCAATGTCACATTCTCCTCTGGTGTTCATGGAGTCAGGTGAGCGAATTAGGGCCATCATGGCCCTCATGTTTTAATAACACGTGTAAGTTTTTTATTAAAAATTCAGGTCTCATTAATGACGATTCTAATGTACCACTCAACCATGAAGTCTTAGTAGAACAGTGATTTCTACCCAGTACTGCAAGAGCAAAAGAGGGTGAATATCTGTAATTGTAAATTTTGTATTTGTATCCGACTATTACATGTATATTATGTACGGTTTGTGGGGGATGGCCCCGACCCACCACAAACCTATTATGGGGAAAATAAATATTTTCAAACCTGAAAAAAAAAACAAAAAAAACAAAAAAAACATTGCATATGCAGCCTATGCTCAATAAATGTAAATCTAATAATTGTTTACAAGAAAACATTGTTAATGTGAAATTTACAGATTATCATAATTTCGCACTTACGAACATTTTCGTTGTACAAACTTTAGTGAAACGGCCCCCTGATATTATATCCATTCCAGCTGTCGAAAACTGTACGTCGGCCCAGTTTGCATGCGGTGATAATAAGTGTGTGTCACTATCGGCGCGATGTAACGGCAAATTAGACTGTTTTGACAACTCCGACGAACTTAACTGCACACACGGTATGTATGAATAGACACGCACACATTTAACCCTTTCATCCCTAAGTAACTGGAATGGATTTTGATATGTTAATTTTTCAACCAATCCAACTGTCACAAAATGACTTTCAGACTTGTCCATTTATCAAATCAATTCTCATTATGAATTTGCTAAACTGACCGAAATCACCTGGATAAAATAGGGGAATGTTACTGTTTTAAGAAGCAAATTTCTTAATATGATAACCAGGAACCCACTTTTCCGATGTTTCGGCACAAGGCCTTTATCAAGGAATTAGTTTCTTCTGAACGCTAAGTGGCATCCATTTTAGATTTCACAATCATTGTGAAATCTAAAATGGATGCCACTTAGCGTTTAGTACAAACTAAGTCCTTAATAAAGGCCTTGTGCCGAAACGTTGGGAAAGTGGGCTCCTGTTTTTTGCAGAATTGTTAAACATTATAGGAATGGATGGCCTTTTTGTGGAATTTATCGGGGTATGAACTTTGAACAGTCGCGGGAATACTGGACAAAGGCCGGAAGGCCTCGTCCAGTATTCCCGCGACTTTTCCAAGTTTACATCCCCGATAAATTCCACAAAAAGGCCATTCATTCCTTCATTCATTCATTCGAAGAAACGGGTGGCATATAGTGTTTGGACCGACCGTACATATTGTACTTCACTGATCAAACCCAAATACCCGACAAGTACATGCAGGAGACATAAGAAAATGAGAGCAAGTTAGTATAGGGGAGATGAACACCTTTAGCATTGTTTGCACCCCACAAATAGCACTAAAAAAAACACAAAATACTTGGCCAAAAACCCCACATGCAACAAACCCCACAACGTCACTTCAGGGAGTCCGTCCGTCCGTCCGTCCGTCCGTCCGTCTGTCCATCTGTCTGTCTGTCCGTCTGTCACACTTTTCGGTTAACCACTTTGTCACAGTTTCTCAAATATGCTGCAGATGGCATCTGCGTTCGACAGACGCATTTCTTGTTAAAAATGCTGTGGCCACCCTGAATGAATGTCGTCATGGTAACTTTGCAGTGAATTTGTTTATCAAAATTCTGTGGCCACCCTGAATGAATGTCGTCATGGTAACGTTGCAGTGAATTTGTTTATCAAAATTCCGTGGCCACCGTGAATGAACATCGTCATGGTAACATTGCAGAGATCCAGTGTTCGGAGCAAGAGTTCCAGTGTAAGTTGACGGCCACGTGTATCCCTGGCTCATGGAAATGTGACAACGACGAGGATTGTATGGACGGGTCGGACGAAGTCGGTTGCCCAGGTATTCTAACTTGCAACACATAAATTATTTATTATTTTTAGCATTTATTGGGGTATAAAATGTTAAGTCCAAAAGTTTGACTTTAAAAGTTTATATTCCCGAGCTGCCAAGGTATACTACCGGTAACTTGCCACGACTGTAATAACCATTTATTTGAACACCATTTATTTGGGGAAACAACATATCGTTTCCCGAACCAAATTGTGTCCGAATATTTAGGGTTACTATGGTTGCACCACAAATCTTTCTTCTTTTTTTTCTTTCGAGAATTTACTGGGGTATAAACTTTTAAAAGTCCAACTAAAAGTTTTTTTTGACGATAAATTCTAAAAAAAATCATGTATGCTCCTTATTACGCCAACTAGTTTGTCCATTTTTGTATTTCAAAGAGATTAAAATGATTAGCCTCAGGGATTAGTTAACTCTTTGCATGCTAGCCGTGAAAATATCCGCCAAACAAATTAGGAGTATATTTTTTATTTCTCTCTGTTAATATGTCATGGAATTTCATTAGAATTGAGTCCTGAGGACTCAATTCTAATGAAATTCCAAGACATATTCATGATATTTACATGGAGAAATAAAAGAAAATATGATGATTTTTGTCCGCTATTTTCAAACTATTTATAGCCCACAAGTTTCCCAGCATGCAAAGAGTTAAACCATCAACATGGCTGCCATGGTATAGTAACTTGCCCCACAAAAAATACACTATTAACCCATTTCGTGGTGAGGATACGCCATTTTGTTTGTGTAAAATCCTAAATATTTTCTTTATATGAGCTCAGAAATATATGTCGTGACCACCATTTGAACCGTCTCGTCGAGACGGTTCAAATGAGTGGTCACAACATATACTGTCATTGAGAAATAAATAACGAAAATAAAAATGAACTATGTAAAACAAATTCATACACGTAAAATTGTATTCTGTATGTAATGGGTTAAATACATAAATTACAGAAAGCTGTAATGATGGGGAGTTCCGCTGCGCAAACTCATCGTGTGTGTCCGTCTTGTGGAGGTGTGATGGAGAGAGCGACTGTAAGGACGGGTCCGACGAGACAGAATGCGGTAAGTTTTATCCGCTAATTCGCTGTGCCCATTCGGTAATTCGCTGTGCATTGACTGAATACACAATGAAGATCAGCGACTGTAAGAGATGGACGAAACAGAATGTGGTAAGTTTATCCGGTAATTTGTTGTGCTTTGACAAGATAAGCGACTGTACGGACGGGTAGGATGAGACAGACTATGGTAAGTTTTATTCGGTAATTCGCTGTGCATTGACAGAATACACAATGAAGATAAGTGACTGTAAGAACGGGTCAGACGGGTCAGAATATGGTAGGTTTTATTCGGTAATTCGTTGTGCTTTGTGACAGAATACACAATGAAGATAAGTGACTGTAAGGAACTGTGGTAACGGCGTCTGATTTTGTCACACCCGGTTGTGGACAGTGCAATATAGTCGTCATATTACGTACGTGCATTCGGTCGGTCGGGGTCGGTCGGGGTCGGTCGGTCGATAGGTCGGTTGCGGTTGCAGTCGGGGACGGGGTCGGGGTCGGGGTCGGGGTCGGGGTCGGGGTCGGTCGGTCGGTCGGTCGGTCAATGTTGTAGTCAAGCACATGTATCTGCCCAGAAAGTTTCAATGGTGTAGCGACATATGTGTTCCCACTTACTGAAAGTAACATAAAACTACAGTCAACCAACCAATACCAATCAACTAATCAATCTATCTGTTATTAAAGTCGCAGGAATACTGGACGAAGGCCGGAAGGCCTCGTCCAGTATTCCCGCGACTTTTCCAATTGTGGCCTAAGGGTTATGTTATAGCACCTGACTTGGTTCAAACCTCGCCTCAGGCCTCGAAAATACTTTCATAGTATTTCCATCACACTAGTCTGTCGGATGAGACTTTAAACTGTGGTCCCGTCTCTATATGACCTTACCTGTTGCTGGGACGTTAAACCCATTCACTTTCACTTTTGTTTCAATCTATCAGTCAATCCGTGTTGTAGGCAATCATTCGTGTCCGCCCGGGAAGTTCCGCTGTGGTAACAACATCTGTATCCCAGCCCACCGTAGGTGCGATGGAGTCAAGGATTGTGCCGATGGACTGGACGAGGCTGATCAAACGTGCAGTGAGTCTGAGCATATGCTTAACCCTCACTACGCTGAGACGGAAATTGTCGTCTGCTGTTTTTTTATTTTTGCCTTAATTCTTAAAAAGCCCGGTTTTTTCAGCTCATATGAAAATTGTCTCTAGTGGAGACGATTCTCGTGCGCTGTCAAAACAAATTTTTGTCGAAAAATATTGAAAATAATAAATTTCTGGCAGACGACAAAATTTAATTCAGCATTGTAAGCATTAACACATTACAATATATATAGTTTTGTTTTCGTGAAACATTTTTGGATAGTGTTTCCTTCCCACTGCCCCGGCAGATGAGACCTCAACCTTTCCTACGCTGTTGACGGAAATTGCCGTCTGCTGTTTTTCATTTTTGCTTTAATTCTTAACAAAAAACTGGTTTTGACAGCACATGAGAATCGTCTCCACTGGAGACGATTCTCATGTGCTGTCAAAACCAGGTTTTTGTCGAGAAATATTGAAAATAGAACATTTCCAGCAGACGACAACATTTAATTCAGCGTAGTTAATCTGTGGTCCTGTTTCTGTTGTAGCTGGGATGTGAAACCCATTCACATGGAATGGTGAACAGTGCAGATCCTGATCAGACTGTGCGGATGCATAGGCTGATCTGGATCTACACTGGTCGCTATAAGTCCCATTCCTCCACATATTATACCATGCAGTTCTAATGATATCAGCGAACATATGTTATGGAGTTTTGGTATCAACTATCATGCCATGCCAAATATGATAATGTGGTTTACCGTGATTCTGGAAGTATTTATTTCCTTGAAGGATATATTTCCTCCAAGACGTTCGTGAGACGTAATTGACGTCCCGTTTTGACGCCATTTCCTGCGAAGAAATAATTCAATTGTCTATTTTTCGAAGAGCATGTAATATACAATTTATTTCACTACCATTTTGAAATACAGTAGAACTTCGATCGCTCAAACCGGCAACGGAATCGAGTTTGAGTTCGAGCGATGCATAGTTCGAGGGAATGAAGTTTCAAAAATGTACTGTCACATTCAGTCAATAAAATCACTTATGTGAATATATGAGATGACCGATGGGACATGCCATTGTATATGCATTACATTTGGAGGGAGAAATGAAAAATAACAAATACAATTGTAAAGTTGCTGTTTTATTCAATATTTACATGTAATTATACGTCAAATAAACCGCTATGTTCCGCTTTGCGTCTATACATAATACTGGTATTCCCAGTGTCTAAAAATAGCACATAGCACAGTGGTTGGAATAAATATACAAACGGAAAATATAAACGAAACAATGTTTTCCGATCCAATTTACGCTTCGTGCCCTGCTTTCCAGTAGCCGATCTAAGTATCCCCCTGTTGCCAGGTCCTTCCTTAGATTGCTCGGCAGAACCAGTTTTTGTTTCTGACTCGGGGTATCCCCCTGGTTAGACCAGGTCCTTCGCCAAGTTGCTCAGATACTAGTGTACTCTCAGACATAATTATCATAGAATGACGATTGCTCGAATTCGTCTCATTTTATTCACAAACTAAGCACGCATTATTCACTCGATAGACATAGAAATGTGTCAATAGTCGCTCAACAGCCAATTAAACATTACATAAAATGAATTTTGTTCAAATCACTTAATTAGCGGGGACATCATAACGCCCGTAATTCACGCCGCTATTGTTTGCGATTCGTGATTTAATGTCATCCCGCGTTAAGGGAAACTACTCAACGCGACCGCCCGCAATGGTGGAATTCGCACCTCGTTAGACAAACAGCTGATCACAGACTTACCTGTTCGAGTTATTAGCGGTAATTACCACTGTTTGACCGTCCACGGGACTAATCCACAGGTTCGACTGTTCGAGTAATTCATAGTTCGAGTTTAAGGTGTTTTATTACATGAATTATATAGGAAATTTGCCGGGACTGTCGAACCAGTTCGAGTTTTCCATGGTGTTCGAGCCAGACCTGTTCTAGTTATCGAAGTTCTACTGTACAGGATTTATTTCCGTTGACATCTGTTAATCCGATAAAGAAACTCATGCTCCGCACTCGTTTCTTTATCGGATTTCCCGATGTCTCGGGGGTGGGGGGGGGGGGGGGGGGGGGGTGGGGGGGGGGTGGGGGGGGGGGGGGGGGCGAAATAAATCTGGTATTTCAAAATGGCAGTTAAATAAACTACATGTGTTTCTATACAGCAGATGGCATTTTATTACTCTCAAGTGAAATATTCATTCTAAGTTATAAAATATTTCCCCGTCAAATACATTTGATCAGAAGTATATTCAGAGCTCCAGATAAGGTGCATATTGGCGTATTTTACGCACTTATTTTAGCAGAATACTCATTGATTATCAAGTGGGAGTACAAATTACTCGCAGCAATGTGAAAATACGCATTGTTTTTCAAATTGAGTAATGAAAATACTGTAATAAAGTTGAAAGTTCACTTAGTTGATCTGCAAAAAGCAAACACTAAGTTGATCTGCAAAAAGCAAACAGTGTTTGCTTTTTGCAGCTCAAATAAGTGATTTTTTAAATTTGTTTAATTTTTTATAATTTGTTCCATATTTAATAAGGAAGAAAATAAATAATACATTTGTAAAAGTAAAATACGCATTGAATTTGAAATATGGGGGTATAATACTCTTTTTGATACAAAACTTATCTGGAGCTCTGTATATTTATATGACATTATACATGTACCAATAATTCCAGCACAAAAATATTTACACAATTCCCTAACATTTGATTGGTCCGTAGCAAGTCTCTGTCCAAAATTTATATCCCAGTAAACTCACATATGCCGAACTACTTTCCGTAACCGTGAGGCGCAGTTAAAATAATTCTTAAGAAAACGGAAAATAAACACATTTTCTTGATGAATTTATTTAAAATGCTGGAATTATAAGGAATGAATGGCCTTTTTGTTGAATTTATCGGGGATATAAACTTGGAAAAGTCGCGGGAATACTGGACGAGGCCTTCTGGCCTTCGTCCAGTATTCCCGCGACTTTTCCAAGTTTATACCCCGATAAATTCCGCAAAAAGGCCATTCATTCCTATAATACACTTAAATACATAGGGCCTATGGTTGTCGGAAGTTGGAAGAATCTGTGATTTGACCGATTATCGTTAAATAATGCACAAGTGATTTTCGCTAAACAAATGAGTGAGTTTACTGGTATATCACTAGTTGGTTGGAGATTTTGTTCAAATAACTATGTTCTATTCTGTTCTTTATATTTTTCTAGAACATAGGCTGTAGATAGGACAATATATTATAAGTTATTACATATTTTCTGCCGACAGAAACGAATTGTACGTTCATCCAATACCAGTGTGCGGACCAGCGTAAATGTCTCGCGATTGGTCAAGTGTGTGACGGAATCCGGGATTGTGTTAACGGAGATGATGAATCCTTGGACATCTGTGGTAAGTCGCGCTTCATCGCCCACCGACTAACAAATCACCTATTAAGTCAACGGAAATTCACCCATGACATGCGGAATACTCCTCAAATAGGTATAACAATTTTAAAATATATTCCACCAATTTTTCCGAGTCCAAAATATATATTGTCACCAACCAACCGACCGACCAACCCAAACCAACCGAAACCAACCAAAACCAACCAACCATCTAACCAACCAACTCAAACAAACCAACAAACCAACCAACCAACCAACCAACCAACCAACCAACCACTTAACCGACCAACCAACCAACAGACCAAACCAACCAACCAACAATTTAACCAACCGACCGACCGACCACCCAACCAGTCATCTTGTTTGCAGGTAAGGCTCATGTGAAATCGTGCGGCGTACTAAATGGCGGGTGTGAGCAAAGTTGCATGTTCCTCATGGAGCTACAGCACTACAAATGTTCCTGCGATAGCGGATATAAACTCAGCAAGAATGGGCTCTCATGTATCGGTGAGTAATTTGTCTCCGCATTGTCCCACTCATGTGTATCGGGGAGTAATCTGCCTCCGTATTATCCCACTCACATGCATTGATGAATAATTCCAGCACAAAAATATTTACACAATTCCCTAACATTTGATTGGTCCGTAGCAAGTCTATGTCCAAAATTTATATCCCAGTAAACTCCCATGGCGAACTACTTTCCGTAACCGTGAGGCGCAGTTAAAATAATTCTTAAGAAAAAGGAAAATAAACACATTTTCTTGATGAATTTATTTCAAATGCTGGAATTATAAGGAATAAAGGGCCTTTTTGTGGAATTTATCGGGGATATAAACTTGGAAAAGTCGCGGGAATACTGGACGAGGCCTTCCGGCTTTCGTCCAGTATTCCCGCGACTTTTCCAAGTTTATACCCCGATAAATTCAACAAAAAGGCCATTCATTCCTTATAATTCCAGCATTTGAAATAAATTATTAAAGTCCTTGTCCACGCAATAACTCAAGTTCTACTTGACCGATCATAACCAAATTCGTTGTACATGTTTATCACGGCAACACGAAAAAGCCTATTGATTTTGAAAAATTTCCAATGATTTATCTCCCCTTGGTGGCCATTTTTAATTTTCGGACTATCCTTGTCCACTCAATAAGTCGAGTTCTACTTGACGGATCCTAACCAATTTTGGTTTACATGTTTATCATGTCAAAATTAACTCCCCTTGTTGACTGGCCTTGCCTCGACGGGCGTATATTGTGACCTTCGGCACTCTTGTTCACTTTCCATCTTTGTTGTCCCTCATTATGGATAGCTTCATTACGGGATAGTCCAAACCGTTGGCCCGACTTTAAATGACCTTAGCTGTTGATAGGCCGTTAAGCACCAATAATCAATCAATCAGTCCATCTTTGTTGTAGATTACAATCCATGTCTAGAGTGGGGCAAGTGCTCGCAGAAGTGTCAGAGGAAGAATACAAAGAAAGAAGCCGACGTTTTCTGTTCTTGCGCAGCTGGGTATTACGCGACCACCGATGATACACACTGCAAGGCCCATGGTAAATTCAGATTTCTTTTTTCTCTCCATAAAAATATATGTTGTTACCACTCATTTGAACCGTCTCATCGAGACGGTTCATATGAGTGGTAACAACATATACTTTCATTGAGAAATAACAAAACTAAAAATAAAATATTTAAAAAATTTCATACCCATAAAGGTCTCGGTATACTGAAAGGAATGGGTTAATCAGAGCTCCAGATAAGCTGCGTATTTGCGTAAATACCCAATTAAAATTGCCAAAAACCCAATTGAAATCAGAAGTAGCGAGTATCAAAAAGCAATAACAAATTTGTGGTACCTTTATCATGCTACAGAAAACGATAAACAGACCACAAGTATAGCATATTTTTCTTATTTTCCATGAAAACACATCTTGGTATTTCATTAGAATTGTCTCCAAGGAGACAATTCTAATGAAATGCCAAGACATGTTTTCATTTCGAAGCAAACTATTCAATAATTGCGGTCTGTTGATGTGTAAACAGTAGTGTGATTTTATTTTACCCAATTAAAATATTGAAATACCCAATTGCTTCAGATATGATGGAGTGAAAATACTCAATTACTAATTCCTTATCTGGAGCCCTGTAAATTAACCCGAATTCTTGAATTACACGTAAGTCACCTTGCGTTACAGACGGAGAATTTGGGTTAATTGCAAATAGTCTATACACTCATTTACTCAAAGTCCAGCGGACCGTCGAAAATACTTATTTGAGTTAGCGAAAATTTGAGTTAACGAGAGTTAGTAAATAGGAAATCATGTACTTGGGGTCAAGAATTTCAAGGGGACTGTGAAAAATACTTTTCGAGTTAACAAGAGTTATTAAATAGAAAATCATGTATTTGACCAAATTTCACGAAATAAAAAGAAGGCTCATTCTTAAATTTTAATTTAATATTATCGAAAAAATATTGTTTTTCCATTGTTTATATGGCCGTAAAATTTGGTTTCTTGAAACGGACTAGTAGATCAGCCTGTGCATCCACCATCCATTAATGAAACGCTCATCATACTTCTGGCAAGAAATATAGATTGTAATCAGGCTACAGGACTGCTATTTGATCTGCAGCCTATTTCACCAACGATCGGGTTCCATACTTAACGGTATCCCGAACAGAGACCAGGGGTCTATTTCACCAACATTGCAAAGTATACTTATCTAGCAAAGTATACTTTGAGGGAGAAATTTTCAATTTAAGGATAAAGTTATTAATTTTTATTATACTGAATTTATTACATTATCACAGCCATTTTGGCTGTGATAATGTAATAAATTCAGTATAATAATTCTGCATACGTTTAATCATCAAATATATGCAGTCGTTAGTTCTATATGAAATAATGCATTTCGGGAAAATAAATAATTGCTCCCTCAAAGTATACTTTGCTAGATAAGCATTCTTTGCACTTTTGATGAAATCGGCTACTGGAGCTACGCTGGCCATAAATTCCACAAGTGAAATTAATCGCAGTAATGGCTACAAATGGGTTATTAACCCTTTGAACCCGAAAGCCCGTTATAGCGGGGTTCGCAAACAGTGCATATCCAGATGAGCCGGCTCGTAACGAGCCGTCTCGTCAGGATCTGCACTTTTTGCAAGTAATTTTCATATTTTTTAGAACAAAGACATCCCCTTTTCATAAATGGACTAATCTGAAAATCATTCTGTGACGATTGGATTGGTCGGAAAATTAGCATATGACAGTCCATTAGTTACTTAGGGTTGAAAGGGTTAAACTATTACAGGAGAGCCACCAATCTTGTTGATCGCTGAGGAGAGTGACGTTTACGTACACAAGCTGGGACACTCGATCACAAAACCGACGGCGACGTCCAAACAGGTACGTGCCGTCTTCAGTTGATAAATTCAAAATTCCAAGGTCAAGGTCATTACACCATCACAAAATCCGATGACGCCCAAACAGGTACGTGCCGTCTTCAGTTGATACATTTAAAATGTCATGGTCTTTGCACAATTACTAAACTGACCGCGCCTAAGCAGGTATGTGCTGTCTTCAGTGGATAAATTTAAAAATGCCAAGGTCACCGCTCACAGCCGTGTTCAAACGTACAGCACGTGCTGTTTGACCATGGCTGTAGACAATGCTCATTGTGAGGCCAAGCCAACACCTACGTAATGCATGTGTCTCATGACGTTACTAGAACGCACCATTACATCACCAGACCAGTTCACAATGGTCACACGGAAATTTTGACATTGATGCGTAAGATAGGGGCAGCTGCATCATGCAATGTGTACTGTGGTCCCGGAATATGTATGTGTATATCAGCTGTTTGAATTGAACAGATTATCAAAATATCGAAAGTACTGCATCTAGTACACTGCATATAGTACTGCATATATGCTAAAATTACACGATATTTCCGATTGAAATGTAACATTAACGTTCGACTATGTCCAGCCGTGGGTAAACGTGTGTAAAATGTGTTTTGTGATTTTATTTTACCCAATTCAAATTTTGAAATACCCAATTGCTTCAGAAATGATGGAGTGACGATACTCCATTACTAATTCCTTATCTGGAGCCCTGCCTGTACATGTATTCCTTTAATAGTGGCCTCGCCCTGCCCCGTTTCCTGAGCCTTGCCAGACATGTTTTCCCATTCACGGCACTAACCTACTATTCTCTATCTATTTTCCTTATTTCTGAACCAAAATATATGTTGTGACCACTCATTTGAACCGTCTCGGCGAGACGGTTCAAATGAGTGGTCACAACATATACTTCTGATGAGAAATGAAGAAATTCTTGAGCCTTGCCGGATATTTTTAGCTCACCTGAGCGAAGCTCATGTGAGCTATTGTTACCGCAATGTGTCCGTCGTCGTCCGTCGTCGTCGTCTGTGAACATTTTCAAACGTCTTCTCCTCAGTAACCATTGGGCCTATGGTCACCAAACTTCATGGTCATGGTCCTTAGGGAGGGGGATTACAAAATTGTTAAAATGACGTCATTATGTAATCCAAGATGGCCGCCGTCTAAAAATAGCACAAATTCTTAAAAAATCTTCTTCTCAAGAACCGCCAACCGGATTTCGACGAAACTTGGTAGGAATGATCGATGTACATTGCTCTTTCAAAGTTGTTAAAATGGTGACCCCGGGGTCAAAAATGGGCGTGGCCCGTGGGGTCAAATTTTATTTTTGACCGAATATGGTCATGTCATATATCAAATTGAATGTATCAATGGGGCGATCACTCTGGTGCATTTTCTGTCGAAATCGGATTGTTATGTCATCCAAGATGGCCGCCGAAAGGTCAAAAGGTCGTTCTTTTATTAGAGATTTCAAAATTCTTCTTCACATGAACCGCTTGGCCCATGGTAGCCAAACTTAAAAGTTATGGTCCATGTGTGTAGCCTTTTCAGATTTGTTAAAATGGAGGTCATCACTAATCCAAGATGGCCGCCGTCTAAAAATAGCATAAATTCTTAAAAAATCTTCTTCTCATGAACCGCTAGCCGGATTTCGACGAAACTTGGTAGGAATGATCGATGTACATTGCTCTTTCAAAGTTGTTAAAATGCTGACCCCGGGGTCAAAAATGGGCGTGGCCCGTGGGGTCAAATTGGGGTCAAATTTTATTTTTGACCGAATATGCTCATATCTTATATCAAATTGAAGGTATCGATGAGGCGATTGCTCTGGTGCAATGTTTGTCGGAATCGGATTATTATGTCATCCAAGATGGCAGACGAAAGGTCAAAAGGTCATCCTTTTATGAGAGATTTTAAACATCGTCGTCTCGAACCGATTGGCCAATGGTCAGCAAATTCTACCTGTACGGTCCTTAGTTGAAGCCCTTCCAAAGTTGTTGAAATTAAGTTGGCCTGAAATCCAACATGGCCGCCGTCTAAAAATAGCACAAATTCTTAAAAAATCTTAGTTGTTAAAATGGTGACCCCGGGGTCAAAAATTGGCGTGGCCCGTAGGGTCAAATTTGTGTTCATGGAGTCAGGTGAGCGAATTAGGGCCATCATGGCCCTCTTGTTTCCCATTCACGGCACTAACCTACTATTCTATTTATCTGGAGCCCTGCCTGTACATGTATTCCTTTAATACTGGCTAACGCTGCCAATCATCCATACATGGACCAGTGGCTGGTTGGTCGGGCGAACGAGACGGCGTAAATTAACGGTAGGGGTTCTTTCTTATAGGAATCACGATTTGCCTGGTTTGACCCTCAGGTACGTTTTTATCTTTGGTTCTTTTGTTACCTGGGAGTTGAATTGGGTTATTGCCCATTATAAAAGCTGTAAGATTATTACTGATCCTACTGCTTTTGGGAGGGGCCATGTGATTCTGGTGTGGCGAGGACCTGGCATCAGATTTCAGGGCTGTATATATAGTTTTTTTTTATTGTAAATAATCAGTTCTGATTTTGGGATTTTCCCCCCATTTGTACATGTACTTGAACATGTACTTGTACAGGTAATATATGGGATTTAGTACTAAACCCATTGACCCGGCCTTAAATGACCTTAGCTGTTGATAGGCCGTTAAACCCCAACAAACAAACAAACAAACAATACATGTAGCAACTGATCAAGATCTGCAGCATGTGTCGGTATTCTCCAATTCTAAGAAATAACGCATTTTCTCAATGCTGAAAATACTGCATGTCTCCTATTACATGCACAGGTTGAAGTAACGGACCGAGGTCTATAAATACATTAAATATGCCTAAAAGCATCAATAAATGAAGAAAAAAAAAAAAAATCATTTATTGATGCTTTTAGGCATATTTAATGTATTTATAGACCTCGGTCCGTTACTTCAACCGGTGATTACATGATATATCGGACAAAAAAGTGTAACAATAACGTACGACCATGTCCAGCTGTTAAAAAACATTAACTCTTTGCATGCTGGGAAATTTGTGGGCTATAAATAGTTTTAAAAAAAAAACAGCAGACGACAATTCAGTATATATTTTTTTATTTCTCCCTATAAATGTCATGAATATGTCTTGGAATTTCAGTAGACTTGAGTCCGGAGGACGCAATTCTAATGAAATTCCAAGACATATTTACAGAGAGAAATAAAATACATACTCATAATTAGTTGGATGTTATTTTCACCGCTAGCATGCAAAGAGTTAAATAAATAAATGTGTTTTCTAGTATCCAAACAACACAAAGAAGATTGGATCGTTGGACTATGGCTACGACAAGCTGACCTCCCAATGGAAGCTCTTCATCGCGTACCCCGAGAAGTCACAGATCGTGTCAAGGTCAATAGGTCATATTTTCAATGCCACACTCACAAGCACGGACAACAACAGCCGGAGAAGGAGAGCGTCGACTGACCAAACTGAAGAAATACTTATAAAAGTAATAGTTATAGTTCACATATTCTTCATAATTAGTTCCTTAAAAAATTGATATGTGAGCTGTAGCTGAATGTTTGGCAGCTCTGCTCCTTGCTTTTGAATCACTATACTACTGCCTGTTCCATTTTTTGCTGCCGACAAACTTTTTGCTATTAAACACATTAAATTAAAAAAAATATTTTAATGCAAGTACTTTTTCATCAATAACAAAAAAGTCACCCTCCCTAATTTTTTTTATTGGATAAAATTCCATCAAATATTGATTTTATTGCGAAAAAAATATTTTTCTATGGGAATAGATGGGGGAAAAGGAGGTGGAGGAGCTGGGGGAGGAGTAAAAAAAAAAGAAAAAATTTGGAAATTGACACCGAAACCTGGTTAGATAGCTTGGAAATGATGTAACTAAGAAAACAAGTTAAATTTTGAAAATCGGTCGACAAATAAAAAGTTTGTATTTAATACCGACGTATGTGAGTGGGTGGTAACATGTTGCATGAAGTAACAACAACAAGGCGTATCTGTACATATTACAACTTTTAATGATTAACTCTTTGCATGCTGGGAAACTTGTGGGCTATAAATAGTTCAAAATTAGCGGACAAAAAATCATAATATTTTCTTTTATTTTTCTTTGTAAATATCATGAATATGTCTTGGAATTTCATAGGACTCGATTCTAATGAAATTCCAAGACATATTTACAGAGAAATTATTCTAAAGTTTTGTCAAACGATGTTTTTTATTGAGAAAGAAGACAAAATCTGAAACAACAGCAGATAAGTACACTGAAAAAAGTGTGAAAAAGTCAACCTGTGACATGCTGAATCAGATTTTGTAGTCTGCTGTTTATTTTATTGTTTCCCGTCAACACTGCGTATGTACCGTGTCAATACAACCTAATCACTGCGTATGAATATGTGAGGTTGTCATCCCGCTTCCTAAGCCTTGCCAGATATTTTGTCCCATTCACGGCACTAACCTACTATTCTCTATTTCCATACTTCAAATCAAAAGTATCACCATATAGCTTAAAATCATCGCTCGTGTCTATTTAGGCAATATGTCCAGATTCTTGACTTCACATTTCATTTTCCGCAGGAGAATGCGAAAGCTCGCGGTATTGCCGTCGACTGGATTGGTCAGAATATTTACTGGACAGACTCGGGTATGAGACGAATTGAAATGACCGGTTTCTCCAACAGACGAAGGGTCACCATCGTTAAGGACCATGTTAAGGAACCGTTTGGCATTGTCGTCGAACCGAATTCTGGGTATGTGTTACTGGGTAATTGCCAATTAAGACCTTCACCCCTGAATATCCTACATGAATGGTTCTATTCTAATTTTCAGACCATTTCTTTCATCCGAAAAGGGGTGTGTAGATAATGAATCTTAAAATAGAAGCAAACACTGCTGATCCTGATCAGACGGCTCGTTCTGAGCAGAACGAGCAGAACGAGCAGAACGAGCAGAACGAGCTGGATCTACAGCGTTTTTAAATATTGTAATTATGGCCTGTGAGGTTGAAAGCGTCAACTTGATTTAAGTCTCTGTTTCACGTTTTTCTGCCGACAAGATTTTGGCTCTTAAAGCCATTAAATCTAAAATATAATTAAATGTAAGTACTTTTGCATCAATAACAAAACAGTCACCCTGCTCCAAGTTGTGAAATTCTATCAAATATTGATTTTATTGCAGAAAAACAACTTTCCTATATGAATTTAACCCTTACAATGCTGAATTAATTTCTGTCGTCTGCTGAATATTTTTTATTTTTCCATTTTTCTTATCAAAAACTTGGTTTGGTAGCACTTTAGAATCATTTCCAATGGAAATGATTCTAAAATGTTGCCAAACCATGTTTTTACTGAGTGAAAAGACAAAATATGAATTATCAGCAGGCGACTATTTTCGGTTCCTGCATTCTAAGGGACATAGGTCAAAAAGTAGTTGGTTGGTTTTGGAAAATTACTAGATAGTTTGAAAATGGTGTAACTAAGAAAACAAATTAGATTTTGAAAATCAGATCACAAAAAAATCCACAATTATTTTAATAAATCTATTTTTTCCCCTATGTGAAATACCCATAGGAAAATTGTGTTTTCGCAATGAAATCAATATTTGATGGAATCTCAGAAAAAGTTTGCGTTATTGGTTAAACTTTTTTCAGTATACTGTTGTTAATGCCTCGGTGGGCACAACATGCGGGCTGCGGCCATTTAGTTAGTGAGAAATAAGTACATTTTCTTTCAGACGCCTATTCTGGACCGACCGTGGCTATCCGCCCACTATTCAGACTGCAAATCTTGATGGCTCGAACCGATCGACACTGGTCAGCGAGAACATATTCTGGCCGAGCGGTATCGCCGTCGATCTTCAGAATCAGCGGCTCTACTGGGCTGATACGAAGAGCCACACCGTGGAGACGACATTGCTCGATGGAACCCAACGGCACATCGTCAAGACGTTTAATGGTACCCAATTTTGATTTTCTTCTATTTATGTGTGTTTCCCAGAATGAATTGTGTCTGAATATTTAGGGTTATTACTATATAAAACTTTATATTTTCATTTCCATTGCTTTCTGCATGTTACAAGGATGGGCTGTGGCCTAGGGGTTAGAACACCTGACTTCCGGAGGTTGTGGGTTCAAACCTCGGCTGAGACTTTAAACTGTGGTCCCATCTCTATATGACCTTAGCTGTTGCTGGGACGTTAAACTCATTCACTTTCACTATTCCATCCCACTGGTCTGTCGGATGAGACTTTAAACTGTGGTCCCGTCTCTATATGACCTAAGCTGTTGCTGGGACGTTAAACCCATTTTATCCCGTCAACACAGTGCGTATGTGCCGTGAAACACGGTGCCGTGAAACATTGGTATCCTTTCAATACGACCTAATCACTGCGTATGAATATGCGCGGTGGCTGGGGTTATTTTAATTGCATTTTAAAGCTATTTATAGGTGTTGAAGGGATAAATAGAATAGTAGGTTAGTGCCGTGAATGGGAAAAGATATCTGGCAAGGCTTAGGAAACGGGATGTGCGAGGCTCTTTCCCATTTACGGCACTAACCTACTATTCTATATCACTTTCACTTTTTAAAGTTCTCTAAAATCATGTTTTATTGAGAAACAAAACAAATAATAAAACGACAGCAGATGACAATTTTCAACTTCTATGCGATAAATACAGGGTTAACTGTATTGTAATACCTATGATGTATGACCATCAGCCAATCAGATTGCGTGATATTTATAGAGTGCATTAGAATTGTGGTTTCGATTCCCGCGCTATATGTGAAGTTTCAGAGTATTTCAATCCCAATCACCCTTCGAGTGAGACTTTAACTCTTTGCATGCTGGGAAATTTGTGGGCTATAAATAGTTCAAAAATAGCAGATGACGATTCCTTATATTTTATTTTATTTCTCCTTATAAATGTCATGAATATGTCTTGGAATTTCATTAGAATTAGAAATTTCAAGACATATTTACAGAGAGAAATAAAACATATACTCCTAATTCGTTTGGCGGATATTTTCGCCGCTAGCATGCAAAAAGTTAAAGGAATAAAATAAGTGTATAATTGTGTCACTGTTCCACCAGTTCTAAAAATTACAAGTGCCCGCTATGCAGATATAATCATTTAGTAAGATTTATTTTACTGATTGTGACTCGCAGTAGTATCATATGCAAATGAGGCATAATATTTGTTAATTATTTATACTAATTAAATGCGTCGCCTTCATTTCTCCAGGCCCCGTGCAGGCACCGGGGCGGGATCAACTGATCCTGAGAATAGTGCTGCAGTAGCCATTGCTTGTCGTAAAAGGCGACTAAACTGGCTTAACTGGGTTCATACTTTCCGGAACCCACTATACCGGATTTGGCCCTCATGTACATTTTTGGTTTTCTTGTATGTGAGAGTTGAGTCAGGCTATGCCCCATATATAAAAGTAAGATTAGCGCTAATCCTATTACTTTTAGGGGATGGGATAAATGATGCAGGTGTGGCGAGGGCCTGGCACCAGATCAGGTTGTTCTAATTTCAGGACTGAATATATATTTTGATTGTAAATATTGAGTTCTGAAGTTGGGATTTACCCCCCTCGGACAGGTGGATACGGGACACGACCCCGTTGACCCGTCTGCGTGTAGACTCCCTGAGGCTTGTACCTCTATGTCAGAAAAGCGGACGTTAAACCCTATTCACTCACTCACTCATTTCTCCAGTCTCAGTCGCATATGACCTTGACTGTGAACCCATTCACCTTGAGAAGTCCACTCCAATAAGTCACATTTGCATTGATATTGTGGGAAGACACCCAGAGCTCCAGTTAAGCTGCGTAATTTGGAGGTAAATTTCTTATTTCTCCATCAAAAAAGGCAAGTTGGGAGTGCTTTAGAATCGTCTCATTGAGACGATTCTAAAGCACTCCCAACTGGCCATTTTTGATGAAGAAATAACAAAATTTCACCCCAAGTTGGTCAAATTACGCACCTTATCTGGAGCGCTGAAGACACCTATTGAAAATGAAGTGTGTTACAGAGCTCCAGATAAGCTTTGTGTCTAAAGCGTACTATACCCCCGATTTCAAAATCATTGCATATTTTACTTTTACAAATGGATTATTGATTTACTTCATTACTAAATTTGTGAATTTTCCAATTTATTACAGTATTTTCACTACTCAATTTGAAAATCAATGCGTATTTTCACATTGCTGTACATATGTTGTACTCCCACTTTTGAAAATCAATGTGTATTCAGCTAAAAGTAATTGCGTAAAATACGCTAATACGCATCTTATCTGGAGCGCTGGTCACTGGGTTCAAGTTCAAGGTCACTGGGGCTGAAATACTAATAGAGATTCTGCGGGAACATCTGTGTGGCAACATGCCACATTTCTACTGTCTGTTCCACGTTTTTCTGCCGACAAACTTTTGGCTATTAAACACATTAAATCTAAAAAATATTTAAATGTAAGTAGTTTTTCATCAATAACAAAAAAGTCAACCTCCCCAAAAAATGTTTATTTGACGAAATTCCATCAAATATTGATTTTATTGCAAAAAAAACCAACAATTTAACATGGGGACTGAAGATAGATTTTTTTAAATAATTTTTGAATTTTGGACAGATTTTCAAAATCTAACTTATTTTCCAAGCTATCTCGCCAGATTTTGGAGTCATTTACCATTATTTATTTTTTTCGACTCACCGTCGGTCGGTCTTTACTTCCTTTTTGCACCATGTTAAATTCACATTTTTTTGGCAATAAAATCAGTAGTTGAGGGTGAGGGTGACTTTTTTGTTATTGATGAAAAAGTACTTACATAATCTGAGATTTTGTGTGTGTAATAGCCAAAAGTTTGTCGGCAGCAAAACGTGGAACAGACAGTAGCCTTGGTAACATTGCCGGTTGTTGCTATTTCAGCATCAGATCCGCCATACATGGTCGACGTATTGTTGCTATTTCAGCATCAGATCCGCCATACATGGTCGACGTATTGTTGCTATTTCAGCATCAGATCCACCATACATGGTCGACGTATTGTTGCTATTTCAGCATCAGATCCGCCATACATGGTCGACATATTATTGCTATTTCAGCATCAGATCCGCCATACATGGTCGACATATTATTGCTATTTCAGCATCAGATCCGGCATACATGGTCGACGTATTATTGCTATTTCAGCATCAGATCCGCCATACATGGTCGACGTATTATTGCTATTTCAGCATCAGATCCGCCATACATGGTCGACGTATTGTTGCTATTTCAGCATCAGATCCGCCATACATGGTCGACGTATTATTGTTATTTCATCATCAGATCCGCCATACATGGTCGACATATTATTGTTATTTCAGCATCAGATCCGCCATACATGGTCGACGTATTATTGCTATTTCAGCATCAGATCCGCCATACATGGTCGACGTATTGTTGCTATTTCAGCATCAGATCCGCCATACATGGTCGACATATTATTGTTATTTCAGCATCAGATCCGCCATACATGGTCGACGTATTATTGCTATTTCAGCATCAGATCCGCCATACATGGTCGACGTATTATTGCTATTTCAGCATCAGATCCGCCATACAGTCGACGTATTATTGCTATTTCAGCATCAGAGCCGCCATACATGGTCGACGTATTACTGCTATTTCAGCATCAGATCCGCCATACATGGTCGACGTATTGTTGCTATTTCAGCATCAGATCCGCCATACATGGTTGACGTAGTATTGCTATTTCAGCATCAGATCCGCCATACATGGTCGACGTATTATTGCTATTTCAGCATCAGATCCGCCATACATAGTCGACGTATTGTTGCTATTTCAGCATCAGATCCGCCATACATGGTCGACGTATTGTTGCTATTTCAGCATCAGATCCCTTCAGCATCAGATCCGCCATACATGGTCGACGTATTGTTGCTATTTCAGCATCAGATCCCTTCAGCATCAGATCCGCCATACATGGTTGACGTATTATTGCTATTTCAGCATCAGATCCGCCATACATGGTCGACGTATTATTGCTATTTCAGCATCAGATCCGCCATACATGGTCGACGTATTATTGCTATTTCAGCATCAGATCCGCCATACATGGTCGACGTATTGTTGCTATTTCAGCATGTATTATTGCTATTTCAGCTTCAGATCCACCATACATGGTCGACATATTATTGCTGTTTCAGCATCAGATCCGCCATACATGGTCGACGTATTATTGCTATTTCAGCATCAGATCCGCCATACATGGTCGACATATTATTGCTATTTAAGCATCAGATCCGCCATACATGGTCGACGTATTGTTGCTATTTCAGCATCAGATCCGCCAAACATGGTCGACGTATTGTTGCTATTTCATCATCAGATCCGCCATACATGGTCGACGTATTGTTGCTATTTCAGCATCCGATCCGCCATACATGGTCGACGTATTATTGCTATTTCAGCATCAGATCCGCCATACATGGTCGACGTATTATTGCTATTTCAGCATCAGATCCGCCATACATGGTCGACGTATTATTGCTGTTTCAGCATCAGCGATCTCCATTATAACGCGGGTCTCGTGGATCAAAAAATAAATTAAAAAAAAAAGACTTTTTTTTTTAAAAAAGATCGTCGGACGTCGTAGTCATCGTGTAATTAGTTGATTCGTGATTTCTGCAAGTTTATTCAAACAACGAAGTTCAAAGTCCATGAAAGGATTATTATTAGTATGTTAGCAAATGTAATACATGTACCTTTAATCAGGTAATCATGTTAATAGGCATATTTATTAATCAATTCAATAGCGCTCATCTGCCTAGCAAGGAATCTGCTATAAATAGAATGCCTAAATCTGACCGAGTAGGACAAACATTCAGGCTTGCACACTTTAGCCTGCATTAAATGCAGTTTGCATTGTTCTGGACTTACACTGACCATTATGAAAGTTTACTGATGCATGTATTTGTCCTACTATTGGAAACACACAAATTGGTGATGTATTACACATAATTGTCACTAATAAATGGTTGCATGTTCGATCGCCTTACTTTTTCTTTACTCCCAGGTGTAATATTTAGCGTTCTATAAATAGACTGGTGTTTCAGCATTATCTGGGTATCGGATCACGTGGTCTATTGCTTACACTGCAGCCCACGGCAATCTCGCTTAAATCATAAATTTCATTCATCAATATGACTTGCAGCGTAAACAATAGATCACGTGACCCCACATCCTGAGATTATGCACGTATCAACCGCATGAATAGGCAGGACACGTGACCATAGGCATTATTTATTGATCAATTAATCCATTTAAGCGTCTGTCTATCACGAGCACTATAAAACGTAATAAGCATGATTTTATAAATAACTCATATGTTTAATACATTAATACATACAAGTTTGTATGTCATAGGCATTATTGTATCCCCCGGACTCCGTCGGGGGATATTATGGATTTGACAGCGCGCCGCGTCCGCATCCGCGTCCGCGTCCGCGTCCGCCGCAGACACTTCTTGTCCGGAGCATAACTCGAACACCCTTTGGAATATTTTCATGAAACTTCACACATGCATAGACCACGACCCAAAGGTGTGTCGCGTACAAGAATGACAACTCTTGCATAGCTAATTTTTTAGTTATCTCCCTTTTTTGTTTCTCGTACTGATTTCGTGTCCGGAGCATAACTCACCACCCTTTCGAATATTTTCATGAAACTTCACACATGCATGACCACGACCGAAGGTGTGTCGCGCACAAAGAATGACAACTCTTGCATAGCTAATTTTTTAGTTATCTCCCTTTTTTGTTTCGCGCACTGATTGACCATAACTCGACCACCCTTTGGAATATTTTTATGAAACTTAACACATTCAATTAGACCACGAACCGAAGGTGTGTCGTGCACAAGAATGACAACTCTTGCATAGCTAATTTTTGAGTTATCTCCCTTTTTTGTTTTCGCTCACTGATTTCCTGTCCGGAGCATAACTCGACCACCCTTTGGAATATTTTCATGAAACTTCACACATGCATAGACCACGACCCGGAGGTGTGTCGTGCACAAGAATGAAAACTCTTGCGTAGCTAATTTTTCAGTTATCTCCCTTTTTTGTTTTGCGCACTCTACAAACTGGACAATAATGCATGAAGACCTGTTTTCTCGTCTGCTCTGTATACCTTTTCTCGTGTGCTCTGTACACCTTACCTGTAGAGAGAACAATAGAAACTGGGAGAACCATGTGCTAAGCATGGGCTAGCATGTGCAGATGTCCAGTGCTTGACCACTGCTGACCAGGTAATTTATACAGGTAAATCACTACATTGGGTACTGTGTTGAAAATATTGTGGCATTATGTGGACCTCTGCAGATATATGTAGATAAATATAGGACTATTAAAAAAAAATCTGGTCTCCAATAGCAAGCATTATTATTTTTAAACTTTTTTTTGTAATATTTTGTTGTTTTTTTTCATTATTTTTTTTCATTTTTTTTCTTCAAATTATTTTTCAATTTGACTGGAAAAAAAATCTGGGCTCCAGTAGCAAGCATTATTATTTTTAAACTTTTTTTTTTTCATTTTTTTTTTCATTTTTTTTTTCAAATTATTTTTCAATTTTTGTCCAGTAGCATAAGGTCGTAAGTGCTATATACAGACTATTCACCTGTGCATGTGCTAGCATGTGCAACTGACCACTGACCACTTACAGGTAATTTATACAGGTAAATGATTATATTACATTTCCGTAAACTGTGTTGAAAATATTGTGGCATTATGTGGACCTGTGCAGATATATGTAGATAAATATAGGACTATTCAAAAAAATTCTGGGCTCCAGTAGCAAGCATTATTATTTTTAATTTTTAAACTTTGTTTCCATTTTTTTTTTCCATTTTTTTTTTTCATTTTTTTTTTCAAATTCTTTTTCAATTTTTGTCTAGTAGCATAAGGTCGTAAGTGCTATATACAGACTATTATCATATAATAAAACAATTATTGACTAGTGAGCCATAGAATATAATCTGATATTCTATGGTTCACTAGTCAATAATTGTATAATATGTTCGGGCCAGTGAAAATTGCTTTCGGGCCCAGGCTCGAGGTCAAGGCGGGACAAGGCGAGGCATCTGATTCCGCGGAAATTCTTGTTTACTTATCTCCCTTTGTTGTTTCGTGCTCTGATTTTGTATCCAAAGCATAACTCGAACACGCATATACGCATTGCTCTAATGGTCCTCTACCGCCCTGTGCCAAATCCACGTTCGTTCTGCCCCCGTCAAGCCCAGGGTCAAGGTCACATACTTAGTGCTTCAAAAACATTAACGCTTGGGTAAATATCTTATACTTTCTGTTTTCTTTCATGGATCATGGATCATCTTCATATTTCATATACGCATTGCTCTAATGGTCCTCTACCGCCCTGTGCCAAATCCACGTTCGTCCTGCCCCACCAATCCCAGGGTCAAGGTCACATACTTGGTGCTTCAAAAACTTTAACGCTCAGGTAAATATCTTATAATTTTTATTTCCATTCACGGATCAACTTCATATTTCATATACGCGTTGCTCTAATGGTCGTCTACCGCCCTGTGCCAAATCCACGTTCGTCCTGCCCCCGCCAAGCCCAGGGTCAAGGTCACATACTTAGTGCTTCAAAAACATTAACGCTCGGGTAAATATCTTATAATTTCTGTTTTCTTTCATGGATCATCTTCATATTTCATATACGCATTGCTCTAATGGTCCTCTACCGCCCTGTGCCAAATCCACGTTCGTCCTGTGCCCCCGCCAATCCCAGGGTCAAGGTCACATACTTGGTGCTTCAAAAACTTTAATGCTCAGGTAAATATCTTATAATTTTTCTTTCCATTCACGGATCAACTTCATATTTCATATATGCGTTGCTCTAATGGTCCTCTACTGCCCTGTGCCAAATCCACGTTCGTCCCGCCCCCGCCAAGCCCAGGGTTAACATCATATACTTAGTGCTTCAAAAACTTTAACGCTCAGGTAAATATCTTATAATTTCTGTTTTCTTTCACGGATCAGCTTCATATTTCATATATGCATTGCTCTAATGGTCCTCTACCGCCCTGTGCCAAATCCACGTTTGTCCTGCCCCGCCAAGCCCAGGGTCAAGGTCACATACTTGGTGCTTCAAAACTTTAACGCTCAGGTAAAAGAAAATTTTGACTTGCAATTTGGCCTCATTTATTATCAAAGCGATATGTGGGACATCCGTGTTCTATGAACACATTTTCTAGTTTATTAAACTTCACACATGCATAGAAGACGACCCAAAGGTGTGTCGCACGTAAGAATGACAACTCTTGCGTCGTTAATTTCTTAGTTATCTCCCTTTGTTGTTTCGTGCACTGATTTCGTGTCTGGAGCATAACTCAAACACCCTTTGGAATATTTTCATGAAACTTCACACATGCATAGACCACGACCCTAAAGGTGTGTCCCGCAAGAATGACAACTCTTGCATCACTAATTCTTTAGTTATCTCCCTTTGTTTTTCCATCACTGATTTTGTCTCCGGAGCATAACTCGAACACCCTTTTTTAAAACTACTTGTGTATCTGGGGAGGGGGATACACATGCGCTTGTCGACAAGCGTCCATTTCTAGTTAATAATTACTTTAACTACTGTTCAAATGACATGATTTTATATGGGTCCGTTGCTAATGGAATTCCCGCAATAGTTGGTAACCGAAATGCGAATGATACCAGTAACCCGTGCAGTACCAGTACCCGTGCATGTCCCGAAATTTTATAACGCGATCGGATTCGATCGCGGTTTGAAATCTTGGACCCCGACCACCGCGTTATAATGGAGCTGCAGTGTATTGCTATTTCAGCATCAGATCCGCCATACATGGTCGACATATTATTGTTATTTCAGCATCAGATCCGCCATACATGGTCACATCGACCATATTGCTTATATTTCAGCATCAGATCCGCCATACATGGTCGACATATTATTGCTATTTCAGCATCAGATCCGTCATACATGGTCGACATATTATTGCTATTTCAGCATCAGATCCGCCATACATGGTCGACGTATTGTTGCTATTTCAGCATCAGATCCGCCATACATGGTCGACATATTTCTATTTCAACATCAGATCCGCCATACATGGTCGACGTATTATTGCTATTTCAGCATCAGATCCGCCATACATGGTCGACGTATTATTGCTATTTCAGCGTCAGATCCGCCATACATGGTCGACGTATTGTTGCTATTTCAGCATCAGATCCGCCATACATGGTCGACGTATTTGAGGAATCATTGTTCGTGACGACGTACAAGAAACACACGGTGGTGAGGTTCCCAAAGTTCTACAATGCCAGTGCCAATGATAGTGTTGACGAGTTGATGGGACAATCGACCCACATCGGCGACCTTGTTGTGCTACAGCAGTACAAACAAACGACCAAGGAAGGTCAGTGGAGGTCGTATAGACCAGCGGTATGAATATGTACAACTTGGTCACTCAATCAATCAGTCAATCAACCAATCAATCATTTGATCAATCATTTAATCATTCAGTCTATCAACCAAGCAATCAGTCAATTAACCAATCAATCAACCAATCAATCAATTAATAATCAGTCAATCAACCAACCAATCAATCAATTAATCATTCAGTCAATTTCAATCTGACTATCTATTTATTTGGTATTACAGCATTATAAACAGACAACAAAGAATAGTAGAGGCCAGTGAAGGTCTTATAGAGCAAGATTAATAAATAGGTACAGCCATGTTATCTATCAACCAATCAACCAACCAACCAACCAACCAACCAATCAATCAATCAATCAACCAATCAATTAACAAATGTTGACGTTCTAATTGCTTGTTAGAATCATGCTGTGTGTAATGTTGACTGAATGGTGAACTGTGTAGGCACATCTGTAGCTGATTTCATCAAAATTGCAAAGTACACTTATCTAGCAAAGTATACTTTGAGGGAGTAATCATTTATTTTCCCCGAAATGCATTATGTCATATAGAACTAACAACTGCATATATTTGATGATTAAAAGTATGCAGAATTATTATACTGAATTTATTACATTATCACAGCCAAAATGGCTGTGATAATGTAATAAATTCAGTATAATAAAAATTAATAAATTTATTCTAAAATTGAAAATTTCTCCCTCAAAGTATACTTTACTAGAAAAGTATACATTGCAATGTTGGTGAAATAGACTACTGGATCAACAGTGATGCTTGTTGCTGGAAGGATGATTGGTGCTTCTTGATGGAATGGCCAACAGTGTAGATCCTGGTCCGACTGTGCGGTTGCACAGGCTGATCTGGATCTACACTGGTCGCATAACTCATAAGCCCCACTCCTCCAGTCACAACCACATTTTAGTTTTACACGTTGTACTTACAGCATCCAATGTAACCAATGGCAATGCGTGTAAAAGCAATCCATGCGGAGGCAACCAAATGTGTATCAACAGCCCGCGGTCGATTCCGGCATATTCGTGTGTTTGTCAAGAAGGGGCCAAGTATAACCCAACCAACAGGAAATGCGACTACCAGAGATGTCCGGACTGTCTCAACGGTGGCGTGTGTCCCAATACGACCAATGATAAGTTTAAATGCAGGTACTGTATCCTCTCACCCAGAACTCCAGATAAGCTGCGTATTTGCGTAAAAACCCAATTGAAATTAGAAGTAGTGAGTATCAAAAAGCAATGAGAACAATTGTGGTACCTTTATCATGCTGCAGAAAACAATAAACAGACCACAATATAGTATATTTTTCTTATTTTTTCCACGGAAACACATCTTGGTATTTCATTAGAATTGTCATTTCGAAACAAACTATTCAATAATTGCTGTCTATTGATGTGTAAACAGTAGTGTGATTTAATTTTAGCCAATTAAAATTTTGAAATACCCAATTGCTTCAGAAATGATGGAGTAACAATACTCAATTACTAATTCCTTTTCTGGAGCCCTGCTCTCGCCAGAAACTCGCAATTGTGGCCGTTACTGGAAACACAATTTATGGCAATTGTGGGCAATTGAATTTATGGCCGGGCTACTAGAGAAATGGGATTTCTGGCATATACAAGGTGCATGATCACGTGGTTACACCAACAACAACAAGTCGCCCACTCCAAAGTAAGTATTCTTTGATATTTTCCTTAATATGCAACTGATTTTGATGAAATATGGCGCAGCAAACGCGTTTTCATGAGCTGCATTTGGTAGTCTAGGGAGTTTGTAACAGACTTATGTTGTTTTTGCGAAGAATCGATTTCCGTGTCAGAGACACGGAAATCGATTCGCAAAAACTACTGAAGTTTGGGCGAAAATACAGAGACCACCAAATGCAGCTTAACAAGACGCGTTTGATGCGCCATATTTCATCAAAATCCGTTACGCAATAAGGACACTATAAAAGAATACGTACTTTGAATCGGTACTTGTTGTTGTTAGTACCACGTGATCATACACACCTTGATCTATGGAGGGTATGCGTATCTTAATCCTTTGAACCCGAAAGCCCGCTATAGCGGTTTATGCAAACAGTGCAGATCCAGATGAACTGGCTCGTAACGTGCCGTCTTATCAGGATCTGCACTGTTTGAAAGTAATTTTCATATTTTTGAGAACAAAAAATACCCTCTTTTCATAAATGGACTAGTCTGAAAACCATTTTGTGACAGTTGGATTGGTTGCAAAATTAACATATCAAAATCCATTCCAGTTAGTAGGGGTGAAAATGTTAATGATGAATCTTAGCGTTAATCTTAATGGGATTAAAATCGGTGGCCTAGTGAATAGAGTACATCGCTCCAGATAAGTAGCATATTTCACCGAAATTGCAAAGTATACTTATCTTGCTGAGTACATTCTGAGGGAGAAATTTTCAATTTAAGGATACATTTATTAATTATTATACTGAATTTATTACATTATCACAGCCATTTTGGCTGTGATAATGTAATAAATTTAGTACATTCGAAGTTGTATGTAATAAATTCAGTACATTCGAAGTTGTCTTAAGAGACTCAGCGGAGAATAATTTTTGGTCTCTTAAGACAGGTGGTCTCTTTGGTGCTATGTAAAACTGTATTTTTTTTTTTATTTATTTCAGTGTATACCATATATATGTACCTGTATGTACATAATATAAACTAATATGGCAATATGTAGACATGTACATAATAAAATTCCATTTTAAATTCGAACCCCTTCATTTTTTGTCACGCCCGCTTGCGAAAAGCGCGATATAGTCGGCACTTTGGCGTACGTACGTACGTGTGTCCGGTTAAAGTTTTTGGTTAATGTTTTTTGTTATACTATATCTCTTACTTATTAGTGTCCATGCCTCGCCCCAAGGCGCGACATGCAGGCCGCGGCCATCTTGTCTGTATTTAACATCTCTATAGGTGCAATGAAGATAACATAACGGTCTTCGTCACCTGTCACCCATAATGTTAATTGTTGTTGGCGAGTAAATTTCAGCCCAAGGCTAAAAACGTGTGTACAATAAAGTGTAAACAATGACGAATTAAGTGACATGAACTGGTTCCCGCTTATATATTTCCCTTGAATACGTACGTTCTGCTTTAGGATAGCGCATCAACCAAAACACAGGGAACCAGTCCATTTGTGACACAAATCACATGACCGTAAGGTTTTCTCCGACGTCATCAAATCATGTCCATTGATCGTATCAGTTTGCGCACTCGTAATGTGATACCGGAAATGTATTAATAGAACAACGTATTTGCACGGATCACAAATTGCAGCGTACTGTCAATTCAAAACGGTCCATAGTAAGCTCTATTATTTATTTCGGACAAAGGTCGGGAGTCAAAATATGGATTGAATTTAACAAAATTGGCATAATTTTACGCGTAATTGAGTGGCAGCATAATTGAAAGCGCTTGGCAAGTGAGAAGTTCTTGCCTACGGGTAGTAGCCATTCATTATAGGAATGAATGGCCTTTTTGTTGAATTTATCGGGGTATAAACTTGGAAAAGTCGCGGTAATACTGGACGAAGGCCGGAAGGTCTCGTCCAGTATTCCCTGCAACTTTTCCAAGTTTATATCCCGGATAAATTCAACAAAAAGGCCATTCATTCCTTATAATTCCAGCATTTTAAATAAATTCATCAAGAAAATGTGTTTATTTTCCGTTTTCTTAAGAATTATTTTAACTGCGCCTCACGGTTACGGAAAGTAGTTTGGCGTGGGAGTTTACTGGGATATACATTTTGGACAGATCAAATGTTAGGGAATTGTGTAAATATTTTTGTGCTAGAAACATTACCTGTACAAATCACAGGGGAACAGCTTGAAATCGAGGTGTTCCAAATGTGCAGATCACGCGAGTCCGTAAGCTGTGACGTATGGTGGACGAGTTGAACAATGGGCGAGTTGAGTGGTCGCCCATGAAAAATAAACGGCGGACATTTCAAGTTGACAAACAACAACAACAACAATACGGAAATGGTCGCTGAGTTAAGGATTTTAATATTTTGGGACAGGATTTTCGTGGTCGTTGGTCGCGTTACGGAGGTGGTCGCTTAGTTAAGTTAAATTAACGCTCAAAATGTCACGGGAGGAGCTGAGACCGGTCGCTTAGCACAGGTGGTCGCTTACTTCAGGTGGTCGTAAGGGCAGGTTCGACTGTATAATAATACTTTTAATCATCAAACATATGAAGTTGTTAGTTCTATATGAAATAATGCATTATAGGAGAAATAAGTGCACTTGTAAGTATAGATACGTATGCTTAGCAACTTTTGTGAAATATGCTACTGTAGCCGATTTCACCAACATTGCAAATTATACTTTTCTAGCAAAGTATACTTTGAGGGAGTAGGTAATCATTTCTTTTTCCTGAAATGCATTATGTCATATAGAACTGACAACTGCATAGATTTGATGATTAAAAGTATGCAGAATTATTATACTGAATTTATTACATTATCACAAAATGCTGTGATAATGTAATAAATTCAGTATAATAAAAACTAATAAATTTATCCTTAAATTGAAAATTTCTCCCTCAAAGTATACTTTGCTAGATAAGTATACTTTGCAATGTTGGTGAAATAGGCTACTGGGCTATGTCTTTAAGTTCCATACAGGTGCAGTCCCAGCTGAAACGATCATTCTGTTGAACATATGTAACACCCCAACCAACCAATCGGTCAATCAACCAATCAACAAACCAATTAATTAATTAATCAATCAATCAATCTCTGTTAATTAAGTCAATCAATTCATTAAGTCAAGCGGACGGTGCTCCCCCATTTCTGTCCGTATATTCCATCTCTATATGATCTTAGCTGTTGCTGGCACATTGAACTGGCACCATTCACTTTTACTTTTTCATGGTGGATGAACGTTTATATTGCCAGAAAATGTCATATCTACAGAATATACAAAGTATCTGTCTCCATATATTATAACCTACTGAGTGGGCATGTACCTTTAAACCGAGGCCCCAAATGGGGCTTGTGGGTTTTGTGCCTAGTGTAACTTCTGATCAAATATCGCCCTCCGTAGAAGCATCATGGGTGTTTCATTGATGAAATGGCGAACAGTGTAGATCCTGATCAGACTGCGGATGCAGTCTGATCTGGATCTACACTGGTTGCAAAACCGATACGCCCCATTTCTTGAGTCACAGTCGCATATGACCTTCGCTGTAAACCCATTCACTTTGATAAGTCGACTGCAATAAGTCACATAAGCAATAAGTCACATAGGAAGACACCTATTGAAAATGAAGTGTGTCACCCCAAGTATATCCCATCTATATGACCTTAGCTGTTGAACAGGCATTAAACGCCAATCATTCAATTGATTGATAAGTCCATCATTGTTACTGTATTATCTACTTGTATGTTTATGTGTTGCTATAAATATCACACAATCTGATTGTGGGTGGCAGGTGGGAGTATGCGATGGGTAATTTAACAATCGGGGTTCGTCCTTACCGGAATTCCGACTGGAGACCTGGTTTGGCCCTCACATACGTCTTTGGAATTTTGTATGTGACAGTTGAATCTGGTTATACCCCTTATGTGAGTATTACGATTATTCGTAATCCTATTTTAGGGGAAGGGGCCAAGTGACTTTGGTGTGGCATGGACCTGGCACCAGGTCAGGATATTCTAATTTCAGGGCTGAATATATTTTATCTCGATGTAAATATTCCATTCTGATTTTAGGATTTCCCCCCCAATGCAGCAGGTTAAAATGGGATTGAACCCGTTTGCCCGGTTTTACATGACCTTAGCTGTTGATAGGCCATTAAACACCAATAAACAAACAAACAACACAATCTGATTGGCTGATGGTTATACATTACAGGTATATCATTGTTGATGAACGGTCGCAAATTATTTTAATATGTATTCCTACGCCAGTAGTAAAGGAGTGCATTAGAAATAGGTTAACCGCATTGTAATTTTTAAATTTGCGGCGTATATCAGAAAATGATAGGTCGGAAAACATGTTTAATGGCTCCGCTAGCGCGTCGCCATTAAACAGATTTTCCTACCTATCATTGTCTGATATATGCAGCAAATTTGAAAATTACAATATAGTTAACCCTATATTAAACCCCAATGAATCAATCGATGAATCAATGAATGAATCAATCAATGTTACTGTATTTTAGTTGTATATTTAATTGTACTGTTGAATGTGCATTAAACCCCAATGAATCAATCGATGAATCAATCAGCCAATCAATCAATCAACCAATGTTTCGGTATTTTCTAGTTGTATGTTTAATGTTGCTATTGAATGTGCATTAAACTGCCAATTAATCAATCAATCTACCAATTGATGTTGTTTTATCAGGTAACCTGCCCTGTATTGACCGAATACGTACCGACTGATAACATATTGTTGTATCAGGCATAGACCTGATATCAACATCCGGGTTACAACAAAGTGAAAACTGACGTTCCATTGGTCGGTTGACGTCACGTGACATTACCGAATGACGTCAGTGTAAGGACGCAACGTAAACAATTCCTCGTTCTGTCCATAGATAACGACGTCATCTGTTGTCATTTTCGAGCATAAAACGTTACCTGATAAATAGAATACCAGACTAGTGTATTTTGATATCAAGTTCATCAGGCTCGGCTCGGAAACGGTAGGAATTCCTCGGCAAGCCTCGGAATTTCTACGCGTTTCCTAGCCTTGCCCGATAAACTTGATATTAAAAGACACTAGCCTGGTATTCTCTATGTATTTTCTAGTTGTAAAATTGGTTACCAAGGCGACCGTTGCCAGGAATTTGTGTGTTCGGGATTCTGCCACAACTTCGGTATCTGTTCGGTGGGCAGCGATGGCAAACCCAGTTGCGCGTGAGTATTTGTCGGCCTGGTTTTACTATTTATACAGTATTTATTAATAACAATAATTCCAGCTGTTTTACTATAAATACGGAATAAATAGTAAAACTACGCTATGGGGTTGCGGTTTTACATATACTATTATTCTGTTTTTATTGATGTCCATAATTCGATTTTTTTATATTAATATATTCAGGTGTGCCATTTTGCTATTTATTGGGTATTATTGGTCGCACCAGCGCGATATAGTAGGCACATTGGCTGGCGTACGTACAAATGTACGAAATTGACTCCGAAACCTGGCGAGATAGCTTGAAAATGATGTAACTAAGAAAACAAAAATCCAGAAATAAAAATCTTTGAAAAAAATCTATTTTTACCCCCCATGTTAAATCGTTTTTTTTTTGCAATAAAATCAATATTTGATGGAATTTCATAAAATATATTTTTTTTGGGAGGGTGAATTTTTTGTTATTGATGAAAAAGTACCTACAATTAAATATGTTTTAGATTTAATCTGTTTAATAGCCAAAAGTTTGTCGGCAGCAAAACGTGGAACAGACGGTAACTGTAAATATTTTGATGTCCCTTGCTGCGAGAAAACATCAATGGGTGTATTCCAGAATACATTGTGCCCGAATATTTTGTTTATTTTGCGTTAACCAACCAACCAACCATTGTCTATGTTTGTCAGATGCGCTGAAAGCCACACAGGACACCAATGCGACCAAAAGAACCCGGCTTATTGTAAAAACTATTGCGAGAATGGCGGCAAATGTCGACTGTCTCATGGACACAGAAGTTGTGACTGTCTGCCAGACTATAACGGTGAGTTATGTTCGAGTCCTGCCTGCTATAGCGGTTTATGCAAACAGAGCAGATCCAGATGAGTCGGCTCAACCAATCAATCAGTCACCAATCAACCCACCAATCAATCAACCAACCAATCAACCAACCAGTCAATCAATCAACATCCTATCAGTCATCAATCAATTAATCGGCCAACCAACCAGTCAATCAGTCAACCATCCATCCATCCATCAATCAATCAATCAATCAATCAATAAATCAATCAATCAATCAAGCAATCGAATCGATCAATCAATCAACCATTCAACCAATCATTTGATCAATCAACCATCCAATTAGTCATCAATCAATCAATCGACCAACCAATCAATCAACCAACCAATCAATCAATCAGTATAATCACAAGCCTACCATTCCGTGTGTAGGTGCGAGATGCGACCAGTGTGCCCAGTCTACAAGTCCCTGTGCCCATGGTGGTACATGCACACTGAACGGTACGACAACGTCTTGTACATGTCCGCCCGGCTTTGATGCTCGCTCGAACTGCAACAAACGCACATGTGACGGATTCTGTAAGAACGACGGCAAATGCTCGTTAGACGATACAAACCTCTACTGCGATTGTCCACCGGGCTTCGAGGGTTTACGTTGTAACGATGTCGTGAAGGAATGCACAGATGGCTACTGCAAAAATGGCGGTATGTATTTTTGGGGGATTTGTTAGTTTTCCGAAGACCTTCAGCCAGTTTTGTAGGACTTTTCTATTTTATATTCCCAGATGAATTCTAAATGATTCAATAAATTAGTCTGTCCATATTCCGGTATTTGTATGGTGAGTAATAGCTTTAACACTTTAAATACACTGCTGAATGAAATTTGTCGTCTGCTGTTTAATTTTGATTTTCCATTTTTATCGTCAGAACATGATTCGACAGCACTTTAGAATCATTTCCTTCGACAGCACTTTAGAATCATTTCCAATGGAAATGATTCTAAAGGACTGTCTAACCATATTTTTATTCAGAAAAAGGACGAATATAAAATAATGGCAGACGACAAGTTTCGTTCCAGCAGTCTTAAGGGTTAACTACGTACACTATTCCTGCCATGTAAAATCCTGTGTTTATACAATTAATCAATCAATCAATTGATCAACCAATTAATCAATATTCAGACAATTGTTCAATCAATCAATTAATCAATCAATCAATCAATCAATCAACCAACCAACCAACTAATCAATCAATATTCAGGCAATTGTATCACACGTAACAGAGATAATTAGGTACACCATTCCTCAATCAATCAATCTAGCAATCAACTGATCGACCAAGCAACCAATCAATCAAAGAATTGATTGATTATTCAATTCATCAATTAATTAATCAACCAGCCAATCAATCGATCAAGCAAACGATTGATCAAATACATCAACCAACCAACAAAGCACTCAACCAATCAATCATCAGGCAGTTGTTTAACAAGTAACAGCTGCAAGTAACTAGGTACATATTATTTGCTGTGTGTGTCAAACGCACAAAGTGGTGAAACTGTACGATGGCGTGTACATACAAAGATGGCGGAGATGGCAACTCGATGCTTCATATAGTATACAGTAATAGGACAATATTCACATATGTTATATTCATATATCACATCACTCTTATGAAATTATAATTGAAGTCAAGTGTATCTATCTATGACCTAATCCTTAATCAATTAACCAATCAATCAACCAACCAAGTGAGTGATCAATCAACCAACCAATCAATCAACTAACCAATCATTCAACCAACCAATCACTCAACCAACCAATCATTCAATCAAATCAACCAATTATCCATTCAGGCAACTGTATGACCAGCAACAACATTAACCACGTCGTATGCACCTGTCCTACTGGCTACACTGGGGGCCGCTGTGAAATCTTGCCCCAGAAATGTGCCTGTGAGAACGGGGGCAGCTGTACATTCAGTAAGTTTGTTTGTTACCAGTAGCCAATTTCACCAACATTGCAAAGTTACTTTTCTAGCAAAGTATAATTTGAGGGAGAAATTTTCAATTTTAGGATAAATTTATTAATTTTTATTATACTGCATTTATTACATTATCACAGCCAAATTGGCTGTAATAAATTCAGTATAATAAAAATTAATAAATTTATCCTAAAATTGAAAATTTCTCCCTCAAAGTATACATTGCTAGAAAAGTATACTTTGCAATGTTGGTGAAATAGGCTACAGATAGCGGCCGGGGGTATCCGTGAGCCTCAGCTCAGTTGTTTTCAATCTCCCAATTGGTCGAAATCAGGATTTTGAGGTTCCTGATAATTGCAGAAAACAATGTTTCAACATGGGAAGTACACTTTTACAAGTGCAAAAATTGTTCATATACAACTAACCGTTGCATATATTTGTTGATTAAAAGAATGCAGAATTATTACACTGAATTTATTACATTATCACAGCCAAAATGGCTGTGATAATGTAATAAATTCAGTATAATAAAAATTAATAAATTTCTCCTAAAATTGAAAATTTCTCCCTCAAAGTATACTATGCTAGAAAAGTATACTTTGCAATGTTGGTGAAATAGACCCCTGGTCTCTGTTCGGGATACCGTTAAGTATGGAACCCGATCGTTAAATTACCCATCGCATGCTCTCGCTGTCACCTACGTATTCTTTGATATATGTTACAGGTGCAAACAAATATGTTGGTTTAGCCATTTTCAGGATTTGGTAGTTGTAACTGTCCCACCCCTGATTATTGTCATGCAAAAATAAAAAATTAAAAACAAAAAGTAGACGGCAAAATTCTGTTCAGCATTGTATTGTTTGCAATTTGAATGCCGGTCTCAAGGTGACCTTCGATGTTTCTCTTGATGTGATACACTTCCACTTTTTATGCAATTTGAATGAAGTTGAATTGTTTCATCTTTCATGTAATTATACCCCCACAAACAAAGTTTGTTGGGGGTATATAGGAGTCAGCTTGTCGGTCGGTCGGTCGGTCGGTCGGTCGGTCGGTTGGTCTGTCGGTCTGTCTGTCAGTCGGTCTGTTGGAAATTCCCTTCCGCTCTATATCTTCCACACCCATGCATGGATTATCAAATGGCTTAGCACAAATGTTTCTCATGATGAGAAGGTGTGTCGCGATCAATAACCACGCACCTACGTCCAAGGTCAAGGTCACAGTTGATGGTCAAAGGTCAAACCTATCGAAATTCCCTTCCGCTCTATATCTTCTACACCGATGTATGGATTATCAAATGGCTTGGCACAAATGTTTCTCATGATGAAAAGGTGTGTCGCGATCAATAACCATGCACCTATGTCCAAGGTCAAGGTCACAGGTGAAGGTCAAAGGTCGAACATATTGAAATTCCCTTCCGCTCTATATCTTCTACACCGATGCATGGATTATCAAATGGCTTGGCACAAATGTTTCTCATGATGAGAAGGTGTGTCACGATCAATAACCACGCACCTACGTCCAAGGTCAAGATCACAGTTGAAGGTCAAAGGTCAAACCTATCGAAATTCCCTTCCGCTCTATATCTTCTACACCCATGCATGGATTATCAAATGGCTTGGCACAAATGTTTCTCATGATGAGAAGGTGTGTCGCGATCAATAACCACGCACCTACGTCCAAGGTCAAGGTCACAGTTGAAGGTCAAAGGTCAAACCTATTGAAATTCCCTTCCGCTCTCTTCTACACCGATGCATGGATTATCAAATGGCTTGGCACAAATGTTTCTCATGATGAGAAGGTGTGTCGCGATCATTAACCACGCACCTACGTACAAGGTCAAGGTCACAGTTGAAGGTCAAAGGTCAAACCTATTGAAATTCCCTTCCGCTCTATATCTTGTACACCGATGCATGGATTATCACACTATGCCCAGGGTCAAGGTCACAGACTTGATGCGTAACGCTCGGCTAAATGGCTATAATAAAAAATGCCTTGTTTTCTTTGGCTGCCAGTGGGGGTATTCGTGTGCCGACAGGCCACATTTCTAGTTTTATTTTACTTCACAGCAAACGGTCAGCCATATTGTACGTGCCCCGAGTTTTACAAGGGACGCAACTGTGAAGAATGTATATGTCAACCACACGGGATGTGTACACAAGACAAGCAAGGAAAATCTATTTGCAAGTGAGTATATTATGCCGACGTTCGGTTTAAGGGTCCCATTTCCAGAGCTCCAGTTAAGGTGCGTAATTGGACCAAATTTTCCGGGTATTTTTCTTATTTCTTCACGAAAAATGGCAAGTTGGGATTGCTTTAGAATCGTCTCAGATGAGACGATTCTAAAGCACTCCCAACTTGCCAATTTTAGCGAAGAAATAACGAAAGTCTCCCCAAAGTTGATCAAATTAAGCACCTTAACTGGAGCTCTGCATTTCATTGTTCCAAATTTAGGGTCGTCTGGAAATTTCAATTGATGGATTTACATTTATTGAGCATGGGATGCATATGCAGCCTCTGCTCAATAAATGTAAATACATTGTTTACAATAAAACATTGCTAATGTGAAATTTACAGACTATCATAATAGAAATCTATTTATTACAGATGTACGGACAATGTGTATGAAGGTCGACTGTGTAACCGGTCACTCTGTCACGACTACTGCTATAATGGGGCCACGTGCGTCAGCTGTCACGCTATCGTCGACAAGGCCAGTAGTATCATGGGCGAATGTACAGAGTGCAAGTATGTTGATTCTTGTAACATTGTATGTACATTTATGTCTGGTGCGTCAGCTGTCACGCTATCGTCGACAAGGCCAGTAGTATCATGGGCGAATGTACAGAGTGCAAGTATGTTGATTCTTGTAACATTGTATGTACATTTATGTCTGGTGGGTCAGCTGTCTTTGCTATCGTCGACAAGGCCAGTAGTATCATGGGCGAATGTACAGAGTGCAAGTATGTTGATTCTTGTAACATTGTATGTACATTTATGTCTGGTGGGTCAGCTGTCTTGCTATCGTCGACAAGGCCAGTAGTATCATGGGCGAATGTACAGAGTGCAAGTATGTTGATTCTTGTAACATTTTATGTACATTTATGTCTGGTGGGTCGGCTGTCTTGCTATCGTTGACAAAGGCCAGTAGTATCATGGGTGAATGTACAAAGTGCAGGTATGTTGATTCTTGTAACATGTATACATTTATGTCTGGTGGGTCAGCTGTCTTGCTATCGTTGACAAGGCCAGTAGTATCATGGGTGAATGTACAGAGTGCAAGTAAGTTGATTCTTGTAACTGTCTTGCTATCGTTGACAAGGCCAGTAGTATCATGGGTGAATGTACAGAGTATGTTGATTCTTGTAACATTTTATGTACATTTATGTCTGGTGGGTCGGCTGTCGTGCTATCGTTGACAAGGCCAGTAGTATCATGGGTGAATGTACAGAGTGCAAGTAAGTTGATTCTTGTAACATTTTATGTACATTTATGTCTGGTGGGTCGGCTGTCACTCTATCGTCGACAAGGCCAGTAGTATCATGGGCGAATGTACAGAGTGCAAGTATGTTGATTCTTGTAACATTGTATGTACATTTATGTCTGGTGGGTCAGCTGTCTTGCTATCGTCGACAAGGCCAGTAGTATCATGGGCGAATGTACAGAGTGCAAGTATGTTGATTCTTGTAACATTTTATGTACATTTATGTCTGGTGGGTCGGCTGTCACGCTATCGTTGACAAGGCCAGTAGTATCATGGGTGAATGTACAGAGTGCAAGTATGTTGATTCTTGTAACATTTTATGTACATTTATGTCTGGTGGGTCGGCTGTCACGCTATCGTTGACAAGGCCAGTAGTATCATGGGTGAATGTACAGAGTGCAAGTATGTTGATTCTTGTAACATTTTATGTACATTTATGTCTGGTGGGTCGGCTGTCGTGCTATCGTTGACAAGGCCAGTAGTATCATGGGTGAATGTACAGAGTGCAAGTATGTTGATTCTTGTAACATTTTATGTACATTTATGTCTGGTGTGTCGGCTGTCACGCTATCGTTGACAAGGCCAGTAGTATCATGGGTGAATGTACAGAGTGCAAGTATGTTGATTCTTGTAACATTGTATGTACATTTATGTCTGGTGGGTCAGCTGTCACGCTATCGTTGACAAGGCCAGTAGTATCATGGGTGAATGTACAGAGTGCAAGTATGTTGATTCTTGTAACATTTTATGTACATTTATGTCTGGTGAGTCGGCTGTCATGCTATCGTTGACAAGGCCAGTAGTATCATGGGTGAATGTACAGAGTGCAAGTATGTTGATTCTTGTAACATTTTATGTAACATTTATGTCTGGTGAGTCGGCTGTCATGCTATCGTTGACAAGGCCAGTAGTATCATGGGTGAATGTACAGAGTGCAAGTATGTTGATTCTTGTAACATTTTATGTACATTTATGTCTGGTGGGTCAGCTGTCACGCTATCGTCGACAAGGCCAGTAGTATCATGGGCGAATGTACAGAGTGCAAGTATGTTGATTCTTGTAACATTGTATGTACATTTATGTCTGGTGGGTCAGCTGTCTTGCTATCGTTGACAAGGCCAGTAGTATCATGGGTGAATGTACAGAGTGCAAGTATGTTGATTCTTGTAACATTGTATGTACATTTATGTCTGGTGGGTCGGCTGTCGTGCTATCGTTGACAAGGCCAGTAGTATCATGAGTGAATGTACAGAGTGCAAGTATGTTGATTCTTGTAACATTTTATGTACATTTATGTCTGGTGGGTCGGCTGTCGTGCTATCGTTGACAAGCCAGTAGTATCGTGAATGTACAGAGTGCAAGTATGTTCGATTCTTTTGTAACATGTATGTACATTTATTTCTGGGTGTCGGCTGTCACGCTATCGTGACCAAGGCCAGTATACGCTCTTATCGATGACAATGGCAGTAGTTCCATCATGGGTGAATGTACAGAGTGCAAGTTATGTTGATTCTTGTAACATTGTATGTACATTTATGTCTGGTGTCACGCTTTGTCACGCTATCGTTGGACAAGCCAGTAGTATCATGGGTAGAATGTTGTAAGAGTGCAAGTATGCTGATTGATTCGTAACATTGTATGTACATTTATGTCGGTGGGGTCAGCTGGGTCAGCTATCGTGGACAAGGCAGTAGTATAAGGGTGAATGTACAGAGTGCAAGTATGTTGATTCTTGTAACATTTTTGTACATTTAATGCTAGTGTTGCTGTCACGCTATCGTTGACAAGGCCAGTAGGGTTTATGTGAATGTACAGAGTGCAAGTATGTTGATTCTTGTACATGTTGTAACTTTAATGTCTGTTGTCAGCTGTCAGATCGTTTGGGCAGGCAGTGTATCATGTGGGGGAATGTACAGAGGGTGCAAGTATGTTGGATTCTGTACACTGTATGCATTATGTCTGGTGGGTCGGCTGTACATCGTTGACAAGGACAGTAGTATCATGGGCGAATGTACAGAGTGCAAGTGTTGATTTTGTAACTATGTACATTTATGGTGTGAGCTGTCATGCTAGTTGACAAGGCCAGTAGTATCATGTCTGAATGTACAGAGTGCAATAGTTGATTCTTGTAACTTTTATGTACATTTATCTGGTGAGTCGCTGTCATGCTATCGTTGGACAAGGAGTAGTATCATGGGTGAATGTACAGAGTGCAAGTATGTTGATTCTTGTAACATTTTATGTACATTTATGTCTGGTGAGTCGGCTGTCATGCTATCGTTGACAAGGCCAGTAGTATCATGGGTGAATGTACAGAGTGCAAGTATGTTGATTCTTGTAACATTTTATGTACATTTATGTCTGGTGGGTTGCATGTTGGGATCATTTTACAATGGGAAAATGTATCTCGTGCAGATACAGTGATTCTTGTAACATTTTATGTACATTTATGATGGCCGTGCGCCAGATTGGTAGGATATCCCTGAGCCCTTATTTTTTAGTTCTATTGTATTAAATGTGGTTTTACGTGCCCTCATGGCCCTGCCATATGTTGTAGGTGTCTTGCCCACACTTCAGGACCACGCTGCCATATCATAGAACATGCGAAACAGGTGCAAAAGACAGGTATGTGTATTCCTTTACATATTTTCATTCCATAACTCAGACCCATGATCACGTGCAAATGACTGCATTAACCAATTTCTTGCTGAGGATATGCCATTTTGTTTGTGGAAAATCCTACTATTTTCTTCGTAGAAAATATTATTTGTGTGTGATCCGTCCGGTATGACCTGCTCAACCAGCTTGCAATCCGGTATGATTTCCATATTTATGTCTCCACCTAGGGTTTAGTTTGCAGAATCATCCAGTAAGGATGGAGTTTTCACCCTTGTCTTAGAGAAAATTGACAATTTTGTCCATCACAAATTGGTGTCGCACGTATTTCCAGTTAGAGTTGCAAAATTGTACAGGAATTTTTGTCACTATGTGAAGTTGTGCACCCGGGGTTTTTGATGTGGATTCATCTAGTATTACTGAGTTATGCCTCCTGACAATTATCTCCCAATATACAGCTAACTTACGCAGAAAAAAACAAGGTAGCTACATTATATGCTGTTGTTGCCTTAACCCTTTCAACACCAAGTAACTTAATAGGATGTTCCATGCCAATGTTTCACGCTATTTCATTAATTTTGTTCATTCAAATTATCCCATTCTTCTAAAAGGGTAATCTGTACGACGTTTAAAATTATTATTAACAAACAGTGGAGATCCTGATGAGCCGGCTCGTTACGAGCCGGCTCATCTGGATCTGCAATGTTTGCAAACATTGTCTCTATAGAGGTCTGTGGTGTTGAAAGGGTTCAATTATAATTTTCCAAGTCCCGATAACATGCAGTGGTGGTGTTGGGGGAGACATATGTTTGTGTCTGAAAAACCACACTCTTGTCTATATATTTTGCAGATATCACTCCGATACTAGTCCTCATTGTTGTCGCCGTCTGTATCATGGTAGCAGTGATTATATTTCTCATCATCCGGAAGAAAAGGTATGTTGTGTTTTGTGAGACGATATGCTCAGAAATGCTAATTTGGATGTGCCTTGGAAAATGGGGCAGTTGTGACCGTTGAGTTGCAGATCAGCCTGCGTATCAGGATCTTTCTCATTCGCTATTCAATTTCTAATAACAGAGCTGCAGATAAGGTGCGTATTGGCGTATTTTATGCACTTATTTTAGCAGAATACGCATTGATTATCAAAAGTGGGAGTACAAAATACGCACAGCAGTGTGAAAATACGCGTTGATTTTCAAATTGAGTAATGAAAATACTGTAATAATGTTGAACATTTACTTTGTTGAGCTGCAAAAAGCAAACACTGTTTGCTTTTTGCAGCTCAAATAAGTGAATTTTTAAATTTGTTTTTATTTTTTATCATTTGTTCCCTATTTAATAAGTTAAAGTACGCATTGAATATGAAATATGTGGGTATAATACTCTTTAGATACAAAACTTACCTGGAGCTTTGTAATAAGCACTATAGTGCTATGTAAGGCTACAGGATAACCTTACAGATCAGGGGCCCGTTTCACTAAACTTCTTACGACTAAAATGTTCATAAGTGCAAATATAGAATCGTCTGGAAATTGCAATTGATGGATTTAAATTTATTGGGCATAGGCTGCAGCCTATGCTCAATGAATGTAAATCCAATAATTGTTTACAAGAAAACGTTGTTAATGTGAAATTTACAGACTATCATACTTTTGCACTTATGCACATTTTAGTCATACAAAGTTTAGTGAAACGCCCCCCCCTGGATCTAAACTAGCTACAAAAACATAACCCATATTTATTATATACCTACCCATGAAATACATAGTTATACGATGTAAATAAAAGTCATATGTTCTCATCGATGAAATAAACATCTTCCGGTGAAAATACGACTACTTCCGCTATCTATATTCATAACACGCATTGGCAGTAAAACAGCGCAAACAGGCTGCAAATACACATTCATTACCGTATACAGTCTACAAAACTGCTAATTTCCATGGAGCGGTACATAATAAATAGAATAATCATATTTTTGCAACGAATATGACATATATGTTCATCGAGTGGTGTGAAATGTCCATATGTCACTCGTCCCTAACACGGCACTCGTAAAATATGGACATTTCACACCATTCTTCAGTCACAGCTACACATAGGAGACGGACCATGCGATTTTGTATGCAATTTTTCATTAAAAAATATTTACAGTATCTGTGATATTTTCTGTATTAACCCTTAGACCGCTACTCACAACAATTGTCGTCGGATGTTGCTTTTATATCTTGCCTTATTTCTCAATAAAAACATGGTTTGACAGCACTTCAGAATCATTTCCGATGGAAATGATTCTGAAGTGCTTTCAAACCATGTTGTAAATTATTCTAAAGTGCTGTCAAAGCATGTTTTTGATGATTAAAATGGAAAATAGAAAATAGACGACAAATAAAATAAGATAGCGGTCTAAGGGTTAAATGGCATTGTACATTGATGAAAAAACAATTGAACATGTTCGACATCTTTTACAGAAAATATTGTAAATTTTGTGACTATTTTAAATGGAAAAATCACACATATTCTTTGATTCAAAATCACATGGTTTCTTGTTCCGACGCAAATTGTGAATCTTGGAATTGAACTCAAAAAGACCAAAGCCCATCCAGGTGGGTGGCAGGTGGGAGCATGCGATGGGTAATTTAATGATCGGAGTTCATCCTTACCGGAATTCCGACTGGAGACCTGGTTTGTCCCTCACATACGTCTTTGGCATTTTGTATGTGACAGTTGAATCTGGTTATACCCCTTCTATGAGTATTACGATTATTCGTAATCCTATTTTAGGGGAAGGGGCCAAGTGACTTTGGTGTGGTATGGACCTGGCACCAGGTCAGGTTATTCTAATTTCAGGGCTGAATATATTTGTTCTCGATGTTAATATTCCATTCTGATTTCGGGATTTTCCCCCCAATGCAGCAGGTTAAAATGGGATTGAACCCATTTGCCCGGCCTTAACATGACCGTAGCTGTTGATAGGCCGTTAAACACCAATAATTCCAGCTCAAAAATATTTACACAATTCCCTAACATTTGATTGGTCCATAGCAAGTCTCTGTCCAAAATTTATATCCCAGTAAACTCCAATGCCGAACTACTTTCCGTAACCGTGAGGCGCAGTTAAAATAATTCTTAAGAAAACGAAAAAAATAAACACATTTTCTTGATGAATTTATTTCAAATGCTGGAATTATAAGAATGAATGGCCTTTTTGTGGAATTTATAGGGGATATAAACTTGGAAAAGTCGCGGGAATATTGGACGAGGCCTTCGGCCTTCGTCCAGTATTCCCGCGACTTTTCCAAGTTTATACCCCGATAAATTCCACAAAAAGGCCATTCATTCCTATAATAAACAAACAAACAGACAAACCCCATCCCTTAGACAGGACCAACTAAGCTGTTAGACTGTGTATTAGTATAATTGAGACATGCCATGTGATTTTGTACCTTCGGACATCTGCGTAATTTCATGAAATAAATTTACAATATTTTCCATAAATTGCGTCAAAAGTTGACAAGATTTTCAGGGTACATGTGGAATTATATTCCGCATGTACTTTGAAAATTTTGTCGATTTTTGACTTTATTTATGAAAAATTTTGTAAACATATTTTTTTCCGTAAATTGTGTCAAAAGTTGACAAAGTTTTCAGAGTACCACATGTACATGTTCTTTCGCCATTATTTATGAAAAATATTGTAAATTTTGTGAACATATTTAATGAAATTACACAGATGTCCGAAGGTACAAAATAGCATGTAAGTTGTGTATAAAAAATACTAAGGTAACATAGTCGGCAAATTTGGACCCGTCTAACGGTGGACAAAATCTGTTAAAAATGCATAGTTCACAACTCACAGCCGCACACGTATTTGTTGTAGAAGTGGACACTTCAGGCACCAGCGTCTGAAGGATAACCCAGAGATGCAGGTAACCAACCCTATCTACATGCCACAGCCGGTTGACGATGACGACGATGACTCACGCCAGCCACTCGACCAGCCATACAATTTTGATCCAGAAAAGGTCAGTTATGTCCCTTTGATTGTTAAGACACGTGTCTTTGATTGTCTGCTGATGATTCATATTTTGTCTTTTCTCTCAGTAAAAACATGGTTCGGCAGCCTTTTAGAATCATTTTCAATGGAAATGATTCTAAAGTGCTGCCAAACCAAGTTTTTGATGAGAAAAATGGAAAAATAAAAAAAATTCAGCAGACGACACAAATTTTGATCCAGAAAAGGTCAGTTATGTCCCGTTGATCATTAATACATGTCTCTTTGATCTTTGAGTTGCATACATGTGAGTCATGTTTGGCTGATATTTGCGTCACATCCCTTTAACCCTTAGAATGCGGGAACCGAAAATAGTCGTCTGCTGATAATTCATATTTTGTCTTTTCTCTCAGTAAAAACATGGTTTGGCAGCATTTTAGAATCATTTCCATTGGAAATAATTCTAAAGTGCTGCCAAACCAAGTTTTTGATGAGAAAAATGGAAAAAAATAAATAATCAGCAGATGACACAAATTAATTCAGCATTGTAACCTTTTTATGTCCCATTGTCCTCTTCGATGTTTGGAGCACATCCTTTTGAATTTCACATTGATCTTCGCATCATATCCCTTTGAGTTTTGTGTCGGCATTCCTTTGACCTTTGAGTCACTTACCTTTGGCAGTTGAGTTATGTCTCTCTGACCTTTGAATCAAAATACATTTTATCTTTGAATTAACCTATGAGTTATGTCCCTTTAATCTTTAGTTATGTCCCTTTAATGTTTTAGTCACATTCCTACATTCCTTTTATCTTTAATTTCGTCCCTTTGATATTTGATTCACATCCCTTTGATCTTTGAGTCATTTCCGTTTAAATTTTGAGTGACGTTGATTGTGCATCATGTATTTTGAGTGACGTTGATTGTGCATCATGTATATTGTGTATCATTACATGCACTTGTAGATGTTGATATTAACATTAAAATATAATATGTTTGCATTGTGCTTTTGTTGCCTTGTTGACCAATGCATGGGTTGACCAATGCCTGTTTCATCGCAACCCTTTGTTTACCCTTTATGTACGGCTCTACAGAACTTCATATTAACAGAGTAATATACAGTCTTCCTTATTTCTATAAAACAAGAAAAACTAATGGAAAAGTAACTTGCGACCAAATTCCGCTGTGACTATCTACTTGTCTACAGAACTTCATATTAACCCTTAGACTGCTATCTTAATTTTGTTGTTGTCTGCTGTTTATTTTCTATTTTCCATTTTTATCATCAAAAACATGCTTTGACACCACTTTAGAATAATTTGCAACATGCTTTGACAGCACTTCTTTCCATTGGAAATTATTCTGAAATGCTGGCAAACCATGTTTTTATTGAGAAATACGGCAAGATATAACGGCAACAGCAGACGACAATTGTTGTGAGTAGCGGTCTAAGGGTTAACAGAGTAACACATATTCTTCCTTATTGCTCTGAAACAAAAAACACAAGAACTAAATAAACGTGCATTATAGATACAATATTCAAATTTCTTTTTATATAGAATTTCATTTCTTTGTGAAAAAAAAATGAAAAATTTGTAGAGCAAATACAATGTGTGTCTAGAGTCTGCTTATGAGGCTGTGACATAGTTTGTGCTTAGTATTGCGCCATTAGTTGTGTGCATCTTGTTATAGTGTCTTAACAACTTTACTAACATGAATATATTGCCTGTACTTACAAATTGTTTCAGTAAGATTCTAAGAATTAATCATTCTACAAACAAAATTGCACTTTAATGCCAACAACAATATTAGATAATAGATGCATTTGTTAAATAGTATTTACTAACTTTATGTTTGTTTTGACGTTGCCAGGAATAGTTATTTTGTGTAAGTTTTGAAAATAAATCTTGTTGTACACTTTATTTGTTGTTTTAAGCCTAAAATATGAGCTGCATGAACATAATGTAATTACCTGGTATTAATTAATTTGCTAATATACAACGCCAGTTGTCTTATTGTAATTCCAGCACAAGAATATTTACACAATTCCCTAACATTTGATTGGCCCGTAGCAAGTCTCTGTCCAAAATTTATATCCCAGAAAACTCCCACGCCAAACTACTTTCTTCAGCTGTCGGTGCTGTCAATGTAAACAAATGGCTGCTGTCTGTCAAAATAAACACATTTTCTTGATGAATTTATTTCAAATGTTGGAATTATAAAGAATGAATGGCCTTTTTGTGGAATTTATCGGGGATATAAACTTGGAAAAGTCGCGGGAATATTGGACGAGGCCTTCCGGCCTTCGTCCAGTATTCCCGCGACTTTTCCAAGTTTATACCCCGATAAATTCCACAAAAAGGCCATTCATTTCTATAATAAACAAACAAACAGACAAACCCCATCCCTTAGACAGGACCAACTAAGCTGTTAGACTGTGTATATCCAGCCTTCGTCCAGTATTCCCGCGACTGGAAATGTTTTATTTTCAATATTTCTCGATAAAAAACTGGTTTTGACAGCACATGAGAATCGTCTCCACTGGAGACGATTCTCATGTGCTGTCAAAACCAGTTTTTTGTTAAGAATTAAAGCAAAAATGAAAAACAGCAGACGGCAATTTCCGTCAACAGCGTAGGAAGGATTAACACTCCTATTGTGGGGATTTCACTTATAGGATAAAACTAACACTTGCTTAGCTTATTTGTGTTGTATGTTCCTGTTTGGTTTGTCATCTATAGTAGCTTTAATGTGACCTGCTTGACTGTTCATTATCGTTAGTCCATGTGCGTACATGCATGCATATGTACGTACGTTAGTAACACCTTTCATTTTTCAAGAACTCATGAACCGCCTCATCGAGTTTGATAAAAATTTGCTCCAATGTGTGTCTAGGGATGTTGCTTTGTTTTGATTTTCTGATTTTGGAATTCCCCCCCATACATTGTATCAGGGTCAATCCACATTCAGAAACCGCTTTCATTGACATTTCATTGGTCCAACGACGATGTGTGTGACGTACGATAGACGTCAGTGTGATGACAACACCAATTTCTCATTCTTTTGAATGAAAACCATGTTATACATACTCATTTTGTCGCATGATATTTTACATGATAAATTCATTTGATATCAATAGCATCATGCTTTGCTCAGAAACTGTATGAAGTATTGTGATCACATGGTACTAACAACAACAACAACAACAACAACTGAAACTTCCAGAATCCATCCGATTCAAAGTATGTATTCTTTTATATTGTCCTTATTACGTAATGGATTTTGGTGAAATATGGCGCATCAAACGCGTCTTGTTAAGCTGCATTTGGTGGTCTTTGTATTTGCACCCAAACTTCTGTCATTTTTGCGAAGAATTGATATCCGTGTCTACCGACACGGAAATTGATTCTTCGCAAAAACGACATAAGGCTGTGCCGAACTCCCTGGACGACCAAATGCAGCTGATAAAGACGCATTTGTTGCACCATATTTCATCAAAATCCGTTGCATATTAAGGAAAATATCAAACAATACTTACTTTGGGGTGGGTGACGTTGTTGTTGTTGTAACCACGTGATCATGCACCTTGATACTGTATTAATTATTGTGTTGTTTGCATGTTTTATGCAGGAATCTCTTGTGCCAGGAATATCTACTTAACAGAAGGTTGTGGGCAATTATTATTACTTCGCGCCTAGCCTCTAAATGTGAAAAGGAACTACAGTTGAGTCACAATGAATCACTTATAGGACCATCTTTTAGTTCGTGAACTTGGTAACGCGTTATTTAGTAAACTAGAAATTCTAAGTTTAAGTAACATTTAAAAAAATCATGTAGTCTAAGATTTTAGTGTTCAAATATCAGTGATTCAGTTTTCAATCCACAACGGTGTGCTTATGTAGGGAACATTTTACACCGCTATAAGTGGAGCGCCGTGGCGTAATGGTTAGTGTGTCGGACTACTGATCCAAGGGTCGTGGGTTCGAGCCTGACTAGCGGCGTGCGTTGTGTCCTTGAGCAAGACACTTTATCCACACTGCTCCAGTTCACCCAGCTGTAAATGGGTAACGATAATTCGTAGTTGCTCTGTAAATACGAATTACCGGCTTCTCTCAAAAAAATCTCTACCTCCGTTCATTCTCCCATTCTTGGGAGACGGCATGCAAGGTCCTAGAGCCAGTGCCGCCGTTAAATATAAGCATAAAAAAAACAAAACACCGCTATCTGAATTTGTTGTCGTCTGCTGTTTATTTTCCATTTTTATCATCAAAAACATGCTTTGACAGGACTTTAGAATAATTTACAACATGCTTTGACAGCAGTTTAGACTAATTTACAACATGCTTTGACAACACTTTAGAATAATTTACAACATGCTTTGACAGCACTTTATAATAATTTACAACATGCTTTGACAGCACTTCAGAATCATTTCCATTTGAAATGATTCTGAATTGCTGTCAAACCATGTTTTTATTCAGACATAAGGCAAGATATAAAAGCAACAGTAGACGACAGTTGTTGTGTGTAGCGGTATAAGGGTTAAGTCACCGGTTGAAGTAACGGACAGAGGTCTATAAATACATTAAATATGCCTAAAAGCATCAATAACTGGAGAGAAAAAATAAGGTAAAAAAAAAAATGTTTAGCTAATTTGTTTTTCATTTATTGATGCTTTTAGTCATATTTAATGTATTTATAGACCTCGGTCCGTTACTTCAACCTGTGGGTTAAGTGAGGTTAGCTTCACCTTATCATTCAACTTCGAGTTCTTGTGATTCCACTGTAGTTGCCATTAGTTTCAGCCACCATAGAGCGGTTACTTCAAAGATTTGTGAAGTTTGATAGCAATTATTTATGTGAGACCACGTGTGATTTTTGTAGCTTTGGACATCTGCGTAGTTTCATGAAATACGTTTACAAAATTTACAATATTTTCAGTAAATGGTGTCAAGTGTAAAAAAAAATTAATAGAATTCCGCATGTACTATGAAAATTTTGTTTACTTTTGAATTTATTTATGAAAAATATTGTAAATTTTGTGAACATATTTAATGAAATTACGCAGTTGTCCGAAGGTACAAAATCACATGGCCTGTCTCATATGTGGTTGTGACTGGAGAAAATGGAGCAGCATCTGTATCCTCACCCATCATACTTCCAATAAACGTCTGTCAGGCTGCATGGACGTGCCATTTGACCTGGGCTACACTGAAATAAAATCTCACAATCCCATTTCTCCAGTCACGTACACAAATGTGCTTATGCTGGCTGCAGCAATTGTGCCTTTTCACATGCATTGGTTTATTAGCACACCAGGGGGCGCCGTTTCACTAAACTTCGTACAACTAAAATGTTCGTAAGTGCAAAATTATGATCGTCTGGAAATTTCAATTGATGGGTTTACATTTATTGAGCATAGGCTGCATATGCAGCCTATGGTCAATAAATGTAAATCCAATAATTATTTACAAGAAAACGTTGTTAATGTGAAATTTACAGATGATCATAATATCGTGAAACTCACCCCTGCTGTTCCAACAGCGGCGTCACCATCTCCACTTATGTCTACCGAACATGTTTCCTCCCATCTATCGACCATATTGTAGCTATGCTTCTACAACATCTCTACCTTATGTTACTAATTGAGAACTTACTTTCCTTCATATGACTTTGAAGAACCTGGCACCAGGAGCCCGTTTCACTAAACTTCGTACGACTAAAATGTTCATAAGTGCAAATTTAGGGTCGTCTGTAAATTGCAAAATATGGATTTACATTTATTGAGCATTGGCTGCATATGCAGCCTATGCTCAATAAATGTATATCCAATAATTGTTTACAAGAAACTGTTAATGTGAAATTTACAGACTATCATAATTTTGCACTTACGAACATTTTAGTCGTACGAAGTTTAGTGAAACGCGCCCCAGGTCTGGTTATTCTAATTTCAGGGCTGATATATATTTATATTGATGTAAATATTCCATTCTGATTTTGGGATTTTCTCCCCAATACAGCAGATTAAATGCGGGATTGAAACCGTTGGCCCAGCCTTAAATGACCTTAGCTGTTGATAGGCCTTTAAACTTAACGATGGGATTCACCGATATCCTGATATCCCTGGTTTGGCCATCAGGCCTTAGCTGTTGACATGCTGTTAAACACCATTAACCCTTTCAACACCACAGACCTCTATAGAGACAATGTTTGCAAACAGTGCAGATCCAGATGAGCCGGCTCGTAACGAGCCGTCTCATCAGGATCTCCACTGTTTGTTAATAATTTTAAACGTCGTACAGATTACCCTTTTAGAAGAATGGGATAATTTGAATGAACAAAATTAATGAAATAGCGTGAAACATTGGCATGGAACATCCTATTAAGTTACTTGGTGTTGAAAGGGTTAAATAAATAAATTCTTTGTTAATTTTCTCACACATGTTCAGATCATGCTACACATTATGTTGCACCCGCCTTTCCTTGAATATGCATCTGCTTTGTGTAACCCCTTTCAAATATATACATAGATAAATATCCCTTTCCACATATTTATATGTCCATCATCTTTCCTGTATTGTAATTCCTTGTTGAATGCATCTTTTTCATACAGTCATATTTGAATGATATATTTTATGAGCCATCAAGACATAACCCAGTAGCCTATGTCACCAACATTGCAAAGTATACTTTATCTAGCAATGTATACTTTGAGGGAGAAAATTTCAATTTTAGGATAAATTTATTAATTTTTATTATACTGAATTGATTACATTATCACAGCCATTTTGGCTGTGATAATGTAGTAAATTCAGTATAATAAGTCGGCATACTTTTATCATCTTTCATGTACATTTGTATTGTAGTTCCTTGTTGCATCTTTTTCATACGGTCATATTTGAATAGTACATTTTATGAGACATCAATACATAGCTCCAGATATGGTGTGTTTTGATGTATTTTGTGCATTTGTTTTAGCTGCATATGCATTGATTTTCCAAAGTGGTAATACATAATACCCATAACAATTTGAAAATACTCATAGACTTTACAAATGATGAGTAAAAACACACGAAAACTTTGAAATTAACTTATTTGAGCTGAGAAAAGGACACAGTTTGAATAAAATATATACGTTATACAACACAGTGGTGGGTGGCAGGTGGGAGTACACGATGGGTAATTTAACGATCGGGGTTCATCCTTACCAGAATTCCGACTGGAGACCTGGTTTGGCCCTCACATACGTCTTTGGAATTTTGTATGTGACAGTTGAATCTGGTTATACCCCTTATGTGAGTATTAGGATTATTCGTAATCCAATTTAAAGGGAAGGGGCCAAGTGACTTTGGTGTAGTATGAACCTGGCACCAGGTTAGGTTATTCTAATTTCAGGGCTGACTATATTTGTTCTCGATGTAAATATTCCGTTCTGATTTTGGGATTTTCCCCCCCAATGCAGCAGGTTAAAACGGGATTGAACCCGTTTGCCTGGCCTTACATGACCATAGCTGTTGATAGACCGTTAAACACCAATAAACAAACAAACAACACAGTGATTAGTTAGTGCAGCTAATAACGATGCACAGTGGTATGTCATTTAGTGCCGGAAATCCATTACAGCATTTGCAAATATGTATTTGGTAAGAATAATAAGTTTTTTTATTAGAAATAATTTGTATCTTCAACATTAAATGATCCGTAGTTTCTTTCTCTTGTTAGATGATTGGATCCTATATGTTTGTGTGCACATTATAGGAATCAATGGCCTTTTTTGTGGAATTTATCGGGGTATAAACTTGGAAAAGTCACGGGAATACTGGACGAAGGCCGGAAGGCCTCGTCCAGTATTCCCGCGACTTTTCCAAAGTTTATATCCCCGATAAATTCCACAAAAAGGCCATTCATTCCTTATAATTCCAGCATTTGAAATAAATTCATCAAGAAAATGTGTTTATTTTCCGTTTTCTTAAGAATTATTTTAACTGCGCCTGACGGTTATGGAAAGTAGTTTGGCATGGAGTTTACTGGGATATAAATTCTGGACAGAGACTTGCTACGGACCAATCAAATGTTAGGGAATTGTGTAAATATTTTTGTTCTGGAATTATGTATATGTAATTAGGCATATACTATTTACACATGTTCTACAGTCTCGTTATATCAACTAATTTTCTCTCTTTTCAGTCAACCAATTTCGCGAACCCGATATACGAGCAGTTTTACACACCGCACGACAGCAGGCAGAATCTGCTCAACAAAGATGAAGATTCGGATGAGGAAATTATGGATGACAAACGCATGAGACCACCGTTATAGTATAGACTGTATACTGTTGTAATTGAGTCATATATGAGACACGCCATGTGATTTTGTACCTTCGGACATCTGCGTAATTTCATTAAATAGGTTTACAAAACTTCCAGTATTTTTCATAAATAAAGTAAAAAGTGGACAAAATTTTCAGAGTACATGCGGAATATAATTATTATAATTCCGCATGTACTCTGAATATTTTGTCAACTTTTTACGCCATTTAAGGAAAATATTGTAAATTTTGTAAACGTATTTCGTATTACGCATAATTTTGGACGTGGGGAGGAGACAAGTATATATGCCATATCAGACACAACATGTGATTTTGTACCTATAAAGAACACGTGCGATTTTTCATGAAATATATTTACAGAAACTGTGATATTTTCTGTAAATGATGTTCAAAGAAGACAAACTTTCCACAGCAAATACGGAATAGAATTCCGCATTTGCTGTGAAAAGTTTGTCATCTTTCGACGTCATTTACATAAAATATCGTAAATTTTGTACAAAATCACATGGCGTATCTCATATAAACTTGGGTAGGAGACAAGTATGTATGCCATATAAGGATGTAGGAATTTAGGAAAGTGTTATACAAAGCTGTAGTAAATAGGAAGTGAAGTATCGGTATGCCATGTACGATTTTTGAAGTCGAAAATATGCCAAATAAGACATTCGGACGCTAGCATATGCCAAGTACGATGTTTGAACTCTTAATATATGCCAAACAAGACGTTTGAACTCTAATGTATGCCAAATAAGAATTCCGGAACTATCCATATATATGTATATGTATAGGTGTAAAATGTCCAGGACATGTTGTACAAGGCTGAAGTTAATATGTTGTATTATAAGCGTGAATCCTAAAATATACCATATCTGGCTTTTAAACTGTAAATTATGCAATATAATATGTTTTAAGTATAACATACGCCAAATAAGAACAATGAAACTATCAGGGGCATCGGAACAGGTCCAGCAGATCCCGCAATATTCGGAATTCATACCAAATAATAATGTCTGGTATAATATTTTTTCTACAATGTTTCTCATTTCTCATAAAAAGTGTATGTTGTTACCACTCAGTTGAACCGTCTCGGCGAGACGGTTCAACTGAGTGGTAACAACATACACTTTCGGTGAGTAGCGAGGTCACCCAATAGATTCGCCAGACCAATCGGCACCCAGTAGATTCGCCGGACCAATCGGCACCCAGTAGATTCGCCGGACCAATCTTATGATGCTTCCTGCGCCCCTGCATCTATCTTGAACAAGCCGCATATGGATATATGAGACACACGATGTGATGTTGTACCTTCGGACATCTGCGTAATTTCATGAAATACGTTTACAAAATTTACAATATCTTCCGTAAATGGCGTCAAAAGCTGACAAAACTTTCATAGTACGTGCGGCATGTCCTCTGAAAATTTTGTCAACTTTTGACTTTATTTATGAAAAATATTCTAAATTTTGAAAACATAATTAATGAAATTACGCAGATGTCCGAAGGTACAAAATCACATGGCGTGTCTCGTATGACTGAAACGATACATAATAATGATAATGTAGGGACTCTGGGACAATCCGCATTGACTCCAGAATAACCCATTTGAGGATCCAGTTACTCCAGATTATGCCATATAAGTAACTATTCCAGAACAAGCCAGTTGATTGGTCTCTGGAACATAAAGCTATATGTGGCTGTGACTGGAGAAATGGGGCTTATGGGATAATCGACCTGTGTAGCTCCTGATCAAATTGCACACTATTGTAACCTAATAACGACCTATATTACTTGCTAGTTTTAGGAGCATGATTGACGTGTCATTAATGGAATGGCGAACAGTGTTGATCCAGATCAGACTGTGCGGATGCACAGGTTGGTTGGATCTACACTGGTTGCAAAACCCATAAGCCCCATTATCCAGTTACAGCCACATATATGAGGATGTACTAATTATGGAAAATGCCATATACGGCCATACTAATTAATGAATATGCCATATAAGGCCGTACTAATTATGGAACATGTCATATGAGGTCATACTAATTATTGAACATGCCATATAAGGTCGTACTAATTACGGAAAATGCCATATAAGGCCGTACTAATTATGGAACATGCCATATAAGGCCATACTAATTATTGAACATGCCATATACAGTCATACTAATTATGGAACATGCCATATAAGGCCATACTAATTATGGAACATGCCATATAAGGCCGTACTAATTATGGAACATGCCATATAAGGCCGTACTAATTATGGAACATGCCAATGGATGTGCTAATTATGGAACAAGCGATGAAACATGCACTAAATTATGTACACATTTTTGAAATTGCCATATAAGGATTTATTAATGATGGAACATTCCATATAAGGCCATACTAATTATAGAACATGCCATATAAGGGTGTACCAGCTATGGAACAAGGCATATATTGACTCACAAGGCAGCATATTCCCTGACAGTGGAAAAGTAATGGAGAGAGACTTTGCTCACACGCAAACCACAATGGTGCCTATATGAACCAGGGGGCCGTTTCACTAAACTTCGTACAACTAAAATGTTCGTGAGTGCAAATTTTTAGATAGTCTGGAAATTTCAACTGACCGATTTACATTTATTGAGCATAGCTCAATAAATGTTAATCGGTCAGTTGAAATTTCCAGACGATCTAAAAATGAGGATGTACAATTATTGGATAATATTATCCAATTTTCTTGTTTACAAGAAAACATTGTTAATGTGAAATTTACAGACTATCATAATTTTGCACTTACGAACATTTTAGTGATACGAAGTTTAGTGAAGCGGCCGCCAGTCTTGTAAATAGATTACCAAACTTGGAATATCACGAGTACCGTAATAATCCGAAATATTCAGACACAATTGATTCTGGGCAGACACATAAATATGAGACATGCCATGTGATTTTGTACCTTCGGACATCCGCGCAATTTCATGAAATATGTTTACAAAATTTACAGTATTTTCCGTAAATGGCGTCAAAAGTTGACAAGATTTTCAGGGTACATGCGGAATTATATTCGCGGAATTATATTCCGCATGTACTCTGCAAATTTTGTCAACTTTTGACTTTATTTATAAAAAATATTGTAAATTTTGCACATGTATTTAATGAAATTACGCAGATGTCCAAAGGTACAAATGCGCGTCTCATTTATGGTTACCCACGTCAATGAGGGTTCCAATATTTAGGGTTAGAATTGTGGTCTTGGTTCATCACAATAACAATGTATTTGGACACAGTTTCTTTTCAGAAACCCCTATTTCCCCCCAAAACAAATGGTGTCCAAATATTTAGGGTTATTATGGTAGATTTCCTTAGAACAACTTCTAGGGGGCAATGTAGGCATTAGAATTGTCGAATATTCACCCTCCCCAAATTATTTTTTTATTTGATGAAATTCCATCAAATATTAATTTTATAGCAAAAAAACATCGACGGAGCTTGTTAGTTTGACGTTGCTTAGTTTAAACTAAGTACATTGCAACCTCTCTACAACAGCCACCCATGGGAAGACGCAAAACTGGCTCTTATAGAGAGGTGGCTGTTGTTGGGAGGTTAATGTTGTTTCTTTATTTTCTTCGATAATTCTCATCAAAAACATGCTTTGGCAACATTTTAGAATCATTTCCGATGGAAATGATTCTAAAATGCTGCCCAAACATGTTTTTATTGCGAGAGAAGGCAAAGCAACAGCAGACGGTAATTTTCGTGCTCAGCAGTCTAATGGTTAGATACAGAGGAAATCATCCATTTGGGATATAAAATAGCGGCTGTTATAGAGAGGGTGTTGTTGTAGAGAGGTGGCCGTTCGGGGAGGTTCGACTGTACGTCCCAGAAGTAGTTCCATGGGAAATTATGCATGATTTTCCAAAGTCGGTATCTTACGTGACCGGTTTATATTCATATGCCAGTCTTCCAACGGAAGTTGGCCAATGTTTTTTTCTTTTGTTACTGATCTTTTACTAATTTGTTGTCTAGTTTTCTCCACATAAGGACATGTGTGTATTGTAACCTACATGTATGATTTTGATTTAGCAGGTAACCTGCCCTGTATTGACCGAATACGTACTGACTGATAACACATTGCTGTATCAGGCATTAACATGATAACAAACATCCGGTTTACAACGAATTGAAAATTGACCTTCCATTGGTCGGATGACGTCACGTGACGTTACCGAATGACGTCGGTGCACTGACGCAACGTAAACAAGTCCGCGTTCTGTCCATAGATAAAGACGTCATCTGTGGTCATTTTCGAGCATAAAACGTTATCTGATACCAATATGTCTTTTGATATCAAGTTTATCAGGCTTGGCTCGGAAACGGTAGGAATTCTTCAGCAAGCCTCGGAATTCCTACGCGTTTCCTAGTCTTACCTGATGAACTTGATATCAAAATACACTAGTCTGGAATCTAAATTTATCAGGTAACAAGCTTGGCATTGAGTGATAACAAAATGTTGTATCCTAGATACAAGACTGTCAATTCAAAACTAATTTTGCTGGTAGGGATGTGTTGTGGCCTAGGTGTTAGAACACCTGACTTCCAATCCAGTTCAAACCTCACATTGGACATCAAAAATACTTTCATACTACGTCCATCCCATTGGTCTGTCGGATGAGACTTTTAAAATTGTAGTCCAATCTCTATATGACCTTAGCTGTTGCTGGGATATTACACCCATTCACTTTCTACTGTTGCTTGTGGTTCAATGTTCAAACAATGTGACATGACATTACTGAATGAGGTCTATATAATAACACACCGTAAAAAGTATGTGTTACTTTCAAAGAAAACCACCTTATATTACATGCTACTCAGTGATTTACAGTGATTTACAGTGATTCTGATTCTGGAGGATTTATTTCCTTGAAAGAAATATTTCCTCCTAGATTGTTTGCGAGACGTAATTCATGTCACGTTTTGACGTCATTTCCGGCGAAGAAACATTTCATACGCTAACGTTGTAAGCTGATGACATCTGTAAATCCGACAAAGAAACTCGTATCGTCATATATCTTCAATTAAACCACTCTACACAGTGCCATGATGAAAACACGTTTTGTTTTAATTTTTTATATTATTTTTTTTGTAAAAATTCTGATATGCCCCTTTGTAAGAAACTACAAAGTTGATGTTGTACCGATGTTGAGCTATGGTAGTATTTTATCCCGTCAACACAGTGCGTATGTGCCATGAAACACGGTGCCGTGAAACATTTTTGATATCCTGTCAATACGATTTGGAGATGCGGCTGGGGTTATTTTTTGCATTTCAAAGCTACATGTATGTTGACGGGATAAATAGAATAGTAGGTTAGTGCCGTGAATGGGGAAAATATCGGAAACGGGATGTGCTCGGCAGAGCCTCGCCCATCCCGTTTCCTAAGCCTTGCCAGATATTTTTTCCCATTCACGGCACTAACTTTCTATTCTCTATAATTTGGGGACGCTGCTAACTATGGTGAAGAGACCTTCAAGGTTGTGTATCAACTGACAGCAGGGATATTTTAGCTTTTGTTGTAACGACCGTCTGTTCCATTTTTGGTTTTGACAAACTTTTGCCTATTAACCCTTTCCATGATAGAGACGACTTTTCACGCCTCTACAGAAGATGTCTTTTGAAAACATTGTGGGAAAAGGAGAAATTGCTTGTAACAAGCAATTTCTCCTTTTCCCACAATGTTTTCTACTCTATCAGATAATTTAACCATCATTTGACCCAGCATTTGATTCTTTTATTCAGATGTTTTCGATTTGGATGAGTCGAAATATCGCAAAACAGGGAAAGGGTTAAGGACTGCCTTTATAGACTATGACCTTTTTGTTTCAAATGCAGGGCCGTAGCGGCCTGTTTTGTTTTTTTACATCATACATGTGACTGAATATCTACATAAAGTATATCTCACCCTGTTCTTCTTAGTGTATATTATACAGAGCATTCAGTTTCAGCTATCGCACTAACATACTATTCTCTATTTATTTTCCTTATTTCTGAACCAAAGTATATGTTGTGACCACTCATTTGAACCGTCTCGGCGAGACGGTTCAAATGAGTGGTCACAACATATACTTCTGATGAGAAGTAAAGAAATTCTTGAGCCTTGCCGGATATTTTTTCCCATTCAGGGCACTAACCTACTATTCTCTATATACAGAGCATTCAGTTTCAGCTATCGGACAGTTTCACCACTTTGATGGAGCCTTTGAAACATACAGCAAGTAATATGACAGAAAATCTAATAAAATTTTGTGCAATACATCCCAGATATAAACGACAACGTCCTATAAATGTTAGCAGGCTATTCAAAAAGCTAGCTATATGAGCTTTTCTACCATCACTCACAAAATATAGAATGGACATTTTTTTCTGTATGTAAAATGTCAAACTGATACACTGTCTGTTATTAGAAGTACATCTGCCACAGGTAAAAGTCGTATTTACTCGCATAGAAGGCAAGTAGACAATAATGACAATACACTCGGATAACCGCTTACAAGTCACTGGATTTGATACAGTATGTATGGTAATACAAGTATACGTATACTATACTTTGTATTGTCTTTACTGCTATACATAATGATAAATTACTGAATTCTGAAACATTTTAACAAAGGGTCAATAAACCTTTCAGATATCAGACTTTGTATATGAATTTTATGGAAAAAAACGCATAGCACGCTGTGCTCTGATGGCTTTCGATCATGTTGCAGCAAATTTTATTCATGTGTTTGTCATATAATTAGTGGTATGTGTCAAACGCTACAAGAGGTAACGCGTGCCGGTGGCTTGTACACACTAACATGGCTGACATGACATCTCCGTGCACCATAGAATGTTCACGTGTATGTTATGCATATATCTCATCAGGTTTACTAAACAATTACCAGTATTATAGGATTATCCGGGGTTCCACAGGTCCTTAACCCTTACTACTGCTGAATTAAATCTTGTCGTCTGCTGGAAATGTTTTATTTTCAGTATTTCTCGACAAAAACCTGGTTTTGACAGCAGATGAGAATCGTCTCCAGTGGAGACGATTCTCATGTGCTGTCAAAACCAGTTTTTTTGTTAAGAATTAAATCAAAAATGAAAAACAGCAGACGGCAATTTCCGTCAACAGCGTAGGAAGGGTTAAACACACTAAATCTAAACAATATTTAACACAGTCGCCCTCCTTAATTCTTTTTATTTGGTGAAATTCCATAAAATATTGATTTTATTGCGAAAAACAATTTCCTACATGGAAATTTAACGTGGGGCAAATTGAACCTCCAGATTGAGAAGAGGCGAAAAACAAAACAAGTTGGAAATTGATTCCGAAAGTTGGCTAGATAGCTTGGAAATGATGTAAAAAGAAAACAAAAGTTAGATTTTAAGAAAACAAAAGTTAGATTAGGTCAACAAATTCCAAAATTGTTTCAAAAAATGTATTTTTAGCCCCCCATGTTAAATTCCCGTAGGAAAATTGTATTTTCGCAATAAAATCATTATTTGATTCAATTTCATCACATAAATTTATCAGGCGATAGTGACTTTTTTCTTATTGATGAAAAAGTGCTTACCGTAATAATGAATATTTTTTAATGTGTTTAATAGCCAAAAGTTTGTCGGCAGCAAAATGTGGAACAGACGGTGGTATAGGCCCAAATGTGCTTGTCAAATGTTCTGAGCATGTTCTCGCCAAATTTGTACTCAAAATCATGTATGTTTCATTGGTCGAAACTGAGCACAGCTCAGCCTCGACAAATCAAACTTACTGATTTTCAATGGTGGGCAAATTATGTCACGAGCACCTGCTGTTTTGTTCTATATTTTTATGCCCCCCCCCCCCCCCCCAAGTCTTGGTAGACAGGTGGCATAGAGTTAGACTTTGCCAGTTTAGAAATCTGTCATCTGCTTCTCTATTTCATAATTATGTTCTCTCTCAATAAAACAGGGTTTGGCAGCACTTTAGAATCATTTATTGGAAATGATTCTAAAATGTTGCCAAACCATGTTTCTGTTGTGAAAAATAGAAATTAAAAAGTAAACAGCAGACGACAAAATTTAATTCAGCATTGTAAGGGTTAAAATCAACTGTGGTTGCTAAACAACCAGCATAGACCAGAGCCCCAGTTAAGATGCATAATTTGACCAAATATTCGACATATTTTTCTTAGTTCTTCACCAAAAATGGCAAATTGGGAGTTCTTTAGAATCGTCTCAATGAGACGATTCTAATGCACTCCCAACTTGCCATTTTTGGTGAAGAAATAACAAAATTTCCTCAAAAGTTGATCCAATTACGCACCTTAACTGGAGCCCTGATAGACCTAGCATATGCATACTATACTAGTAATCTGATTAACCCTTTCAACACCAAGTAACTTAATAGGATGTTCCATGCCAATGTTTCACGCTATTTCATTGGTCCATTCAAATTTTCAGACTATTCCATTCTTCAGAAAGGGTAATTTTTTCAAATTTGATAACTATTAACAAACAGTGGAGATCCTGATGAGACGGCTCGTTACGAGCCGGCTCATCTGGATCTGCACTGTTTGCAAACATTGTCTCTATAGAGGTCTGTGGTGTTGAAAGGGTTAACGTGGGTGGCTGGTGGGAGCATGCGATGGGTAGTTTAACGATCGGGATTCATCCTTACCGGAATCCCGACCGGAGACCTGTAGCCTATTTCATCAACATTGCAAAGTATACTTTACTAACAAAGTATACTTTGAGAGAGTAATCATTTATTTGTCCTGAAATGCATTATTTCATATAGAACTAACAAATGCATGTATTTCATGATTAAAAGTATGCAGAATTATTATACTGAATTTATTACATTATCACAGCCATAATGGCTGTGATAATGTAATAAATTCAGTATAATAAAAATTAATAAATTTTTCCAAAAAATTGAAAATTTCTCCCTCAAAGTATACTTTGCTACTATTAAAAGTATACTTTGCAATGTTGATGAAATAGGCTACTGGTTTGGGCCTTGTGTACGTCGTTGGCATTCTTCTATGTGACAGTTTAATCTGGTTATACCCCTTGTATGAGTATTACGATTATTCATAATCCTATTACTTTTAGGGGCCAAGTGACCATGGTGTGGTATGGACCTGGCACCCGGTCAGGTTATTCTAATTTCTGGGCTGAATATATTATTTGTTTTCGATGTAAATATTCCGTTCTGATTTTGGGACTTTCTCCGAATGCAACAGGTTATATACGGGACCGAACCCATTAGCCCGGCTTTAAATGACCGTAGCTGATGATCGGCCGTTAAACACCAATAAATCAAAGCAAATTAATCCACTGGGGGCATTAGTGTGTTTTTTGTTTTAAACATTGCAGCACTTTGGATGCGATAAAGTACAGGTACCTTGCAAAATGGTGTAGTATAAAATGACAATGATTTGGTTCACATGTGTGTAATAAATGTAAGTTTTCTTGAAATAATTCTAAAACGGATACAGATATGAGGATGGTGTCATCGCCGATGACACCATCCTCATATCTGTATATGTTTTAGAGTCTGATTCATCGGTAATCAATGTTGTATAATTACCCAGGGGTATCTGTACTTTATCTCATCATCCGCAGAATATGGTACAGTGTAATACACCAATAATTCTGTCCTCATATGTAGTTGTTTCAGAGTTTTCTTGAAGTAACTCTGAAACTGATACAGGCAGTCAATGTTGTATCCACGCTTTATTGCATCGAAGTTACTGGAATATTTAGAAAAATGTAGGTTAAAGTGAGAGGAAATAATAGGATGATGTGACGTACTTTACCTAAACTACTTTAACCCTGTGGATTCGCCATTTTGTTTATAAATATTTTCCTTCTATGTGCCCAGAAATATATGTGGTGACCACCATTTGAACCGTCTCATCGAGACGGTTCAAATGAGTGGTGACAACATATATTTTCATTGAGAAATAAAAAAAATAAAAATATGATATTTCAAATATTTCATACCTACCCATAAAGGTGTATTCCACATGTAATGGGTTAACCAGTGTGTATTACTTCATAGAGTTGTATATTGTACTACAAGATATGTCTGTAAATAGTATATTGTACTAAGAATTGTGTATGAATATTGTTCTATATTGATGTATATTGTATGTGTATTGTAAATATAAATATATGTTCAGTTTAACTGTTAACCATTCTGATGGTGCTGTTCAATAGTTTAACCCTTCACCGCTATCTTAATTTTTTGTCGTCTGCTGTTTTCTATTTTCCATTTTTATCATCAAAAACATGCTTTAACAGCACTTTATAATAATTTACAACATGCTTTGACAGCACTTCAGAATCATTTCCTTTGGAAATGATTCTGAAGTGCTGTCAAACGATGTTTTTATTGAGAAATAAGGCAAGATATAAAAGGAACAGCAGACGACAATTGTTGTGTGTAGCAGTCTAATGGTGAAGGTGAAGGAGTACTGTTGGCAAAGATTGATTTTATAAGCCTGTTTGAAAATGATAATGTACATGGGGTTAGAAAGTAAGAAAAATTAGCACTTACCCAAGCGACCAGTTTCAACCGCTTTAAGCCAGTGGGGAGGAAATCCCAAAATCAGAACAATGTAAATATTCCGTTCTGATTTTGGGATTTTCTCCCCAATGCAGCAGGTTACATGCGGGATTAAACCCATTGGCCTGGTTTTAAATGACCTTAACTGTTGATAGGTCGTTAAACACCAATAAATCAAATCAACCAAGTCAAGCCAGTGACAATTATGTAGTCCACTCTGTTTACACTCGGCCGACTTGATTCTTAATTAAATGTCGTCTGCTGTTTATTTTTAAATTTCCAGTTTTCTCTACAAAAACATGGTTTGGCCGTAATTTAGAACCATTTCCATTGGAAATGATTCTAAAGTGCTGTGAAACCATGTTTTTTTGTTGAGAAAAAAGATAAAATATGACACAACAGCAGACGACACTTTTTGGTTCCCGCCTTTTAAGGGTTAAAACCTGGCCTTTATGAAGTGGGTAGTGTTAATTTTGTACGCTGTGTACCCGGCACATGTACCGGTACATTGTATTGCTATGGCCTTGTCACTGTTAACTCTTAGAATGCTGGGAACAAAAATTGCTGTCTGCTGCTGTTTGATATTTTGTGTTCTTTCTCAATAAAACATGGTTGGCAGCACTTGAGAATCATTTCCAAATTAGAATCAGTTTCTTTGGAAATGATTCTAAAGTGCGGTCAGTCCATGTTGTTAATAAATATGGAAATTATAAAATAATCAGCAGACGACAAAATTTAATTCAACATTCTAAGGGTTAAAATAAAGACCATTATTTTAGAAAAGGAGCTTGATCTGAGTTTGGATCTGAAATGTTCATTACGTGTTGGATTAACATGTCAGACTGATCTTTCAAAAAACAACATATTTAACTCTTTGCATGCTAGCGGCGAAAATATCCGCCAAACAAATTGGGAGTACATGTATATGTTTTATTTCTGTCTGTAAATATGTCTTAAAATTTCATTAGAATTGAGTCCTCAGGACTCAATTCTAATGAAATTCCAAGACATATTCATGATATTTACGGGGAGAAATACAAGAAAATATGATGAATTCTTGTCCGCTAGTTTGGAACTATTTATAGCCCACAAGTTTCCCAGCATGCAAAGAGTTAAGTTTATAGATCATATCACAGGCATTCGGCGTATTTCGGCTTTCATCGGTATAACTCTAAATATATGAACAAGGCTTCTAACTTTGATCGGACACGACCTCGTATCATAACACATTCCGCATAGTTCATTTGAGAATTGTTGTTACGGTATCTTGGTAAAATAACATAGTTACCGGTAGAACATATTTATGCAAATAATATCGAATTACAGCTCTTTTTCTTAGGTCAGACACAACCTCGTATCATAAGAAATGAAATAATGTGTTTAAGGCTCTAAACGTTAATATTGTAGTGGCGAGTTCATATGATCATTTGAGAATTATCGATATCCTGCAGAAATACGTAGAATGCATCGAAAATTACAATTTTAAACATGTTATTGTGTTATAATACGAGGTGTCCGACCAAAGTTAGAAGCCTTGTTCATATATCGATGGTCTAGTAACATAAGGTCGTAACTGCTATGCTAAGTCTAGTAACATAAGGTTGTAACTGCTATGCTAAGTCTAGTAACATAAGGTCGAATGCTATGCTAAGTCTAGTAACATAAGGTTGTAACTGCTATGCTAAGTCTAGTAACATAAGGTCGTAACTGCTATGCTAAGTCTAGTAACATAAGGTCGTAACTGCTATGCTAAGTCTAGTAACATAAGGTTGTAACTGCTATGCTAAAGCACAGCAGTTACGACCTTATGTTACTTGGACCATCGATAATTATACCGATGAAAGCCGAAACATGCCAAATGCCTGTGGATCATATCTGCATACTGTATGAATGCAATGTTTGATTAAAATACCAATCTACAAGTTCTATGTTCATGGTACCTCAAATAAACCGTTTTAACCCTTACAATGCTGAATTAAATTTTGTCGTCTGCTTTTTATTTTCCGTTTTTCTCATTATAAACCTGGTTCAACAGAACTTTAGAAATGATTCTAAAGCGCTGTCGAACCATTTTTTATTGAGAAAGAAGACAAAATATAAAACAACAGCAGATGGCAAATTTCTTTTTCAGCATTCTAAGGGTTAAAGGTACATGCCCACTCATTAGGTACACAATGTTCTTTATATCAGAGACATTTTCTGGCAAAATAAACATTCATTCACCATTATGCCACACATTGATTGGTATTATTATACATTTTATATCAGACATAAATTTTCACACTGATATCAGGGGAGATAACCGTGTTTCCTTAAAATATTAACAGACATTAATATTTATTCTCTGTATTTATTTTTTGATGTGCAATGATCATATTTTATAATTTGTAGAAAATATTATTTTTATAAAATATTATTATTTTTTCAGGTGACACATTTAATTAGTATAAATAATTAAAAAATTATCATACCTCATTTGCATATGAAAATAGCCTGATACCACCGCGCGTCACTAAAAGTAAAATAAATATTACTAAATGATTTTTATCCCGTCAACACAGTGTGAAACATTTTTGATATCCAGTCAATACTATTTTTGCATTTTACAGCAATTTGTAGGTGTTGACGGGATAAATAGATTAGTAGGTTAGTGCCGTGAATGGGAAAAAAATATCTGGCGCGGCACGGAAACGGGATGTGCTCGGCAGAGCCTCGCCCATCCCGTTTCCTGAGTCTTGCCAGATATTTTTTCCCATTCACTCTATTTTCCTTATTTCTAAACCAAAATATATGTTGTGACCACTCATTTGAACTGTTTCGGCGAGACGGTTCAAATGAGTGGTCACAACATATACTTCTGATGAGAAATAAAGAAATTCTTGACGGCGCTAACCTACTATTCTCTATATATCCGATTTGGTTACGATCCGCCAAGTGTGGGCATGTACCTTTAATGTTGGTATAGGTTAATGCCAAAATGCATTTATTTGGAACTACCGATCATGTGTGTGGGAAGCCATGTGCAGATACATGTAACTATAACAAATCTTGTTAAATAGCCATTAAAAAGATACTTCCAATCAATCAATCGGCATGTATTTTCTTATTATTTATTTTCTTGATGGAAATTCCTCTGACGCTCAAGCCGACGTAAGCGCAAGTCTACGGAAGTGGAATCTGAATCAAATACGGATGCACGTAATTCGTCGTATAATATGTCTCAGCCTCAGAATTGGAGTGTCCAGAAGTTAAGAGAGGTCTTGCATCAAATGGGAGTGAACCCTGGATTGCGCGCCAAGAAGGCTCGGTTAATTCGCCTCTATCAGTTGGCAAAAGTCGGGGAGGTTTCGTCTGCAAATCAGGTCACCTCTAGCGGTGCGGTTATCATAACAAATGACGTATCTGCGCAGCAGCCGGCGCAAACGGGGTCTACGAATCTAGGTCGCGAGCCGATTCCGTCGGCGCATGCGCAATTTCTGCATCCGGAAGCTGGTGAAACCGAAAGTAGGGGGGACTCAAATACCGAAATCGCGTCTCTACGAGCGAGCGTGTCATTGCTTCAGCGCACAGTCTCTACACTTAGCAGCAACCTGGATAACCTGGTACAACGTAATGTGCCGAGTACGTTCGTTCCTGTTCAAAACAGAAATCAAATAGAAAATATTCCCGACGAATTTCCAAGCGTCTCTGCCTCTGACCGATTTGTGGGTCCCTCGAATTCAGCGGCGGATTTATTTACAAATTTGCACAACAACAACAACAACAACAACACGAGTGTCAACAACAGAATTGAAAATGCGCGTTCTGCATATGGTTTTTCGGCCGAAGCGCTACCGCTCGTGGAGACTGTTCACCCGACTATGAAACAGCACATTCAGGAAGGTAGGGATATTAATTTGGCGTCTCTGTTGATCCCGTACTTCAATCATAGTCAACAAGTCCAAACCACCAGCAGCGGTCAGAAAGTGGATCATCGTTTGAACACAGAGCTGACTTTACCACAATTTATACAGGCATTTTCTATTTATAAAAACATCATGTGTCAGGCACACCCCAGTAGAAGGCCGGAGCTAGATTTGTACGAACGGGATATTATCGACATGGCAACTCGTTATTCTGGGAAGGGGTTTTACGAGTATCACAAGATGTTCTCTGCCCAAGCAGCGGCCCATCTCAGATTCAATGGAATTAAGATTGATTGGTCTGTAAGAAATAACACTCTGTATTGTTCCATATTTTCTAATTACAAAGCCAATGCTTGTGCAGGGTGTGGAAGCACGCTGCATATGTCTGACTTTTGTCCATCGCTAGTGATGCGCACAAATGATTCTGTAACTAATCAGGTGGTCGCTACAACAGCGAATCCGAATGTTGGCAGTATGGCATATCGCGGAACACGAACAGGGACATCTTTGGTCGAATGCGGGTGTTACATAATGGGAATGAAATTTGTAAACAATTTCAACGCCCAACGTGGATGTCTGGTTTCTCATTGCAAGTTCATTCATGTGTGCTTACTATGCAAAGGCAAGGATCACTCGAAATGTAATTGTGAAAACTAAAAAAACTGGAAAGGGCCAGGGACAGAGATTCCAACATTGAGATAATGTCTCGAGTAAGCCCTATTCATGTTCATGAATTGGCTGATGAGTTGAAACGGCATCCGGACAATAACTTTAGTAATTACCTACTTCATGGCTTTTTGCACGGTTTCGAAACAGGAATTTCTCAGCTACCTAAGTTACCTTTTGAGTGTAGAAACTTGTTGTCGGCAATCAAGCAGCCTGACATAACTTCACAGTTGGTTCAGTCTGAACTTGAAAAAGGATATGTGATCGGCCCGTTTCATTCCATACCATTTTCACAATATCGCATCAGTCCAATCGGTATAGCTGAGGGAAAGTACTCTGGGAAAAAGAGATTGATTGTGGATTTCTCGGCACCCCATGATAATATTTTACATCCAAGTCTTAACGACCTTATAGATAAAGAGGAATACTCTTTGACATATGTTACAATTGACTATGCCATATATATTACAAGAAAGCAAGGTATTGGGAGTAGATTTTGTAAAGTGGACATTAGGGATGCTTTTAAACAGATTCCTGTCCTGAAGGAGTTGTGGCCCTTTCAGGGCATTAAATGGGATGATATGTATTATTTCTATACCAGATTAGTTTTTGGCAGTCGATCTAGCCCCAAAATCTTTGACTGCCTGTCACAGGCTATTTGCTGGATTCTGAAAAACAATTATGGGGTGAAACATTGTCTACATTTGCTGGATGACTTCCTCACGATAAATGGCCCAACAGAAGATGCTGATGGTACTATGGCTATTTTGCGGTTTGTTTTTGCAAGATTAGGCATACCATTATCACCTACAAAAACTATGGGACCTGTTACAGTAATTGAGTATTTAGGTATCATATTAGACAGCGTGAAAATGGAGGCCAGATTGCCGTTAGAAAAAATACAGCGCATTGCTGCTCTGCTTCAAGCGTTCTCAACAAAGAAGTCTTGTACTAAAAGGGAGTTGCTAAGTCTTCTGGGACATCTCAATTTTGCATGCCGGGTGATTTATCCGGGTCGTGCATTTGTGTCATACATGATTTCATTGTCGTCTTCGGTCAGTAAATTACATCATTACATTAAAATATCTGCTGAATGCAGATCTGACATAAGTATGTGGTCGAAATTTCTACAAGATTGGAACGGTGTTTCGATGTTTATGAATGATGAACTTACACTGGCCGACGACATGCAGTTTTATACAGACGCCACACCAAGAGCATATGCTGGTTACTACTGTGGGAAGTGGTTTCAAGGGTGTTTCCCAGATTCGTTCATTTCATCAGACGCGGTCGCGTCTATGGCCCTCTATGAACTATATCCGATAGTCATGGCTGCTGTGCTGTGGGGCGACAAATGGGCCAAGAGAAGAATAGTGGTTAATTGTGATAATGCAGCTACTGTGGACATTATCAATAAAGGTCGGTCAAAAATTTATTTCATTCAGAAATTTGTGCGTAGATTGATATGGTGTGCAGCAAAGGGGCAGTTTCTGATTATTGCAAAGCATATAGCGGGTAAAACGAACACTATCGCTGATGCCTTATCCCGTTTTAACATGTTGCAGTTCCGACGGCTTGCACCAGCGGCTGACAGGCTACCAGAGCGGTGTGTTCCGGTTTCCGAGCTCCAGCTGAATTAGAAAGGGAAGTAGCAAATTTGTGGTCGGCGTCGGTGGCCCCAACGACGAGATCTGTTTATCAGAGAGGCATGCAGGTTTCATGCAATTTCTTACATTGTCAGGTGGGAATACTTGGCAAGCAGACTTGCCTTCTGTAAGCGAGGATTTGCTAATTTATTTTGTGACTTTTTGCCACAAGTCCTTGCAACTTCGGCTGGCTACCATTAAACTATATTTAGCTGGCATTCGTTTTCATTACCTACAGGCGGGCATGGATAATCCTATTTCTGGTACGGATAGACTTCAATGTATTCTGCGTGGTATAAAGCGAAGCCAAGGGGATACTGCACATACCAGAATGCCCATCACCTTCAAAGTCCTCAGTCAGATATGTGATTTGTTGCATTCAGGAGTTTTTGCTCCAACGTTGGATTTGACGCTACAATGTATGTGTTCACTGGCGTATTTCGGCTTCCTTCGATGTGGGGAGTTCACAGTTAAATCATTGAGCAATGACTCAGATTCTTGTTTGAAGTGCAAGGATGTGTCGTTCGCCTCGGATCATTCTATGTTTTGTCTTACCCTACCCACTTCAAAAACTGATCCATTCAGGGTAGGTGTGGATATACCTATTTACAGGAATAATTCAAGGGTGTCATGTCCAGTATCATTGATGGAGAGATATTTGAGTCTACAGTAGATATGGCTTGGATTCATCCCAGCTCGATTCACCACTGTTCGTCGATGAGGAGGGCAGACCCTTTACTAGAACAAAGTTTTTGTGTTATGTGAAACAAGTGCTATGCAGACTCGGTTATGACGAGAAAGTGTATAGTGGTCATTCATTTAGAATTGGTGCTGCTAGCAGTGCAGCAGCAGCTAGGGTGGAAGATCATATGATACAAACTCTTGGCCGATGGTCTTCATCATGCTACACCAGATATATCAGGGTGGAACGCAGCGCGATACAAGACGCTCAAGCACAAATGTGCCAATAACTCCAGTATACGGTATGCAGTACTGGGTAATTGTTGGTAAGTGGGGTGTTAGAGGCAGGATAATGTTATACATAATTCATCCTCTTGGGGGCACTCACTGCTATTTTGTAAAAGGAAATATCAATTCGTTTTGGACTATTTTGCCCCCTTTCAGATAAATTATTGCAGATGTAGATTTCGGTGCTGCATCAGTCAAGCATTTGCCAGACTTCTCGAGACGCCATTCTGTCATTCATTCGACTCGCCGGAAGCGACTCACCTATTTCTAGTCAGTAGACTCGGCCCACCTCGCTCTAGACTCGCATTCTATTGCAAGCTGCACATTCTAGTGCACGTGAGTCATGCTCTAGTTGTTAACTCAACTCAGATATTTCTGGTCGTACGCACGACCCAACCCATTCTGGTCTTACCTTGACCTCGCTCTAGTCGCTACACGGCGGCTCACCTCATTCTAGTCGTGTGCTCATGACTAACTCATTCGGGTCGTCCTACGGCGGCTCACCTCTTTCGCGAGTCGTGTGCCCATGACTCAACTCACTCTAGTCGTCCTACGGCGGCTCACCTCTTTCTCGAGTCGTGTGCCCATGACTCAACTCACTCTAGTCGTCCTACGGCGGCTCACCTCATTCTAGTCACTGACTCACTTAGCTTTCTGCGGGTCGATTTGCACACATCTTGTCTCTGGCTCAGAAAAAATTCATGTCTGGCACATGTTGATCTGATGAACTTCAGCTACAGATAGCAGGTAGCCCCCAAAGAGGAGCCAAATATGTTATTCATGTTTTATGTATATGAATGTGATATGTGCGTATTGTACCGGTACTATGGTAGTTAGTGCATGTTACACATGTATCATATGCATGTTGGGTGTGGGGCCGGGTTGAGTTTCAGATATAGGAGTTGGTCCAGTTACAGCGTACAGAGATCATCCTGCAATGATAGGTAATATACAATTGCAGCATATATTATGAGTGTATAAAATGATAATTATTAATTATAGTTTATACACTATGGGACAACGTTACATGATACACTGGAGTTCCTGGTGGGTTAATTTAGCAGACAGCAGGGGAGAGCGTGCATATATTTATAGATATGTAAAAATTGTCAATTGAATCTATTGGCTAGTTAATAGGTCAATGACTTTGGGAAGGGCACGCCAATGTTACCTTCTCCCAGCATCAGTGTTGCGAAATACATTACGGTGTATAGTTCGTCACCGTGGATGTGAAGCTTACCCGCCACCACCCCATGTCTCCTCCATTGGTACATGTTTTATTTGTTTTATAAGTTCAAAACAATTCTGTTAAATGCAAACATATTTTGCGGGATTTTGTTTTGCATAGGGCCTGGTCTGTGTTGTATTGGGGCTGCTACAACACTAGAGGACTATTTTGCCCCCTTTCAGATAAATTATTGCAGATGTAGATTTCGGTGCTGCATCAGTCAAGCATTTGCCAAGACTTCTCGAGACGCCATTCTGTCATTCATTCGACTCGCCGGAAGCGACTCACCTATTTCTAGTCAGTAGACTCGGCCCACCTCGCTCTAGACTCGCATTCTATTGCAAGCTGCACATTCTAGTGCACGTGAGTCATGCTCTAGTTGTTAACTCAACTCAGATATTTCTGGTCGTACGCACGACCCAACCCATTCTGGTCTTACCTTGACCTCGCTCTAGTCGCTACACGGCGGCTCACCTCATTCTAGTCGTGTGCTCATGACTAACTCATTCGGGTCGTCCTACGGCGGCTCACCTCTTTCGCGAGTCGTGTGCCCATGACTCAACTCACTCTAGTCGTCCTACGGCGGCTCACCTCTTTCTCGAGTCGTGTGCTCATGACTCAACTCACTCTAGTCGTCCTACGGCGGCTCACCTCATTCTAGTCACTGACTCACTTAGCTTTCTGCGGGTCGATTTGCACACATCTTGTCTCTGGCTCAGACAAAATTCATGTCTGGCACATGTTGATCTGATGAACTTCAGCTACAGATAGCAGGTAGCCCCCAAAGAGGAGCCAAATATGTTATTCATGTTTTATGTATATGAATGTGATATGTGCGTATTGTACCGGTACTATGGTAGTTAGTGCATGTTACACATGTATCATATGCATGTTGGGTGTGGGGCCGGGTTGAGTTTCAGATATAGGAGTTGGTCCAGTTACAGCGTACAGAGATCATCCTGCAATGATAGGTAATATACAATTGCAGCATATATTATGAGTGTATAAATGAAATAGTGTCCGTGAAAGTACCGGTGTCTGTTCTACCTACTACTTGGACCCATCATGGGAGTGGTTGGTTGGGAGCATGAGACACAGGCAATATTACCCCACCCACACAGTGATCTTAGTATTGACTTGAATACAATGAACTCCCTGTGCATGATTTGGTAAATTTAACTCTTTGATGCTGGGAAATCGAATCTAACATTTGTGTTGATTTAATATGATATTTATTAAACCCGTTGACTGATTTCATAAGAAACTCGGCATAGCCTCGTTTCTTATGAAATCAGTAAACCTGTTTAATAAATATCATATTAAATCATCACTCATGTAAGGTGCTCTATATAATAAATAAATGTCATTAACTCCCTGTGCATGATTTGGTAAATTTAACTCTTAATAGATTCCAGAAGACCCGTTTTATCGTAAGACTTTAATTTTTTGGAGTTTCACAGACATGAGTGAAATCGAGCTGATAAGACCAATTTACAATGGATGGCTTTATGCATGGATCCTGGGAATTGTGTATACACGTACTCAAACCATTCCTCCGAAATTTGAGGGAGAAATTTTCAATTTAAGGATAAATTTTTATTATACTGAATTTATTACATTATCACAGCCATTTTGGCTGTGATAATGTAATAAATTCAGTATAATAATTCTGCATACTTTTAACTCTTTGCATGCTGGGAACTTGTGGCTATAAATAGTTCAAAACTAGTGGACAAAAATTCATCATATTTTCTTGTATTTCTCCCCATAAATGTGGGTGGCAGGTGGGAGTATGCGATGGGTAATTTAACGATCGGGGTTCATCCTTAATGGAATCCCGACTGGAGACCTGGTTTGGCCCTCACATAAATCTTTGGCATTTTGTATGTGACAGTTGAATCTGGTTAATTCCCCTTATGTGAGTATTACGATTATTCGTAATCCTATTTTAGGGGAAGGGGCCAAGTGACTTTGGTGTGGTATGGACCTGGCACCAAGTCGGGTTATTCTAATTTCAGGACTGAATATATTTTTTCTCGATGTAAATATTCCGTTTTGATTTTGGGATTTTCCCCCCAATGCAGCAGCAGCTTGCCCGGCCTTACATGACCTTAGCTGTTGATAGGCCGTTAAACACCAATAAACAAACAAACAAAACTGCCCGTAAATATCACGAATATGTCTTGGAATTTCATTAGAATTGAGTCCTGAGACATATTTACAGAGAGAAATAAAACGTATACATGTACTCCTAATTCGTTTGGCGGATATTTTCAACGCTAGCAAAGAGGTAACAATAGGTTGCATCCTTACCAGAATCCCGATATCCCTGGTTTGGTTCATTTTATATTTTGCATCCTTGTTACTTGAGAGTTGAATCCACTTACAACCACTATAAAAGTAGTACAATTAGTACTAATTATTTTTACTTTTAGGTACTGGGGCTAAATGTTTCTGGTGCAATGAGGACCTGGCTCCTGGAGCCGATTTCATCAAAATTGCAAAGTATACTTTTCTAGCAAAGTATACTTTGAGGGAAACATTTTCAATTCAAGGATAAATTTATTAATTTTTAGCCAGGTTTTTTAAAAAAAAATCCAGGCTATTGGATTGGCGAAAGCCGGGCGGGCGGGGCGGCCGGCGTCCACAATCGATGTTAAGTTTTCGTGTTTTGAGTCATTTCTTTGTTACTGTACCACCTAGGACCACCAAACTTTCACAGCTTCATAATCAAGGGGTGCCCACCACATATCACACTATCCAACATGTTACCTTTTTTTGAACTTGACCCATTTTTTCCGCGCAGTCGACTTAGCCATTTTCAATGTTAAGTTTTCGCGTTTACAATGTTAAGTTTTCGTGTTTAAGTCCATTTCTTTGGTATTGTACCACCTAGGACCACCAAACTTTCACAGCTTCATAACAAAGGGGTGCCTACCACATACAACTATCCAACATGTGACCATTTTTTTTACCTTCACCTATTATTTCTACGTAATTGACTTAGCCATTTTCAACGTTAACTTTTTAACGTACGTCTGGTTAAAGTTTTTTGGTTAAAAGTTTTTTGTTATACTATATCTCTGCAACTGCTTCGCCCATTACCTTGAAACTTCACATGGGTATTTATCATCATCCATAATTTCATTCTACCCCCCAACCGTGCGGCCCCTGTGCCCAATGTCAAGGTCAAATTACTTTGAATTTTTTTGTGTACTATATCTCTGCAACTGCTTCACCCATTACCTTGATACTTCACATAGGTGTTTATCATCATTGTCGCGCCCGCTTGCGAAAAGCGCGCTATCGTCGGCATTTTGGCATACGTCCGTCCGTCCGTTCGTCCGTTCGTCCGTACGTCCGTGTGTCCGGTTAAAGTTTTTTGGTTAAAGTTTTTCCGTCTACTATATCTATTTTTTTAGTGTCCATGCCTCGCCCCAAGGCGCGACATGCAGGCCACAGCCATCTAGTCTACAAAAAGTGGGTATAATTATGTTATCCAAGTGTCGATGCATGGAAAAAATCTGGCCTTCGTGGCTTTGCCTCGTTTCTTGTTATTATACTGAATTTATTACATTATCACAGCCATTTAGGCTGTGATCATGTAATAAATTCAGTATGATTCTGCATACTTTTAATCACCAAATATATGCAGTGGTTAGTTCTAGTTTTTCCGGAAAAATAAATGATTACTCCCTCAAAGTATACTTGGATAGAAAAGTATACTTTGCAATTTTGATGAAATCGGCTCCAGATCAAGTTATTCTAATTCAAATATATATTTTGGTGTGTGGTCGGGCGAACTCGACTGCGTAAATTAATGGTAGGGGTTCCTCCTTATATGCATCACGATTTGCCTGGTTTGGCCCTCAGGTACGTTTTTATCTTTGGCTCTTTTGTTACCTGGGAGTTGAATTGGATTATTGCCCATTATAAAAGTAGTACCGCGGTAAGATTATTATTGATCCTCCTGCTTTTGGGAGGGGGCCACGTGATTCTGGTGTGGCGAGGACCTGGCAACAGATAAGGATTATTCTGATTTCAGGGCTGAATATATGGGTTTTTTTTATTGTAAATATTCAGTTCTGATTTTGGGATTTTCACTCCATTTGTATATGTACTTGAACATGTACATGTACTTGTACAGGTAATATATGGGATTTAGTACTAAACCTCAACAAATAAAGTGCAAACTTATGATAGTCTGTAAATTTCTCATTAACAATGTTTTCTTGTAAACAATTATTGGATTTACATTTATTGAGCATTGAGCAGCCTATGCTCAATAAATGTAAATCCATCAATTGAAATTTCCAGACGATCATAAATTTGCACTTACGAACATTTTAGTCCGGCGCACGAAGTTTAGTGAAACGGGCCCCAGATCTTTCTAGCGCTGGTGGATGGGAGTAGGCCAGTGCAGCAGGCTATATGCGGGATCGAACCCGTTAACCCGGCTTTAAATGACTTAGCTGTTGATAGGCCGTTAAACACCAATAAATCAACTAATCAACCAAATATATATGGTGTCTCAGAATACCTGATAATTACATGCTGAGGTTACATATTTTTATTCATGAAAAATAATATGCACAGAAGTATATGTTGTTACGACTCATTGGAACCGTCTCGTCGAGACGGTTCCAATGTGTGGTAACAACATATACTTTTGAACAGAAATAGAGAAAATAATTTTTAAATAGCAGCGCTCCAGATATGGTGCGTATTGACGTATTTTACTCACTTATTTTAGCAGAATACGCATTGATTATCAAATGTGGGAGTACAAAATACTCACAGCAATGTGAAAATATGCATTTATTTTCAAACACTGTTAGCTTTTTTGCAACTCAAATAAGTAAATTTATCATTTGTTCCCTATTTAATAAGGAAGATAATCAATAATACATTTGTAAAAGTAAAATACGCATTGAATTTGAAATATGGGGTATTCTCTTTAGATACAAAACTTATCTGGAGCTCTGATATAGTTTTCGCCTTTTTTCATCCGTCCGTCCGTCCGAAACACATGATTTAAAATTTGGGGTACATTTTTTTTTTTTAGTTCAGGCGGCGGTCGGGGGTATCCGTGAGTCCAGACTCATTTACTCTCGTTCTATAATGAAGCTACATTGTACATAAAAATGTTGACTAATGCAAATGTAACAGGCTTCTCTCATATTTGTATACTTGTAAATAAGAGTACTCACTTACTATGGACTTATATGAGACACGCCATGCGATTTTGTACCTAAGAACATGTGCGATTTTTCGTGAAATATATTTACAGAAAATGTGATATTTTCTGTAAATGACGTCGGAAGATGACAAAATTTCCATAGCAAATGCGGAATAGTATTCCGCATTTGCTATTTAAATTTTGTCATCTTGGCTCGTCTCATATGTGGCTGTCACTGGAAAAATGGGCTTATGGGAATTGTGACCTAGTGTAGATCCTGATCAAGTCGCACACACCTGTAGCCTGATAACAATCTGTATTGCTTGTCAGCAAAATGATGGTTGTGTCATTGATGGACTGGCAAACAGTGCAGATCCTGATCAGATTGTGCGGAGGCACAGGCTGATCTGGATCTACAATGTCGCAAAACCTGTAAGACTCTCACTTCTCGAGTCACAGCTACTTGTTTGGTGTCTTGAATCTAACTCAACAAAATTCAAACCGTTGTACAGACTTAATTGAAATTCGTTGTATAATGAATCCAATGAGTTCTCAATGATTGGTTGGTTGGTTGGTGGGGTGGGGTTGGGTGGGTGGTTGGGGTTGGGGTTGGGGTTGGGGTTGGTGGGGTGGGGTTGGGGTGGTGGTGGTTGGTGGTGGGGTTGGGTGGGGTTGGTGGGTTGGGTAGGGTTGGGTTGGTTGGTTGGGGTGGGGTGGGTGGGGTTGGGGTGGGGTGGGTTGGGTTGGGTTGGGTTGGGTTGGTTTCATGCTGAGGATTCCCCATTTTGCTGATAGAAAAATCTGATTCGTTTTCTCGTATCTCCCTAAAAGTATATGATGTGGCCACCATTTGAACCGTCTCATCGACACGGTTCAAATGAGTGGTCACAACATATACTTTCGATGAAAAATGAGAAAAATTGCAGATTTGTTTTTTCTAATTTTTTGTACCCATATACGGGTATTCTGCATGGAATGGGTTTAAGGAATCCAGATATCACTGGTTTGACCCTCAGGTACAGTTTTGACTGTCTGATATGTGAGAGTTGAAGCCATTATAAAACTAGTAAGATTAGTACTAGCCCTATTACTTTTAGGGAGTGGGGCTAAGTGACTCTGGTGTGGTGAAGACCTGTCATCAGATCATATTATTCTCTTTTCAGGGCTGAATATATATTTTTTGTGTAAATATTCTGCTCCGATTTTGGTATTTTCTCCCCGTCACAACAGGTGAAATATGGGATTTGAACCTGTTAATCCGATTCAAGATGTCCTTAGCTGTGGACAGGCCGTTAAACACCATTAAATCAAATCCCCCCCTGTTAGCTTAACAGACTGTTAAATCCTTAACACTGTTAACCTGCTACTTTTTTTTTCTCTAAAACAAAAATATGAAATTACTTGTAACAAGTGCAGGCTCATCTTGGGCCCGTTTCACTAAACATCGTACGACTAAAATGTTCGTAAGCGCAAAATTATAATAGTCTGTAAATTTCACATTAACACTGATTTCTTGTAAACAATTATTGGATTTACATTTATTGAGCATAGGCATTGCAGCCTATGCTCAATAAATGTAAATCCATCAATTGAAATTTCCAGACGATCCTAAATTTGCACTTACGAACATTTTAGTCGTACGAAGTTCAGTGAAACGGTCCCCAGGATCTACACTGATTGCAAACATTGCTATAAAGGTCTGTAGTATTGAAAGCGACTACAACATTTGTGTTTTCGTGGGGTTTTGTTGTTCATTGTTAATGTGCAACCAGTTTTGCAATACAATTGAATGATTATGAATGTGTTGCTGTGTAACACTTATTAGTGTGTCCCAATGCTCCAAATGCAGAAATATGTGACGTTGATTGCAATTGTTGTTACTGTCTGTTTCACGAAACCTGCCCAAATTTTACGGCCATATAAATAATGCAAAAACAGTATTTATTTTTATATTAAATTTTATCAAAATTTAAGAATGAGCCTTCTTTTTATTTTGTGAAAATTGGTCAAATATTGATTTTATTACGAAAAATTTATTTGTCTGGGAATTTAACATGGGGGGAAAAGGAGATGGAGGAGCGAGCTGGGGGAGGAGTCAGAAAACAAAATAAATTGGAAATTGACTCCGAAACCTGGCTAGATAGCTTGGAAATGATCTAAGAAAACAAAAGTTAAATTTTGAAAATCGGTCCAGTATTTCTGAAATGCAAAAAAATTCCCCATGTTAGATCCCCATAGACATCTTCACTCTGTGCACTCTGTGAAGATGTCTATGGGGATTTAACATGGGGAAATTGTTTTTTCGCAACAAAATCAATATTTGACCAAATTTCACGAAATAAAAAGAAGGCTCATTCTTAAATTTTCCTTTAATTTAATATTATCGAAAAAAATATTGTTTTTGAATTGTTTATATAGACGTAAAATTTGGACAGCTTTCGTGAAACAGACAGTAGTGAAAATAGTAATATGACCAATCACTAATCGAGATGGCTGGATTAGCTTAGTAGGTAGAGTGTTGCACTGCGGATCAGGGGCCGTTTCACTAAGCTTCGTACGACTAAGAAGTTCGTAAGTGCAAATTTAGGATCGTCTGGAAATTTAAATTGATGGATTTACATTTATTGAGCATAGGCTGCATATGCAGCCTATGCTCAATAAATGTAAATCCAACAATTATTTACAAGAAAATATTGTTAATGTGAAATTTACAGACTATCGTAATTTTGCACTTACGAACATTTTAGTCGTACGAAGTTTAGTGAAACGGCCCCCTGGAGACTCGAGGTTCGATTCCCACCTCAACATGCTGCGTATGGCCGATTCGGCGTGTCCTTTGGACAACTTTGTGCTATCGGATGGGGACTTAACCCTTCCTACGCAGCTGACGGAAATTGCCGTCTGCTGTTTTTCATTTTTGCTTTAATTCTTAACAAAAACCTGGTTTTGACAGCACATGAGAATCGTCTCCAGTGGAGACGATTCTCATGTGCTGTCAAAACCAGGTTTTTGTCGAGAAATATTGAAAATAAAACATTTCCAGCAGACGACAGCATTTTTAATTTAGCGTAGTCATCGAGCCGGTGCCGTCGTTAAATCAAAGCCTTTACATCACTAATTGCAGTTAGTCAGGACCTGTGCGTAATAACCATTTCACCCCTAAGTAACTGTCATGAATTGTGTTATGTTAAGTTTAAGACTCTTCCATTATGCAGAAAAGGGGGTCATTTTTATACGCCCGTTTGGAAAAATGGGACGTATTCTGTATTCATCAGTGACAGGCGGCGGGCGGGCGGGCACAGCTTGTCCACGCAATAACTAGAGTTCTACTTGATGAATTGTAACCAAATTCGGTATACATGTTTATCACGGCAAGACGAAGAAAACTTGATTTTCATAAATTTCCGATGACTTATCTCCCCTTGGCGGCCATTTATATTTTTCACACTCTGTTTTCTTATCCACGCAATAACTCAAGTTCTACATCACCGCTTGTAACCAAAATCGGTATATATGTACTTGTTTATCACGGCAAGACGAAGAAGCTTATTGATTTTTAAAAAAATCAAATGACTTGTCTCCCCTTGGCGGCCATTGGCGCATTTTGTATCCTTGTCCACGCAATAACTCAAGTTTTACTTCACGGATAGTAACCAAATTTGGAATACATGTTTATCACGTCAATATGAAGAACCCTATTCGTTTTCAGTGAGTTATCTCCCCTTATTGACTGGCCTTGCCTCAACGGGCGTATACTGTGACCTTTGGCAGTCATGTTTACAATATAAACAAATAGCCGCAATTGGTGCAGATCCTGATGAGACGGCTGGATCTACACCATTTGCAAATGTTAGGAAAGAGGTCCATAGCATTGAAAAGGTTAAAAAACATACTGAGCTAATCCTGCTAATGCCTCCTCGAAATCATGCTTTTTCATTGACCAAAGAAATAGGGCTTGTGACTTTTGTGGCCCGTCTAGCTCCCAATCTGAGACGGTGACTAGATATATTGGGCCTGTGCCATTTGTGACCAGTCTAGCTCCTGGTATGTGACTAGAGAAATTGTGCTTATGACATTTGTGGCCAGTATAGCTCCTCATCTGTGACTAGAGACATAGGTATTATGAGATTTGTGGCTGGTTTAACTCCTGATCTGTGATTAGAGAAATAGGGCTTATGACATGTGTGGCCAGTCTAGCTCCTGGTATGTGACTAGAGAAATGATGCTTATGACATTTGTGGCCAGTCTATCTCCTGATCTGTGATTAGAAAAATAGGGCTTATGACATGTGTGGCCAGTCTAGCTCCTGGTATGTGACTAGAGAAATGGGGCTTATGGCATTTGTGGCCAGTCCAGCTCCTGATTTGAGACTACAGAAATAGGGCTTATGACATGTGTGGCCAGTCTAGCTCCTGGTATGTGACTAGAGAAATGGTGATTATGACATTTGTGGCCAGTCTAGCTCCTGGTATGTGACTAGAGAAATGGGGCTTATGCCATTTGTGGCCAGTCTAGCTCCTGATCTGTGGCTGGAGAAATGGGGCATATGACATGTGTGGTCAGTCTAGCTCCTGGTATATGACTAGAGAAATGGGGCTTATGTCATTTGTGGCCAGTCTAGCTCCTGATCTGTGACTAGAGAAATAGGGCTTATGACATGTGTGGCCAGTCTAGCTCCTGGTATATGACTAGAGAAATGGGGCTTATGTCATTTGTGGCCAGTCTAGCTCCTGATCTGTGACTAGAGAAATAGGGCTTACGACATGTGTGGCCAGTCTAGCTCCTGGTATATGACTAGAGACATGGGGCTTATGACATTTGTGGCCAGTCTAGCTCCTGGTAAGAGACTAGAGAAATGGGGCTTATGACATGTGTGGCCAGTCTAGCTTTTGATTTGTGACTAGAGAAATTGCGAGTATGACATTTGTGGCCAGTCTAGCTCCGGATTTGTGCCAAGATAAATTGACTATTACTGGAGAAATGGGGATTATGCCATTTGTGGTCAGTCTGCATGTGGTCATTCTAGCTCCTGATATGTAACTGGATTACGGGGCGTCACAACCCATTGCCCATTTGGCAAACTGATAATATATAATAGTCATGTGATCTTGACCTACGTTTGTCAATTTGCTTAGCCCCGTGTATTTCTTCTGTATATCCTTCCGGTTAATGGAACACCCAAGAACATCATTGGTAGAGCGACTACATGAAATCAAAGGACTGAACGTCCTGAAATTATTCGCTGTATGTGTCTGTGGATGACACATAGACAATTAATTAATGTAGAGTGGAAAGCGTTTCGCAAAATATAAGCTCGGGAATTTCACAGCAGCAACAACAACGAGTTATAAATAGATTTTTGGAAAACCGCAAGATTGTATTCATGCACCGAACCATGGAGTTACGAACCGCGAATAATCGAGTATGGTCGTTAATCGTCTCACCCTTAGACTACGGAAACATTTGCAATAACATACATTTACCGCACAAAAAAACGATACAAAACATGTATCACACTGAAAAGGCGACCAAGCTGTTGAAACTAATTTATGGTGTTTTTAAAAAGTTCAACCCACAAAATATGTGCTGCGACCGACATATGCTTATTGCATAAAATCGGTCAGACCTCAACTTTGGATGTTGGTTGTATAATTCTTCGCTAGCGCTCGGGGTTAAAAGAAAAACATCGGGGAAAAAATTGTAAAACAAGAACTGGGCTTGTATTTTGTTGTTCTAAAAGTGTGCAAGTCATCCCAATAGCAGGTACGCGTGATGACTATTAGCCACATTAGTCTCGTCTTTTGAATTACCTCGGCAAGCTGTTGCCAGCGCGTACGTGCATTGCATGGGGGTTCCGCCATATGGAGGCTTGTTTGCTGCTATCCGGCCTTAAATGGCCTTAGCTGTTGATAGGCCGTTAAACACCAATACAGATCAACTACAACGAATAGAGGCGGGCATTAACCCTTTCCACGCTAGCGGTGAAAATAACAGTCAAATATGTAGTGAAATTTCATTGGAATTGCATCGTAACGATGCAATTCCAATGAAATTTCACGATATATTTTCATCGTTTTCAGAGAGAAATGCGAAAAAACAATATTAATGAAGTGTCGTCTGCTGCTATATTAGAACTATTTTTAGCCATTATTTTCCCAGCATGCAAAGAGATAAGAATATAAATTTTCGTTCCTTCGTTTCTATGCCGCGGTAAAGAAAGGAAAATATGAAATGTCCATATCTAGCCACCACAGCCTATGTTCATGTTTCCGTTATGTATTATGAGTAAATCTGTTCCTGAACAATAACTATATTGGTCTGAAATGAGTTTGTGATGATGACGTATATAACTGCATATACAGTTAACCTATCTAACGCGGACACCATGGGAGGGACCTCCCAGTTTGTCCGATTTAGAGAGGTTCCGCTATAATTCAGACATTAAGACCAATCACAATGCATACATGTGTGCTGTGGAATAATAAAAGATACAGGTTTTATTATTTGAAATAAATGGCAGCGTAACCCATCAAATCAAATTTAAACAAACTTGGGTTTTCTGAGTGTCGGTATAGTGGTTATGTTACTGTATTTTAATACACAATGCAATTTGCGTCAACTCGGATGCTGATTAGACCGGGGACTATCGCTATATAACAATTACATGTTTACTATAATCATAGTAGTTGTCTTATGACATACTAGCATGCATTGACTTGTATATACTAGTATCTAGGACATATGATAAGTGACACAGATTTAATTGTTAGTGCAGGGGCGCCGGAAGCATCATAAAATTGGTCCGGCGAATCTAGTGGGTGCATCCGCTACCCACCCAAAGTGTATGTTGTTACCACTCAGTTGAACCGTCTCGCCGCTACCCACCCAAAGTGTATGTTGTTACCACTCAGTTGAACCGTCTCGCCGAGACGGCTCAACTGAGTGGTAACAACAAACATTTCTGATGAGAAACGAGAAAAATAGCAGAAAAAAACATTTACATTCCTTTTTTTTTGTATATATACATTTTAATTCCAAATATGTCAAAAGTATTGATCCGGCAGTCGCCGGACCTGCCGGACCTGTTCCGACACCCCTGCAGTGTTAGTGCATTATGTCATGATTTGTTTGTTGCTGTTGTTTTGTCGTGGTGAAATTCAGATTCATGTCTGTGAAATAAGTCCCGTATTTCGACACGATAGTTGAATAAATTATATATTACACAAAATGAACACAAAGTTAACCCGACTTGTCTGTATGTAACTATAAGTCGCCCTGCGTTGCAGACAGACTATTCGGGTTAAGCACAACATTGCATCCGCACAAAATGACCTCAAAACCTTGACATCAACGTCAAAACTCTGAAGTCAACGATTTATTTCCTATCTCCAGCGAGACCGTTCCTGAGAAGTCACGTTATACAACAATGTAGCGTGTGATAGCTCTCCATGTATGCGGTTGTGATTGGAGAAATGGGGCGTATGGGTTTTGCGAGCAGTGTAGATTCAGATCAGCCAGCGCATCCGCGCAGTCTGATCAGAATCTGCACTGTTCGCCATTCCATCAATGAATGAAATACACGCAATGCATCTAACAAGCAATATCGTCATCAGGCTACTAGAGTGCTATTTGATCAGGAGCTACACAGAACCAATGATATGGGTTAGATTCTGTCAGGACACAATTCCACAGCCACGGATAAACATACGCACGAAATTAAGACTGCACCGGTTACTATACTTCATGTTCGGAAATGTACGCGGTGTGGCGCATATGGTGCAATAATATTGAAGGTGCGGTTTTGTGATTAGTTTCACGGTGGCCAATGTATATCAGGCGCACCTACATTTTAGGAAATATTCTAGATACATAGTTTTAGTAAGTGTTGTTTATTATATAGTATTATAGTGTCACCCCTATTGGAAGGACCAGTCTATTTTGACTTATGAGACACTCTAAGCTCTAAGTATCTCGGATTATTTTTCTTCCTGACAAAACGCAAAGATCAAAAGAAGAGATATGTTTATACGGCCAAAATAGAGGATCTGCGGTATGACAAATACGTTATTGTGATTCTACACAGGCTATATGGTGTAATATTGCCCGTCTGGAGGTATGTTCACCCGAGGCTATACGGGCAATATTACACCATATAGCCTGTGTAGAATGTTATTGTGATTCTACACAGGCTATATGGTGTAATATTGCCCGTCTGGACGTATGTTCACCCGAGGCTATCTCGCCTCGGGTGAACATACCTCCAGAAGGGCAAAGGTATGTTCACCCGAGGCTATCGCCTCGGGTGAACATACCTCCAGACGGGCAATATTACACCATATAGCCTGTGTAGAATCACAATAACTTATAAAGTGAAGGCTCGAACTTTCGACCGCCCAGTTGCGAGACGGATGCCTTATCCACTAGGCCACGCCAGCTGGTATCTACGTATCATTTTTAGGCTATACAGTGGCGTTTCTTTTATATCTCGGCGGAAAGGGAATACTACCACCAACCGATGACGCCGTTCTCAATACTGTAGCCGTTTTGAACCGGTGTAAGATATATTTTAGACTGGTAGAAAAAAAACATTTGTACAGTGGAACCTGTCTAAACCGGACACCCTGGGCGGTTCCCAGGGTATCCGGATTAGAGATGTTCCACTGTAATTCCGATGTAAGAGCACTGAAACACCGAAACACATGCCTGAGTGCATTGCAATCAAGAACACTGATATACGCAGGCGCGGATAGAGAAATAATTGCAGGGGGAGGGGGTCTGTAATTAAAATTCGGCACGCGCGCGCGAAATCGTAAAGTTGGGGGGGTCTGGGTCCTCCCCCAGGAAAATTTTGAAATGCCAGATCGCCGCAGATGCGATTTCCTGACACCTAGGCCACGAAAAAAGTCATCCAACTATTCGAGTATTGTAGATTTTCTTCTTTTCTTTTTTTTTTTGCGGGAGCGAGCAGGGGGGGGGGGTGGGGGGGGGGGGGGGGGGGGGGGGGGGGGGGGGGGGGGGGGGGGGGGGGGGCCGGACCCCCTGGACCCTCCCCCTGTATCCGCGCCTGATATACTAATACAAATCAGCGATATTTGACTATCACAGTGTTTAACACATCGATGTCGCAAGGATGTTCGGTTTAGAGAGGTTCCGCCGCAGTAATAGTTCACTAAATTAGTCAGTTTATAAGTAATCGGTAACATATAAATAGAGAATAGTAGGTTAGTACCGTGAATGAGAAAAAATATCCGGCAAGGCTCACGAATTTCTTTATTTCTCATCAGAAGTATATGTTGTAACCACTCATTTGAACCGTCTCGCCGAGACGGTTCAAATGAGTGGTCACAACATATATTTTGGTTCAGAAATAAGGAAAATAGATAGAGAATAGTAGGTTAGTGCCGTGAATGGGAAAAAAATATCTGGCAAGGCTCAGGAAACGGGATGGGCGAGGCTTTGCCGAGCACATCCCGTTTCCGTGCCGCGCCAGATATTTTTTCCCATTCACGGCACTAACCTACTATTCTATTTATCCCGTCAACACCTTCAAATGGCTGTAAAATGCAAAAATTGTATTGACTGGATATCAAAAATGTTTCACGGCACCGTGTTTCACGGCACATACGCACTGTGTTGACGGGATAAAAAGTGATAAAGCTACGACTACAAATGTTGTTATTTACTACATGTCTAAAAGAGCTGATTGTATATTTGTATGTGAATATAGAATTCGACCTTAGCTGTTAAAGGTTGATAAACACCATTAAATACATGCAAATCAATAAATCTACATTTCTAATACCATCCTATCGCCAAGCCGACCGACTATGGGTTGACGCGGGGCAAAAGAAAGCAGGGTCCCGTTTCACTAAACTTCGTACACAAAAACATTCGTACGGCAATTTCTATACAATAACTTCACACATTAATGTGATTCATTACAACCGCAAGTAATGGTCATTAAATCTGAACACAATCACCAACTAGTTCCCTAAATTGGCCACTAATGCGAACGTTGTACTTACGAACTTCCTAGTCGACGAAGTTAGTGAAACGGGACCCAGGTACGCAGGGCGTACATCGCCCACCATACCAGTGTAATCGCAAACCGATGTCAGCAAATTTGTCGCTTTTCATATGGACATAATTGTCTATAGATATAGTACGCAGTGTACGGGATTGAGCGCAAATGTACGACGCACGTTGGCGTAGTCACAGCCGGTCGACGATTCGGAGCTGCGGATAAATAACCATTAGAACATAGCGGGTACGAAGTTGTGCTGGGAAAACTTACTTAAGAGTCCGATTCGGTACAGAGGCATTCTTTCTGTAGTAGTCGTAAGCGGACTTTGCAGCTTACGGAAAGTGTTTAGTGTTTACGGAAAGTTCAATTCGATGTCTAAACGCTATAACTCTCCTATGTAACATGCTCCATTGTGCTTAACCCTTCCTATGCTGTTGACGGAAATTGCCGTCTGCTGATTTTCATTTTTGCTTTAATTCTTAACAAAAAATTGGTTTTGACAGCACATGAGAATCGTCTCCACTGGATTCTCATGTGCTGTCAAAACCAGGTTTTTGTCGAGAAATATTGAAAATAAAACATTTCCAGCAGACGACAACATTTAATTCAGCGTAGTAAGAGTTAACCCGACTTTTTTGTCTGCGTTACAGACAGAAACTTCGGGTGTAAGGTACAGAGGCGTCCCGTGAAAAGATACCTCTGCACCCAATGGACTTACGGCTTGCGGAAAGTGTTTAGGCTTACGGAAAGTTTACTTCGATACAGAGTAACCCGAGCGAGTGTTCGCAGGGCGACTTGCGTAAGTCGCCCTTCGTTACAGACATACACTTCGGGTTAGGTACAGAGCCGTCCGCTGAAAGGATGCCTCTGTACCCAATGAACTTTTCGTAAGTGCTGCGGCTTGCGGAAAGTGTTTAGGCTTATGGAAAGCCCGATTGATTATAGAGGCGTCCCATCAATAGACGTCTCTGTATCGAATCGGTCTTTCCGTGGCATTGAGGTTTACGGAAAGTTTTTACGGAATGTCCGATTTGGTACAGAGGCGACCCTTGAAGTGAAACCTCTGCTCCCCATCGGACTTTCCGTAAGTTTTCTCAGCGCAGGGCCCCGGGGTGGGATATTTTTTTCATTAGTAATCATGAAAATAAATACGAACATAGTAAATCAATTTGTTTACCTGCAGCTCCTGGTGACAAATATACATAACAATTCTTACGGAATTAATTAGGAATTACAAGAAAACAATTACGAAGGTGTAAGCGGAATCACCAAGACCATATTTACGCGGAGAGTTAATTGGCACAGTTGTGTGAATGTGTTAACTTGAGACAATCAGGACAGACTCACGGTCTGCAAAAGAGGAGTATTTTGTCATCACTAGTCGTCATCAGTTAAGGTAAGTCGTGAAGGGCAATGCATGTGTGTCTTGCGCAATTTCTATTTACAGAACCGGTGCTTCTGACATTTCGATGGTCTAGTAACATAAGGTCGTAAGTGCTATGCTTTAGCATAGCACTTACGACCTTATGTTACTAGACCATCGATTTATCAGGTAACGAACTTTGTATTGGCCGATTTCGTACTTACTGATAGCATAATGTCGTATCAGGCACTGACCTGATACAAATATCCGTGTTACAATTAATTAAAAACTCACGTTTTATTGGTCGAACGATGTCACATGACGTGACCGAATGACGCCCCAGTATAATGACGCAATGAAAGCCGCGTTATTGTCGATGGAATTCACGTTATATTTCCTCATTCTGTAGCATACAAGGTTACCTGATACATATAATACCATGCTAGTGTCTTTTCATATCAAGTGTATCAGGCTCCGCTCGAAAACGGTAGGAATTCATCGGCAAGCCTCGGAATTCCTACGCGTTTCCTAGCATTGCCTGATAATATTGATATCAAAAGACGCTAGCCTGGCATTCTATAGTTACTGCCAGTCTAGCCCATGACACGAGACCTCGCTCCTGCGAGCACACATATAACAAAGAAATGCGTGTTTCCAAGTCAAATAAGTTTCCAAGGCAATACAAACAAGAAATGCGTCTGTCGAACGCGGATGCCACCTGCAGCATATTTGAGAAACTGTGACAAAGTGGTTAACCGAAAAGTGTGACGGACGGACGGACGGACAGACGGACGTTCCAACATTTTAGGTTTATGGGGTATTTCCATTGTTTGAAGAACAAAGAAAAAGCCCCTAAACAACAATAGAGTTTATGAGCTTACTGAATATTACAAAGGAATCGTTTGTTCCTAACCACGCCCCTAAGCTCTCAAACCCCCGGACGTTGGCCCGGACAGACGGACGGTCCAAACACTATATGCCACCATTTCTTCGAAACCCGGTGGCATAGAAAGTGATGATTTGAAAGGAATTATTTTACGAGGCGAAACGTAGTTCCGGTATGTATGGATATGAACTTCCGAACTCCAATAGGGAAACATTTGCACTCCATATTGTGTTTCAAGTGCAAACAAAAATGCGTATATGATAGTATTGTGTATTGTGACGCCCATATTGTATTCAGTCGAACTTCTGTAATTTGAGCCTGGGTATGAAATTATATTCCTTATCATACCGCAGTGTGTCACCCATATCGATGTCGAGACAATTCAATGTTTACAGTAAAAAATCGCAAGACGCACTCTATGATAATCGCCGAACACCACTACCAGAAAAGGTAGTCGAACCTCCCCGAACGGCCACCTCTCTACAACAACACCCTCTCTATAACAGCCGCTATTTTATATCCCAAATGGATGATTTCCTCTGTAGCTAACCCTTAGACTGCTGAGAATGAAAATCGTCGTCTGCTGTTGCTTTGCATTCTTTCTCAATAAAAACATGTTTCGACTGCATTTTAGAATCATTTCCATTGGAAATGATTCTAAAATGTTGCCAAAGCATGTTTTTGATAAGAATTATCGAAGAACATAAATAAACAACGGACGACAAAATTTAATTCAGCATTAACCTCCCTACAACAGCCACCTCTCTACAACAGCCAGTTTTGCGTCTTCCCATGTGTGGCTGTTGTAGAGAGGTTGCACTGTATTGTGGTTTTACTGCGCTTGTTCGTTTGGTGTCAACGGACCAGCCCCCCCCCCCCCCCACCCCCATGACAAACACGTCAACTTCACTGGAAGCACGCACGGGGATAAACCCACAGGTTGAAGTAACGGACCAAGGTCTGTCTATAAATACATTAACTATACCTACAACTATCAATAAATTAACAAAAAAATAAGTTAGAAAAATAGTAATGTGTTATAACATGGAGTGAAAAAAAACATCTTTAACTTTTTGTGTTTACTTATTGATACGTTTAGGTATATTTAGACCGTTCCTTCAACCTGTGGATAAATCATAGGAAATCATATCGAAAGTTGACCAAACAAATCAGCCCGGAGCTCATGCGGTGTTGAATTCCGCATGAACTCTGCTTTTTAAGTCAATGTGTTTTACATAGAACTATAGATCACTAAAACTGATGACCGAGTTACAATAAACACGGTCTGGTTTGGACCTATTAATTAATGAATGTAAACACAAGTACCACTTCCGGTAAGCAAATATAAAATGCCAAATGTCTCTTTGTATATCCTTGTAATGTTGGCGTACGTATAATTATCAGCAACTTAACACTTGTAGATTTTTGTTTTGCTCGGCAACACTGCGAGCGGCCCTGAGATATTTTCAATTGAACGGTGTTATATATAACTCATGAACATATTGCATTCATTATCAAATAGAAATAGTGTACCCAAAGGAAATGGAAGAACCCACTGGCAGGTACACTACATACCTGTATATAGTGGTATTGGCAAACAGTGTAGATCCGGATGATCCGGCTCGTGACGAGCCGTCTCATCAGGATCTGCACTTTTGCAAGTAATTTTCATATTTTGAGAACAAAAACACCCCCTTTTCATAAAGGGACTAGAATCATTAATTTTTGTGACGATTGGATTGGCTGCAAAATTAAGATATCAAAATCCATTCAAGTTACTTAGGGGTGAAAGGGCGTGTAAAACAGACAACCGTACACAGGTACATGTAATTACATGGTATTCAAAAGGCACGAAGACTAGCGGTGTACGGTTCTCCAATACAATTAACACGAACATAACAGAACATAACGCAAATACAGCAACAAACAAAGATCACAGAATCATGCTGCAACAAATTCTTAATTATTCACTCGTCCAGATTGGATTTCAACTCATACAGTCATATATGTGTTAATGTTATGCCGCACTGTCTATTAAATGACCACTCGTGCGGATCCAAAATTTACTCGCCACTACAGGCGGACGAGTGGATTTGTCGAGGCATGAGAATATGCAAAAAGAAAACATTGAAACACGATACAATTGCGAGTAACTGAGACTTCAAGGGTACAGACTTTGAACGGTCAGTGGGCAGAACTGACCACTGGTGGGTTAAAGTCAGTTTACACTGCAGCATCTACCTCTCACGTCACGGTATCCATTGCCTTACAAGACAAATACAAGTTGTCACCTCCAAATAAAGTCGGCAAACTTTTTGTATCATCCCTCAGACGTGCATTCGTCAGTTGATAAGGGATTGGAATCTAGAAAACCATTACGACCAATTTAGTGGGCGGACGTCTAACTCGATCGCCTAGATACAAAACAGGATATAGTTTGCAAGGTTAACCCTTAAAGTTCATACATACATACAGTTCATACATACATACAGTTCATACAGTGATTAGAGACCGGATATAAGCATATGCAGTTTCTTCGGCCCATTTCGTAGTGTTTTCCCTTAATTGATATTGCAACGTTGTGCATGATAATATTTTATTCATAAGTAGATGTGCATACAATCAAATGCAATCGAAATTCCCGTTATTTAGCCGCTACCCATTGACAGCTGGGTGGACTGAAGCAGTGTGGATTTAAAGTGTCTTCCTGAATGACACAACGCACGCTTCCGGTGAGTCTCGAACCCACGACCGCTCGACCACGCGCTCTAAAGTGCCGAGACATAAATTGCCGTCTGCTCCTGTTTTATATTTTGTTTTGTTTCTCAATAAAAAAACATGACTTGACAGCTCTTTAGACTCATTTCCATGGGAAATGAGTCTTAAGTGTTGTCAAAACATGTTTTGATGAGAACAAAATAATAAGAAGAAAAAACAACAACAACAGCAGACGATAACATTAAATTCTTCTATTGTAAGGGTTAAATGGGGACACCGTCCGAAAATAGTGACTTTATGGCATACGAACAACACAGCGCCATCATCCTCTGATCATGGTATACACTATTTACGAATTCTTTGCATGCTGGGAAATTTGTGGGCTATACATAGATACAAAAGCAGCAGACGACAATTCAGTATAAAAGTTTTTATTTCTCCTTATAAATATCATGAATATGTCTTGGAATTTCATTAGAATTGAGTCAGGAGGACGCAATTCTAATGAAATTCCAAGACATATTTACAGAGAGAAATAAAGGACATCCTCATATTTTGTTGGATGTTATTTTCACCGCTAGCCTAGCATGCAAAATAGTTAACCCGAAAATTGTCGTCTGCTGTTGTTTCATATTTTGATTTTCTCTCAATAAAACATAGTTTGACAGCATTTTAGAATCATTTCCATTGGAAATGATTCTAAAGTGCTGGCAAAAGCATGTTTTGATGAGAAAAATGCAAATTAAAATATAAACAGCAGACGACAAAATTTAATTCAGCATAGTAAGGGTTAAAGTATAGTGTTGTTATTACTTCAGCAAAACTACTTATAAATACTACAGTACTACTTATCTACTGAAATTTGCTACTGATTGTGCTGACTTATGCGTGACTTGGTCTGGAGAAATGGGGCGTATGGGATTACGACGAGTGTAGATCCAGATCAGTCGTTCGCCATTCCATCAAGGAAACACGGACTCGTCATGCTGCTAACACGCAGTATAGCTCGTTATCAGGCTGTAATATTTGAACAGGAGCTATACTCGTCACAAATCCGTAAGCCCCATTTCTCCAGGCAAAGCCACATTTAGGAAAATGTATTTGGACGTGGGCTAAGCTAAATTTATTCTGTTATATCTACATTTGTGGGATCATACGGAGCCCCGCAGGGGACATGGATTTTATTTTACTAATTCGTTCCCACGAAATAACAATTCGTTCCCTCAATTTAACAATTCGTTCCCTCGAATTAACAATTCGTTCCCACGATATAACAATTGATTTCCCGCGAATTAACAAATTCGTTCCCGTGGGAACGAATTGTTATTTCGTGGGAACGAATTGTTAAATTGAGAGAACGAATTGTTAATTCGTGGGAACGAATTGTTAAATTGAGGGAACGAATTGTTGGAACGAATTGTTATTTCGTGGGAACGAATTGTTATTTTGTAGGAACGAATTAATAAAAAAAAATTCTATGTCCCGTGCGGGGCTCCGTAGGATAACCATACAATTCTGCAATTGGCGCAAAGCGACTAACAAACCATACTCGCTTTGAGAAACGTCCGGAAAAATCGTGTTAGACAGTGGAACCTGTCTAAACCGAACACCAAGATAACGTCTGTGATCTTATTTTTGATGGATGTCTTTTATCTCAGATTATACTGTATATTCATGATTACACAGCATCCCATTACGTATCAGAATGGTAAAATGTCTGATTTACAGTGGAACATCTCTAAACCGGACACCCTGGGGACCTCCCAGAGTGTCCGGCTTAGAGAGGTTCCACTGTATTTGTTGCAAACGCGGCAATGTCCTTTGTGTGAATGGCGGGACAGATGTACATACATGCATACGAGATACTGCAGATAACGGGAGATTACATGCAAAGTGGCAGAACTAAAGATATAATCCCGCGATTCACCCACATACTGAAAGTTGTGTGTATGCAACAGGAATAACGGACGCCAGTTCACTTTCATTTAAATGATGGTGAAGCGATATTTTGTAATTTATTCCAGTAGAACTAATGTATCCATGAATAACAGCTGGTTAGCACAATGTGTCTAGATATGGCTGTGACTCGAGAAATTGGTCTTATGGGATATGTGATCAGTGTAGCTCCTGATCAAATAACACGCTTGTACATAGAGTGGTAACGATCTATATTGCTTGATAGAAGCTTGACGGTTGTTTCATTGATGGAATGATAAACAGTGCCGAAGATCGTGCACATTCTGGTCTGGATATACACTGGTCGGAAAAGCCATAATTAATTAAGCACCTTTTCTCCAGCCACATTCACATTTTAAGTTATAGAAACTTTAATTCTGCTACAATTCTACGATCGCGTGAAGTCTTCAAGACACGATCGTTTACAAATGCACATGTATGAGGAAAATGCTGACAGTAAACAATCGATCTCATCGTAACTAATCACCGCTACCATCCGTATTTCTGACGTTTGGTAGGTTAAATTACATATTGGCCTAGTCTTGGGCCCGTTCACTAAACTTCGTACGACTCTGAAATTCCTAAGTGCAAAATTAACACGACCGCTAAAATGAAAATAATAGCATTAATGAACCACGAGTATAATGAATGTGTGAAGTGAATTCATGGGCAGATCTGGAGGGGGTTGCAACTCCCCCGTTCAGCCACGGAGTTTTCATAGATCACATTTTACCACCAGTTGGAGTTTGAATTTAAATGCCGTAAAACACAGGAAAGTGCATTTCGAAGAGCTCGAAAATATGACAACCCCCTAGTTGCGAACGGTAACTCTTGTAATTACTCCCGGACGGTACGGGAGTAGATTGTAAGAGTTACCTTCGCAACTAGACAACCCCCCCCCCCCCCCCCACCCCCCCCCCCCCCCCCCCCCCCCCCCCCCCCCCCCCCCCCCCCCCCCCCCCCCCCCCCCCCCCCCCCCACCCCCCCCCCCCCCCCCCCCGTTCCCTAAATACCGATTTTGATAGTAGTTGGCCATAATGTGTGTCTGCAGATGGTGCTTTGTTTTGCATACGACCCACGTCCATCCGCCCAAGGTCAATGAGGAATTATATTCATCGTGTTTGTAAGGCAAACATGTTAAAAACATTATCAATGCTACCAGCGAGGGGATTAGCTTAATTAGTGATACAGATACCCTTGTTTGTTTTAAATGGCGGCCATTTTGAAAAAAATAACACTATGTTCGGAGGGCATATATACCGAGAATGTGCCCGATGATAGGGACCACAGTTCTAAAAGTTAACGTAGGCCTATGCAGGGTCGAGGCTATATATAACAGGCCTATACGATATGTGGTACCGGGTATGGAAGGTCTTCGAGCCAATTCCCACCCTTAAATATAAGAAAAAAAAATGTGTTCAACCATTGACAATATGGACTCTGAAAATGACCTTCTTGCCTGGTATTATCAAGGATTTAGGGTACTGTAATATATCTATTGTATTACATATAGGCAGCGCCAGGCTAACTTTTGTAACATAAATACGCACATTTAAATATTAAAACATATGGTTTTCATAAACAAAATACACGTACGTTTATCCATCGAGGCTAATGGCAAAATTTAGTCAGCGGTTGCCATAGATCTCTAATATAGTATCACAATTGCCTCTTTTGCTGCCTGCTAATAACTGTCACTGACAAAATAAGACAGCTAGCGCCTAACACTCCACAGCGCATATTTGGTAAATTATTAGTAATGCAACATCTCAGTATGTTAAATAGTTTAAATAGAAATTCAAAACGTGAGGCAAATATTACCTTCATAAACCCTAAATAAAAACCGGTTATGAAGTTTCTTATAAAATAATTTAGTTATGAGCCTCTTATTGAAGGAGCTATTCGATTTACGTTATTCGTGTATACCCATGTTTCATTGCCGGGGCTTACATTGAACATTATGTTATGTTAATTGTTGGAATTATAATTACACGTATTAACCCTTTGAACCCGAAAGCCCGCTATAACAGTGCAGATCCAGATGAGCCGGCTCGTAACGAGCCGTCTCATCAGGATCTGCACTTTTTGCAAGTAATATTTCATATTTCTTAGAACAAAAACACCCCCTTTTCATAAATGGACGAATCTGAAAATCATTTTGTGACCATTGTATCGGTCGGAAAATTAACATATCAATATCCATTCCAGTTACTTAGGGGTGAAAGGGTTAATACATTTGGTGATGAATTATTATACAATACAATGGAAGCTATATCTAATTACCGTGTGGGTGGTAGTAGCTATCAGCACTCGATGATATAATGCTGTATATCCAATTCTTGCCATTGCGGCTTTAAATTTCTATAAATGCGCAATTTATTTCCCCACTTATTCCCGCAACTTACTCTCACCCGTACTACACCTTGATAGGTACATACATGTAGTATGGTGGCATATTTCTCCGATCCACATATAACGTACGTGATATAGCTAATTAAGTCGTCTTAATACGTGCACGGTACCAGAGATATAAATAGCCGTACCTATATATATCTCTGACGGTACCTTATAAGACGTCTTACTACAAAATGATCACGTCAAGTATACGTCTTAATTACCAGGACGAGATATTAAAGTTGGACGCGATATTTGTCACGAAATCTTGTAAAAAAAACGTGATGCTTCCCACAAGTGACATTGTTTATTATTTATTTTCTCATTGAATAAAGACAATAATATACGACTTAACAGTTTGTACGAGCTAAAATGTATTACAATTGATGTCACTCATGGGCAGTATCACGTTTCTTGTAGAAAACTGCCGCCATAACATAGTAAAGCGTATGCCTATTTAACGGTAGAGTTGTATTAGTCTTCTGAAAACTTGACATATGATCGACCTAAACAAAAAAAGTAAATAATAAACCATTCATATTTCCCGTCTGTGCGCTCGCACTTGTAATTAGTAGCCACGTGCCTTGCATTGACTCACTGGACACTATGTCATCAACTAATTAAGTCACCGACAACATTTATTTCTCGCAATTAAATTCGATTTGTTATGACCATGCACTTACGTTGTGTGTTAAGGTATTACAGTATTTGTGGTGAATATATATATAGAAATGAGCGATGCTGACCATATCTTGCAACACTAGTTTCTCGAATCTGCCAACCAGGGGCATTTGTATGCGTTTTTCGTGTTGTTTCGCGTTACTCATCTGTTCATATATGGGTTCAGAATTAAAAAAACGCAAATATACAATTACATTACATTACATGTTAATATTTTTTGCCTGTTATTGACATTTAAAATCCATTATATTTGTTTTAACTGTTAATTTGACAAACTATTTAGATCTATTGTTAACTGTTACTTGTTAAATCTTATTATTTTACCAGAGCTCCAGATAAGCTGCGTATTTGCGTAAGTACCCAATTAAAATTGCCAAAAACCCAATTGAAATCAGACTGAGTAGCGAGTATCAAAAAGCAATAAAAAAAAAGTGATACCTTTATCATGCTATAGAAAACAATAAACAGACCACAAATGTAGCATATTTTTCTAAGTTTCCATGAAAACACCATCTTGGTATGAAATGCCAAGACATGTTTTCATTTCGAAGCAAACTATTAAATAATTGCTGTATGTTAATGTGTAAACAGTAACTTGCTATTTTATTTTACCTAATTAAAATATTGAAATACCCAATTACTGATTCCTTATCTGGAGCGCTGTTTTACTATGCTTTTATTGGCTGTTTATATCTGCAAAGTTTATGTTCTGCTTTCTTGTATTTTCAGTATGGTTATTTTTTTTAACAATTTAATTTTCCTGTATTTTTAATGAACGTTTATTTTGTAGGTAATATTATTTAACTCATGAATTAAAAAAAAAATGTCTCTCAAAAATACAACGTGATATTCTGGAGTTTTATGCAGGTATGTTTAAGAGATATTGACATTTTCAGGTGTGAAAATATCCTACATAACTCACTCTATGGGCAACATTGTGTTTTCGGCCTCCTACACAGGTTAATATGCAAACCAATCGAATCTGTCCTAGGCGTTGCTTTCTTTGCATTCGATCTGTTGTGCAATTACCGATAATCGCCGAGTCAAACAAACTATTCGAATAACTTCCGGCAGACGAAAGCAACACGAATGAATATGGCTCGTAAAAATGGTTTGAAAAATGGTAATTTCTCTAATGTTTCACGTTTTACACATTGTTCTTTTGTTTTATGCAAACTCCACGTTTTAAATTTATATGTTTTTCGTTTTTAAACCTTTGTAGATAGCATTTAAATAGTTATTCTTTTTGCTTCTTGGGCCAGGAAATCTTGATTTTCTGACAACAAATTCATGAATTGACAAAATTACTGTTTCTTCCCAGCATGTTTGTGTTTTTGAAAATTTTATGTTATCAAGGTATTTTTTTGTAGAACAATTTATAGAGGCTCGTACAACAGCGGGAAACAATTTTATCCAGAAACTGGCAAACCTACACTCACCACAACACTAGAGTGAGGGGACCAAAGCTCGCGGTATTTTCCCACATGCGTGACGATTTAAACTTACATAAAACTTGCTGCGGCCAAGTTTATTAACTAAAATCGATGACATGAATCTCACGCGTCCAGTGCCATGTTTTTTCCCCGTGTATTTAACAATCACATGACTTGGGGAGCTGTCATTGTTTCCTGCACCGGATGTGGTTATTTTCAATTGTGGTGGATCTGTCCTCGCGGTATATGAACAACTTGTTTTATATCTCGTTGTATTCGATAGTACCATTTTTTTGCAGGGAAAACTAAATTTCAGCCATGTTCTAATAGCAGAGCTGCCAACTGTTACGATTTTTCTGTATTTGTTCCGGAAAATACGTTAGAAATACGGAAGTACGGATAACAATTAAAAAGTACGATTTTTAAAAAAATCAGCGCGGGAATATCTGGAAATAATAATTTCGTTTCACAATTCAGCCAATAAATCCTATTTTTTTATTTACCCGTAATCATACTCGCCGAGGCGCTTACCATTTTGATTCTTGTTGTGTAGTAATAGTAGTTTCAAGCGCTCAGCGATATTGATTTATTCATCACGTAAATTCATAAAATGTCTGCTCCAAAGCGTGCAGCCAACGAATTTGGGTATTTTTTATCGAAAGAAGTTAGGAGAACACATCTGTTCATCAATGATTACAGCGAGACATGGCCCAATTTGGTGCTGTCAAAGCGCGGTGATGAATTTGCGTCTTGCAAGCAGTGTAATTGTGATTTTTCGGTTGGTCATTGTGGCCGAAACGAGGGCCAAGGCTCTAAAAAAGTTAATTTATGCATATAAGTGAGTACTGATTTGTGTTCCGGAAAACATATGTGGTGTTCCGGAAAATAGCCCCCTTTTCTCTCCATGTTCCTCATGTGACCGACATGGGGTTGGCAGCTCTGTAATAGTACCAGACTACAATAGTATCAACTTCTTTTAATCTAGTACCCCCAATTTGTTAACAAAAAATACCTACTAAAAAAAATCGCTCGAAGAACAAATTTTAACATGGAAGTTTCTGTTGGCTTCCGGGTTGTGAATAGCTGAAATTTGCAACAAAACCTTTAGTATTCATACATTCCATCATATAAAGAACTGAATGTGTAAATTAACAGACCCACCCATTCTTCAATCATCGGTGCACCTCCGCCTCCGGTTTACCTGGCGTAATATTTTAAAGGATGAATTACCGTAGAGATTCTAATAGACGCCCATGCTCTAATAGACGCCCACCCCCAAGTTTTGACGTTGAAAATGACAAATATTTGGGCTGATTGTGACGAAATTAATACAAATGTGCTTCTAATAAATGCCCAGTGTACACTTGAAACAAAATCGGAGCTAATTGTACAAACAAAATTCTTTTCTTTCCAGTATTTCGAAGGCAACTTCCTTGAAAATCTGGTGGAAAAAACATAATTTCTACTTTTACTTTCAAACGCGGAAGCAAAATTCAACTGTTTCCGGTGTCACAGTAAATTCCTCATCGGCAGTAGCTATTTGCACGGATGCTGGATATCAGAATTTACACAGTTACAGAGACTTCATTTTCAAACCCATCTCATATAATATTGGTCGAATTGACACCATGTTGGATTGTTGGCCGATATTTCATAGGAGTTGAGCAAAAATAAATATTTCTCGTTCTGTACGTGTCCATGGGCTGAAAATAATCGTGCTGATACGGACCGAAACATCCACGGGCCGAAACATCCGTAGGAGTAAATCTGATTTCCATTATGATGGACGCTGTCTTGATATATACATTACTAGTATTTTTACCGACTACCATAATGACCAAAAGTCGGCAGAAACGTCTTGGTCCAAAATGTCCATAAACTGACAGACAGTACAATCAAGTCTGGCATAGACTGAGACGTTGAGAGTAACGTCCCTTCGTTATGTTTTTGTTTTGTTCAGAGAGTAGAAAATCGTATATTTCTATCATTTTCCCTTCGCTGAATAACATTTGCCTCTATTAAACGCCCACCCAGGACTTCGGAGCCATTAGAATCTTTACGGTATATTAATGTAGGGGGCTGAAGCACGCCCCCCTACGACCCCGCTATTTACATAATGCTCAGTTACAAAAGGAAATATCAATAAAAAATGCTTCAACCCCTTGATCATATTTTTGGTCCAACAATAAACAGAGCCCAGTAAACCAGTGACCACCAGTCTTCCAGTAAACCAGTGACCACCAGTCTTCCAGTAAACCAGTGACCACCAGTCTTCCAGTAAACCAGTGACCACCAGTCTTCCAGTAAACCAGTGACCACCAGTCTTCCAGTAAACCAGTGACCACCAGTCTTCCAGTAAATCAGTGACCGTCTTCTAAGCCTCAGAGCTCCAGTTAAGGTGCGTAATTGGACCAAATTTTCCGGGTTTTTTCTTATTTCTTCACGAAAAATGGCAAGTTGGGATTGCTTTAGAATCGTCTCATCTCTACACAGTAAAAATGTGCGTAATAGCATTTACACTTCACGCACTAAAATATAGAAAAAATCTGCCGGGTGTTGACGTTCATACTTCACTATACTGTTAGCGAGAGACCATTCTACAATATGACAAAAAAATCTTCCATTAAATTTACCTAATAAAGTGGGTATTAGCAAAATTCTTAGGTCACTCTCCAGGAAGTAGAAAGTAAACAAAGAACGCTGGAAACGCACATTTGGAAAGACTACTCCATCATAACTCTTATGTATTGCAGTGTAACAAAATGTTATTTACGCAGAAAGTGATTTGAAATCATTTCGTCGGACCCGTTTTTGACAGCAGACGAAACACATTGAGTGAGAGGCGGATAAATTATTCGCATATTGTGGTCTCCGATTTTGAGCTGCATGTCCAAAAGATGTGCAGCTATGTAAACTTTCGTAATGTTTATTATATGTTCATATTTTATGCTGGCAGTACGTGGATTACCGATAGTTTACATTTTATATTTTTCACCCTGGATAATTAGACCACCATGCCAGGTTTACAGCGTCCAGCCCATACCGCGACGATGGGTCCTTCTGTAACCAGATTCATAGTAACCTGGATGTGCAAATAATTGATGGTTGTAAAGTCACATGGTGACATTTCAACAGAAAGACAATTCGCGCTGCACACTAGAGGTTTTATGTCCACATTTCGCATTTGAAAAAATAATTGCTTGTGTGCCCAGTGCTCCAGATAAGCTGCGTATTTGCGTAAATACCCAATTAAAATTGCCAAAAACCCAATTGAAATCAGAAAGCCATTACAATTTTGTGGTACATTTATCATCCTACAGAAAACAACATACAGACCATAAATATAGCATATTTTCCATGAAAACACATCTTGGTATTTCATTAGAATTGTCTCCAAGGAGACAATTCTAATGAAATGCCAAGACATGTTTTTGTTTTGAAGCAAACTATTCAATAATTGATGTCTGTTGATGTGTAAACAGTAGTATATTATTTTACCCAATTAAAATGTTGAAATACCCAATTGCTGCAGAAATGATGGAGTGACAATACTTAATTACTAATTCCTTATCTGGAGCACTGATAACTTATGTATTGCAGTGTAACAAAATGTAATTATAGTTATTTACTCAGAAAGTGATTTGAAATCATCTAGTCGGACCCGTTTTCGACAGCAGACGAAATACATTGAGTGAGAGGCGGATACATTATTAGCATATTGTGGCCTCCGATTTTGAGCGGTAGTGAGTATCAAAAAGCAATTACAATTTTATGGTACATTTATCATCCTGCAGAAAACAACAAGGCAGACCACAAATATAGCATATTTTTCTTATTTTCCATGAAAACACATCTTGGTATTTCATTAGAATTGTCTCCAAGGAGACAATTCTAATGAAATGCCAAGACATGTTTTCGTTTCGAAGCAAACTATTCAATAATTGCTGTCTGTCGATGTGTAAACAGTAGTGTGATTTTATTTTGCCCAATTACAATTTTGAAATACCCAATTGCTTCAGAAATGCTGGAGTGAAAATACTCAATTACTAATTCCTTATCTGGAGCCCTGTGTGCCTGCTTCATTTTGTGAAACTATTGACAAATACCACAAGCACTGTTCCCCTTACTCTACACTCTTGTCAAGGTGGGAGCACGAGATAGGTAATTTAACGGTTACATGTAGGACCTGGTTTGTTTGGCTCTCACATACGTCTTTGGCATTTTGTTTGTGACAGTTGAATGTGGTTAATCCTAATTTATGGAAGGAGCCAAGTGACTTGGTGTGGTATGTACCTGACACCAGTAGCATATTTCATCAACATTGCAAAGTATACTTTACTAGCAAAGTATACTTTGAGGGAGTAATCATTTATTTTTCCTGAAATGCATTATTTCATATAGAACTAACAAATGCATGTATTTCATGATTAAAAGTATGCAGAATTATTATACTGGATTTATTACAATTGGCTGTGATAATGTTTTAAATAATTCTAGTATAAAATTTAAAAATTAATAAGTTTTATCATTAAAATGAAAAATGTTCCTTCCCTCAAAGTATAACTTATTTGCTACTAAAGTTATACTTTGCAATGTTTGAATGAAATAGGCTTACCAGGTCATGTTTTTTTCTAATTTCAGGGCTTGAATATTATTTTTCTCGATGTAAAATAAATTGTAATTGCGTTCTGACACTGTGAAATTTCCCCCCCAACTGCAAAATGGATCGAACCCGTTTAGCCCGGGGCCTTACATTGTCCCATAAGCTGTTGATAGGCCGTTTAAAACGCCAATAAAATTACATACAAACACTATTTCAGGGCTCAGATAAAAATTAAATTATTAATTGGAGTATTTTCACTCCCCCCCCACCCCCCCCCCCCCCTCCCCCACCCCCAATCATATCTGAAGCATTTGGGTTTATTTCAATAAGTTTAATTGGGTAAAATAAAAGCCACGCTACAGTATTTACCCGATCAATCAACAACAGCAATTATTGAATAGTTTAGCTTTGAAATGGAAACAAAATGGTCTTCCGCCATATTTCATTAGATAATTGTCTCCTTGGAGATTAATTCTAATGAAATACCAGAAATGTGTTTTCATGGAAAATAAGAAAAAAAAATACGCTATATTTTGTGGTCTGTTTTATTGTTTCCTGTAGCATGATTCCACCCAAATTTGTTATTTGCTTTTTTGATACTCGGTACTCTTCCTGATTTCAATTGTTTTTTTTTTTGCAATTTTAATTGGGTATTTAAGTACAATACGCCAGCTTATCTTGGAGCCCTGGATCAAAACCATCTATTTGTTAAAAATCCAATGAAACTTTTTAAAAGTAGTTGGTATTGGTGTGTCACGGTTTGTCACGCAATCTTACTTTGATTTGGAGGAAGAAGGTATATCTGTGCCTCCAGTTGATCAGATAAGCTGCGTAATTTGCTTAAATACACAAATTAAAATTGCCAAAACCCAATTGAAAAATGAAAATGGGGGAAAAAATGAAAATAAAACAGCAGGACGACAAAAACATTTAAAGGATAGCGGTGTAAGGGTTAAAACAACTATTCTGTGGTGATTTCTTGTGAATCCAACTTGAATATTTTGCGGGAAATAAATGAATGTTACAATTTGTTCCTTGCTATATCTGACTCTCTTGACCTGCCATTTTCCATTTTCTGTTCCGCATACGTTATACCTTTCACAGCCTTAGACGCGTGTCTTCGCACCTGTCGCGTCGCTCTGTGTACTCGATGTTACCTAGGATGCACATCGCTAAAACAGGATCTTCACTCCGTGCCCCCCAGAATGCCGTTCGCACCGATACACACACCCGCTGTCATGGTCTCAATAAGTGGCCCCTGGCCACTCTCGGTCCTTTCCCCGAGTGAAATCCTGTTAGACAAACGTCTAAATCAGCGTGCAACCAGTCCTGATTAGGGTCTTCACTGTTCAGCCCATTACAGAAACAGTCCCCGGTAGTATTATACAATGGTTTATGTATGGGTTTCAACCCCTTAGAATGCTGGATATGAAAGTGATTCGCTGTTTTATATATTTTATCTTCTTTATCCACTAAAAACGCCCCGGAGCAGGCACCGGGGCAGGGATCAACTGATCCTGAGAATAGTGCCTGCAGTGAGCCAATTGCTTGTCGTTAAAAAGGCGACTCCTAAACTGGCTTACGACTTGAGGGTTTCCAATACTTTCCGGGAAACCCACGCTATACCGGATTTGGCACTCGTGGTAACATTTTTGGCTTTCTTGTTTATGTGAGAGTTGAGTCGGGCTCATGGCCCCATCCATTATACAAAAGTAAGTATTAGCGCTAAATCCTAGTTACTTTTAGGGGTTATGGGATAAATGATGACTGGTGTGGGGGCGAGGGGCCTGGCCACCAGAATCAGGTTGTTCTTTAATTTCAGGACTGAATAATTTATATTTTGATTGTAAATATTGAGTTCTTGAAGTTGGGAGTTTACCCCCCACTCGGGACAGGTGGATACGGGACTCGAACCCCGGTTGATCCCGTCTGCGAGTAGAGCTCCATGAGCTTGTACCACTAATGTTTCAAAGAAAAAAAAGAGGGACGTTTAAACCCCTAATCACTCACTCACTCACTCTCACTAAAAACTAACCTGGTAGGTGGGTGGTTGGTCGGGTGAGCGCGAAGGCGTAAATTTAAAGGGTGGGGTTCCTCCTTATTTTAGGGAATCCGCGATTATTTGGCCTGGGTTTGGCCCTCCCGGTACGTTTTTATCTTTGTCTCAATTTTGTTTACCTGGGAGTTGGAATTGGTTAATTTCCCATTAATAAAAAGTTAGTTAAGATTATTACTAATGATACAGCTATATTTTGGGGGGGGGGAGGGGGGGGGGGGGGGGGGGCCAAGTGATCTTTGGAGTGGCCGGATGGATCCTGGCATGAGATCAGGATTTATTCTGATTTCAAGTGGGCAGAATATATAGTTTTTTTATATTTGTAAATATTCAGTTTCGACTTTGAGATTTTTCACCCCCCATTTGTAAACCTGTTCTTGTACAAAGGCAATAGTATGGGATTTTAGTACTAAATCCATTGATTCGGCCTTAAATGACCGTTAGCTGTTGATAGGCCGTTAAACCCCAACAAACAAACAAACTAAAAACATAGTATTTGAAAGTAACTTTAGAAATCAATCAATTGCCATTGGAATGATTCTAAAAGTGGTTTGTTAAAACCATGGTTTTGGTAAAAAAAAGAGTAAATAAACTAGAAAGAAAATGGAAAACAGCTGATGGAAAAAATGTTAATTTATACCATTGCAACGAGTTTAAGCATGGTATTAAAGGAAAAGATTTACGGATATATGACAAATTTAATAATTTTGGACCATCAAAAATCACGAGGTAAAACACCCTAGCGACCCTAAAGAAATTTCATATAGAACTTAACGGACTGCAGTAATATTTGATGATTAAACTACTTTGCATGCGAGTGTTGGGCGAAAATTATACCGCCAAACGAATTAGGAGTTACATGTTTAAGTTTTATTTCTCTTCTAAAATAAATATTTCTTTGACATTTTCATTAGGAATTGAGTCCTCAGGACTCAAATTCTAATGAAATAAATTCCCCAACCAACACTATTCCATGATATTTTACGGGGAGAAAATAAACAAGAAATAAAAAAAATGATGAATTCTTTGTCCGCTAGTTTTGAACTATTCATAGCCCACAAGTTTCCCAGCATGCAAAGAGTTAAAAGTATGCAGAATTATTATACTGCATTTATTACATTATCACTTATCGGAGGAATGGTTTGAGTACGTGTATACACAATTCCCAGGATCCATGCATAAAGCCATCCATTCTTGTTGTAAATTGGTCTTATCAGCTCGATTTCACTCATGTCTGTGAAACTCCAAAAAATTAAAGTCTTATGATAAAACGGGTCTTCTGGAATCTATTAGTTACACTAACCATGTAAACAGACAGTGGCTAAACACTCATGTTTATTCTAAAACCAGAGATAAGGTGCGTATTGGCGTATTTTAAATACTTATTTTAGCGGAATACGCATTGATTGTCAAAAGAGTACAAAATGCTCGGAGCAATATGAAATACGGATTGATTTTCAAATTGAGTAGTGAAAATACTGTAATAAAGTTGAAAATTTACTTTAGTTCAGCTGCTTTTCATATCTGCGTATGGGTATTCAGTATTGTTGGGTGTTAAATTCAGGCGTGTTATTTACACACTAGACTTGTTTTCTGGGCCGGAGGTTGACTTCCCAAAGTGAATAATAAAATCTCAGAATGGCCCCAGTCTGTTGTGTGCTGTCTGTGGAACTACTTACTACATGCCTGTATGTCTGTTTTTCACCACTAGGTTACCACTTATGTGAGTATTACGATAATTCTTAACCCTTAGACCGCTACACACGACAATTGTTGTCTGCTCTTGCTTTTATATCTTGCCTTATTTCTCAATAAAAACATGGTTTGACAGCATTTCAGAATCATTTCAAGTATATGTATTATCAAGTTACTATTAGGCGAAGGGACCAAGTGACTTTGGTGTGGTATTGACCTAGCATCAGGTCAGGTTATTCTAATTTCAGGGCTGAATGTAGGCCGTTAAACACCAAGCAATCAATGTTCACCTGAATAAAACAGCGCTATAAATTTCTGATAGAATATAAAAAAGTTCCAATTTTTTTATATTTTTTTCCATTTAGTTTCAGTTCCATTTGATCCTTACAAGCACTATAAGAGTGTATTAGTATAAGGTTTAAACATGCAGTAAAGGAGATATACATGTACATGCATGTGTATATGCCCAATTTAATAATTATCACTCCTCAACATATGTCGTTCACGGTGAAATACCCCAGCGCCTTGAATTATTTCTGGGGAAAGGCCTGAGTTTATATATTTGTAATAATACTAATTTGTAGGCGACGCTGTCGTTGTTATAGTCGCTGTCGTTGTTATAGTCGCTGTCGTTGTTATAGTCGGCCGTGCATCCAAATGTGAATATCTCGTGGATCATTAGATTCACAATTATTGGCCATTATGGCCCCTCACTTTATTTTGGGACCATTTATTAAAAATAGGGGCCAATGGCCCTCCTAGATTGAACACGGAGTACATACATGTAATTATGGTGATGCATTCAGCCAATCAAATTAGCTCCAAGTGTTGTGACCCTAGCTTACAAAATCTCAGCTTTACGGATGACTTTTACTATTTCATTTGACTTTGTTCTGTGTAGAGGACAGGGTTCAAGCTAGCTCTTCAAAATAGGGAGAATTTTTCACCAGAAAATATACCATTTTTTCCAAAATTTCTGTTTTATATAGTGAAACAGGCCTCCAGATAAGGAATTAGTAATTGTGTATTTTCACTCCATCATTTCTGAAGCAATTGGGTATTTCAAAATTGTAATTGGGTAAAATAAAATCACACTACTGTTTGCACATCAACAGACATCAACAGACAGAAAATATAAAAGAAAGTTGAAATAGTAAAGGAAATCTGTAGATTTTCTAAATATTCGACTTTTGTGTTTACTGTTTATATGTACTTTCATAAATTGATGTTCAAGGTTAACCCTTTCAACACCACAGCCATCTATAGTTGTGTTTGCAAACAGTGTAGATCCAGATGAGCCGGCTCGTGACGAGCCGTCTCATCAGGATCTGCACTTTTTGCAAGTACCGGTAATTTTTGAGAATAAAAACGCCCCTTTTCATAAATGGACTGGTCTGAAAATCATTTTGTGGCAATTGGATTGGTTGCAAAATTGACATATGAGACACGCCATGTGATTGTGTACCTTCGGACATCTACGTAATTTCCTGAAATACGTTTACCATATTATTCGTAAATTGCGTCAAAAGTGGACACAAGAGTACTTTGGAAACATTGTCAATTTTGTAAACGTATTTAATGAAATTGCGCAGATGTCCAAAGGTAGAAAATCACATGGCATGTCTCATGCAAAAATCCATTCCAGTAACTTAGGGGTGAAAGGATTAAATGTTGTTTACAGGATCGAATCCGTTGGCCCGGCCTTAAATGACCTTAGTTGTTGATAAGCCGTTAAACACCAATAAACAAACAAGGTCAAATTTCTCAATAAAAACATGGTTTGACAGCACTTCAGAATCATTTCCAATGGAAATGATTCTCAAGAGCTGTCAAAGCATGTTGTAAAGTACATGTATTATAAAGTGCCGTCACAGCATGTTTTTGATGATAAAAATGGAAAATAGAAAATAAACAGCAGACGACCGTTGGCCCGGCCTTAAATGACCTTAGCTGTTGATAGGCCGTTGAACACCAATAAACAAAAAAACAAAATGTCCATTTCAGATTCTCTGTCGATCACGTTCAACACGCGGACCAAGGCGGTGATGGCCGACGCCGTACAGGACAACATCAAGGAGAAGGTACCTCTTCATTCCTACTTCTCCACCCACTCTCCAATGAGGAGATTGCTTTGGCCTTCTTTTTACCCGTTACTCCGCTTATTATATTGTCTGCTCTTGCTTTTATATCTTGCCTTATTTCTCAAGAAAAACATGGTTTGACAGCACTTCAGAATCATATCTTGCCTTATTTCTCAAGAAAAACATGGTTTGACAGCACTTCAGAATCATTTCCAATGGAAATGATTCTGAAGAGCTGTCAAAGCATGTTGTAAAGTACATGTATTATAAAGTGCTGTCACAGCATGTTTTCGATGATAAAAATGGAAAATAGAAAATAAGCAGCAGACGACCGTTGGCCGGGCCTTAAATGACCTTAGCTGTTGATAGGCCGTTAAACTTTCATTCCTACTTCTCCACCCACTCTCCAATGAGGATTGTTTTGGCCTTCTTTATACCCGTTATTCAGCTATGCTTCCCAGTGCTCCAGATAAGTTACATATTGGCGTATTTTACGCATGTACATATTTATATAATTCCAGCACATAAGTATTTACACAATTCCCTAACATTTGATTGGCCTGTAGCAAGTCTCTGTCCAAAATTTATATCCCAGTAAACTCCCACGCCGAACTACTTTCCGTAACCGTGAGGCGCAGTTAAAATAATTCTTAAGAAAACGAAAAATAAACACATTTTCTTGATGAATTTATTTCAAATGTTGGAATTATAAGGAATGAATGGCCTTTTTGTGGAATTTATCGGGGATATAAACTTGGAAAAGTCGCGGGAATACTGGACGAGGCCTTCCGGCATTCGTCCAGTATTCCCGCGACTTTTCCAAGTTTATACCAGGGATTCCACTGGGGAAAATAAAAAAATCGCCACTTCAAAAAAAATAAAACATTTGGCGATAAAAAATTACAATTTTCTAATTTATTTTCGAAAATTGTAATTTTTATCGCCAATTGTTTATTTTTATCGCCAATTGCGAAAGTGGCGATCGCCAGCGGAATCCCTGGTTTATAGTGTTACCGGCGTTCGTACGTCCCGTCCATCGGTACGTCCTGCTCAGGTAAATTTCTTATAATTTCTGTTTTCTTTCACGGAACTGCTTCGTATTTCACACATACATTCCTCTGATGGTCCTCTGTCATGCTGTGACAAATCCACGATCCTTGGGCCCTTGCTAATAAGCTCGGGTACCACTATCTGTGTAACCAGGGATTTTTTTATTTATTTTTTTTTTGGAATTTTTTTGAAGTGGCGATTTTTTTATGTTCCCCAGCGGAATCCCTGTGTAACCGTATGTTGGATTGGCGTAAAACTTCATGTGCTTATTAGTCATCTTCCAAATTTTCATTCGGTGGTCCCCTCATACCGTGATACGACGACGCCTGCGCTGAAGGTCAATGCCAAATGATTGTCGGCGGTCGGGGGTATGTGATCTCGCTTGCTCTTGTTTTTAAATGATTTTGTATTTCGCCTTCATATTTTGAAAATAAACACGTAAGAAATTCAGCTTTTCATGTGATGTAATTAACCCTTTCAAGCTGAGCTCCAGATAAGGTGCGTATTTGCGTAAATACCCAATTAAAATTGCCAAAAACCCAATTGAAATCAGAAGTAGTGAGTATCAAAAAGCAATGAAAAATTTGCGGTATCTTTATCATGCTACAGAAAACAATAATCAGACCACAAATATAGCATATTTTCTTATTTTTCCAGGAAAACACACCTTGGTATTTCATTAGAATTGTCTCCAAGGAGACGGTTCTAATGAAATGCCAAGATGTGTTTTCATTTAGAAGCAAACTATTCAATAAGTCTGCTGATGTGTAAACAGTAGTGCTGTTCTATTTTACACAATTAAAATTTTGAAATTCCCAATTGCTTCAGAAATGATGGAGTAAAAATACTCAATTACTAATTTCTTATCTGGAGCCCTGCTTTCAAGCCTAATCAACAGGAATGGATTTTTGATATGTTAATTTTGCAACCAATCCAACCGTCACAAAATGATTCTCAGACTAGTCCATTTATGAAAATGGGGTGTTTTTGTTCTTAAAAATATGAAAATTACTTGCAAAAAATGCAGAGCCTGATGAGACACAAACCGGCTCATCTGGATCTACACTTTTTGCCAATACCACTATACAGGCCTGTGGTGTTGACAAGGTTAATTGAGTTTTATTGGATGTACATGCCCTGAAGATTAAATTTCTAAAATATTGATTGGTATATAATAGATTGGTATATAATAGATTGGTATATAGACCTATATGCAGGAAATAATCCTAAATATTATTTATACCCCTGGCATACAAAGTATGTCGAGGGGTATATAGTTTGTGTCGAGCCCGCTTGCGGAAAGCGAGACAGTGATCACAATGACATCCGTGCGTCCGTCCGAAATATGCGTTAAAGTTTTTAAATACCTTATATCTCTGCAGTCCTAAGTCACATTGACTTGAAACTTCATATGCTTATTAGTCATCTTCCTTATATTCATTATGTGTCCCACTCATGCGGCCCCTATGTCAAGGTCAAATGACTTAGAAGTTTGGGTTAAAGTTTCTGTCAAAATTTGCGTTAAAGTTTTCACATACCTACTATCTCTGTAACCGTAAGTCAGATTTGCTTGAAACTTTGTATGCTTATTGGGCATCAAACTTCAAATAAATACACTCTGAGACCATCAAATGCCTCGACGGGCTCGACATGCAGGCCGCGGCCATCCTCGTATTATTATTTCAGGGCTTAAAAATTCACTCGCCCCGCTTTTCGTCAATTTTCGTCAATTTTCGTGTTGGCGAGAGGATTTTCTGACAAAATTCGCATCTTAAGTTCCATTCTTTTATTGGTTTTCCTAACGCTTTCTGCGCTCTGAAAACCGGAAATTATGTTTTTAATGTTTACATTAGAAACCGGGATATTGATCAATTACAGCATCCCTGTACTCGACAATTGGACGTCCAGACAGTTGCTATGCGCTCGGCGGATAGTTTTTACTCACTCCTAAAACAGACCACGGTCTCGTTCTGCTGACAGTGTGCCTCGTGTGTTTTAGTAAGGGCATTATCACCAGATACAATTTGTGCAGGGCGTGTCGCTGGAAGTGTACTGCGTTAACTACACACTTTTTACGATGGTCAGCGTACGCTTGCGCTAATAATAATCAGCGAATATACTGAATTAAAATAGTTTCCAAGACGCTGCATACATAGCCACTGCAAAATGAATCTGTGTATTGGAAACGCTTAATAAAGTTACAAAGCATCTGGACAATTGATGCGTAGATCGTCTTCTAAATAATGATGCACCTGCGTTTTAATTAAAATTGTGGTTGTGACTGGAGAAATGGGACTTATTGGATTTGTGACCAGTGTATGTCCTGATCAAATAGCACACCCTCCAGCTCCTGTAGTCTGATAATAATCTATATTGCATGTTGGAAGCATGATGAGTGTTTCATTGATGGAATAGTGAACAGTGCAGATCCTGATCAAACTGCGGATGCACAGGCTGATCTGGATCTACACTGGTCGCAGAACCCATAAGCCCCATTTCTCCAGTCACAGCCACAAATAACACTTGTTCTCATTATATTTCTTATTGCATGAAATAATTTCAGAAAGCATATAAAGGATGGTTCTAAACAAGTTAATTGCCTAACCTTTTTCTAAAAGGTATTACTATCTAGCAAAGTAATCTTTGAGGGAGTAATCATTCATTTTTCCCGAAATGCATTATTTCATATTGAACTAACGACTGCATATATTTGATACTTAAAACTAAGCAGAATTATTATACTGAATTTATTACATTATCACAGCCAAAATGGCTGTGATAATGTAATAAATTCAGTATCATAAACATTTATAAATTTATCCTTTAGCTTGTTCATTGATTCAGGCTTTGAATCTTTGACAGCTGGTGGTTAAAGGAGCATATCAGGTTTTGAAAGCAGATATGTATGTACCTATATGGGTGAAAATAGAAACAACCCAGCAGTCCTAGTATCTGTATGTCAGCAATTTTACTTTACACAGGGCCATAAGGAAATCACGTGTTTTTTTATAGTATTTTTCAAAAACTCCTGTTGTCTCGGGGACATTGGACTTTAATACCGGAGGTTGCGTGTTCAATCTCCACCCTGGAACAGATACAGCAGGTGGGAGCATGCGATGGGTAATTTAACGATCAGGGTTCATCCTTACCGGATTTATGGATTGTGGTCGAGGGGTTAGAACACCTGACTTCCAATCCGGAGGTTTTGGGCATTGAAAAATACTTTCATAGTATTTCCATCCCACTGGTCTGTCGGATGAGACTTTAAATTGTGGTCCCGTCTCTATATGACCCTAGCTGTTGGTGGGACGTTAAACCCTTTCACTTTTCATCCTTACCGGAATTCCGATAGGAGGCTTGGTGTGGCACTCACATACGTCTAACTCTTTGGCATTTTGTATGTGACAGTTGATTCTGGTTATACCCCTTATGTGAGTATTACGATTATTCGTTGTGGATGTGACTCGGGAAAATGATTTTCAGACTATTCCATTTATAAAAAGGGGGTATTTGTTTTTCTCAAAAATATGAAAATTACTTTCAAACAAGTGCAGATCCTGATGAGACGGCTCGTTACGAGCCGGCTCATCTGGATCTGCACTGTTTGCATAAACCGATATAGCGTGCTTTCGGGTTCAAAGGGTTAAGACAACATTATATAAGACATTTCACAACAGGCTTATTGTCTTAGCCCTGTGAACCTGAAAGCCCGCTATATCGGTTTATGCAAACAGTGCAGATCCAGATGAGCCGGTTACGAGCCGTCTCGTCAGGATCTGCACTGTTTGAAAGTAATTTTCATATTTTTGAGAAAAACAAATACCCCCTTTTTATAAATGGAATAGTCTGAAAATCATTTTCCCGAGTCACATCCACATATGAGGCACGCCATGTGATTTTGTACCTTCGGACATCTGCGTAATTTCATGAAATGCGTTCACAAAATTTACAATATTTTCCGTAAATGGCGTTAAAAGTAAAATTTTAGAGTACAGAGTATTTTGAAAATTTTGTCAAATTTTGAATTAATTTATGAAAAGTGTTGTAAATTTTGTAAACTTATTTAATGAAATTATGCATACAATTTATGTCCGAAGGTACAAAATCCTATGGGTTGTCTCGTATATGTTTTTGCTTTGAGTGCCAATATATGACGTTATCGTTTGAAGCAAAAGTTGACAACATTTTCAAAGCATGTAAAATTTTGTCAACTTTTGACTTAATTTATGAAAAATATTGTAAATTTTGTAAACATATTTAATGAAATTACGCAGATGATGAAGGTACAAAATCCCATGACACGTCTCATATATGTTTTTGCTTTGAGTGCAAATGTATGATGTTATTGTTTGCAGACATGTAACATGTGCAAGTTGTCTGGGCTTGCGTGGGAAATCGACACTTGTAGAGTTTACATATACCGTAGTCGAGAACGGCGTGTCTCGTGTTTTTATACTCATTCCAGTTTTTGTTTCATTCCAGTATTAGTGGGACCTCTAAACCGGACTCCCTGGGAGTTCCCAATGGTGTAGGCATTTGTGATTTGTTTCCATTCATTCCAGTATCGGTGGGACCTCTCTATACCAGACAACCTGGGAGTTCCCCAGGTGTAGACATTTGTGATTTGTTTCCATTCATTCTAGTTTCGGTGGAACCTCTCTAAACAGGACTCCCTGTGAGTTCCCCAGGTGTAGACATTTCTGATTTGTTTCCATTCGTTCCAGTTTCGGTGGAATCTCTATACCAGTAGCCGATTTCATCAAATTCCAAAGTACATGTATACTTATCTAGCAAGTCTACTTTGAGGGAGTAATCATTTATTTTTCCCGAAATGTCATATGGAACTAACGACTGCCTATATTTGATGATTAAAAGTATGCAGAATACTGAATTTATTTCATTATCACAGCCAAAATGGCTGTGATATGTAATAAATTCAGTATAATAAAAATTAATAAATTTATCCTTAAATTGAAAATGTCTCCCTCAAAGTATACTTTGCTAGATAAGTATACATGTACTTTGCAATGTTGGTGAAATCGGCTACTGGTGCAGTTTACACATTTTTGAGTCGTTAAATGCACCAGGTACCGAAATAACCATGTAGCCGACTTCATCAAAAGTGCAAAGTATACTTATCTAGCAAAGTATACTTATCTAGCAAAGTATACTTATCTAGCAAAGTACTATCTAGCACGTATACTATCTAGCAAGTATACTATCTAGCAAAGTATACTATCTAGCAAAGTATACCTATCTAGCAAAGTATACTTATCTAGCAAAGTATACTTATCTAGCAAAGTATACCTATCTAGCAACGTATACTTATCAAAGTATACCTATCTAGCAAAGTATACACCTATCTAGCAAAGATACCTATCTACTACTATATAGCAAATATACCTATCTAGCAACGTATACTTATCATACACGTATCTAAGCACGTATACTATAGCAAAGTATACCTATCTAAAGCAAAATACTAGCAACGTATACTTATCAAAGTATACAAAGTACCTCTAGCAAAGTACTACCTATCTAGCAAAGTATACCTATCTAGCAAAGTATACTTATCTAGCAACAAAGTATACCTATCTAGCAAAGTATACTTATCTAGCAAAGTATACCTATCTAGCAAAGTATACCTATCTAGCAAAGTATACTTTGAGGGAGAAATTTTCAATTTAAGGATAAATTTATTAATTTTTATTATACTGAATTTATTACATTATCACAGCCATTTTGGCTGTGATAATGTAATAAATTCAGTATAATAATTCTGCATACTTTTAATCATCAAATATAGGCAGTCGTTAGTTCTATATGTCATAATAATGCATTTCTAGCAAAGTATACTTTGAGGGAGTAATCATTTATTTTTCCCGAAATGCATTATTTCATATAGAACTAACCACTGCATATATTTGATGATTAAAAGCCCTAAATGATACTCTTTTGTGTTGATGGGCCGTTAAGCACCATTCCATTCCATTGATGATTAAAAGTGAAATCGGCTACTGACAGCCTGGGAGTTGTCCCAGGCTGTCCGGATTAGAGATTCCACTGTATTAAAGTACCTAAAATGACCTTAGCTGCTGACCGGCCGTTAACCATTTCTCTGTTTTGCGATATTTCGACTCTTCCAAATCCAAAACATCTGAATAAAAGAATCAAATGATGGGTCAAATGATGGTTAAATTAGCTGATAGAGTAGAAAACATTGTGGGAAAAGGAGAAATTGCTCGTTACGAGCAATTTCTCCTTTTCCCACAATGTTTTCAAAAGACATCTTCTGCAGAGGCGTGAAAAGTCGTTTCTATCAGGGAAAGGGTAAAACACCATTAAATAAATCCACTGTAACAGGGATCACGTGGTGTATTATTTTGTCTGAATTGATGGTGGCGCTCATGAGGTCTCGGGTAAATCTTATTTTTCATCAATACGACTGCAGGTGCTTACTTTTAATGCTGACCATGTTCCAGCCGTTACTACTACAAGTCCGCCACTACCAAATTTAGCAGCATTACTCATGTAGTTAGTCTGAACATTCTGCAGAGAAATTTGAATCAGACCAAGTTTAAACGAGGTTCGATTCCATCCGTTTCCGAGTCGATAAACTTTATATCAAAAGACACTAGCATGGTTTTCTACTTATCAGGTAACGTTTTTGGCTACATATTGAGCAATTATGATTTTGTTTTTGTTGAAATGAACGCGTATTTGCTTCCGTGATGCCATTCCACTGACGTAAGTCATTAACGTCATGTGACACCGTTTGACCAATGAAACGTGAGTTTTCACTACGTTGTAACCCAGATATTCGTATCAGGTCAATGCCTCAGTAAGTACATAGAGGATATTCATATTTTTGCAACGAATATGACATATATTTTCATCGAGTGGTGTGAAATGTCCATATTTCACTCGTGAAATATGGACATTTCACACCACGAGATGAACATATATGTCATATTCGTTGCAAAAATATGAATATTCTATTTATTATATACCACTCCTTGGAAATTAGCAGTTTTTTAGAATGTATACGGTAATGAATGTGTATTTGCAGCCTATTTGCAGTCCGGCACTGCAGATGCGCGTTATGAAGTAGTCGTATTTTCACTGGAAGTTGTTTATTTCATCGATGAGAACATATGACTTTTATTTACACCGTATAACTATGTATTTCATGGGTAGGTATATAATAAATGTACTTATTCGGTCAATACAAAGCTCGTTACCTGATAAATGTGAGAATTTGGAACACACACATTGACATTGACAAATTTCATATTCTGCTTTATCATCACCCAGATTTTTGTCGCGCCCGCTTGCGGAAAGTTTTTTGGTTAAAGTTTTTGGTTAAGTTCTTTGGTTAAAGTTTTTGGTTAAGTTTTTTGGTTAAGTTGTTTGGTTAAGTTTTTTTGGTTAAAGTTTTTGGTTAAATTCTTTGGTTAAAGTTTTTGGTTAAGTTTTTTGGTTAAGTTTTTTGGTTAAAGTTTTTGGTTAAAGTTTTTCGTTATACTATATCTCTGCAACTGCTTTGCCCATTACCTTGAAACTTCACATGGGTGTTTATCATCATCTATATTTTCATTCTACCCCCATCCCGTGCGGCCCCTGTGCCCAATGTCAAGGTCAAATTACTTTGAAGTTTTTGGTTAAGATTTTTTGGTTAAAGTTTTTGGTTAAGTTTTTTGGTTAAGTTTTTTGGTTTTAAAGTTTTTCGTTTATACTATATCTCTGCAACTGCTTTGCCCATTACCTTGAAACTTCACATGGGTGTTTATCATCATATATTTTCATTCTAACCCCCACCGTGCGGCCCCTGTGCCCAATGTCAAGGTCAAATTACTTTGAAATTTTTGGTTAAGTTCTTTGGTTAAAGTTTTGTTAATTTTTTTGTTTTTTTTGGTTAAAGTTTTTGGTTAAGTTCTTTGGTTCAAGTTTTTTTTTGGTTAAGTTTTTTTGGTTAAGTTTTTCGTTATACTATATCAATCTGCAAACTGCTTTGCCCATTACCTTGAAACTTCACATGGGTGTTTATCATCATTCTATATTTTATTCTACCCCATCTCCCGTGCGGCCCCTGTGCCAACCCCTGTCAAGGTCAAAATTACTTTGAGTTAGTTTTTGGTTAAGTTTTTTGGTTAAGTTAAGTGTTTAATTTTGGTTAAGTTTTTTGAAGTTTTTGGTTAAAGTTTTTTCGTTATACTATATCTCTGCAACTGCTTTCCCATTGGCCCATTACCTTGAAACTTCATATGGGTGTTTATCATCATCTATATTTTCATTTTACCCCCCCCTCCCGTCCCGCGGCCCCTGTGCCCAATGTCAAGGTCAAATTACTTTGAAGTTTTTGGTTAAGTTCTTTGGTTAAAGTTTTTGGTTCAGTTTTTTGGTTAAAGTTTTTTGGTTAAGTTCTTTGTTTGGTTAAAGTTTTTGGTTAAGTTTTTTGGTTAAAGTTTGTTGTTAAAGTTTTTTTCGTTATACTATATCTCTGCAACTGCTTTGCCCATTACCTTGAAACTTCACATGGGTGTTTATCATCCTCAAATATTTTCATTCTACCCCCAACCCCCATCCCGTGCGGCCCCTGTGCCCAATGTCAAGGTCAAATTACTTTGAAGTTTTTGGTTAATTTTTTGGTTAAGTTTTTCAAAAGTTTTTCGTTATACTATATCTCTGCAACTGCTTTGTTTTGACCCATTACCTTGAAACTTCATATGGGTGTTTATCATCATCTATATTTTCATTCTACCTCCCCCCCCTCCCGTGCGGCCCCATGTGCCCAATGTCCAGGTCAATTACTTTGAAGTTTTTTGGTTAAGTTCTTTGGTTAAAGTTTTTGGTTAAGTTTTTTGGTTAAGTTTTTTGGTTAAAGTTTTTGTTTTTTTGGTTAAGTTTCTTGGTTAAAGTTTTTCGTTATACTATATCTCTGCAACTGCTTTGTCCATTACCTTCAAACTTCACATGGGTGTTTATCATCATCTATATTTTCCTTCTACCCCCCTCCCGTGCGGCCCCTGTGCCCAATGTCAAGGTCAAATTACTTTGAAGTTTTAGGTTAAGTTGTTTAGTTAAGTTTTTTGGTTAAGTTTTTTGGTTAAAGTTTTACCCCTGTGCCCAATGTCAAGGTCAAATTACTTTGAAGTTTTTGGTTAAGTTTTTTGGTTAAAAGTTTTTCGTTATACTATATCTCTGCAACTGCTTTGCCCATTACCTTGAAACTTCACATGGGTGTTTATCATCATCTATATTTTCATTCTACCCCCCTCCCGTGTGGCCCCTGTGCCCAATGTCAAGGTCAAATTACTTTGAAGTTTTTGGTTAATGTTTTTTATCGCGCCCGCTTGCGGAAAGCGTGATATAGTCGGCACTTTGGCGTACGTACGTGTGTCCGGTTAAACTTTTTGGTTAAGTATTTTGGTTAAAGTTTTTCGTTATACTATATCTCTTTTTTTAGTGTCCATGCCTCGCCACAAGGCGCGACATGCAGGCCGCGGCCATCTAGTTAGGTATACTGAGTATACCGAGTATGCGCCAATTTGTTGGTGGAAAATTCAAAATATTTTTTTTATATGCACTCAGAAGTATATGCCGCGACCACCATTTGAACCGTCTCGTTGAGAAGGTTCAAATGAGTGGTCACAACATATACTTTCATTGAGAAATAAAAATAAAATATTAAAAAAGTTCATACCAGCATTACGCAAACACGTCTTATTTGGAATTAATAAATCACTGAACTACTTTCGGCAAGGGAGATAATCAATATCACGCGAACTATTTTCATACGAGCCAAGCGGATTGTTCTGTTTATGATTAGGATATAAAGTTTTAAGCTATCTCCTGTGATATATAATGATACATTACTTTGTTATGTTATGGGTACTAATACATGTTGTTTCAATAGCGTATCTCTGTAACGGTATTGTTGCAGATGGAGTTGCAAATAATTTAATAATTATTACGTTCAAATGGGGTAATACTGATAGCACTTCTGTATAACTGTGATTGTCATAAATGGCGCAACAGTCGTGAGGTTAAGGTCGCCGACTTCAATGATTTAATTACCGATTCCCGAAAGGGTCGGGGGTTCAAACCTCGACGTGGTATAAAAATTTTTTCTCCATATATATTATTTTTGTGATTTTAATATTTTTTAATATTTTCACAATTTTATGATTTTAATAAAAATACCTATAAATTGATAGAAACTTACCAACAATTAAAGTGTCTGTCTTTAAGTAATATATACACAGACAGTTTGTTACTGATGTTTTAAGTTTAAGTAATATATACACAGACTGTTTGTTACTGTTTTTTTAAGTTTGAGGTACTGTCTATACTGTCTATACCATATAATGTTTTACTGTCCCAAATCTATTTTTTTTGGCTGTCACAATTAATTAATTTTCGGACAGCAAACATTTTTTTATGAATTTGAAATAATATTGTCCTCCATCTGCTCACAACACTGTTCGAACTGCGCCTGTGGCTACCACGACCAGAATTCACTGGCCGCAAACACAGTAGCCATCGGCGTCTATTTATTAAATTATTATTTTGTATTTTATTTGAATTCCGCGTGAACGCTGCATTTTGTGTCAACACCATTTACAGAAAATATTAGTGATTTTCTAAACGAATATCGGAGAAATGCGGCTATATATTTTGTCAATTTTCAACACCATTTACGGAAAAAAAATTACTGATTTTTTAAAACAATATCGGCACAACTAAATACGATGATAGAATTTTTGTCAACTTTTCAACACCATTTACGGAAAATATTACTGATTTTCTAAAAACAATATCGGCGAAGGTGTACTGAACTACTCTTTATTTTAATAACCAGCCGTCTAATAGATCTGTGTATAATCGAGAGTATATCGTTAATTGTCATGTTGTCTCCGACAGTGAGGTGTTGCGGCACACATCAAAACGACACGTCAATTTCAAAACATTGCCTAAGGGTCACAGCTGTATGGTGTCATCAGATCAACACCTCGTCACACACAACTACGCATTATCAATTTTTTCCCCACACAAAGCGACGTGTATTTACAACTAGATCTGTGTAATGTGTCGGGTGTAGCCAAAGACCATACATAAATTCGTAATTAGTCACAGATGTAGCCTTAAAATATAATCGATTTCCTTAAATTAATGTTGACAGATATTTCAGAGCAGACGTCATCGTAATTTGCCGTTATTTATTTCCAAAATTAACCATATATTCTGTAAATGGCGTTGAAAGTTGACAATAAATTAAGACCAGATCAGTACGTTAAATCGCTATCGACGACAACTAACGATCCGATGAGAGAGTAATACCGTTTAAGCGTATCCAATGTTAAATATACATCGTTATTTTTTTATGACTTTCGTAGTTTTTACCGAGAAATTCAAACCGTTTCCAATTATTGGGGAACATAATATCATGATTAGCACATCGTTTCACTAAGCGGGGGCTACTCAGGAAATGGGATCACTGGTCTATTGTTTACACTGGATTAATGGCGGCCTCCATGAGGTCTCAGGTAAATCTTATTTTTCAATAATACGACTGTGGTTTCTTCCTTTTAGTGATAACCATGTTCCAGCCGTTAACACTTATTTAGCAACATTACTTAATATGTAGTTAGTCTGAACATTCTGCAGAGAAATCTGAATTGGACGGAATCGAGCGTTGTTTAAACTTAGTCCGGTTCATATTCACAGGTCAAAATATGAACTGAAAATGGTGCTTTGTGTGACAGAAATCCGTACGCGGACGAATAAAAAAAATATTTTGTTATAAATATCACATACAGCGAAACAGCGGTAGCATCTACTGTTTTAATAATATGCATACATATTGTAATTAATGTTTAATAGTGATATACTTACATGTATGAATAATATACGATACTATGGTTTATACTCCAGCACTATGTTTTTAGGCTGTGTGATTTGCCTCAATATAAACTGGATTAATTAATACTTATATTCATGCGCTTCATGACAACATCATTACATTTAAAATATACAAATATTACTTAAAGGGGTACCGATATGATACATTTTAATAATATAAATATTGAAAATACACATTACAATCGCTTACAACATAAGTTATTGATTGAAAATAGTCACTGCATCGTGACCTATTTGACCGCATTACCTATTGCGCGGCAACCTCATCAAACCCCCTGTTTACATAGGTAACCGGGGGTTTGGTGAGGTAGGCTCGCTAATACAATGTTTGCGTAATGCAGTAACGGTGTAGTCCGCAGGGCTCCAGATAAGGAATTAGTAATTGAGTATTTCACTCCATCATTTCTGAAGCAATTGGGTATTTCAAAATTTTAATTGGGTAAAATAAAATCACACTACTATTTACACATCAACAGACAGCAATTATTGAATAGTTTGCTTTGAAATGAAAACATGCCTTGGCATTTCATTAGAATTGTCTCCTTGGAGACAATTCTAATGAAATACCAAGATGTGTTTTCATGGAAAATAATAAAAATATGCGATATTTGTTGTCTCTTTATTGTTTTCTGCAGCATGATAAACGTACCACAAAATTTGTATTGCTTTTTGATACTCGCTACTTCTGATTTCAATTGTGTTTTAATTGGGTAATCAAGCAAATACGCAGCTTATCTGGAGCTCTGTTGCTATAGTCCATGTATGTTTGTAACACCTTGTTTCAAGGGTAAAATTGCTGCTCCAAAGCTTCAATTTTGAAAACTGCTTTGTCGCCTCCAAATTACTGAACTAGTTTTTGTGATAGTTTGTAAATGTAGATCGACGTGTGTTAACCCTTAAACCGCTGTCTTAATTTTCTTGTCGTCTGCTGTTTATTTTATATATTCCATTTTTATCATCAACAACATGCTTTAACAGCACTTTAGCATAATTTACAACATGCTTTGACAGCACTTCAGAATCATTTCCATTGGAAATGATTCTGAAGTGCTATCAAACCATGTTTTTATTGAGAAATAAGGCAATATATAAAAGCAACAGCAGACGACAATTGTTGTGTGTAGCGGTCTAAGGGTTAAAATAGCAGGTTATGACATATTTCCTGAAGTACATGTGACCTCATAGCCCGGAGTTAGAGAATCTACAGTACATGTACATGATCATAAAACCTTTGCATTTGGTATACACTTTTATTCGTTTTCACATTTTGAAACATTTCTGTTCTATTTTTATGCCCCACCACGATATTGGAGGGGGCATTTAGGGGTACCCTTGTCTGTCCTGTCCGTCGTTCCATCCTAATATTCAAAGTGCTCAAGTTAAGTTCAAGGTCAAATGTCTTATAGGTTTGCGTTAAAGTTTTTCTAAAAAGAAATCGTGCATATATTATCCATTCTATTCCTCGGCGGGCGCGACATGCTGGCCGCGGCTATTCTAGTTAAGAGTATATTAGTTGTATAAGAAAAGCTAGCTAGCACCAGAAGCGCATACCAAAGGAAGGTGATTTCATTGAATCTTATATAGAATAGAAAAGTAAAAAAAATATAAAAAATTATAGTCGGACCGACAACTTTCGCGGAGACTGCCATAAGCCCCATTTCTGCAGTCACAGCCACATAGGTTAAACACTCGCCTTGTTTATCAAGCGAACTGTGCAGATTGGTTGGTGTCTACACCGGAGCTCCAGATAAGTTTTGTATCTGAAGAGTATTATACACAGAGCTCCAGCTAAGGTGCGTAATTTGACCAACATTGGGTGAAATTTTGTTATTTCTTCATCAAAAATGGCAAGTTGCGAGTGCTTTAGAATCGTCTCATTGAGACGATTCTAAAGCACTCCCAATTTGCCATTTTTGATGGAGAAATAAGAAATTTACCTCCAAATTACGCACCTTAAATGGAGCTCTGATTATACCCCCATATTTCAAAATCAATGCGTATTTTACTCTTATTATTGACCGTGTTTGCTTTTTGCAGCTCAAATAAGTGAATTTAAGAAAAAAATGTTATCATTTGTCTCTATTTAATAAGGAATAAAATCAATAATACATTTGTAAAAGGAAAATACGCACAAAATTTGAAATATGGAGGTATAATACTCTTTTAGATGCAAAACTTATCTGGAGCCCTGGAGCATTATCTAACCACAAACTTATGGAGGTGCCCTGCTCAGAGATCATTTACATGTACCATACTTGAACGTCTGTAAAATTATAAATATTCTCCAGGGCTCCAGATAAGGAATTAGTAATTTAGTATTTTCACTCCATCATATCTGAAGCAATTGGGTATTTCAATATTTTAATTGGGTAAAATAAAATCACACTATTGTTTACACATCAACAGACAGCAATTATTGAATAGTTTGCTTCGAAATGAAAACATGTCTTCGCATTTCATTAGAATTGTCTCCTTGGAGACAATTGTAATGAAATACCAAGATGTATTTTCATGTAAAATAAGAAAAATATGCTATATTTGTGGTCTGTTTATTGTTTTCTGTAGCATGATAAAGGTACCACAAATTTGTTATTGCTTTTTGATACTCGGTACTTCTGATTTCAATTGTGTTTTTGGCAATTTTAAGTGGGTATTTACGCAAATATGCAACTTATCTGGAGTCTGATTCACAGAGAAATGAAGTAAATTAGGAAAGTATGTTTTACAAGCAAGATTCACAATTCTGACAGGATATGTGGTTGTGACTGGAGAAATGTGGCTTATGGGATTTGTGACCAGCGTAGCTCCTGATGAAATAGCACACTCATGTAGCCTATAACGATCCATATTGCTTGTTAGAAACATGACGGGTGTTTCATTGATGCAATGGCGACAGTGCAGATCCTGATCAGACTGTGCGGATGCACAGGCTGATCCGGATCTACACTAGTCGCAAAGCCCATAAGCCCCATTTCTTCAGTTACAGCCACATATGAGTTAATTGAATTGTTTAATGGGACCAAATTTGTTTGGTACTTAGAAGGTGCACTTGTACCGTCTAATAGGCCCTTGTTCGCTCATACTATAAGATTGTATGACCTTCACCAGCAGTTTTTATGTACTGTATGTGACTTGCTTTTATGACATTGCTTATTGAATTTACCATTACTGTGGTTTTTGTATGATCAGTGTCTACATTTTTTGCTGTTGAGTTCCCATAACAAATATTGTAGATCTGTATAGTATGCCCCCTCCCCAGAGGATTAACCCTTTGAAATCGAAAGCTCGCTATAGCGTCTCATCAGGATCTGCCCCTTTTGAAAGTAATTTTCATATTTTTTAGAACAAAAAATATCTACTTTTACCCCAGCCAGCCAGCCAGCCAGCCAGCCAATCAACCAACCAATCATTCAATCGTTGCAGGTGTCTGCGGTTCGCGAGGTCGTATTCGGCAAGAGTAACAACGAGATAGTCCTGGTGCTGCAATATTATGACTACGACGTCGAGAAAGCGATTCAGGCTTACGTAGAAGGTGGGCATGTTTATATTTATAGTTGCACTTCAAATGATGAGAATCAGATGAGGATTATTCTGATTTCAGGGCTGAATATATAGTTTTGTTATTGTAAATATTCAGTTCTGATTTTGGGATTTTCCCCCCATTTGTACATGTACTTGAACATGTACATGTACAGGTAATATATGGGATTTAGTACTAAACCCATTGACCCGGCCTTAAATGACCGTAGCTGTTGATAGGCCGTTAAACCCCAACAAACAAACACACAAACAAACTAAACTCCGTACGACTAAAATGTTCGTAAGTGCAAACTTATGATAATCTGTAAATTTCTCATTAACAATGTTTTCTTGTAAACAATTATTGGATTTACATTTATTGAGCAATATGCAGCCTATGCTCAATAAATGTAAATCCATCAATTGAAATTTCCAGACGATCATAAATTTGCACTTACGAACATTTTAGTCGCACAAAGTTTAGTGAAACGGGCCCCAGATCTTTCTAGCGCTGGTGGATGGGAGTAGGCTGCGGTTAGAATCACCAGGACAAAGATGACCTATTAAATCATATTAAAATGTCAGAAACATGTACAGTTCCTCTATTAAGACCACTTGTGGTTCTGAAAAAAATTGGTCTTATTAGCGAGTCGGTCTTGTTACCGGAACTCGGCAAAAAGACCAAATCCGTAAAAAGACCATAGTCTTAATGATAGAATATAAAAAAGAATAATAACAATAAATTCATCATGTAATTCAGTCATGTTGATATGTGCATTGTACAAGAAAATATTTAGTTTTATTCTATATACAGTGCAACTTCTCTACTACAGTCACCCTGGGAAGACACAACACTGGCTGTTGTAGAGAGGGGTAATATATGCACATCCACAGACACAATTGTGCCTTCCCACTGTAACTGTTATGTACTGATATTAAAACCAGAATAGATCCAATTAAATCGTAAAAGACAATTATATATTTGATATCGGACACTTTCCTTTTTTTTTTCTGAACGGGCCCTTACAAAGTCAACATATTTCCACCCCCTCAATCATTGTTTTTTATGAACAACACCTTGCCAAGTCGAACAGAAAGTCAGAAATGTGTGTTTTCTTGGAACTGACGATGTTTTCACACAGAAATATGGAGAAAGGCTGATCTATTTCACATTCAATTCCTGACTGAATCAATTAAAAGTGACCAATGTTTGACAAATTGTGAACCCCGACAAAACTTCCAATACATCATCCAGGTGAATACAGGACTCCAGTTAAGGTGCGTAATTTGTAGGTAAATTTCTTATTTCTCCATCAAAAATGGCAAGCTGGGAGTGCTTTAGAATCGTCTCCATGAGACGATTCTAAAGCACTCCCAAATTGCCATTTTTGATGAAGGAAAACAAAATTTCACCTCAAGTTAGTCAAATTACGCACCTTAACTGAATACACCGAGTTTGTTTTGTTTACATAACAATTATCAAGTGATTGTGAACACACTCGACCTAGCTTTCTAGTAAATGATAAATATACATGATTTATATATGTTCTTCAGAATTATTCTTAAACATTAAAATAATTATCAAATTATCAGTTTTAACAGGTCATTGGTAAACTTTCTTTAATCATTTATTACTCAATTCGATTGGCTGTATGATTGGCCAATAATTATTAAATGGTGTTAAATCATTTAATACTTCATAGGATTTATGAATGATCAAAGTCAACTCATTTAAATTCCTGTTAATAAGTTAACATTGGCCTAACATTAATTAACAGGTCAAATCAGTGACTGTATATTGATACTGACTATAGCCCCAAATCGAGAATGCTTCTTTTCACGAGGTAGTGAAAACAATATCGGTACGCATCTTTAAAACAACAATTAAGCGTAATCTGTGGAAATTGGCAGTTCTTTTCTGGGTGTCGTAAATCATTCTATTGTCGCAAAATTGCATATGCAGCCTATGCTCAATAAATGTAAATCCAATAATTGTTTACAAGAAAACATTGTAAATGTGAAATTTACAGACTCATAATTTTGCACTTACGAACATTTTAGTCATACGAAGTTTAGCCTGGTCTTTTGGTTGAGAATAAATAGCCATTCTTAAATGTATATGATCTTAGCTGTTGCTGGACCTTTTAACGCCTTTCACCTTGAAACCGAGATCCCATTTCTATATAATCTTAACCCATGCTCCAGATAAGTTTTGTACCTGAAGAGTATTATACCCTCAAATTTCAAATTCAATGCGTATTTTACTTTTACAAATGTATTATTGATTTTCTTCATTATTACCGGTAAATATGGAACAAATTATAAAAGAAATAAAAAAAATTCACTTATTTGAGCTGCAAAAAGCTAACACTAAGTAAATTTCAACTTTATTACATTATTTTCACTACTCCATTTGAAAGTCGATGCGTATTTCCACATTTCTGTGAAAATACGCACCATATCTGGAGCTCTGTAGCCTATTTCACGAACATTGCAAAGTATACTTTAGTAGCAAAGTATACTTTGAGGGAGAAATTTTCAATTTTATGATAAATTTATTAATTTTTAGCCAGGTTTTTTGAAAAAAAATCCAGGCTATTGGATTGGCGAAAGCCGGGCGGGCGGGCGGCGTCCACAATCAATGTTAAGATTTCGTGTTTGAGTCCATTTTATTGTTACTGTACACCTAGGACCAAACACATTTCTTTTGTTACTAGGACCAAACCTTTCACAAAGCTTCATAATCAAGGGGTGCCCACCACATATAACTATCCAACATGTTACTTTTTTTTTTAACTTGACCCATTTTTTTCCGCGCAATCGACTTAGCCATTTTCAATGTTAAGTTTTCGCGTTTTCAATGTTAAGTTTTCGTGTTTAAGTCATTTCTTTGGTACTGTACCACCGAGGACCACCAAACTTTCACAGCTTCATAATCAAGGGTGCCCACCCACATATCACTATCCAACATGTTACATTACTTTTTTCGCAATCGACTTACCATTTCATGTTGTTTTCGCGTTTTCAATGTTAAGTCCGGTTTAAGGTCCTTTCTTTGGTACTGACTTGGACGCCACCAAACCACAAAGCGGGCCCACCACATACACATCCAACTGTTATTTTTTAGCCAGGGAAAAAAAATCGGCTATTGGATTGGCGGGGCGGGCGCGTCGGGCGGCGGCGTCCACAATCAATGTTAAGTTTTCGTGTTTGAGTCCATTTCTTTGTTACTGTATCCCACCTAGGACCACCAAACTTTCACAGCTTCATAATCAAGGGGTGCCCACCTACATATCACTATCCAACATGTTACTTTTTAACTTGACCCATTTTTTCCGCGTAGTCGACTTAGCCATTTTCAATGTTAAGTTTTCGCTTTATTTAAAATGTTAAGTTTTCGTGTTTAAGTCCATTTCTTTCGTACTGTACCACCTAGGACCACCAAACTTTCACAGCTTCATAATCAAGGGGTACCCACCACATATCACTATCCAACATGTTACTTTTTTTTTTAACTTCACCCATTTTTTCCTTGCGCACAGTCGACTTAGCCCTTTTCAATGTTTTCAGTTTTCGCGTTTACAATGTTAAGTTTTCGTGTTTAAGTCCATTTCTTTGGTACTGTACCACCTAGGACCACCAAACTTTCACAGCTTTCATAACCAAGGGGTGCCTACCACATACAACTATCCAACATGTGACCATTTTTTTACCTTCACCTATTATTTCTACGTAATTGACTTAGCCATATTTTCAACGTTAACTTTTTAACGTACGTCTGGTTAGAGTTTTTTGGTTAAAACTTTTTTTTTCGTTATACTAGTCATCTCTGCAACTGCTTCGCCCATTACCTTGAAACTTCACATGGGTGTTTATCATCATCCATATTTTCATTCTAACCCAACCGTGCGGCCCCTGTGCCCAATGTCAAGGTCAAATTACTTTGAATTTTTTTGTTAAATTTTTGTTTTTTCGTGTACTATATCTCTGCAACTGCTTCACCCAACACCTTGATACTTAACATGGGTGTTTATCATCATTGTCGCACCTGCTTGCGGAAAGCGCGATCCTGTGCCCAATGTCAAGGTCAAATTACTTTGAAATTGTGTTTATCAACCAAATTGTTTTTTCGCACCTGTTGCGGAAAGCGATCCTGTCCCAATGTCAGGTCAAATTATTTAATTGTTTTGTTAAAGTTTTTTCGTGTACTATATCTCTGCAACTGCTTCACCCAATACCTTGATACTTCACATGGGTGCTTATCATCATTGTCGCACCTGCTTGCGGAAAGCGCGATCCTGTGCCCAATGTCAAGGTCAAATTACTTTGAATTTTTTTGTTAAAGTTTTTTCGTGTACTATATCTCTGCAACTGCTTCACTACCCAATACCTTGATACTTCACATGTGTGTTTATCATCATCCATATTTTCATTCTTTAACTAACAACCGTGCGGCCCCTGTGCCCAATGTCAAGGTCAAATTACTTTGAATTTTTTTGTTAAAGTTTTTTCGTGTACTATATCTCTGCAACTGCTTCACCCAACACCTTGATACTTCACATGGGTGTTTATCATCATTGTCGCACCTGCTAAATTGCGGAAAGCGCGATCCTGTGCCCAATGTCAAGGTCAAATTACTTTGAATTTTTTTGTTAAAGTTTTTTCGTGTACTATATCTCTGCAACTGCTTCACCCAACACCTTGATACTTCACATGGGTGTTTATCATCATTGTCGCACCTGCTTGCGGAAAGCGCGATCCTGTGCCCAATGTCAAGGTCAAATTACTTTGAATTTTTTTGTTAAAGTTTTTTCGTGTACTATATCTCTGCAACTGCTTCACCCAATACCTTGATACTTCACATGGGTGCTTATCATCATTGTCGCACCTGCTTGCGGAAAGCGCGATCCTGTGCCCAATGTCAAGGTCAAATTAGTTTGAATTTTTTTGTTAAAGTTTTTTCGTGTACTATATCTCTGCAACTGCTTCACCCAATACCTTGATACTTCACATGGGTGCTTATCATCATTGTCGCACCTGCTTGCGGAAAGCGCGATCCTGTGCCCAATGTCAAGGTCAAATTACTTTGAATTTTTTTGTTAAATTTTTTTCGTGTACTATATCTCGCAACTGCTTCACCCAATACCTTGATACTTCACATGGGTGTTATCATCATTGTTGCACCTGCTTGCGGAAAGCGCGATCCTGTGCCCAATGTCAAGGTCAAATTACTTTGAATTTTTTTGTTAAAGTTTTTTCGTGTACTATATCTCTGCAACTGCTTCACCCAATACCTTGATACTTCACATGGGTGTTTATCATCATTGTCGCACCTGCTTGCGGAAAGCGCGATCCTGTGCCCAATGTCAAGGTCAAATTACTTTGAATTTTAATTTTTTTTGTTAAAGTTTTTTCGTGTACTATATCTCTGCAACTGCTTCACCCAATACCTTGATACTTCACATGGGTGCTTATCATCATTGTCGCACCTGCTTGCGGAAAGCGCGATCCTGTGCCGAATGTCAAGGTCAAATTACTTTGAATTTTTTTGTTAAAGTTTTTTCGTGTACTATATCTCTGCAACTGCTTCACCCAATACCTTGATACTTCACATGGGTGTTTATCATCATTGTTGCACCTGCTTGCGGAAAGCGCGATCCTGTGCCCAATGTCAAGGTCAAATTACTTTGAATTTTTTTGTTAAAGTTTTTCCGTGTACTATATCTCTGCAACTGCTTCACAACCCAACACCTTGATACTTCACATGGGTGTTTATCATCATTGTCGCACCTGCTTGCGGAAAGCGCGATCCTGTGCCCTATGTCAAGTTCAAAATTACTTTGAATTTTTTGTTAAAGTTTTTCCGTGTACTATATCTCTGCAACTGCTTCACCCAATACCTTGATACTTCACATGGGTGTTTTATCATCATTGTCACACCTGCTTGCGGAAAGCGCGATATCGTCAGCATTTTGGCATACGTCCCCGTCCGTTCGTCCCGTGTGTCCGGTTAAAGTTTTTTGGTTAAAGTTTTTCCATCTACTATATCTATTTTGTTAGTGTCCATGCCTCGCCCCAAGGCGCGACATGCAGGCCACGGCCATCTAGTCTACAAAAAATGGGTATAATTATGTTATCCAAGTGTCTATGCTTGGAAAAAACCTGGCCTTCGTGGTTTTGCCTCGTTTCTTGTTTTTAACTTGACCCATTTTTTCCGCGCTGTCGACTTATCCATTTTCAACGTTAACTTTTCGCGTTTACAATGTTAAGTTTTCGTGTTTAAGTCCATTTCTTTGGTACTGTACCACCTAGGACCACCAAACTTTCACAGCTTCATAACCAAGGGGTGCCTACCACATACAACTATCCAACATGTGACCATTTTTTTACCTTCACCTATTATTTCTACGTAATTGACTTTTCAACGTTAACTTTTTAACGTACGTCTGGTTAAAGTTTTTTTTTTTTTGGTTAAAACTTTTTTGTTATACTATATCTCTGCAACTGCTTCGCCCTCCATTACCTTGAAACTTCACATGGGTGTTTTATCATCATCCATATTTTCATTCTAACCAAACAACCGTGCGGCCCCTGTGCCCAATGTCAAGGTCAAATTACTTTAGTTGAATTTTTTTTGAATTTTTTTTGTTAAAGTTTTTTCGTGTACTATATCTCTGCAACTGCTTCACCCAATCCCAACCTTGATACTTCACATGGGTGTTTATCATCATTGTCGCACCTGCTTGCGGAAAGCGCGATCCAGTGCCCAATGTCAAGGTCAAATTACTTTGAATTTTTTTTGTTAAATTTTTTTCGTGTACTATATCTTTGCAACTGCTTCACCCAATACCTTGATACTTGACATGGTGTTTATCATCATTGTCACACCTGCTTGCGGAAAGCGCGATATCGTCGGCATTTGGCATACGTCCGCCGTCCGTCGTCCGTGTGTCCGGTTAAAGTTTTTTGTTTTTTGGTTAAAGTTTTTCCATCTACTATATCTATTTTTTTAGTGTCCATGCCTCGCCCCAAGGCGCGACATGCAGGCCACGGCCATCTAGTCTACAAAAAGTGGGTATAATTATGTTATCCAAGTGTCTATGCTTGGAAAAAACCTGGCCTTCGTGGCTTTGCCTCGTTTCTTGTTATTATACTGAATTTATTACATTATCACAGCCAATTGATAATGTAATAAATTCAGTATAATAATTCTGCATACTTTTAATCATGAAATATATGCATTTGTTAGTTCTATATGAAATAATGCATTTCAGGAAAAATAAATGCTTACTCCCTCAAAGTATACTTTGCTAGTAAAGTATACTTTGCAATGTTGATGAAATAGGCTACTGATCTTAACTGTTGCTGGGACGTTAAACCATTTCACCTTGACCTTTACAACTTCAGATGGAGCCCAGTCTGCATTGACGGAATGGCATTACTCAGGGACCAAGGTAAGACCAATTTCACTCTTGCAGGGCTAAATATATATATTTCTGTAAATATTCAGTTCTCATTATGGACAGGTTAAATACGGGATAGTCCAACCCGTTGGCCCAGCCTTAAATGACCTCAGGGATCAGTTTACAGGGCGAAGTGGACGAAATTCTCTCCCTAAATTGTCTGACTTCTCCCTATTTTGAGTTGATGGAGAAGTTTTTCACTATATGAAACAAATGTTTAAAAACAATCGTCTATTGTCTCAATTTTTTAGTGAAAACTTCTCCCTATTTTGAAGGGCTAGCTTGAACCTTGGACCTTAGCTGTTGATAGGCCGTTACACACCAATAATCAATCAATCAATTCACATTTAACCCATTAAAGTCTATGGATCCAATACCTTTTGCCAAATGGTGAGGCAGGCATATAGTGTTACGTATGTCCCGTCGGTCCGTATGTCGTTGCCATTTTTGTATGTGACAGTTGAATCTGGTTGTACCATTTATATACCCAGGGATTCCGCTGGCGATCGCCACTTTCGCAATTGGCGATAAAAATAAACAATTGGTGATAAAAAATTACAATTTTCGAAAAGAAAAAAAAAATGCAATTTTTGTATGTGACAGTTGAATCTGGTTGTACCATTTATATACACAGGGATTCCGCTGGCGATCGCCACTTTCGCAATTGGCGATAAAAATAAACAATTGGCAATAAAAATAAACAATTGGCGATAAAAAATTACAATTTTCGAAAAATTATTATTATTATTTTATTGTTTTTTCGAAAATTGTAATTTTTTATCGCCAATTGTTTATTTTTATCCTATTGGTTATTCCTTCATTTTTTTTTGAAGTGGCAATTTTTTTATTTTCCCCAGCGGAATCCCTGTATACCCTTTATATGAGTAATACGATTATTCGTAATCCTATTACTTTTATGGGAAGGGGCCAAATGACTTCGGTGTGGTATGGACAAGGTCAGGTTGTTCTAATTTCCGGGCTGAATATATGTTTTTTTCGATGTAAATATTCCGTTCTGATTTTGGGATCCCCCCCCCCCCCCCCCCCCCCCCCACCCCACCCCCCCCCCCCCCCCCCCCCCCCCCCAGCAGGTTGAATGCGGGATCAAACCTGTTTGGCCCGGCCTTATATGACCTAGCTGTTGATTGGCCGTTAAACACCAATGAATAATAAAAATCTACCTGCACTTGTTAATTTGAAAACTATGGACAAACACAAAATCTTGAACAATTTACAGAGCTCCAGATAAGCTGCGTATTTGCTTAAATACCCGATTAATATTGAAATCAGAAGTAGCGAGTATCAAAAAGCAATACAAATTTCATGGTATCTTTATCATGCTCCAGAAAACAATAAACAGACCACAAGGATATCATATTTTTCTTATTTTCCTTGGTATTTCATTAGAATTGTCTCCATGAATTCTAATGAAATGCCAAGACATGTTTTCATTTCGAAGCAAACTATTCAACAATTGCGGTCTGTTGATGTGTACGGTAGTGTGATTTCATTTTACCCAATTAAAATTTTGAAATACCCAATACTCAATTACTAATTCCTTATCTGGAGCCCTGATCAGTATTTGTACATAGGATTGTGGTATTCTATGGATTGAAACGTCACAATGACACATTACTGGTAAGCTTACATCAAAAGTGATTGGTTTGCCATTTCAAATGTTACCGAAATGGTTACATTGTTGTAGTTCCGGCAACTTATTTGTAGATATGAGTATGACATGAGTGTGACTGGAGAAATAGGGCTTATGGGATTTGTGACCAGTAGCCGCCGATTTCATCAAAATTGCAAAGTAATTGGAAGTGGCCAAGTGATTCTGGTGTGGTGAGGACCTGGCATCAAATCAGGATTATTCAGATTTCAGGGCTGAATATAAATATTTTTTTATTGTAAATATTCAGTTCTGATTTTGAGATTTTCTCCTCATTTGTACAGGTAATCTCTGGGATTTAGTACTAAACCCATTGACCCGGCCTTAAATTACCTTAGCTGTTGATAGGCCTTTAAACCCCAACAAACAAACAAACAAAAATTCGCTGTCTGGTTACCAAAATTCATAACGACAATATAGCCCTGTATCCTATTTCACCAACATTGCAAAGTATACTTATCTAGCAAAGTATACTTTGAGGGTGTAATCATTTATTTTTCCTGAAATGCATTATTTCATATAGAACTAACAACTGCATATATTTGATAATTAAAAGTATGCAGAATTATTATGCCAAAATGGCTGTGATAATGTAATAAATGTAATTATGTCTCCCTCAAAGTATACTTTGCTAGATAAGTATACTTTGCAATGTTGGTGAAATAGGCTACTGTGCAGCTCCTGATCAAATAGCCAACTCCTGTCGTACGTACAATGGAAATGATTCTGAAGTGCTGTCAAAGCATGTTGTAAATTATTCTAAAGTGCTGCCAAAGAGTGTTTTTGATGATCAAAATGGAAAGTAGAAAATAAACAGCAGACAACAACAAAAATAAGATAGCGGTCTAAGGGTTAATTTCAAAAACAAGGTACCCAAGCGCTATAAATTTCAGATAGAATATAAAAAAGTTCAAATTTTGATATTTTTTCATTTAATTTCAGTGCCATTTGATCCTTGCAAGCACTATAGTAGTGTAGTATAAGGTTTAAACATGTGTTAAAAGAGATATATGTGTATAACCACAATTTAATAATTATGACTCATCAAAATTGAAGTTCACAGGGAAATACCCCAGCGCCTTCAATTATTTCTCGAGAAAGGCCTGGTATGATGCTACTATAACCTGTAAAAGGTGGGAAACCAAAAATTATTTTTGCCAAAAAAAAATGGTTCGACAGCACATGAGGATTGTCGTAAAAAAAAATGTTTTGACAGCACAGGAGAATTGTCTCCATTGGAGACAATTCTTGTGTGCTGTCAAAACATGTTTTCATCAAGAAAAATATAAAATAAAAAATAGCCAGCCGGCGACAATTTAATTTGGTATTGTAACGGTTAAACCTGTTTTAGTTGTGTGCGAGTAACACATTATAGTGCTGGTGATACGAGGTATTTTCAAGGGGTACCTTGACAAAACGTCGCAAATCTCAAAAGTTCCGACTTCAGCAAAAAAAAAAAATTCTTGGACTATCATCATCGAATATTCATGGTCAAACGCCAATATGATAAAGAGATGTGAATAACGCGTTATTATCTCACGCATTGACAGACAGTGTAGATCTTGCTGCGTTGTTTTCGTTTGGTGAGTGGATCGTTTTCTGAAGAACTGCACATTTAAATATAGGAAGTATTATCACGATATTCTTTGGGGACATTTTAACTGTGAATGTGTATTGTTAACGGTTTACTAGGTATGATAAATTTACTCCCGATGGGGTAAAGGGACCGTAAGACTTATATGACCAGCGTAGATCCTGATCAGACTGCGCATCCACGCAGTCTGATCAGGATCTACGCACTGGTCGCCATTCCATCAAGTTTACGCCTCCCTGACTATAACAATATTGATAATTTTCTTATTGAGTTTAAATTATATTCATGATCTAGACTGGTGAAAAATATTCTGACGTCTAATTTACCGGTGAGTGGTCCAAACGCGGTCTTGACAATTTAACATGCGTCATCGTATTTAAATATACGTGCAACCCATTCAACAATACTTTTACTCCCCATCGTTGTGTTTCATTTCGGTACATTCCTGTCAACATTAGTCAAATTAACCCTTAGACCGCTCGCTACTCACAACAATTGTCTTATATCTTTGAGTCCATATTTCTCAATAAAAACATGGTTTGACAGCACTTCAGAATCATTTCCAATGGAAATGATTCTGAAGTGCTGTCAAACCATGTTGTAAATTATTCTAAAGTGTTGTCAAAGCATGTTTTTGATGATCAAAATGGAAAGTAGAAAATAAACAGCGGACGACAACAAAAATAAGATAGCGGTCCAAGTGTTAATACGACTGTAACCGCCTTGTACGATGCTACTTGGCTAAGAAGGGAGCGATCCAGTATTTAAAGCTGACTGAAACCGTGGAATAGCTGCTCTACTATATATATTTGTCGCACCTGCTTGCGGACAGCTCAATATAGTCGGCACATTGCCATTCATATGTCCGTACGGGTTAAAATTTTTCGTTAAAGTTTTTGGTTAAAATTCTTTGGTATACTATTAAACCCTCCGCGGGCGCTACATGCGCAGGGATTCCGCTGACGATCGCCATTTTCGCAATTGGCGATAAAAAATTACAATTTTCGAAAATTGAATTTATTTTCGAAAATTGTAATTTTTTATCGCCAATTGTTTGTTTTTTTTGGAAGTGGCGATTTTTTTATTTTCCCCAGCGGAATCCCTGCATGCGGGCTGTGGCCATCTATTCCGTTCTGATTTTAGTATTTCCCCCTCATCCATACAGGTGAGATATGGGTTTCAACCTCGTTAACCCGGCCTAAAATTACCGTAGCTGTTGACAGGCCGTTAAACACCATTAAATAAATACATAAATAGATGATACTGTAATTTTGGCTAATTCTGCACATCGGCTAATGAGCAATTCACGTCAAATTTAGCCTTGCATACGTCATAATAAAATATGTTGATTTTGGAATAAACAAGCTGATTAATTGCTACAATGTGGCACAAGTTATCACATTCCAATAATTTGGTAAAACAATACATTTGTATTTAGAATATAGTCAAAATGTGTAAAATCCGCAGACCCTGCTGATGGAATAGCTGCCTTATTTACTAAATTAACTGTTCAACTATGAAACTAACGCGTTATGATATCACTGGATAGTTCTGCTTCAAGTTTAATACCAATGTTGCTATGCTGATCCAGTATGCTGTTCGCCATTTTTAGCGCGCCTTCCGAAGGAAGAAGTGCTTATGGCATACCCTAGGCGTCCGTCCGTCCGTCTTCTTCAAAAATTATAATGGCCTATATTTTCTGTTTCCTTGCTTGGATTTGCTTCATATTTCACACACGCATTGCTCCAAGGGTCCTCTACTGCGCTGTGGCAAATCCACGCCTGTGCCACCCCTTCTAAGTCCAGGGTCAAGGTTACATACTTTGTGCATCTTGAAACCTTAACGTTCGGACGCTCGGGAAATGGCCTATATTTCCTTGCTTGGATTTGCTTCATATTTCACTCACGCATTGCTCCAAGGGTCCTCTAGTGCGCTGTGATAAATCCACGTCCGTCCCGCCCCTTCTAAGCCCAGAGTCAAGGTCACATACTTTGTGAATCCCGAAACCTTAACGCTCGGGTAAATGGCCTATATTTTCTGTTTCCTTGCTTGGATTTTCTTCATATTTCACACACGTATTGCTCCAAGGGTTCTCTACCTCTGCTAAGCCCAGGGTCAAGGTCAAATACTTTGTACGCTCGAAACCTTAACACGCTCTGTTAAATGGCTCATAAATTTTGTTTCCCTTATCCAGCACGTTGTGTTTTCAAATGTGGCCTCGGTTTCTTTGCTGCCACCGGGCACGCTTCGTTGTCCTCTGACAACTCTTGTTGTTTACACTACCAGATGTGCAGCATTAACAGAAAAATATGTGAAGTTGCAAACACGCATGTGATGTCATACATCACACAATTTACATCATTTACTGACATCAGAACGCTATGACATTTTACCTGCAGACTTCTTTGAACTTTGTTGAATATTCAGGAAATTTTGACTGAATATGGGAATGTTAATTTCATTTAAATTTGTTTTGGAAAGCCTTAGGTGTGCAGAATTAGCCGACACCATTGTACATAATCATACGTACATAATCATACGTACATAATGTAATCTAAGGTCACACTGCTTGTAAACAAAGTTAGGTCTCAAATCCTCGCTAAAGTTCGATACTTATCAAGGATTTTTTTTTTATAATTGACAGCCGATAAGATAATTAAGGACTGGGACTTGAGAATGGGGCTTATCGGTTTTGCGACCAGTGTAGATCCAGATCAGCTCGTGCCAACACTCAGTCTGATCAGGGTTTTGCGACCAGTGTAGATCCAGATCAGTCTGTGCCAACATTCATTTAAATTTGTTTTGGAAAGCCTTAGGTGTGCAGAATTAGCCGACACCATTGTACATAATCATACGTACATAATCATACGTACATAATGTAATCTAAGGTCACGCTGCTTGTAAACAAAGTTAGGTCTCAAATCCTCGCTAAAGTTCGATACTTATCAAGAAAATATTTTCATAATTGAAAGCCGATAAGTTAATTAAGGACTGGGACTTGAGAATGGGGCTTACGGGTTTTGCGACCAGTGTCGATGCCAACACTCAGTCTGATCAGGGTTTTGCGACCAGTGTAGATCCAGATCAGCCTATGCATCCGCACAGTCTGATCAGGGTTTTGCGACCAGTATAGATCCAGATCAGCCTGTGCCAACACTCAGTCTGATCAGGGTTTTGCGACCAGTGTAGATCCAGATCAGCCTGTGCCAACACTCAGTCTGATCAGGGTTTTGCAACCAGTGTAGATCCAGATCAGCCTGTGCATCCGCAGTCTGATCAGGGTTTTGCGACCAGTGCAGATCCAGATCAGCCTGTGCCAACACTCAGTCTGATCAGGGTTTTGCGACCATTGTAGATCCGGATCAGTCTGTGCCAACACTCAGTCTGATCAGGGTTTTGCGACAAGTGTAGATCCAGATCAGCCTGTGCATCCGCAGTCTGATCAGAGTTTTGTGACCAGTGTAGATCCGGATCAGTCTGTGCCAACACTCAGTCTGATCAGCGTTTTGCGACCAGTGTAGATCCAGATCAGCCTGTGCATCCGCACAGGCTGATCAGGATCTGCACTGGTCACCATTCCATCAATAATGAACCACCCGTCATGCTTCTAACAAGCAACACAGTTCAATACGCGGCTACAGGAGCGTGCTATTTGATTAGGAGCTACACTAGTCACATATCCAATAAGCCCCATTTCTCCAGTCACAGCCACAATCGGGGACAACTAATGTGTGTCACATGATTTCTAGAAAATGTACAGATCATTCACTGAGAGGTAATTATACAGGTAAACCGTACTGGTTATGTGTATGAGATAGCAGAGATACAGAGCCCCAGATAAGGTTATAAAATATTGTTCAATGCTGAAATTAGTTAATTAGTTTCAAAGAGTATTTCACCACCAACTTGAATTATAGTAGTGAAAACTAAAATTATGCCATAAACTTGTTAACTGAAGAGATATACACAAATCAGGGATTCCGCTGGGGAAAATAAAAAAATCGCCACTTCAAAAAAAGAAAAGAAAAAAAAAAGAAATCTAAAATTATTTTTTTTGTCTCGAAAATTGTAATTTTTTATATCGCCAATAAGGTTAAGTCTTAACCCTTAGAATGCGGGAACCCGAAAATAGTCGTCTGCTGTTAATTCATATTTTGTCTTTTCTCTCAGTAAAAACATGGTTTGACAGCATTTTAGAATCATTTCCATTAGCGTATTTTACCCCATAAAATATTTTTCAATTGCTGAAATTAGTTTCTCAAAGAGTATTTCACCACCAACTTGAATTGTAGTAGTAAAATTAAAATTATACCAACTTTTCATGTAAAACTTGTTAAATGAGAGAAATACACAAATATGTCCATCCATTCTTGATACTTGTAGAAAAGTGTGGTGTAGGACAACATATTTTCAGCTGCAATTTTCTAATGCTGAAATGTCACTGCTGATTTGTACTCCCTCGGAATTATTTCAGTATTGATTTCCAAAGTTGACTTAGCCCCAAAATATGCTTATCTGGAGCCCGGGAGATATAGAGAATATCAGGCTAGTGTCGTTTGATGTACAGTTTTAGTACCTACTGTTTCCTAACCGATTTGATAATCTTGATATTGCTTCCCTAGAGAATGGAGACCTGTAGCCTATTTCATCAACATTGCAAAGTATACTTTAGTAGCAAAGTATACTTTGAGGGAGAAATTTTCAATTTTTTTTTAAATTTATTAATTTTTATTATACTGAATTTATTACATTATCACAGCCATTTAATGGCTGTGATAATGTAATAAATTCAGTATAATAATTCTGCATACTTTTAATCATGAAATATATGCATTTGTTAGTTCTATATGAAATAATGCATTTCAGGAAAAATAAATCTTGATATTGCTTCCCTAGAGAATACCACGCCAGTGTCTTTTGATATCGGGCAAGGCTAGGAAACGTGTAGGAATTCCGAGGTTTGCCAAGGAATTCCTACTGTTTCATAACCGAGTTTGATAATCTTGATATTGCCTCAATAGAGAATATCAGCCTAGTGTATTTTGATCAAGTTTATCAGGCAGGTTAGGAAATATGTAGCAATTCCTACCGTTTCCTAACCGATCTTGATATTGCTTCAATAGTGAATACCATGCTGGTGTCTTTTGATATCTAGTTTATCGGGCAAGGCTAGGAAATATGTAGGAATTACGAGGCTTGCCGTGAAATTTCTACTGTTTCCGAGCCGAGCCTGATAAACATATCAAACGACACTAGCATGGTATTCTATTTATCAGGTAACCAACCAGGTAATGTGTATGATGAGTTAGCATGTTGCAGCGATAACAATTTATCTTACCGGGTTCAAGTGGGCCCGTCACCGGCAAATTAGAAACTTTGCAGCTGTAGTCAGCCTAGATCAGTCAAACCTCTTGTAACCGGCCACCACTACAACACCCTCTCAGAAATTTCTTGATTGGATAACTATAATTGACCCCCCACCACCACCCCCCCCTGGGAGGGTGTTTTGTAGAGGTGGCCGTAAGGGGAGGCTGTGGGGGCACAGCCTCCCCTCACTGCCACCTCTACAAAACACCCTCCCAGTAACAGACACTAGTTTATTTCTCGATTGGAGACACTTTATAGAAATTTATTGTCTACTTGTGAATTATAAAAATCAGTTGCATTATTTATCTTTATATGACCTCCTTAACTATCACTCTTTAACTTTCATTTCTTTATCAGATATACAAATACCCCTGGGAGGGAAATTCGCGCAGACCGATAGTTCAGTCCATACCTATGACGTGTTTGTTGTATAATGTAATTATAAAAGCAACTACAATTATTTAAGGAATAAAACCATGGGCTGTTGCGTTTACTGGGGTGCACAATACATTTGGTCTGTTTAAAGTTTGCGAAGAGTCCGAAGGCTGTTGCATTTACTGGGGTGGACTATACATTTGGTCTGTTTAAAGTGTCTCGCAAACTTTAAACAAACCAAATTGATTATTCACCCCCAGTAAATGCAACAGCCCATATGGCTTTATTACTTATATTTACACTGCATTTTCTGATAGTTTCAAAACTGTAAATAACCAAATATTGCGTTAAAATTAACAATAACCTTGTTTTACGTCATTTTTCGCAATTCCTGGAACAGCGACGTTGCGAACCAATCAACAACATCGCGTGTCGTCATGTGGGTCTGATGTATCGTATTGAGATGTAATTGGCATTTGCGTTCTGAATTTATAGGTGTAAATATTTATCCTTAAGCGACCTTGACTTTTACTATTTCATTTTCATTTCCTTACCAGTAGCCGATTTCACCAACATTGCAAAGTATACTTTTGTAGCAAAGTATACTTTGAGGGAGAAATTTTCATTTTTATGATAAATTTCATTAATTTTTATTATACTGAATTTATTACATTATCACAGCCATTTTGGCTGTGAAAATGTAATAAATTCAGTATAATAATTCTGCATACTCTTAATCATCAAATATATGCAGTAGTTAGTTTTATAGGAAATAATGCATTTCTGGAAAAATAAATGATTACTCCCTCAAAGTATACTTTGCTAGAAAAGTATACTTTGCGAGATTGGTGAAATCGGCTACAGATATACAAATATCCTTGAGAGGGGAATTAAAATGTACAATCGTTAGTTCAGTAAATACATGAGACGTGTTTTAGTAATTATTTGCACATCCGGGATCGGGCATGAATCTTTGTATTATGCCTAAAGGTGACGTACATTATTGATCTGTCTGTTTGTTCACATGTATGTGGCTGTGACTGGAGAAATGGGGCTTGTGGCCTGTGACGAGAAATGGAGCTTGTGGTATTTGTGGCCAGTCTAATTCCTAATCTGTGATTGAAGAAATGGGGCTTGTGGTATTGGTGGTTGGTCTAATTCCTGGTCTGTAACTGGAGAAATGGGCGATGATCAGCCTGTTTGTACTTGCCCTTTGATCAGGATCTACACTGTTTACTACCAACCACTTCAATGCTGTGATAATTAAAGACAGTGTAAACCATGAGAAACACACAGATTTTTACACTGATAAGTGTCTATGCAAATGAGGCTTACATTTTTGTGACAGGTGTATATCCAGATCAGCCTGTGCCTCTGATCAGGATCTGCACTGTTCGCGACAAGTGTATATCCAGATCAACCCGCGCCTCTGATCAGGATCTGCACTGTTCGCGACAAGTGTATATCCAGATTAGCCTGTGCCTCTGATCAGGATCTGCACTGTTCACGACAAGTGTAGATCCAGATCAGCCTGTGCATTCGCAATCTGATCAGGACCTGCACTGTTCGCGACAAGTGTAGATCCAGATCAGCCTGTGCATTCACACATTCTGATCAGGATCTACACTGTTCGCCATTCCATCACTGAAACGTGCTTCGAGCAAGGACTATAAATATGACTGGCTGGAGAAATGGGGCTTACGGGTTTTGCGACCAGTGTAGATCCAGATCAGCCTGTGCATCCGCACAGTCTGATCAGGATCTACACTGTTCCCCATTCCACCAATGAAACACCCGTCATGCTTCTAACAAGGACTATAGATGGTTATCAGGCTACAGGAGCGCTCTATTTGATCAGGAGCTACATTGGCCACAAATCCCATAAGCCCCATTTCCCCAGCCATATGTCTACCAGAAAGCACCATGCTCCAGATAAGCTGCGTATTTACGTAAATACCCAATTAAAATAGCCAAAAACCCAATTGAGATCACAAATCATGAGTATCAAAAAGCAATGAGAACAATTGTGGTACCTTTATCATGCTGCAGAAAACAATAAACAGACCACCAATATAGCATATTTTTCTTATTTTGCCATGAAAACACATCTTGGTATTTCATTAGAATTGTCTCCAAAGAGACAACATTAGAATTGTCTCCAAGGAGACAAATCTAATGAAATGCCAAGATATGTTTTCATTTCGAAACAAACTATGCAATAATTGCTGTCTGTTGATGTGTAAACAGTAGTGTGATTTAATTTTACCCAATTAAAATGTTGAAATACCCAATTGCTTCAGAAATGATGGAGTAACAATTGTCAAAACTTGTTAGGAATATCCTAGGAATATCTTAAGAATCTCAGCCTCAAATGATACATGGGAACTTAGGAAAATCCTTGGATTCCTTGCTGGTATTGAAACAGGAATATCTTAGGATTCCTAGGAACTAAGGAATTTAAGACCATGGAAATACCTTGGATTCCTAGGAATCCCAGTTCTTAGAATCCTAGGAATATCCTAGGATTCCTTGCTGGTATTGAAACAGGATATCTTAGGATTCCTAGGAACTAAGGAATTTAAGACCTTGGATTCCTAGGAATCCCAGTTCTTAAGAATCCTAGGAATATCCTAGGATTCCTTGCTGGTATTGAAACAGGAATATCTTAGGATTCCTAGGAACTAAGGAATTTTAGACCATGGAAATACCTTGGATTCCTAGGATCTTAAGTTAATTCCATGATTTTTGTCGCGCCCAAGCTTGCGGAAAAAGGGGGAAAGCGCGATATAGTCGGCCGTTTGGCGTACGTGTGTCCGGTTAAAGTTTTTTGGTTAAAGTTTTTGGTTAAGTTCTTTGGTTAAAGTTTTTGGTTAAGTTTTTTGGTTATGGTTAAAGTGTTAAGTTTTTGGGGTTAAAGTTTTTCGTTATACTATATCTCTGCAACTGCTTTGCCCGCCCATTACCAAATTGAAACTTCACATGGGTGTTTATCATCATCTATATTTTCATTCTACCCCCTCCCGTTTCCCGTCGGCCCCTGTGCCCAATGTCAAGGTCAAATTACTTTGAAGTTTTTGGTTAAGTTTTTTGGTTAAGTTAAATTTTTTGGTTAGTTTTTGGTTTAAGTTTTTTTTGGTTAAGTTTTTTTGGTTAAGTTTTTTGGTTAAAGTTTTTTGTTATACTATCTCTGCAACTGCTTTGCCCATTACCTTGAAACTTCACATGGGTGTTTATCATCATCTATATCATTCATTCTATCCCCCTCCCGTGCGGCCCCTGTGCCCAATGTCAAGGTCAAATTACTTTGAAGTTTTTGGTTAAGTTTTTTTTTTTGGTTAAAGTTTTTGGTTAAGTTTTTTTGCTTAAGTTTTTTGGTTAAACTTTTTCGTTATACTATATCTCTGCAACTGCTTTGCCCATTACCTTGAAACTTCATATGGGTGTTTATCATCATCTATATTTTCATTCTACCCCCTCCTGTGCGGCCCCTGTGCCCAATGTGAAGGTCAAATTACTTTGAAGTTTTTGGTTAAGTTCTTTGGTTAAAGTTTTTGGTTAAAGTTTTTGGTTAAGTTTTTTGGTTAAGTTTTTTGGTTAAGTTTTTTGGTTAAGTTTTTTGGATTAAGTTTTTTGGTTAAGTTAAGTTTTTTGGTTAAGTTTTTTGATTAAAGTTTTTCGTTAAAGTTTTTCGTTATACTATATCTCTGCAACTGCTTTGCCCATTACCTTGAAACTTCACATGGGTGTTTATCATCATCTATATTTTCATTCTACCCCCCTTCCGTGCGGCCCCTGTGCCCAATGTCAAGGTCAATTACTTTGAAGTTTTTGGTTAAGTTTTTTGGTTAAAGTTTTGGTGGAAATGTTTTTGGTTAAAGTTTTTGGTTAATTGTTTTTTGGTTAAAGTTTTTCGTTATACTATATCTGCAACTGCTTTGGCCCATTACCGTTGAAACTTCATAGGGTGTTTATCATCATCTATATTTTCATTCTACCCCCCTCCCGTGCGGCCCCTGTGCCCAATGTCAAGGTCAAATTACTTTGAAGTTTTTGGTTAAGTTCTTTGGTTAAAGTTTTTGGTTAAGTTTTTTGGTTCATGTTTTTGGTTTAAGTTTTTGGTTAAGTTTTTTGATTAAAGTTTTTTCGTTATACTATCTCTGCAACTGCTTTGCCATTACCTTGAAATACTTCACATGGGTGTTTATCATCATCTATATTTTCTTCTACCTTCAGCGGCCCCTGTGCCAATGTCAAGGTCAAATTACTTTGAAGTTTTTTGGTTAAGTTTTTTGGTTAAAGTTTTTTGGTTAAGTTTTTTGGTTAAGTTTTTTGGTTAAGTTTTTTGGTTAAAATTTTTTGTTATACTATATCTCTGCAACTGCTTTTGCCCATTACCTTGAAACTTCACATGGTGTGTATCATCTATATTTTCATTCTACCCCCCTCCCGTGCGGCCCCTGTGCCCAATGTCAAGGTCAAATTACTTTGAAGTTTTTGGTTAAGTTTTTTGGTTAAAGTTTTTGGTTAAGTTTTTTGGTTAAGTTTTTTGGTTAAAGTTTTTTGTTATACTATATCTCTGCAACTGCTTTGCCCATTATCTTGAAACTTCACATGGGTGTTTATCATCATCTATATTTTCATTCTCACACTACCCGTGCGGCCCCTGTGCCCAATGTCAAGGTCAAATTACTTTGAAGTTTTTGGTTAAGTTTTTTGGTAAAATGTTTTAAGGTTAAGTTTTTTGGTTAAGTTTTTTGGTTAAAGTTTTTTGTTATACTATATCTTTTTGTTTAGTGTCCATGCCTCGTCACAAGGTGTGACATGCAGGCCGCAGTCATCTAGTTAACTACAAATGTCCATGCATGAATCTATTTTTAGCAGTGACCTTGGTCCATGAAGGAAAAGAGTTTTTCTATTTACCAGAACGTTACATTTTCGGGAACATATGGACATTCTTACAAGACGTACATTGTGGGTTTTTTCCATTTTACCTCACAAGGCTAATGGAATAAAAATAATTTGCAGTTACCTATTGTTCTTCAAACTTTTTTAACCCCACAAGGTAACTCTTGTTTGCTCGGATGGACGGACAAGGGTAAAATATAACCTCTAACCTGCAGAAGCAAACCTGTGAATTTAGAATTAAAACAATCAACAAATGATTGGAGTTGGAGCTAGCCCCTGCAAAATGAACACTTACTGTTCATGAACTGTTCATGTATTATTCATGCAAAGTTCAAGAACCTGATTCATGAACAATTCATGGGATGTGCATGAAGATAAAATGGCACACATTCTTGAAATGTTCTTAAATATTTTAGTTCATGAACTTTTATAGATTCATGAACAGTTCATGAAAAATAGTTCAGTTCCCAATCCCAAAAAATATTGGACGTAAAAAGTTCATGAACTGTTCAATTACTGTAAATTCATGAAATGTTCTTGATTTTTTTTCAGATATATGAACTGTTCATGAACTTTTTCCCATCCAAATCCATTTATCTTCACGAAATGTACTTGAACCGTTCAAGAACTACTGCTCAAGAACAGTTCAAAAACTATAGTTCATGAACTGTTCATGAACAGTTCCCAATCCCAAAAAATATTGGATGCATACTGCAGCATTTCTGTCTGAGAATATATGCCATCGTTGTATTTAGAAAACAAGTGCACATATAACATTTATCAACTTTTACATTTACCATCTTGCGTTCGGAACCATGGACCTCTCTGGACATTTTCATGCTTTGCATATCTATGAAGACTTAAATGGAGATCTCAGGAAACTGTTTCATGGGTCACAGAATTTTGAAATGCAGATTGCAAATGCCAGTTCACTACTTCAGAAATTCTCCAAGAATGAAAATATGATGCACACTAAACGGAATCGCACATCTACCATAAGCTGACCTATCCTAGAGGCGATGGATCCAAGAACAAGACTGCAAGTTTCCGAGGAAATAATTTATTTTGGTCGACCACACATACTAACATTAACTCAAAGTGAGAAAGATGCTATTTACTCATAAATAGGTTTGAATGTTAATGAAGTTGAACAGTTCTAATAATGTGGGACAGATTGATTGAACATAAATTAATATGCTACATTTGTAAATGCCCAGATAATGCAGATGTAGATGATTTGTGACCAAAACAGATTGCAAAAAAAGCTTTTCACAGCGGATTTCTATTGGTTTCCTTAATATATATGACCCTGAAAATATATAGATAGAATATAGAGATAGATAGATAGATAGATAGATAGATAGAAGATAGATAGATAGATAGATAGATAGATAGATAGATAGATAGATAGATAGATAGATAGATAGATAGGCAGCAATACGTGGAACAGACAGTAGCTAGCTAGTTCATTTGTTTATGAAATCTCTTACTGTAGTTTGGTTGTGTGCATAATTAAATTATAATCAATCGTCAAGTGTCTGTCAGTCACAGTATATACTATGTGTGTCAGCTAGTCTTTTATCCAGTTTGTATTATTATGCCTGTCTTTTGATTTGTAATTGTATTGTGTCTTTAACACTGGAAAGTGATGGAATGCGAGTCCAATATCGCATATGTTGTTTACTGGATCCAGTCGGTTTACTGGTTAGTTCTTTCTTTATAATTTGGAACTCAAAATTTTCTTATTAGATTTAAGTGATACATAGACTAGTCTTAATCCTTTCTATGAGTCTAGTTCATTGATTGTGAAATAGTTTACTGTGGTTTGATTGTTGACTTACATATTGAAGTAATTCATGTTTAAATCATATAAATAATTTAAACCATGTGACAGCTTAACTTCTAGTTGTTGTTGTTGTTGTATGTCTGTAATTCAGGCGCTTATTTTTCGCCTCAATCTCTCTGCAACCACAAAGACTGCAAGAGCATTGTTCCGACACATAGGTGTGTGCATAATCATACATGTGTCTGTCTGTGTCTTGGAGGTTAATAATTCCCTGACATTTCAGTGAAAGTCTACATTGCAGGCACGGATACAGGGGGGGTGGGGGGGGTCCGGAACCCCCCCTGCTCCCGGCAAAAAAAATAAAAAAAGACGAAAATCTACAATACTCGAATAGTTGGATGACTTTTTTCGTGGCCTAGGTGTCAGGAAATCGCACCTGCAATTATTTCTGTATCCGCGCCTGCATTGATATCTCAAATGGTAATTTCAGTGAGAATCATACGGGTACACATTCAAGAACCACCAATATTACTAACATTCTCTAAATTTCCATAACACAAGATGAAACTCCTAAGACTTGGGACATTTAGGAATTTTGTAATGTGTAACATGGCTTAAAAATTCACTCGCCCCCGCTCGCCATGGCGATTCAATTTTCATGTTGGTTTCATGTCACTGGTCCGATTTGGCGAGTGACACATCGGGCAAGGCCATATAATACATAGAACTTTTAGCATACTTTAATTCACATTCATGATTGGAATACTGAACATTCAACAATAATCATGATAATAACAATTCATGAAATGGACAATTGATTGCTCTTTGTACATGTTCATGAACAGTTCAAGGATTTTGTTATACATTCTTCAAAAGCTCACGAATAGTTCTTAAATTGATTGTTTAACATGTTTAAGAACAATTTATGAACTATTTTATGATACTACAGTTCATGAAATGGTCATGATTGCTCTTCGGACGACCCCCACTTTTTTTTGACCCCCCTAGATACCTCAGGCCCCTTGGGCCTTCGACGAAACGACCCCCCCCCCCTTCAAACAGGTCTGGCTACGGGCCTGGTTCAAGGATTTGTTACGTACATTCTTCAAAAGCTCATGAATTGTTCTTCAATTGATTGTTTAAGAACAATCATGAACTATTTAATGATACTACAGTTCATGAAATGGTCAATGATTGCTCTTTTACATGTTCATGAACAGTTCAAGGATTTGGTTACATTCTTCAAAAGCTCATGAATAGTTCTTAAATTGATTGAATAAAATGTTTAAGAACAATTCATGAACTATTTAATGATACTACAGTTCATGAAATGGTCATGATTGCTCTTTGTACATGTTCATGAACAGTTTAAGGATTTGGTTACATTCTTCAAAAGCTCATGAATAGTTCTTAAATTGATTGTTAATAAAATGTTTAAGAACAATTCATGAACTATTTAATGATACTACAGTTCATGAAATGGTCATGAGGCCATCCATAATTATATCTCCGTTTCCTGTAACCCGACCGACCCGCTAAAAATGGTGCGACCCGATTTTTTTTATTGCAATTTCGGTTACAATTTTTTTTTTTTTTTTTTTTTTACATTTTTATTTATTTATTTTTATTTTTTTAATTTAGTGCTACAGTGGGTTAAAAGGGTTAATATAAACTCTGGCCCTAAATGGCATACATGTTCATACAACAACACATACAGCAATTGACATACTTTTATTGCAAGACTTGCAATATTGAATTTAAAAATAGTATTAATATTAAAAAGGTACAATATTTTAACACTTGCAATGCAAGTGTTAAAATATTGTACCTTTTTAATATTAATAATTTTTAAATTCAATATGTGATATGACAGAAAAAAAAAGAAATTGCCTACCAACCGACCGACCCACTTCTAAAATTCTGGGTCGGGTTACAGGAAACAAACATTTTTTTAAGGACGGCCTGAATGATCTTTGTACATGTTCATGAACAGTTCAAGGATTTTGTTACATTCTTCAAAAGCTCATGAATAGTTCTTAAATTGATTGTTTAACATGTTTAAGAACAATTCATGAACTATTTAATGATACTACAGTTCATGATGATGCTCTTAATTTGTACATGTTCATGAACAGTTCAAGTGTTCTTCAAAAGTTCATGAACAGTTCATGGACATAATTTCAAGAACTGTTCATGACACAATTTAATGAACATAAATTATGAACTTTTAATAGCCAGTTCATGAACTATCCTTAAATGTTTTGAAAAAATTCATGATTTCATGAACCTCATTTCGCAGGGGAAGTTACTCTGGTGTGGAATGGACCTGGTCAGGATATTCTAATTTCAGGCTGAATATATATTTTTCTGTAAATATTCAGTTCTGATTTTGGGAATTTCCCTCATAATGGACAGGTTAAATACGGGATAGACCCGTTGACCCGGCCTTAAATGACCTTAGCTGTTGATAGGCCGTTAAACACCAATAATCAATCAATCTATGTTGATTTTGTGATTTTCTCCTATATGGTGGTGGTGGGATTCAAACCTCTCGACCTGGCATTCCCTGTCCTGGAATATTGTAGAAATTTTGTGACATGGAAATATTCGAGATTTGAGAAAATTCCCAGCAATTGGGATTTCTGGGAATTTATATTTATTTGGAGATATTACTAACATTCTCTAAATTTCCATAACACAAGATGAAACTCCTAAGACTTGGGACATTTAGGAATTTTGTAATGTGTACATTCCTAGCATTCCTAGAATATTCCCACAGACTGATACAATTCCTAGCAACTGGGATTTCTAGGATTTGAATTAACAAGTTATTCCTAGGAATTCCTAGGAATTTCTTAGGAATCCTGACTTATAGCATACCTAGGAATGAAAAAATCTAAATATTCCTAGGCTTCCTTAGATTTTCCTATGTTGTGAAGGTATGAATGATTTTTGCACTTTAATTCCTAGGAATATCCTAGGATTTTATACAGACTAGGAATAATTTTGACATGGGATATACTCAATTACTAATTCCTTATCTGGAGCCCTGAATGGTTTTATTACATGCAAAAACAGGGCACATATTAATGTATGTTTTATTGATTATTTTGCGATATTTTGATATAATTCCAGCACAAAAATATTTACACAATTCCCTAACATTTGATTAGTCCATAGCAAGTCTCTGTACAGAATTTATATCCCAGTAAACTCCATGCCGAACTACTTTCCGTAACCGTGAGGCGCAGTTAAAATAATTCTTAAGAAAACGGAAAATAAACACATTTTCTTGATGAATTTATTTAAAATGCTGGAATTATAAGGAATGAATGGCCTTTTTGTTGAATTTATCAGGGATATAAACTTGGAAAAGTCGCGGGAATACTGGACGAGGCCTTCCGGCCTTCGTCCAGTATTCCCGCGACTTTCCAACTTTATACCCCGATAAATTCCACAAAAAGGCCATTCATTCCTATAATAGGTCTTGGCTGGTAGTTAGTGTCATGTTTCGTGATACTACAGAGCTCCAGTGCATATTGGCGTATTTTATGTAATTATGTTAGCTGAATATGCATTGATTATCAAAAGTGGGAGTACAAAATACGCACAGCAATGTGAAAATACGCATTGATTTTCAAATTGAGTAGCGAAAATACTGTCATAAAGTTGAAAATTCACTTAGTTGAGCTGCAAAAAGCAATGTTTAAATTTTTATTAATGAAGAAAATCAATAATCCATTTGTAAAAGTAAAACACGCAAGGATTTTGAAATCAGGGGGAATAGTACGCTTTAGACACAAAGCTTATCTGGAGCTCTCATTCTGTAGTCATTATAGATTTAGTTTGTGTTGTATTATTTATATCAGTATGCACTGTGTGCAGGTCATAGTGACCGGGGTTATTGACTCAGGAAGTTTCACATTGATTCCCTAGGAATACCTGAATAAAAATTGCCCGTCTGCTGTTGTTTTAGATTTTGTCTTCTTCTTTTTTCTCAATAATTGTTTGATAGCACTTCGGAAATGATTCTGAAGTGCTGTCAGATCATGTGTCGATGGGCCGTTAATTGAAAATAGAACACAAACAGACGACGGAAAATGGCCGTCTGCTGTTGTTTTCAATTTTGTCTTCTTCCGCAATAAAACATGGTTTGACAGCACTTTAGAATCATTTCCAATTTTTTAGATCATTTCTAATCATATTTTTGATGAGAAAAAAAATGAAAATAGAACACAAACAGTAGACAACACAATTTGAGGGAGAAATTTGCAATTTTAGGATAAATTTATTAATTTTTATTATACTGAATTTATTACATTATCACAGCCATTAAAATAATGATAATAATAATAACGATGATAATAATAATGATAATGATAATAAGTAGAATGTCTCTAAACTGGACACACATTCAGTCTATGTATCGTTAATTTTATGGGTTTCATTGTCCTCTATCTCTGATGATAATGCCTGTTCAAGTTCGCAAAGCACACCCGTATGCATCGGCATAGTCATATGTCTGCTTTTCAGTGGAACCTCTCTAAACCGGACACCCTGGGGACATCCCAGGGTGTCCGGTTCAGAGAGGTTCCTGTCATCTGGGGGTTGTTTCACTAAACTTCATGTGGGTTGTTGGTCGGGCGAACATGACGGCGTAAATTAACAGTAGGGGTCCCTCCTTATAGGAATCACGATTTGCCTGGTTTGTCCATCAGGTATGTTTTTATCTTTGGCTCTTTTGTGGGTTATTGCCCGTTCTATAAACGTCGTAGGATTATTACTGATCCTACTGCTTTTGGGAGGGGGCCAAGTGATTCCGGTGTGGCGAGGACCTGGCATCAGATCAGGATTACAATGTACAATGTACTTGAACATGTACATGTACTTGTACAGGTAATACATCGGAATTAGTACTAAACCCATTGACCCGGCCTTAAATGACCTTAGCTGTTGATAGGCCGTTAAAACCCCAACAAACAAACATGCTATAAAAAGAGTCTTGTTGAGAAATAAATTGATTTTGATAAAAGACAGGCAACAATATACTTTCAAATCATTCACAATATAAAACAAATGTCACAGCTGTGTCTACAACAACAGAGTCGATACGTGGCTGTGACTGGAGAAATGGGGCTTACTCTTTGCATGCTGGGAAACTTGTGGGCTATACCACAGGTTGAAGTAACGGACCGAGGTCTATAAATACATTAAATATGCCTAAAAGCATCAATAAATGAAGATTTTTTTTTCTTCATTTATTGATGCTTTCAGGCATATTTAATGTATTTATAGACCTCGGTCCGTTACTTCAACCTGTGGGCTATACATAGTTAAAAAATAGCGGACAAGAAAGCATCACATTTTCTTTTATTTCTCCATGTAAATATCATGAATATGTCTTGGAATTTCATTAGAATTGAGTCCTGAGGACTCAATTCTAATGAAATTCCAAGACATATTTATAGAGAGAAATAAAACATAATTTGTTTGGCGGATGTTTTCACCGCTAGCATGCAAAGAGTTAAGGAATGAAACCACTGTTGCGTTTACTGGGGTGCACAATACATTTGGTCTGTTAAAAGTTCAAAGGACTCCTCGCAAACATTAAACAGTTGAAATGTAGTAAAAACTGTAAATAACCAAATTTCGCATTCAAATTAACAATAATCTTGTTTTACGTTGTTTTCTCGCAATTTCCTGGAACAGCAACGTTGCGAACTTTAACCATTCAACAAGATCGCGTGACATCACGTGTGTCTAATTTATTGTATTGGGATGTAAACTCAATACGTCGAATGGGCGTTTGCATTATGAATAGATAGAAGGGGTAAATATATACAATAATTATAGCCCACCTGTGGCTTGCTAATACATTTGTAATCTATTTTGTAATCAAATATCACACTCGTTTAGCCTGATAGCGATCTATAGTCCTTCTTAGAAGCATGACTGGTGTTTCATTGATGGAATGACGAACAGTGTAGATCCAGATCAGACTGTGCGGACGCACAGGCTGATCTGGATCTACACTGGTCGCAAATCCCATAAGCCCCATTTCTCCAGTCGCAGCCACATATATTGATGATAGCAATCAAGTTTCCATGTCCTGTTAGAATGATGAATTGGGTCGGCTCAGTTTATTGCTGACAAGTCAAGTTGTATTTTTAAAGGTACATGCCCACTCAGTAGGCACAAAATGTTCTGTATATCAGAGACATCATCTGGTACATTTTCTGGAAAAATAAACATTCATTCACCATTGCCCTACGTATTGATTGGCATTATTATACCTTTTATATCAGACGTAAATTTCCACACTGATATCAGGGGCAATAACCGTGTTTCTTAAAATATTAATGGACATTGCTATTTATTCTCTGTATTTATTTTTTGACGTGCAATGATCATACTTTATAATCTGTCGAAAATTTTATTTTTTCAGATGACACATTTAATTAGTAAATAGTATAAATAATTAAACAAGAAATGCGTCCGTAAACTTAACATCAGAGAAATATTGTTATAACTTCTATTTCCTTCATCTAAAATGCTTAATATTTCACACATGCTTTCCTGTAAGGCTCTACTACCATGTTGTGCCAAATCAACGACTGTCCAACCCCCGCTGATCCCAAGGTCAATGGCAAATACTTAGTCTCTTTATAAAACTTAACATCAGAGAAATATTTTATAACTTCTATTTCCTTCATCTAAAATGCTTAATTTTTCACACATGCATTCCTGTTAGGCTCTACTACCATGCTGTGCCAAATCTACGACCGTCCAACCCCCGCTGATCCCGAGGTCAAGGTCAAATTCTTAGGTCTCTTTAAAAAACTTAACATCAGAGAAATATTGTTATAACTTATATTTCCTTCATCTAAAATGCTTAATATTTCACACATGCATTTCTGTAAGGCTCTACTACCATGCTGTGCCAAATCCACGACCGTCCAGCCCCAGCTGATCCCATGGTCAAGGTCAAATACGTTGTCTCTTTACAAAACTTAACATCAGAGAAATAAGTTATAACTTCTATTTCCTTCATTAAAAATTCTTAATATTTCACTTGTGCATTCCTCTAAGGTTGTACTATCATGCTGTTACAAATCTACGACGGTCCAACCCCCGCTGATCCCAAGGTCAAGGTCACATGCTTAGTCTCTTTACAAAACTTAATATCAGAGAAAGATGTTATAACTTCTATTTCTTTCATAGACAATTCTTAATGTTTCATGCATGCATTCCTGTAAGGCTCTACTATCATGCTGTGACAAATTCCCGTTGATATTGAGGTCAAGGTCACATACTTAGTCTCTTTACAAAAGTTAACATCAGAGAAATCGGTTGTAACTTCTATTTCCTTGCTCGGATCTGCTTCATATTTCACACACACATTGCTTCAATGGACCTCTACCACCTGTGACAAATTCACGTTCATGCCGCTCCCGCTAAGCCCAGAGTCAAGGTCACAAGCCCACACACTTGGACATTTTTACATATTTGAGGGGTATCTGGGCCCACGCGGGGGGTATTCCGTAAGCCTCGCTTACTGACCAATATAGTTATATTTGTTAACCCTTACAATGCTGAATTAATTTGTTTCGTCTGCTGAATATTTTTCCATTTTTCTCATCAAAAACTTGGTTTGGCAGCAGTTTAGATTCATTTCCATTGGAAATGATTCTAAAAAGCTGCCAAACCATGTGTTTACTGAGAGAAAAATTGAGACAACTATTTTCGGTTCCCGCATTCTAAGGGTTAAACAGCTTTTCACTCAATCAATGGTTTATCACTATGTGTATCTGTCTTGGAGAATGGGGTGTATGCATATCTTAGCAACACATCTTACTGGGGTTTACACCTGGGGCCAAGTGACCTGTTGTAGTAATATTTACACCTATAAATTAATAATACAAACGCCCATTCGACGTATTGCGTTTGCATCCCAATACAAAGCATTGGACACACGTGACTATGCCCACCCCACCCGGGTCAGAGCCAGTAGGCATATAGTATTTGGACCTTTAATAGGCTTAGCCGGTCCATTGATCTCTTTTTTATGCCACCGGGTTTCAAAGAAACGGGTGGCATGTAGTGTTTGGACCGTCTGTCCGTCCGTCCGTCCGTCCGTCCGTCACACTTTTCGGTTAACCACTTTGTCACAGTTTCTCAAATATGCTGCAGGTGGCATCCGCGTTCGACAGACGCATTTCTTGTTTTATCTCCAGTGCTCCAGATAAGTTGTGTGTCAAAATATTTAATGTGTATTAATTTATTTTCTGATAAAATAGGTAATGAATAAAACAAATTTAAAAAATCACTTATTTGAGCTGCAAAATGCACACACCGTTTGCTTTTTGCTGCTCAAAAAGTAAATTTTCAACTTTATTACAGCTTTTCACTGCTCAATTTGTGTATTCACATTGCTGTGGGTATTTTGTACTCGTACTCTTAATAATCAATGCATATTCAGCTAAAATAAGTGCGTAAAATGCGCCAATAGGCACCTTATCTGGAGCTCTACCACGCTTCCAACACCCTAAGACCCCGAATGTCTGCCCGTATAGCACATGCTGGGGAAAATAAAAAAAATCGCCACTTCAAATTTCTTTTCGAAAATTGTAATTTTTTATCGTCAATTGTTTATTTTTATCGCCAATTGCGAAAGTGGCGATCAGCAGCGGAATCCCTGACACTTTTACAATATGGTTGTTTAGCCATTTTCAGGATTTGGCATTTGGAACTGTTCCCACCCCTGGTACAAAATCACGTGGCTCGTCTGCTATTGACTCTTTGTTTTACACACATCTGTGGCATTTTCAATCAATCAAACCACCAAACCATTCAATGAACCAATCAATCAATCAATTTATATCTATGCAGTCGTATAAGAAGAAGAATAACGAAGGTGGCGGCCTGTAGCCAGGAAACATCTGAGTCAATCAACCAACCAGCTAACCAAATAACCAACCAACCGACCAACCAATCATTCAAACAATAACATATCAAGCAATATATAAATAAACATACCAACCAACCAACCAACCAACCAACCAACCAACCAACCAACCAACCAACCAACCAACCAACCAACCAACCAACCAACCAACCAACCAACCAACCAACCAACCAACATACCAACCAATCAATATTATCAACCAACCTACCAATAAACCAATCAATCAGTTTATTTCCTTGCAGCCCGTTAAGAAGAAGAAGAACAAGAAGAAGGCGGTGGCCTCTAGCCAGGACACGCCCAAGTCTCCACCCAGTGTTTCATCGGAGGCGGAGTCTACCACTAGTCTCCTCCTCAATGGCGAGATCCGCGAACCCCTCGTCAACGGTCACCTGGAGATTCGTAAGTCGGTCACACTTGGTCAAAATTTATTCTAATTGATATCACAAACCCTGAATAGTGCATTGGTTAATCATGCTTGGTCGAAATTGGCCTAATAACAGTGCTCCAGATAAGCTGCGTATTTGCTTCAGAAATGATGGAGTAACAATACTCAATTACTAATTCCTTATCTGGAGCCCTGTAATAAGAGTCTCCTCTTCAATGGGAAGATTCAAGAACCCCTTGTCAACTGGAGATCCATAAGTCATGCATGCTTGATCGTAATTGATTCTAATTGGTTTATAATTGGTATCGTAAACCCTGAACAGTGCAGTACCAGTCTTGTTTGGTTGAATTTGGTTCTAATTGATTCACAAATCCTGAATAGTGCAATTGTAAGTCACGCTTTGTCGAATTTGGTCTACCAGGAGTCTCCTCCTTAACTCTTTGCATGCCGGGAAACGTGTGGGCTATAAATGGCTCAAAACTAGCGGACAAAAATTCATCATATTTTCTTGTATTTCTCCCTGTAAGTATCATGAACATGTCTTGGAATTTCATTAGAATTGAGTCCTCAGGACTCAATTCTAATGAAATTTCAAGACATATTTACAGACAGAAATAAAACATATACTCCTAATTCGTTTGGCGGATATTTTCGCCGCTAGCATGCAAAGAGTTAATGGGTAGAACCGAGAACCAATCGTGAACGGTCATCTAGAGATTTGTAAGTCAGTTGCTTGGTCAAAATTGGTTTTTATCCCGTCAACACAGTGCGTATGTGCCTTGATACACGGTGCTAGGAAACGTTTTTGATATCCTGTCAATACGCCCTAATCACTGCGTATGAATATGTGCGATGGCTGGGGTTATTGTTTTTGAATTTTAAAGCCATTTATTTGTAGGTGTTGACGGGATAAATAGAATAGTAGGTTAGTGCCGTGAATGGGAAAAATATCTGGCGCGGCGCGGAAACGGGATGTGCTCGGCAGAGCCTCGCCCATCCTGTTTCCTGAGCCTTGCCAGATATTTTTTCCCATTCACGGCACTGACCTACTATTCTCTATATAATTGGTAATTGGTAATTGATTCACAAACCTTGAATAGTGCATTGGTCAGAATACTAAATTAAGGGTACATGCCCACTCAATAGGCACAAAATGTTCTTTATAGGAATTAAATAAGTGTATAATTGTGTCACTATTCCACCAGTTCTAAAGATTACGAGTGGCCGTTATACAGATATAATCCTTTAGAAATATTTATATTACTGATAGTGACGCTCATTGGTATCATGCTATTTTCATATGCAAATGAGGCATGGTATTTTTAGCTCACCTGAGCGAAGCTCATGTGAGCTATTGTTACCGCAATGTGCCCGCTGTCCGTCGTCGTCCGTCGTCGTCGTCCGTGAATATTTTCAAACGTCTTCTCCTCGGTAACCATTGGGCCTATAGTCACCAAACTTCATGGTCATGGTCCTTAGGTTGGGGGATTACAAAATTGTTAAAATGACGTCATTACGTAATCCAAGATGGCCGCCGTCTAAAAATAGCACAAATTCTTCAAAAATCTTCTCAAGAGCCGCCAACCGGATTTCGACAAAACTTGGTAGGAATGATCGATGTACATTGCTCTTTCAAAGTTTTTAAAATGGTGACCCCGGGGTCAAAAATGGACGTGGCCCGTGGGGTCAATTTCTTTTTCGAAATCGGATGGTTATGTCATCCAAGATGGCCGCCGAAATGTCAAAAGGTCATTCTTTTATTAGAGATTTCAAAATTCTTCTTCACATGAACCGCTTGGCCCATGGTAGCCAAACTTAAAAGTTATGGTCCATGGGTGAAGCCTTTTCAGATTTGTTAAAATGGAGGTCATCGCTAATCCAAGATGGCCGCCATCTAAAAATAGCATAACTTCTTAAAAAGTCTTCTTCTCATGAACCACTAGCCGGATTTCGACGAAACTTGCTAGGAATGATCGATGTACAATGCTCTTTCAAAATTGTTAAAATGGTGACCCCGGGGTCAAAAATGGGCGTGGCCCGTGGGGTAAAATCTTACTTTTGACTGAATATGGTCATGTCTATATCAAATCAAAGGTATCAAAGAGGCGATCGCTCTGGTACATTTTTTGTCGAAATTGGATGGTCATGTCATCCAAGATGGCCGCCGAAAGGTCAAAAGGTCGTTCTTTTATTAGAGATTTCAAAATTCTTCTTCACTCGAACCGTTTGGCCCATGGTGGCCAAACTTCAGTTATGGTCCATGGGTGAAGCCTTTTCAGATTTGTTAAAACGGAGGTCGTCGCTAATCCAAGATGGCCGCCGTCTAAAAATAGCACAATTTAAAAAAAAAAAATTCTTCTCATGAACTGCCTGGCGGATTTCGACGAAACTTGGTAGGAATGATTGATGTAGAATGCTCTTTCAAAGGTGTGAAAATGGTGACCCCGAGGTCAAAAATGGGCGAATATGCTCATGTCATATATCAAATTGAAGGGAAAATTCTCGGGAACCACATGGCCAATGCTGGCCAAACTTCATAGTAAGTTAAGGTCCATGGGTGAAGCATTTCCAGATTTGGTAAAATGAGTCCTCGCTTAATCCAAGATGACCGCCATCTAAAAATAGCACAATTTTTTTAATACACATATGAACTCAATGTCACATTCTCCACTGGTGTTCATGGAGTCAGGTGAGCGAATTAGGGCCATCATGGCCCTCTTGTTTAATTATTTATACTAATTAAATGCGTCATCTGAAAAAATAATATTTTTGACAGATTATAAAGTATGATAATTTCACATCAAAAAATAAATACAGAGTATAAATAGTAATGTTCGTTAACATTTTAAGGAAACACGGGTATCGCCCCTGATATCAGTGTGGAAAGTTACGGCTGATATAAAATGTATAATAATGTCAATCAATACGTGGGGTAATGGTGAATGAATGTTTATTTTTGCCAGAAACTGTCTCAGATGATGTCTGATATACAGAACATGTTGTGCCTACTGTGTGGGCATGTACCTTTAAAAATACAACTTGACTTGTCAGCAATAAACTGTAGTTACTTTGTCAATCACACTTTGTCTAAGTTTGTTCCAATTGTTGCCACAAACCTCACTTGGATTGGAGCATGAATGTATATATCCTGTCAACACAGTGCCTATGTGCCGTGAAACACGGTGCCATGAAACATCTTTGCAATCCTGTCAATACGACCTAATCACTGCGTATGAATATGTGCGGTTGCCATACTAGTCAATTCTCCGATTTTGAGGATGCGGCTGGGGTTATTTTTTGCATTTTAAAGCTGTTTGTAGTGTTGACGGGATAAATAGAATAGTAGGTTAGTGGCACTAATATCTGGCACGGCACGGAAACGGGATGTGCTCGGCAGAGCCTCGCCCATCCTGTTTCCTAAACCTTGCCAGATATTTTTTCCCATTCACTGCACTAACCTACTATTCTCTATATCTTTCACCTTTATCAATACAATTTCTGTTCATAGAAACCGACATATCACCGACAGTGCTCAGCAATGGACCAATATCCCCAGAGCTTTCAATTGAGGCAGCTACCACCAGCACTAACAACAACAACAACAATGACTTTTCTTTCAACAACAACAACAACGCTAACTTTACCAATGCCAACCTTGCTGCCACCAGTGTGATAATGAACGGTGCTTCAGAGGTCGGTGTCGCGGTGACCCCTATCGCCACAGCAACCGCGAAGGATACGTCGCCGGCACCACAGCCTCAACGAACCCAGGGTCATAGACAACGAAACCATTCAGGCTCCCACGTGCATATGCAAGGTCCTGGCCGCTCGCAAGGTCATGGCCACTCGCAAGGTCCCGGCCACTCGCAAGGTCACGGACACAACGAACGGAACAGGACCACTAGTGCCTCGAGTAACGCGGGCGGAGACCCAAAACCTTCGGGAAAGCGACCTTTACACCAGCTTGAAAGGTCGGTGAAAGATCTACATCGTCAGACGGTGTCACTGGAAAGGTTAAAGCTTGTGTTTAACGAGGAGGTGGAAAAGGCATACAAGCGAATAAAGTTGGTTTTCGACGAAATTCGCACCTGTCTCAACGCGAGAGAAGGCGAACTTATACGAGAGATGGATACAGTCAAGGACACGGGCAGTAAGTGATGTTGTTTTGTGATGTTATCAATTTTTTTTTAGTTATTTTCTCAACTGCAAGTTGTTTAATGTTAACCATCTCACCCATAAATAGCTGATATTCATATGTTAATTTTCCGACCAATCCAATAGTAAAGAATGATTTGCAGACTAGCCCATTTATGAAAAGCGTGGTTTTTCTAAAAATATGAAAAAGTGCAGATCCTGACGAACCGGATCATCTGGATCTACACTGTTTGCCAATACCACTATACAGGTCTGTGGTGTTGAAAGGGTTAAATGGCCTTGGCTTTGATAGGCCGTTAAATCAATAAATCAATCAATCAATTGTAGGAGCGACGTTTGGCATGAGACAGAGCCAGGCTGCGGACCTGAAAGTGAAGATAGACAGGGCCGACCGTCTTAGCGAGACGGAACTTTCTGAACTCAGGAGCGATATCAAGGTGGGTTGTAGTAGCGTGTTGTTACAGGGATTCCGCTGGCGATCGCCACTTTCGCAATTGGCGATAAAAATAAACAATTGGCGATAAAAAATTACAATTTTCGAAAATCGGAATCCCTGGTTGTTACAATACAGGACTTCTTCCGTCTGTATTAGCCTTTTCACCCTTAAGTAACTGGAATGGATTTTGATATTTGGCAACCAACCGTCACAAAATCATTTTCAGACCAGTCCATTTATGAAAAAGGGGTGTTTTTTCCTCTCAAAAATACGAAAATTACGAGCAAAAACTGCAGATCCTGATGAGGCGGCTCATTACGAGCTGGCTCATCTGGATCTACACGTTTTGCCAATACCACTATACAGGGGTCCTACCAATTATCCGGACAATCAATTTATCGGACAAATCAAAATAGCTGTTAATTAAACGCATTCATTTGATCCGATTTTGAAACGGACACATCTAAGTCACTCAGGTGCTTGCTGTTTCCATGCCAGTGTGAATAATATATCGCCAAGGTAAACATTTTAGTAAAATTTGCCGAAAACATTCCCCCACTATGTCCACAAGTTGTTTACAACGTCAAACGTCGCGCGGGGGCTTGTATCTGTCACTGCGTATGCGCATAATTTGAGGCCCCCTATGGAGTGTTTCAATACTCTGTTGTGTGAAGTATGCAGACGATACGATGCATTCCTCCAATATCATTTTCAGACTGTTTAATACACAATGTACAATACAGAGCAGATAGGAAGGAATGCGAAAATGTATCATGATAGAAAAAGAACGAAGAGCTACTTATTCAAAAACAAATAATAATTGTTTCAAGGCCAAATCGCCCCAAGCCATTTCGGACCCAAGACATTACAAACCATTTCACACCCATATTCATTCGTGGATAAAATCGACAGGTGCGAAAACACCAGTGTACGAAACGATCATTACCGCGGAATTTCCACCAAATTATGAAGAGCTCAATCGAGTGCGCCCATTACGTCATTGCAGAGTTGTTCTATAAATACAATACATTCTATAAATACGATGTTTTCCAAGAAGCGAATGGTGATTGTGTTTTCTGCAAAACAACACAATGCTGTTTATACTGGTTTTTAGGCGATAAAATTATGATTTTAAGGTGAGAATACAAGTTATAAGACGGTTGTACATTTGTCCGGATAATTGATTGTCGATGTTAATTTTGGGGCAATGTTACGACTGATGATCTGACCCAATTTTAAGTGAGAAAGATGGCACAGTTTGCTAAATAGTTTCCATGTGTTGAGAAAGCAAGAACCGACGATTGTTCTGTGAAAATTTTATGCCCGTAGCTGCTATTTTAAGAAAAATATCGTAACAAAACAGCCATTTTTGTCCGATAATCTGGAGGATCCCTGTACAGGCCTGTGGTTAAATCGGGTGAAAAATGTATTTTTTTTTTGTAATTTTGATACATGTGCAACAGGCTTGCCTCAGGTCAGGGAAAAGTCCGGGAAAGTCGCGGTCAGGGAAAAGTCCGGGAAATTCAAGGTCAGGGAATGACAATGATAAAACATCCATTACATCTTGGTATTTCATTAGAATTGTCTCCAAGGAGACATAGCATGGATATAGCATTAGTCCATGTATGTGAGTGTGTTCATTTTTCCATAAACTCCTGGGGCCCGTTTCACTAAAATTTGTACGACTAAAATGTTCGTAAGTGCAAATTTAGGATCGTCTGGAAATTTCAATTTATGGATTAACATTGATTGAGCATAGGCTGCATATGCAGCCTATGCTCAATAAATGTAAATCCAATAATTATTTACAAGAAAACATTGTTAATGTGAAATTTACAGACTATCATAATTTTGCACTTACGAACATTTTAGTCGTACGAAGTTTAGTGAAACGGGCTCCTGAACCGATTCACCGATTATGATATTTGGTTACAAGGTGTGTATGGATGGTGCTTTGTTTTACATACAACCCACGTCGTGGGTGGAAGGTGGGTGCAAGCGATGGGTAATTTAACGATCGGGGTTCATCCTTACCGGAATTCCGACTGGAGACCTGGTTTGGCCCTCACATACGTCTTTGGCATTTTGTATGTGACAGTTGAATCCGGTTATACCCCTTATGTGAGTATTACGATTATTCGTAATCCTATTTTAGGGGAAGGGGCCAAGTGACTTTGGTGTGGTATGGACCTGGCACCAGGTCAGGTTATTCTAATTTCAGGGCTGAATATATTGTTTATCGATATATTCAGTTCTAATTTTGGAATTTTCCCCCCAATGCAGCAGGTTAAAACGGGATCGAACCCGTTTGCCCGGCCTTACATGACCTTAGCTGTTGATAGGCCGTTAAACACCAATAAACAAACAAACAAACAACCCACGTCTGGCAGCCCAAGGTCAAGTTCACTGAGGACATATGTTCACCTTGTATGTAAGGCAAATGCCAGCGAGGGGTTTAGCTTAGTGATAACAATGCTGTTGTTCTTTTGGCATGCAATTGACGTTTCATCTTTGTGATTCTTTTAAATAGTACTCACCTTTATTATGCCACCGGGTTTCGAAGAAATGGGTGGCATATAGTGTTTGGACCGTCTGTCCGCCCGCCCGCCCGCCCGTCCGCCCGTCCGTCCGTCTGTCCGTCCGTCACACTTTTCGGTTAACCAATTTGTCACAGTTTCTCAAATATGCTGCATGTGGCATCCACGTTCGATAGACGCATTTCTTGTTGACTGTTGTTGTTGTTACAATGATGATGTACATGTAAAGCATGACCAGCGCTCCAGTTAAGTTGCGTAATTTGGAGGTAAATTTCTTATTTCTCCATCAAAAATGGCAAGTTGGGACTGCTTTAGAATCGTCTCAATGAGACGATTCTAAAGCACTCCCAACTTGCCATTTTTTATGAAGAAATAACAAAATTTCACCCGAATTGCAATGTATACTTCATAAAAATTGCAATGTATACTTCTCTAGCAAAGTATACTTTGAGGGAGTAATCATTTATTTTTCCCGAAATGCATTATATCGTATAGAACTACTGCATGTATTTGATGAATAAAAGTATGCAGAATTATTATACTGAATTTATTACATTATCACAGCCAAAATGGCTGTGATAATGTAATAAATTCAGTATGTATTTGATGATTAAAAGTATGCAGAATTATTATACTGAATTTATTACATTATCACAGCCAAAATGGCTGTGATAATGTAATAAATTCAGTATAATAAAAATAAATAAATTTATCCTTAAATTGAAAATTTCTCCCTCAAAGTATACATTGCTAGATACTTTGCAATGTTGGTGAAATAGGCTACAGATTTCATTACTAAACAAGCATCTGTTTTTTTCTCCAGCAATTTGTAGGTGATAGAAAGCTGGATGAAGATTTAGCGCGGGCTGTCCGGTTTCGGTACGATTCGGATTTCCTCGAATCTGTAAGTACCAGCGATTTTGTTATCTCTTATACACCGCGTGATTCGTTTGGATTTATATTTTGAGTAATAGACTTCAATCTCGAGGTCGTGGCTTCAATTGCCACCTACTGTCTGTTTCACGTCTTGCTACCGACAAGTCTTTGGCTATTAAACACATTAAATGTAAAAAATATTTAAATGCAAGTAACTTTTCATCAATAACAAAAAATTCACCCACCCCAAAAAAAAATTATTAGATGAAATTCCATCAGATATTTATTTTATTGTGAAAAAAAGACTTTCATATATGAATTTAACATGGGGAGTCAATTTCCAAAAATTTTCGTTTTTTGATCCTGAAGGATGAAAAAACGAAAGATTTTGGAAATTGTCTCCGAAACCTGGCGAGATAGCTTGAAAATGATGTAACTAAGAAAACAAAAGTATGTCCATCCATATCTTGTACATGTACATGTTCACATACTGAAACTCGAAAGTGTGTCAAACATGTGATAACCTGGATAACTGGTGCATATATCTGTTTATGTAGTGATTAGGCTACTGTTGTTTTATATGTGTTTGTGACTGGAGAAATGTGGCTTATGGGATTTGTGTCCAGTGTCGCTCCTGATCAAATAGCACACTCCTGTAGTCTGATAACAATCTACTGTCTGTTCCACATTTTGCTGCCGACAAACTTTTGGCTGTTAAACACATTAAATCTAAAAAATATTTAAAATTAAGTACTTTTTTATCAATAACAAAAAAGTCACCCTCCCAAAAAAAAATTATTTGATGAAATTCCATCAAATATTGATTTTGTTGCTAAAAAAAAGACTTTCCTATGAGAATTTAACATGGGGAGTCAATTTGCAAAACTTTTCGTTTTTTGATCCTGAAACCAAAAAAATTTGGAAATTGACTCCGAAACCTGACGAGATAGCTAGAAAATGATGTACCGGTAACTAAGAAAACAAAAGTTAGATTTGAAAATCTGTCCACAAATCAAAAACATATTTAAAAAAAATCTATTTTTAGCCCCCATGTTAAATTCCCATTGTTAAATTTCCACACTCCTGGGGCCCGTTTCACTAAACTTCGTACGACTAAAATGTTCGTAAGTGCAAAATTATGATAGTCTGTAAATTTCACATTAACAACGTTTTCTTGTAAACAATTATTGGAATTACATTTATTGAGCATAGGCTGCCTATGCTCAATAAATGTAAATCCATAAATTGACATTTACAGACGATCTTAAATTTGAACTTACGAACATTTTAGTCGTAAGAAGTTTAGTGAAACGGGCCCTTGTAGTCTGATAATGATGTAGATTCAGGGCTCCTGATAAACTTTGTGTCTAAAGCGTACTATACCCCTTGATTTCAAAATCATTGCGTATTTTACTTTTACAAATGGATTATTGATTTTCTTCATTGGTAAATAGGGAACAAATGATAAAAAAATATAACAAATTTAAACATTCACTTGTTGATTTCAACTATTAGTGATTTTCAACTTTATGACGGTATTTTCACTACTCAATTTGAAAATCAATGCGTATTTTTACATTGCTGTTGGTATTTTGTACTCCACTTTTGATAATCAATGCGTATTCAGCTTAAATAATTGCGTAAAATACGCCAATACACAGCTTATCTGCAGCTCTGATATTGCTCGTTAGAAGCATCACGGGTGTTTCATTGATGTTATGCCGAACGGTGCCGATCCTGATCCGACTGCGCGGAAGCTGGTCGCAAAACCCATAAGCCCCATTTCTCCAGTCACAGCTACATATCAAGTTTACATGGTGATGTGATGATATGTATATGAAACCATCGGCTATTCTGTAGCTTGACGAGAATTTCTGATCTTTACGAGCCGAGCCTGATGGACTTGATTTAAATGACTCTAGGCTGATATTCTATCTTTCCAAAACATTGGAAAAAATGTTGGCATTATTAACCCGATGTCGTGGGTTAAATCCCTTTCACTTTTTCAACACACATATGTTTCTGTTTCAGGAAATTAAGAAATTCGGAGAAGGTAACTATTCTAAATGTGTAACCATTAGCTACGATTCGGTAATCTTTAACATAAAAATAATTAAATTCAGAAATATTTCGAATATTCGAAATCAGATTGAAACAGCAAGGAGAGGAACTCTATACATGTATATAAAATGGCAAGCACTATTTCGGTTCATTCTTTGTGTACGGCTTGTCTACCAAAAATTTAATGGAAATTTAATTACTATTGAATAAAATATGTTTAAACCAAGAAAAGTCGCAAAACATGATTGTTTCACCCTGTTTATCTGTCCGTTCGTTTATCTTTTGGAAGTTTTTGTAAGAGTTTATCAAATCACCTATAGGGGCCCCTAAGTGCGTCGACATACCTCATTTTCTAGTTTTGCGATTCAGTAGCTGGTGTAATGTGTATTTGAGTGCGATAAGGAAGTGCCACCAGCGCCATACGATATTGGATATGACAACTCGTTGTAATTTCAGCCGTGCCCGCAAAGTGTTCGTACGCCCAACGTTGCGATTCCGTCTCGTCTGTAGCGAGTTCAAGTGCAATTTCCGAGCCTGACCACCTTAAAGAAGCCCCGTCTATATTCGGCTCACAGCGGGCAGGTAAGGCACTGGATGGGTTCTACGCTGTCAATCTTAAGTAACTGGAATAGACTTGGATATGTTAATTTTTCGACCAATTAGAATCATCATAAAGTGAATTTCAGACTAGGTCATTTAAATTTTTTAATTTTTTTTCTCGAAAAAATATGAAAATTACTTGCAGAAAGTGTCGATCCTGATGAGACAGCTCATCTGGACCTGTGGGTGGAAGGTGGGTGCAAGCGATGGGTAATTTAACGATCGGGGTTCATCCTTACCGGAATTCCGATTGGAGACCTGGTTTGGCCCTCACATACGTCTTTGGAATTTGTATGTGACAGTTGAATCTGGTTATGCCCCTTATGTGAGTATTACGATTATTCGTAATCCTATTTTAGGGGAAGGGGCCAAGTGACTTTGGTGTGGTATGGACCTGCCACCAGGTCAGGTTATTCTAATTTCAGGGCTGAATATATTGTTTCTCGATGTAAATATTCAGTTCTGATTTTGGAATTTTCCCCCCAATGCAGCAGGTTAAAACGGGATCGAACCCGTTTGCCCGGCCTTACATGACCTTAGCTGTTGATAGGCCGTTAAACACCAATAAACAAACAAACTCATCTGGACCTGCACTGTTTGCATAAACCTATATAGCAGGATTTCGGGTTGACACATTCAACCATACATTCCATATGTAAAGCCAGCTTGTACAAACACACTAGATACAGATGAGCCGGCTTGCAACAAGCCGTCTCATCAGATCTGCAGTGTTTGTCAGTATTTTTCAAAATGTTCTGTGGTCTTATTGGATGGATGGTCCAGAAATGGATTAAATTTATTTGTTTCACAAACACTTTAGATCCAAATTACTGATTGTTACAAGCCGGCTCATCTGGATCTGCAGTGTTTGTCAGAATTTTTCAGATTTTTAATGGTCGTATTGGATGGTCCAGAAATGGGTTAAATTTATTTGTTTGAAATCTGAAATATTTTCATAGTACAGTCGATTCGCGTTATGCCGACATTGCTTATATCGATATACCTGCTTATGTCGATGTACTCTCGTGGTCCCGGCCGAACTGCTATATAAACTCATACATTTCATACCTGATATATCGATATCGGAAATGTCGATATTTCGTTTATATCGATGTGGAAAACAAGTCCCGATGGTATAATTCCTACACATTTGTATACTGTTATGTCGATATGCAATTTGAACAGTGGGCGTCGTAAAGTCTGGTCAAACTTGATTGGCACAGGTAAGTTTTTCACACATTCAAAGTGATCAAAACATGCCGCCGGTAACCGTGTTACAATCGCGGAATACTGTCAAAGCCGACCACGTAAGCCGGTGATCAACCAATTAACGACAGTGTGACGTGAAATCACAAAATTACTCTTGTTAATTGCCAATTTATTTTCGGGACATGAATCGAGCCGTAAATGCCATAATCATTAACGGACGCTTGTTTATAATAATTACAATTTGAGTGAATTACATGCGATCTTTATAAACACGAATAAATGCCTGTCTATTTTCGTACCTGTGTTGTTTTTCATTTACGTCCCCGCCATAAATAGCCAACATGCAGTACATGGGTCCGAAGTTGTACTGGAACGAGTTTATTGAAAAGTCCGAATCGGTACGTGGGCGTCTTGTATTTTTTTACAAGACACAAATGTACCGATTCGAACATTTCACTATTCGCGCCCCTGTGACACGCCCCTGTGATATGCAGTACAATAACCCGTCAATGTCACGTGACTCACGACTGGTGGTGGTTGCTTGGTCACAAGCAATATGATGCTATTTATAGAATATCTCCACTCGATCACATCACGTGATCGCCGGAAAAACAATGTTGCAAATTGTTGCGACCAATAAAACATGGAAATAATAACATGTCAACACTAAACACATGCAGTGCGTGTAAGAGTATTTTATTGTGTATTAATTAGAAGAATAAACAATAATAATATTGATACGTTGATAATCTATATTTTACGACAACCGTATGCTGGCACGAAACACAGGAAATTGACACATTCTTATCAGATTATACACGTGTGTTAAATGTACCGAATGTTTGGGGTGAATATTGATTTTATTTTATGTCGAACTACGTTTATGTCGATGTCATTCTCTGTCTCCCATCGATATCGACATAACGCGAGTCGACTGTATATACATCCCACTTGTCTGTCGGATGAGACTTAATCTGTGGTCCCGTTTCTATATGAGCTGGGACGTTAAACCCATTCACTTTCACTTTGAAATCTGAAATTCGCAGGTACCGCTGTCGCAAGTGAGAAGAGTACCATCCCCCATCTAGGTCAAGCTGAAGCTCATGAGTTGGCGGAGTTGCAGAGACGCTTGAAACAATCGCTGACTCTCGAGGTAGGTGTCTGCAGTTTGTCACGGGTTGGCAGTGTTCCTGATAAGGTGCGTATTGGCGTATTTTACGCACTTATTTTAGCAGAATACACATTATTTATCAACAGTGGGAGTACAAAATACTCACAGCAATGTGAAAATATGCATTGTACACTTGGCTGAACTATACATATGTTATTTTTCACATATTTTATTTTTCAGGAGCTAAATGCTACAGCTGTGATAGAGTTGAACATTTACTTAGTTGAGCTGCAAAAAGCAAACACTGTTTGCTTTTTGCATCTCAACTAAGTAAAATATAAATAAGTGGATAAATAATAATACACTGAAATAAGTGAATGTTTAAATTTGTTTTATGTTTTGATCATCTGTTCCTCCCTATTGAATAATGAAGCAAATCAATAATCCATTTGTAAAAATATAATGCGCATTTAATTTGCAATCAGGGGGTACACTACTCTTTAGACACAAAGCTTATCTGGAGTTCTGGGTTGGCACAAACCTTTTGAGCAGGTGGTCCCTACATACACAACTAATAAGCTTTTCCTAAAATTCAGGGATGGGTTGTGGTCTAGGGGTTAGAACACCTGACTTCCAATCTGGAGGTTGTGTGTTCAAACCTCGCCTTAGGCATCACAAATATTTTCATAGTATTTCCATCTCACTGGTCTATCGGTTGAGACTTTTTAAACTGTGGTCCCGTCTCTATATGACCATAACTGTTGCTGGGACGTTAAACTCATTCACTCACTCTTTTCCCAATTCTCGTACGTGGCCAAATATTTGTCCCATTGTATTGTATAATTATGATAAGTGCACCTGGCACCAAATCAGGATTTTATAAATTGAGAGCTGAATTACTACTCTCCCCAACACAGGTGTATTCCAGGCTTATGAGTTGATAAGCCGTAAATAGAGAATAGTAGGTTAGTGCCGTGAATGGGAAAAAATATCTGGCAAGGCTCAGGAAACGGGATGGGCGAGGCTCTGCCGAGCACATTCCGTTTCCGTGCCGCGCCAGATATTTTTTTCCATTCACGGCACTAACCTACTATTCTATTTATCCCGTTAACACATACAAATGGCTTTAAAATGCAAAGAAATAACCCCAGCAACCGCACATATTCATGCGCAGTGAGTAGGTCGTATTGACAGGATATCAAAAATGTTTCACGGCACCGTGTTTCACGGCACATACGCACTGTGTTGACGGGATAAAACACTGTTTCATCATCCACACAAATATGGTTCCTTGCATTTTGAAAACAGGTCCTTGAAAGTCATGGAATTTGGTCTGCAAAACAGTGAGAACCTTGGATGAGACTTTCAACTGTTGTCCCATCCCTATATGACCTTCACTGTTGCTGGGAAGTTAAACCTTTTCACTTTCACTTTCCCACAGGGTATACCCGTTGAGACATTCCCCGACCGACCGGCCAGCGCTCCCGTACCTGACGCCACCTTGGACAAGGCTAAACCTCAACGTCCCGAATCTGGTAAATATTGCCTGCACGTAGGATCTCAAACGAGTTTCAATTTCATTTGAGATTTATGAAACAAGTCTGTCCATATGATGAGATTTAGCCCTACCACCCCCAAGTAAATGGAATGGATTTTGATATGTTAATTTTGCAACCGATTCAACCGTCACAAAATGATTTTCAGACTGGTCCATTTATGAAAAAGGTGTGTTTTTGTTTTTAAAAATATGAAAATTACTTGCAAAAAGTGCAGATCCTGATGAGACGGCTCGTCACGAGCCGTCTCATCTGGATCTTCACTGTTTGCCAATACCACTATACAGGCCTGTGGTGTTGAAAGGGTTAAGTAATATAACAAGTCGGCCGCAATTTATGCATAAAATTGCTTGGCAAGTTTCATGAATGTCCTATTAAATGGAAACGACTTTGAGATTCTGTTTATTACATTACTTGACCGTCCATGGACAGACAACTTGGTGATATCCAATACATTTCAGTGAGCCGACGCCCTTGACTACTTTCGCATATAGTTGAAATTCTCCACAGAGAAAATAGTTCTAAAACTTACATTAAAATAGTATAAGTATGCTTTATAATATTCTACAGAAAACATGTTGGATACTCAATACAGCTTCAAATCATGATGGTATGCAATAAATAGAATCTTTAATACATGAGTGATGAATTAATATGATAGGAAACTCAGCATAGCCTCGTTTCTTAGGAAATCAGTAAACTCGTTATCGTATTAAATCATCACTCGTGTAAGATCCTCTATATCGATGGTCTAGTAACATAAGGTCGTAACTGCTATGCTAATGACTGTACACCGAAAAAAGATGCATATAGTCGTCACCCTGTCCGTCTGTGTGTCTGTCCAAGATTTGCGTTAACGCTACCTATTGAGTACTGTCTCCGTTACCGATAGTCGGATTTGGCTTGAACCATGCGATTTTGTACCTTCAGACATCTGCATAATTTCATAAAATATGTTTGCAAAATTTACAATATTTTCATAAATAAAGACAAAAGTTGACAAAATCTTCAGAGTACATGCGGAATATAGTTCTGCTTATATTCCGCATGTACTCTGAACAATTTGACGCCATTTACGGAAAATAGTGTAAATTTTGTAAACGTATTTCATGAAATTGCGCAGATGTCCGAAGGTACAAAATCACCTGGCTTGTCTCGTATGTTTATTTGTCATCACTCGTATGTTCATTCCCCACTGTGCTCAAGGTCACGTCCTCTTAGTGAATTCAGTTCGACTATAGCAGTTTCCGGGACGTTATCATTCACCTTTTTCGCCTGCTGTTGTTGCAGCGTATCCGCGGCGTAATCGTGGCCGACGGAACCCACGCGATGACGATCGCCGCGACCGACCACGAGACACGCCGCGCGACAAAGACGGCCGACCTGCGTTTCCTCAGGGCGGTGGAGGGTTCTCTGGTGACCGTGTCGTGCTTATAGGGAAAAGCACGCGACCCCAGGGCGGACGGCCGGGGAGGGGCGGTGGGCGAGGTCGAGGTGGTGGATACGGCGGGCGGGGAAGGGGTGGTTACTCCGACGACCGTGGCTCCACCGGTGGTAACCTTGGTAACACAGGGAACCCCGCGCCGGCGACCGGAGATTCGTCCCCTGGCAAGGGGGATAACTCCGGGTCCAGACCGACGACTACAGGGAGCCCGAGTAGGAGACGTAACCCTGGTAACAGTAACCAAGGAGCACCGCGTAACCGTGGCGAAAATCGCCAGGGAAACATGCCGGTTGGAAAAGGAAACGCGAACGAAGGAACGGGCCAGTTGAAGAATGGTTTGGTATCTAGTCAGCCTCCAGCCGCCGTAGAAAATCAGTGATACGTTGTTATGCAGGTTGTCGGTTCATGAAAGGAATTTCTGTTGCTGGTGTACATTAGGCGTAAAAAATACTTTGATAGTATTTCCACCCCACTGGTCTTTCGGATGAGACTTTAAAATCTAGGTAGCTGTTGCTGGGTCGTTAAAACTATTCACTTTTCTTTTGTCTCCGTGGTAGTTTCTGAAGCGCTCTAATCAAATCTCATGAAATCAACCAGTTTGATTGGCCAAGGCTGAGCTGTGCTCAGCCTTGGCCAATCAAACTTGTTGATTTGATTTGGAAATGAAAGCGTCTGATTGGCTATAGCTGAGCTGTGATGGGATTTGTTCAATGAATTTGTTTAATTTCTTGATTGGCTAAAGTTTAGCTGTGATCTGACTTTGGCCAATGAAATTTATTGATTTTGTAATTGGACAATTTGATTGGACAAGGAGGTGTGATCGGATTTGACCAATCAACATGTTTCATTTTGAAATCAAACTGTTTCATTGGCTAAGGCTGAGTTGAGATCAGATTTCGCCAATCAAAATGTTTGACAGAGGCCGAACTGGACCTGCACCTGGATTTGGTTGCAAGCTGCAATTTTATTTTGAAATCAAACAGTTGAGCCAAGGCTGAATTGTGATCAGAATTGGCCAATGAAAGTGTTTGATTTTGAAATTGAATCATTTGATTGGCCAATGTCGAGCAGAGCAGTGTAAGTGAATGTCAACATCAAATAGTTTGATAGTCCAAATTTTTATGCCACCGGGTTTCGAAGAAACGGGTGGCATATAGTGTTTGGACCGTCCGTCTGTCCGCCTGTCCATCCGTCTGTCCATCAGGGCAGACATATTGGGTGTACGTGGCTGGCCCCACAGGGCTATGGACTTGTATAAGGGTGGGGTTAGTTACATAAACCCATTTCGTGAGAACGCTGTTTTTGGTTTATGTGGCTTTTTTGTCGGTTTATGTGGCTAATTGCGTGTGTACGGACGGGTCTTATGTGGCTAATAGACACATTAACCCAATTCGTTGGAATGTCCGTCCGTCCGTCCGTCCGTCCGTCCGTCCGTCCGTCCGTCCGTCCGTCCGTCCGCCCGTCCGTCCGTCCGTCCGTCCGTCCGTCCGTCCGTCCGTCCGTCCGTCCGTCTGTCTGTCCGTCCGTCACACTTTTCGGTTAACCACTTTGTCACAGTTTCTCAAATATGCTGCAGGTGGCATCCGCGTTCGGCAGACGCATTTCTTGTTTATTTTGAGTTAAAATTTCCATATCATGTTCTGAAGCCCTTTTAAAGACTAACTGAGGGTGGAATATCTGAGAGTAGTAATACACTAGCGACAAATAGTCCCATTTGTGATCCGACGGCCCGATTATTGACTATATTGTTTATTTTCAAATATTTATGAAAATTCAAATTTATTTTTTCGGAATAAGTGTAATCTCTTCTATGCGTGGTTCTGACTGGAGAGATGGGGCTTGTGGGTTTTGCGACTCGCAGGGCGAGAAATATGTACACCAGCCCGGAGCTCGTACCCGCAACCTCTGGTTTACCGTACTACGCTCTAACCGACTGAGCTAGCCGGGCATAAATACACACCTTCTCCCCATAGTGAGTTACCAGTGCTGATGGGTTTTGCGACCAGTGTAGACCCAGATCAGACTGTGCATCCGCAGTCTGATCAGGATCTGCACTGTTCGCCATTCCTTCAATAAAACACCAGTCAACTTCTAACGAGCGTGACTGATTGTTATCGGGCTACAGGAGTGTGCTATTTGATCCCATTTCCCCAGTCACGGCCACATATAGTGTATATGTTTGTATGTATATGGTCGTATAGGGGCGAATATGACTCCGCCTGTTGTTATAGCTGGACTATTACATGACGTGTTGCTCGAGTCTTCAATTGTTGATAATTGTTAATTTTCATGTAGCTTCGTTATTTCAATTGCTGTGGGACTAGATGAATTGCATATTTCGCACATTGTTACAAAGACTTTCACGTCGGCTTCGTTTTATAGTGAAAATATGCGTTTTATCTTGTCATGTAGCATAATTGTTCATGCATTACCGTATATCATGAAACTCCAGAGGTTTATTTTTCCTGCAATGTACATGTGTAGACCTGTCTTATAAATATGTTTGTAAATTCGGAGTGGAGTGGGTGGCAGGTGGGAGCATGTGATGGGTAATTTAACGATCGGGGTTCATCCTTACAGGAATCCTGACCGGAGACGTGGTTTGGCCATCAGGTACGGGTTTGGCATTCTTGTATGCGAGAGTTTAATCTGGTTATACCCCTTATATGAGTAATATGATTATTCTCAGTCCTAATAATTTTAGGGGAAGGGGCCCAAGTGACTTTGGTGGTATGGACCTGGCACCAGGTCAGGCTATTCTAATTTCAGGGCCGAATATATATTTATCTCGATGTTAATATTCTGTTCTGATTTTGGGATTTTCCCCCCAATGTTGCATGTTAAATACGGGATCGAACCCATAGGCCCGTCCTTAAATGATCTTAGCTGTTGATAGGCCGTTAAACATCAATAAACAAACAAACAAACAAACAAAACAAATGTTATGTGTTCCTGTATGCAGAGCTCCAGATAAGCTGTGTATTTGCTTAAAGACCCAATTAAAATTGCCAAAAACCCATTGAAATCAGAAGTAGCGAGTATCAAAAAGCAATACAAATTTTGTGGTATCTTTATCATGCTGCAGAAAACAATAAACAGACCACAAATATAGCATCGTTTTCTTATTTTCCACGAAAAGACATCTTGGTATTTCATTAGAATTGTCTCCTTGGAGACAATTCTAATGAAATGCCAAGACGGGTTTTATTTTGAAGCAAACTATTCAATAAACACCAACCAATCAATCAAGCCCATACTGTAAATTCTGGAATTGCCCTTTATATACCGAACTTGATAACACCTTTGTGACTTTCCTTAGAACCGCTTCTGGGGTATTCTTAGCATTATAATTGGTGGAATTTGTATGTTGAATGCAGCACTCCAGATAAGGTGTGTATCGGCGTATTTTAGGCACATTTTAGCTGAATACGCATTAATTTATAGCAAAAGTGGGAGTACAAAATATTCGCAGCAATGTGAAAATATGCATTGATGTTCAAATTGAGTAGTGGAAATAAAATGTACTGTAATAAAGTTGAAATTTACCTTCATTGAGCTGCAAAAAGCAAACACGTTTGCTTTTTGCAGCTGAAAGAGCCGTCGATAATTGTCTATTTTCAATAAATACTTTTTAATGTCAATTACTTCCGCAGATAAAAATGTTTTTAGTGACATGAGGAGTGTGTCTCGAACTTAAAAACAGCAACAAGTGTAGACCCTGATCAGACCAATAAACAAACAAACTGCTCGCAAACTCGATAAGCCCACATTTGCAACGACTGCGTTGTTTTCATTACGTACCTTATGCTATATTACCCACCCACCCCATATTTGGTTGTATATCAGCTATATATGTATGTAAAGGTCCCTTACACCATCGACAACCTACGTTCACCGACAATTGGATCGAGAGAACACTTTGATTTGCGTCTATTTGGACAAAATTTTGTGAGAGACTTGATTATATTATATATATATTTTCATGAGATTTTTTATTGAACGTAAATATGCAAGAATCACTCGCTGTCGTGCTCCAATCATGCCTGTGTAAGTGACCGTATGGCGAACAGCGTAGGCACAGATCAGACTGCGCGGATGCGCAGGCTGATCTGCGCCTACGCTGGTTGCAAACGTCGTACGATCCATTGTCTCGCCAGTGTCTTGCTGTGAAAGGATACTTGGGCTGCTACATATAGCTATGTATTAAACACAGTAGGCACAAAATGTTCTTTATATCAGAGACATCATCCGAGACCTTTCCTGGCAAAATAAACATCCATTCACCATTTCCCACGTATTGATTGGCTTTATTACACATTTTATATCAGACTTAAATTTCCACACTGATATCGGGAGATAACCGTGTTTCCTGAAAATGTTAACGGATATCACTATTTATTCTCTGTATCTATTTTTTGATGTGCAATGATCATACTTTATAATCTGTCGAAAATATTATTTTTTTCAGGTGACGCATTTAATTAAAAAAATATCATGCCTCATTTGCATATGAAAATAGCCTGATACCAACACGTGTCACTATTAGTAAATTAAATATTTCTAAATTATTATATCTGTTTAGCGGGCACTGGTAATTTTTAGAACTGGTGGAATAGTGGCACGGCTATAAAATATACGGGTATACGGCTTTCATGTTTAGTAGCTTATTTCACCAACATTGCAAAGTATACTTTGAGGGGGAAATTTGAATTTAATGATAAATTTATAATTTTTTATTATACTGAATTTATTACATTATCACAGCCTTGTAATAAAGTCAGTATAATAATTGTGGATACTTTTAATCATCAAATATATGCAGTCGTTAGTTCTATATGAAATAATGCATTTCAGGAAAAATAAATGATTACTCCCTCAAAGTATACTTTGCTACTGTCTGTTTCACGAAAGCTGCCCAAATTTTACGGCCATATAAACAATTCAAAAACAATATTGTTTTCGATAATATTAAATTAAAGGAAAATTTAAGAATGAGCCTTCTTTTTATTTCGTTAAATTTGGTCAAATATTGGTTTTATTACGAAAAATTGATTTGTCTATGGGAATTTAACATGGGGGAAAAAGTGGTAAGGAAGTGTGGGAGGAGTCAAAAAACGACAAGATAGCTTGGATATGATCTAACTAAGAAAACAAAAGTTAAATTTTAAAAATCGGTCCAGTATTTCTGAAATTCTAAAAAATTTCTCCATGTTAAATCCCCATAGACATCTTCACTCCGTGAAGATGTCTATGGGGATTTGACATGGGGAAATTTTGTTTTCGCAATAAAATCAATATTTGACCAAATTTCACGAAATAAAAAGAAGGCTCATTCTTAAATTTTCCTTTAATTGAATATTATCGAAAAAAAATATGGTTTTTGAATTGTTTATATGGCCGTAAAATTTGGGCAGCTTTCGTGAAACAGACAGTAGATAAGTATACTTTGCAATGTTGATGAAATCGGCTACAGTCCTAGTTATACACCTCCGCCTGAGCTAATCTAGCCAATATATGTCAATTTTAAAAAAAAAATTAAGTGGGTGGTTGGTGTTTACACTGTTGCGAAATTAATGGCGTAAATTAACGGTATGGGTTCCTCGTTATAGGAATCACGATTTGCCTGGTTTGGCCCTCAGGTACGTTTTTATCTTTGGCTTTGTTACCTGGGAGTTGAATTGGGTTATTGCCCATTATAAAAGTAGTAAGATTAGTACTGATCCTACTGCTTTTGGGTGGGGGTCAAATGATTCTGGTGTGGCGAGGACCTGGCATCAGATTCGGATTATTCTGATTTCAGTTCTGATTTTGGCAATTTCCCCCCATTTGTATATGTACTTGAACATGAACATGTACTTGAACATGAACATGAACATGTACTTGAACATGAACATGTACTTGAACATGAACATGAACTTACTTGTACAGGTAATATATGGGATTTAGTGACCCGGCCTTAAAAAAGTCAATTATTTTTATTTCAAAATATTACTTTAATATTGTGCTTGAAGTATAACAGCTTGAATGGCTTAGCTTGAGCTGTGCTACAGCTCAGGCTCAGCCAATCAAACTGCCTGATTGGCAATAGAATGTCAGAAACGTTGACAAGATTAACGCAGGCGGTTGTGTACGTATTATATTATATATGTAAACCGAGTAGCGTAGAATATTGGGCCGGTGCTTTAACCCTTGGTATGGGGGAACCGAAAATAGTTGTCTGCTGTTAATTCCTATTTTGTCTTTTCTCTCAGTAAAAACATGGTTTGGCAGCATTTTAGAATCATTTCCATTGGAAATGATTGTAAAGTGCTGCCAAACCAAGTTTTTTTTATGAGAAAAATGGAAAATAAATAATATTTAGCAGACACAAATTAATTCAGCATTGTAAGGGTTAATATGGACAAAAAATGACTGTGGGACACTTACAGCCAGAATAGTCACGATATCATGTATTTTCCCTTGTCTAATTAGACATTAATATTATGACACTACTGTGAAATATTTCAAACTGTCTAATTAGACACACATGTTGATCCAATATTTTCACCTGTCTAATTAGACACTCAACTCGTGGCAATATTTTCACCTGCCTAATTGGACGCTAATCTCTTGACAATTAGTTTCGCCTATCTAATTAGACGTTAATCTCGTGACAATGGTTTGTAGTAAATTGGTGGAGACTGGAGAAATGGGGCTAACGGTATTTGTGGCAAGTGCAGATATATCCCACTCCAGTTGACTGATAACGATCGATACTGTTTGTTATCGGCATGACTGGTGTTTGGCCGACGATCAGTGCAGACCCTGATCAGAGACAAATGTGCAGGCTCATCCGCAGTCTGATCAGGATCTGCACTGTTTGCTATTCCATAAATGAAACGCCCGTCATGCTTCCAATAGTGTCTATATGACCATAACTGTTGGTGGGACGCTAAACCCATTCACTTTCCAACAAGCAATATAGTCTGTTATCCATCTACAGGAGTGTGCTATTTGATCAGGAGCTACACTGGTCAGAAATCCCATAAGTCCCATTTCTCCAGCCACAGCCTTTATAGCAAACAGTGCAGATCCAGATGAGACGGCTCGTAACGAGCCGTCTCATCAGGATCTGCACTTTTTGCAAGAAATTTTCATATTTTTGAGAGAAAAAATATCCCGTTTTCATAAGCAGCCAGAGCCACTTAATACATGAGACAGTGAGACACGCCATGTGATTTAGTACATTCGGACATCTGCATAATTTCATTAAAGACATTTGTACTCTGAAAATGTTGTCAACTTTTGACTTTATTTATGAAAAATATTGTAAATTTTGTAAACGTATTTAATGAAATTACACAGATGTCCAAAGGTTAAAAAAAAAAGCACATGGCGTGTGTTTCTATTGTTGTTATACGTTGCTGATGCCGTGATAATTGGTCAGTTCGCTTGTGGTTATTTTACTGGGTTTTGCTCGAATAAAATTGTTATTGTCGTGTATCATGTCAAATGTATGGAACGCCACATCTACATAACCTCGAGTAATTAATGCTAGCTGTAAATAATAATTGAGCTAGCTCTAAATATTTTAGTTTATGTACATTTGGCGTTCCTGAAATCTACATTAGATCTAAATATGTAATGTTATTAAACTAATTATTATGACGCAGTGGGACCTCTCTAAACTGGACATCATCCAATATAAATGACGATTTAATATTGGGTCCAGTTTTGGAGCGGTTCCTTTGTAATTCATGTGAACTCGCACGCATACAGATAGGTATTTACACTTATCCTGTGGACAGTTTTACAGCATCAAATTTTTCCTGCAAAAAAAAAATCCATCCTGTTGGATTTTTTTTTTTATATATTTTAGGATTTATTACACGAACAAGTTCACACTATGGTGTATATGCAATTAAAATTTATTGTTTTTTATAGCATTTCTTCCCAAAGGAAAGTTACAATAATGTATTAAAGCAGTACATCAATAATTTGTCTATTGTTCTAATAGCGTCATGCAATACAGAAGAGAAAGTAATTTAATCGCATGTCAACCCATGTTGTGAATATATGCGAACTATAGTCACCTAAACGAAAACATTTTTAATTTTTTTTTATTATATGTGGCTGGCTTTTTCTAGTCTGCTCTATTCGCAATATCATCAATGAATTTCATGTGGGATTTTAATTTGCTGCACGATATTTAGTAAACAAGGATAATCCCCTCGAAGTCCTCCTTGGGTTGTATGCATGCATTGTGGCCAAATATCAAAAACGTACGCACATAGACGACAGAAAAGGATTGAACTATGCTTATACTGTTTTTATTTACACAAAAAATGTGATGTTGCAAACACGCAGGTGGGGTACGACATATAAATTTGTTTGAAAAGCCTTAATTGTGCAGAATTAGCCGACACCATTGTATAGTTCGTTACCAGAAAGGTCACGATTCCTGTAAGCCCCATTTATCCAGTCACAGCCACATATTTGTATGACTTACTGCTTATTGTATATTTACGACCCGTGGCCTAAGCTTTAACTGCAATTGTTACGCATCAGGGGGCCGTTTCACTTAAACCTTCGTACGACTAAAATGTTTCTAAGTGCAAATTTATGATCGTCCGGAAATTTCAATTCATGGATTTACATTTATTGAGCATAGGCTGCATATGCAGCCTATGCTCAATAAATGTAAATCCACTAATTGTTTACAAGAAAACATTGTTAATGTGAATTCTAATGCACTCTATAAATATCACGCACTCTGATTGGCTGATGGTCATACATTACAGGTATATTATTTTAATATGTATTCCTACGCCAGTAGTAAAGTGCATTAGGTTAACCGCATTGTAATTTTGAAATTTGTGGCGTATATCAGAAAATGCGCATCGCCATTAAACAGATTTTTCTACCTATCATTTTCTGATATACGCCGCAAATTACAATACAGTTAACCTCATAATTTTGCACTTGCGGACGTTTTACTCATACAAATTTTAGTGAAACTGCTCCCTGATTTTTGCCTGTTATTCTCACCATGGGGTGGGATCACGTGGTATCGAAAAGTGTAATGTTTAAATGACGTATTATGGGATGGTACTGTTGAAGGCTGTCAAAAGCAATGACTGTAAATTTTATGTGCTGCATATATACAGAGAATACAGGGCAAGTGTCGTTTGATATGAAGTTTATCAGGCAAGACTAGGAAACGCGTAGGAATTTCTACCGTTTGCGAGCCGATAATTTGATATCAAAAGACACTAGCATGGTATTCTATTTATCAGGTAATGTTTTAGGCTACAGAATGAGCATTATGACTTTGTTTTCGTTGAAAAGAACGCGGACATGTGTTTCCGTGACGTCAAAAAAACTAATTTAATTTTTCAATTTGTTGTAACCCAGATATTCGTATCAGGTTAATGCCCGATACAGAAATATGTTAATAATCAGTCGGTACGTATTGGGCAGCATTACCTGATAATTGGCTGTACATGTCGTAATAAATACTGTTTGGATGATTTTAATGAAAAATAACGTCAAACATTACCGTTTTGTTACAAAACTACGCGATCCCCCTACCCCATGTCATGTGGTTATGGATATCACTCATTTTATGTGCCAGTATCAGTTGATGTTTAACCCTTTCACCTCTAAGTAACTGGAATGGATTTGATTTGTTAATTTTGCGACCAATCTAAATCATCACAAACTGATTTTCAGACCAGTCCATTTATGAACATGGGGTGTTTTTGTTCTCAAAATTAATTGCAAAAAGTGCAGATCCTGATGAGATGGCTCGTTACGAGCCAGCTCATCCGGATCTACACTGTTTGCCAATACCACTATGCGGGTTAAGAGTGAAAGGGTTAAGGGGGGTGCGTACGCACCCATCGCAACCCCTCTGCGTACGGGCCTGTATGCTGTTACACGTATGTACATATGTAACCCATCGAATCACTCGTTCAGTATGGTTTCAGACATCGTCCGTTATAAATTACAGTTTGTTGCTCGTGCCTACTATTTAGAATCGATTCTACCTATGACTTTGTAAATAATTCGCAAAATGATGACGCCGTTTGAATTATTTTCGGAGTTATATCGAGAAAACTTCCATTCAAATGTAAGATTTCTCGAAACCGCTCCAAAATGTCTACTGCTAATAGCAAGCTTTCCTCAATAATGCGATATGTTGAACACATTATGCAAAAAGCAAGAACCCACTTTTCCGACATTTTTGCAGAATTGTACAGCTAAGAGGATGGCGTCATTGGTAGGCGATGATATTTAACAAGCCGGAGTAGACGGCATAAATTAACGGTATGGGTTCCTCCTTATAGGAATCACGATTTGCCTGGTTTGGCCCTCGGGTACTTTTCTTTGGCTCTTTAGTTACCTGGGAGTTGAATTGGGTTATTGCCCATTATAAAAGGGAGTTGAATTGGGTTATTGCCCATTATAAAAGTAGTAAGATTATTACTGATCCTACTGTTTTTGGAGGGGCCAAGTGATTTTGGTGTGGCGAGGACCTGGCATCAGATCAGGATTATTCTGATTTCAGGGCTGAATATATAGTTTTGTTATTGTCAATATTCAGTTCTGATTTTGGGATTTTCCCCCCATTTGTACATGTACAGGTAATATATGGGATTTAGTACTAAACCCATTGACCCGTCCTTAAATAACCTTAGCTGTTGATAGGCCGTTAAACCCCAACAAACAAATCTCCAGAAGTTGCTATAGAGTGTATGTGTTAATTTATTTCAAATGCTGGAATTATAAGGAATGAATGGCATTTTTGTGGAATTTATCGGGGATATAAACTTGGAAAAGTCGTGGGAATACTGGACGAGGCCTCCCGGCCTTCGTCCAGTATTCCCGCGACTTTTCCAAGTTTATACCCCGTTAAATTCCACAAAGGCCATTCATTCCTACAACATATTTCCAGAAGTTGCTATATAGAAGGTGACTGAATAGAGTGTATGTCACGAACTTCATAAGCCTTCACCAAAAGGGACCAGCATATAGTCATTTCAATGCGTTTCATCTTCAACGAATACTTGCTACATCTGAGGTTTCCGCATTATAAAACGTCACACGATAAATTGAATACCATCGTAGGGACTCAACAGTTTATCAAGGTTGCCCCAGAAAATAGTTACTAAGAATTCCTCGACAAGCCTCGGTATTCCAACCGTTTCCTAGCCTTGATATCAAACGACAGTCGTAATATTCTATATACATGTATTGGCATAAAGTTTTCCCAAATTGATTTAGCATCTATTTTAGTGAAAAGTATATAAACCAAATGCAAATAAATTGCAAAATTTATCTGAAATTTTGACATGTATATTATTCTTCAAAAAAATACCCTTGTAATAAAGCTCATTATATCTATAGAGTTTTTAATTTTCAGTTTTCCTTTCAACATATCAGAAATACTGGTTATACCCGCATTAGTAGAAAAGGATTTTATGGTCAGTCTAGATCGTGATCTATCCTACACCTTGACTAGGATGTATGTGGATTATTACATGCGTAATGGTGACCAGTGTAGTCGCTGATCAGACTGCATGGATGCGCAGGCTGATCTGCGACTACACTGGTCATGCGCAGGCTGATCTGCGACTAAACTGGTCACAAAGACCACAACCCCCTTTTCTCGAGTTATAGCGACAATTGTTGGATGTATCTGGACTGGCTGTAAAGTATGTAGGTTGGTCTGTGTAAACTGGTTGTACACACGTGTGTAAACTGGTTGTAATGTGTAGGTTGGTCTGTGTAAATTGGTTGTAAACTGGTTGTAATGTGTAGGTTGGTCTGTGTAAATTGGTTGTAAACATGTGTAGGTGGGTCTGTGTGTAAACTGGCTGTAATGTGTAGGTTGGTCTGTGTAAACTGGTTGTAAACATGTGTAGGTGGGTCTGTGTGTAAACTGGTTGTAATGTGTAGGTTGGTCTGTGTAAACTGGTTGTAAACATGTGTAGGTGGGTCTGTGTGTAAACTGGCTGTAATGTGTAGGTTGGTCTGTGTAAACTGGTTGTAAACATGTGTAGGTTGGTCTGTGTGTAAACTGGTTGTAATGTGTAGGTTGGTCTGTGTAAACTGGTTGTAAACATGTGTAGGTTGGTCTGTGTGTAAACTGGTTGTAATGTGTAGGTTGGTCTGTGTAAACTGGTTGTAATGTGTAGGTTGGTCTGTGTAAACTGGTTGTAAACATGTGTAGGTTGGTCTGTGTGTAAACTGGTTGTAATGTGTAGGTTGGTCTGTGTAAACTGGTTGTAATGTGTAGGTTGGTCTGTGTAAACTGGTTGTAATGTGTAGGTTGGTCTGTGTAAATTGGTTGTAAAACTGGTTGTAATGTGTAGGTTGGTCTGTGTAAATTGGTTGTAAACTGGTTGTAATGTGTAGGTTGGTCTGTGTAAACTGGTTGTAAACATGTGTAGGTTGGTCTGTGTGTAAACTGGTTGTAATGTGTAGGTTGGTCTGTGTAAACTGGTTGTAAACATGTGTAGGTTGGTCTGTGTGTAAACTGGTTGTAATGTGTAGGTTGGTCTGTGTAAACTGGTTGTAAACATGTGTAGGTTGGTCTGTGTGTAAACTGGTTGTAATGTGTAGGTTGGTCTGTGTAAACTGGTTGTAATGTGTAGGTTGGTCTGTGTAAACTGGTTGTAATGTGTAGGTTGGTCTGTGTAAATTGGTTGTAAACTGGTTGTAATGTGTAGGTTGGTCTGTGTAAATTGGTTGTAAACTGGTTGTAATGTGTAGGTTGGTCTGTGTAAACTGGTTGTAAACATGTGTAGGTGGGTCTGTGTGTAAACTGGCTGTAATGTGTAGGTTGGTCTGTGTAAACTGGTCGTAATGTGAAGGATGGTCTGTGTAAACTGGTTGTAAACTGGTTGTAATGTGTAGGTTGGTCTGTGTAAACTGGTTGTAAACATGTGTAAACTGGTTGTAATGTGTAGGTTGGTCTGTGTAAACTGGTTGTAAACATTGTAAAACTGTTGTATTGTGTAGGTTGGAGCAGTTAAACTGTTGAATTTGGTAGTTGGTCTGAGTAAACTGGTTGTAAACAGTGTAAGGTGACTGTGGTGTAAACTGGTTGTAATGATAGGTTGGTCTGTGTAAACCTGGGTGTAAAGTGGTAGGTTTGGTCTGTGTAAACTGGTGTAATGTGGAAATTGGTCAGTGTAGGTTTTGTAAACTGTTGTAAATGAGTAGGTTGGTCTGTGTAAAATTGTTTTAAACTGGTTTGTAATGTGTAGGTTGGGTCTGTGTAAAACAGGTTGTAAACATGTGTAGGTGGTGTCTGTGTGTAAACTGCTGATAATGTGAAGGTTTGTTCTGTAAAAACTGGTTACGTAATGTGAAGGATGGACTGTGTAAATGATAAACTGGTTGTAAATATGTGAGGTTGTCAAAATTACTGTGTAAACATTAAACTGTTTGTAATGTGTAGGTTGGTGTGTAAAACTGGTTGAAAGAATGTTAAACTGGTTTGTAATGTAGGTTGGTCTGTGTAAACTGGTTGTAATGTGTTGTTTGGTGTGTAGGTTGTAATGTGTAGGTTGGTCAAAGGTGTCATAAACTGGTTGTAATGTGTGGTATTGTCATTGAAATACTGTGTACTGGTTTTGAAAAACATGTGTAGGTTGGTGTCTGTGTGTAACTGGTTGTAAAACTGGTTGTAATGTGAGTTGTAAAACTGGTTGTAAACTGGTGTAAACAATGTGTAGGTGGGTCTGTGGTGTAAACATGTGTAGGTTGGGATCAGTGTAAACAAAAAGTTGTACAAATGTTGTAAACTGTGTAAATGGTGTGTCTGAAAATCTGGGTTTCTGTGTGTAAACTGGTTGTAAGTTGTAAACTGGTTGTAAACAGTTGTAGGTTGGTGCGTTTCTAAACTGTTGTAAACTGTGTGTAAACTGTGTGTAAACTGGTTGTAAACATGTGTGGGTTGGTCTGTGTGTAAACTGGTTGTAAACATGTGTGGGTTGGTCTGTGTGTAAACTGGTTGTAATCATGTATGCTGATATGGTCTGTATTGGAAATGTATATGTGTTTGGCAGATTGCCAATCATTGGTTGACTTTATAGGAATGCTGGAAATTTGGTTTGGTTTTACTTAAAACTGCATGCTGGTAATTTGTGGGCTATAAATAGTTCAAAAATATCACATGACAATTTATTCTATTTCTTTTATTCCTCCCTGTAAATATCATGAATATGTCTTGGAATTTCATTAGAATTGTGTCCGGAGGACACAATTCTAATGAAATTCCAAGACATATTTACAGAGAGAAATAAGAAATATTTGTTGGCTGTTATTTTCGCTGCGAAGTTAATTTGAAGTCTGCTCGTACACAAGTAGACACTATACCGGGGGGTGGGGGTGTTACTGTATCGAATGACAAACGGATATGCATGAAATAAAAAACATGATAAAAGCATCAACTGTTGTTCGTTGCCAAACTCGTCCCCAAACAAGGTTTGTTCGGTACAGTGGAAGTGTAATTCCCATGGAGGACTTTGCTAGTATCCCAAAGACTGTGGTGGCAGGTGGGAGCATGTGATGGGGTAATTTAACGATCGGGTTTTCATCCTTACCGGAATCCCGACCGGAGACCTGATTTGGCCCTCACTTATGTTGGCATTACATGTGAGAGTTGAATCGGGTATACCCCTTATCAGGGATTCCGCTGGGGAAAATAAAAAAATCGCCACTTCAAAAAAAATAAAACAATTGGTGATAAAAAATTACAATTTTCGAAAAAAACAACAAAACAATTTGGATTTCTTTTCGAAAATTGTAATTTTTTATCGCCAATTGTAATTTTTTATCGCCAATTGTTTATTTTATCGCCAATTGCGAAAGTGGCGATCGCCAGCGGAATCCCTGCCTTATAACAGTAATACAATCATTCGTAATCCTATTACTTTTATGGGAAGGGGCCAAGTGACTTTAGTGTGGTATGGACCTGGCACCAGGATGGGTTATTCTAATTTAAGGGCTGAATATATATTTATTTCGATGTAAATATTCCATTCTGATTTTGGGATTTTCTCCCCAATGCAGCAGGTTGAATGCGGGATCGAACCCGTTTTCCCGGTCTTACATGACCATAGTAGGTAGGACGTTTGACACCATAAAACAAACAAACGAACAAACCTTCCCAAACAAGTTTTGTTCGGTACAGTGCGAGTGTTGGCAAATTGTGAGGTGATGTAATTCACATCGGGGACCGTGGGTAATGTTTTTTTTTGGTGAAAACTTGCTATTTGAACCGTCCCCATACAGGTTTCAAAAGCAACATTACTGAAAAACGGCAATACCCAAAGGAAGGTAACTAGAACCCGAGCCATAGAGTGGAAATGAAATGCAATATAAACTTTCAGCACTGAAATACTGTCCTGATCTGGTGCCAGGCACCCTTACTACACCAAGAGCCGATTTCATCAAAATTGCAAAGTATACTTTATATCTAGCAAAGTATACTTTGAGGGAGTAATCATTTATTTTTCCCGAAATGCATTATGTCCTATAGAACTAACAACTGCATATATTTGATGATTAAAAGTATGCATAATTATTATACTGAATTAACTAGATTGGTCAGTAAGCGAGGCTTACGGAATACCCCCCGCGTGGGCCCAGGTACCCCTAAAATATGTAAAAAATTCCAAGTGTGTGGGCTTGTGACCTTGACTCTGGGATTAGCGGGAGCGGCATGAACGTGAATTTGTCACAGGGTGGTAGAGGTCCATTGGGGCAATGAGTGTGTGAAATGTGAAGCAGATCCGAGCAAGGAAATAGAAGTTATAACCGATTTCTTTGATGTTCAGTTTTGTAAAGAGACTACCGTATAACTTCGAATTACATTTTACAAAAGGGGGGCGTTTATTAGCCACTGAAAATAATAAAATTGAAAAATAAAAACTTACCAAGGACCGCCAATTTCAAACACAAATAAGGATTTAAGGATTATTTGTGTTAGAAATTGGCGGTCCTTGGTATATTTTTTTATTTTTATTTATTTATATTTTTTTTTAATTTGGGGGGTGGGGGGAGGGGAGGGGGGGGGGGGGGAGTTTATTAGGAGGGGGGGGGGGCGTTAATTCGTGGTTATACGGTAAGTATGTGACGTTGACCTGGAGATCAGCGGCGATTTGTCACAGCATATGAAATATTAAGAATTTTCAATGAAAGAAATAGAAGTCATAACATTTCTCTGATGTTAAGTTTTGTAAAGAGACTAAGTATGTGACCTTGACCTTGGGATCAGCGGGGGTTGGACAGTCGTAGATTTGTCACAGCATGATAGTACAACCTTAGAGGAATGCACAAGTGAAATAATAAGAATTTTCAATGAAGGAAATAGAAGTTATAACTTATTTCTCTGATGTTAAGTTTTGTAAAGAGACTAAGTATTTGACCTTGACATTGGGATCAGCGGGGGTTGGACGGTCGTGGATTTGGCACAGCATGGTAGTAGAGCCTTACAGGAATGCATGTGTGAAATATTAAGCATTTCAGATGAAGGAAATGAAGTTATAACAATATTTCTCTGATGTTAAGTTTTGTAAAGAGACTAAGTATTTGACCTTGACCTTGGGATCTGCGGGGGTTGGACGGTCGTGGATTTGGCACAGCATGGTAGTAGAGCCTTACAGGAATGCATGTGTGAAATATTAAGCATTTTAGATGAAGGAAATAGAAGTTGTAACAACTTTCTCTGATGTTAAGTTTACGGACTAAGTATTTGACCATGACCTTGGAAACTGCGGGGGTTGGACGGTCGTGTATTTGGCACAGCATGGTAGTAGAGCCTTACAGGAATGCATGTGTGAAATATCAAGCATTTTAGATGAAGGAAATAGAAGTTATAACAATATTTCTCTGATTTTAAGTTTACGGACGCACGGACGCACGGACGCACGGACGGACGGACGGACAACCTGACTCCAGTATACCCCCCCCCCCCCACAACTCGTTGCGGGGGTATAATTACATTATCACAGCCATTTTGGCTGTGATAATGTAATTAATTCAGTATAATAACAAGAAACGAGGCAAAGCCACGAAGGCCAGGTTTTTTCCAAGCATAGACACTTGGATAACATAATTATACCCACTTTTTGTAGACTAGATGGCCGTGGCCTGCATGTCGCGCTTTGGGGCAAGGCATGGACACTAAAAAAATAGATATAGTAGATGGAACAACTTTAACGAACAAACTTTAACCGGACACGGACGTACGGACGGAAGGACGGACGTATGCCAAAATGCCGACGATATCGCGCTTTCCGCAAGCGGGTGCGACAATGATGATAAACACCCATGTGAAGTATCAAGGTAATGGGTGAAGCAGTTGCAGAGATATAGTACACGAAAAAACTAACAAAAAAATTCTAAGTAATTTGACCTTGACATTGCGCACAGGGGCCGCACGGTTGGGGGTTAGAATGAAAATATGGATGATGATAAACACCCATGTGAAGTTTCAAGGTAATGGGCGAAACAGTTGCAGAGATATAGTATAACTAAAAAGTTTTAACCAAAAAACTTTAACCAGACGTACGTTAAAAAGTTAAGGTTGAAAATGGCTAAGTCGATTACGTAGAAATAATAGGTGATGGTAAAAAAAATGGTCACATGTTGGATAGTTGTATGTGGTAGGCACCCCTTGGTTATGAAGCTGTGAAAGTTTGGTGGTCCTAGGTGGTACAGTACCAAAGAAATGGACTTAAACACGAAAACTTAACATTGTAAACGCGAAAACTTAACATTGAAATTGGCTAAGTGGACTGCGCGGAAAAAATGGGTCAAGTTAAAAAAAAGGTAACATGTTGGATAGTTGTATGTGGTGGGCACCCCTTGATTATGAAGCTGTGAAAGTTTGGTGGTCCTAGGTGGTACAGTACCAAAGAAATGGACTTAAACACGAAAACTTAACATTGTAAACGCGAAAACTTAACATTGAAAATGGCTAAGTCGACTACGCGGAAAAAATGGGTCAAGTTAAACAAAAAGTAACATGTTGGATAGTGATATGTGGTGAGCACCCCTTGATTATGAAGCTGTGAACATTTGGTGGTCCTAGGTACAGTAACAAAGAAATGGACTCAAACACGAAAACTTAACATTGATTGTGGACGCCGCCCGCCGCCCGCCGCCCGCCGCCCGCCGCCCGCCCGCCCGGCTTTCGCCAATCCAATAGCCTGGATTTTTTTTCTTCAAAAAACCTGGCTAAAAATTAATAAATTTATTATTAAATTGAAAATTACTCTGAAAGTATACTTTGCTAGATAAGTATACTTTGCAATGTTGGTGAAATCGGCTACAGATCACTTGGCCCCAGGTGTGCATCCCTGTCACATAGTCTGTTAAGATATGAATCGCTAAGATATACATAGCATCCTCTAGGAATCCCATTAAGATTCACCTTTCAGTCAGATATGAATCCTAAACAAGGATGTGAATTTTCATCTTTTTCATCCAGCAACAGCTAAGGTCATATAGAGACGGACCACAGTTTAAAGTCTCATCCGACAGACCAGTGGGATGGAAATACTATGTAGTATTTTTCACGCCAAGGGTGAGGATTTAACTCACAGCGTCTAGTATTGAAGTCCAATGTCATATCCCCTAGGCCACAGCCAATCACCATCTTCTTTTTAGAGGAATTCCTATTTTTACTAAGATTTTCCAAAAAAAAAAAGTGGCTGAATTCTATCCAAACTGCTCAAAAATGATAAAATCTTGGAGGGGGTGGGGTGTTTCCTTTTTTTTGACAAATGTCCTTTTTTCACAATTTTCTGGTCACACCCTGTCAACCCTTCCACCCCTACGTAACTGATATGGAAGCTTTCATGTAGCCTGGAGCTATTCAATTAATCAGAATAGTGGTGTTTTCTTTAAAAAATCCGAAAATATTCACACACTGTATATCGAGATGAGACGGCTCGTTACGGCAAATGGCGTCAAATACGTCTTCTTCCGTCATATACGTAGCGATGCTCGCACACAGTACAGTATGCCAGTCAGAAAGGAACACTATATATGACGGAGCAGAATTAATGGTGTCAGATACGTCTTCTATCTATATTGTGTCATATACGTAGTGATGCTCGCACACAGTACAGTATGCCACCCAGAAAGGAACACTACATAATTATGACGGAGCCGAACTTCTGGCGTCAAATACGTCTTCTAGATCCGATGACTGTATAATGTGAATTCCTGAAAAACAAAAAAAACAATATGTATCAACACAGGGATTCCGCTGGCGATCGCCACTTTCGCAATTGGCGATAAAAATAAACAATTGGCAATAAAAAATTACAATTTTCGAAAAAAATAAATAAAAAATAAATAAAAAATAAAGAATAAAGAAAAAAAAATAGATTTTTTTATTTCCCCCAGCGGAATCCCTGCAACATAATCTGAATCTAAGTTCCTTTGCATGTGCTTGTAAAATGTGGCTGTGACTGGAGAAATGGGGCTTATGTGTTTTGTTTGCATGAGCACAGTCTGATCAGTATCTGCCCTGTTCGCCATTCCATTAATGAAACACCTATCGTGCTTCTAAAAGTGAAAGTGAATGGGTTTAATGTCCCACAACAGCCAAGGTTATATAGAGACGGGCATATCATGCTTCTAACAAGGAATATAGATCGTTATCTGGCTTCATGGGTGTGATATTCGATCAGGAGCTACACTGTAAGGGGTCTAGCGGCAACCCCTAGGGGCCGTTTCACTAAACTTTGTACGACTAAAATGTTCTTATGTTATTCTGTAAAGTTCACATTAATAATGTTTTTTTTTGTAAACAATCATTGGATTTACATTTATTGAGCATAGACTTGTGCTCAATAAATGTAAATCCATCAATTTAAATTTACAGACGATCATAAGTTTGCACTTACAAACATTTTAGTCGTACACAATTTAGTGAAACGGGCCCCTTACGGGGCGCCAAGTGGGACATGGCTCAATGTTGTCAACAAAATTCATTTTTGTGCCACAAAACTCAATTCTGTGTCACAAAATTCACTTTTGTGCCACAAAACTCAATTCGGTGTCACAAAATTCACAGAATTCAATTCTGTGTCACAAAATTCAATTCTGTGTCACAAATTCAATTCTGTGTCACAAAATTCAATTAAACACAAAATTCAATTCTGTGTCACAAAATTCAATTCTGCACACGCATGTAAGAAGGACTACCATTGGTCAGAAACTGGACTGGAGAAATGGGTCACGGTCGCCGATCAACGATCCAAAATGGCGTCTGAAGAAGTAAGTTTCAGAGAACGCTGGATGAAACACACTTGTTACTGCTTTGTAGCTTAGTGTTGCAAGGTATTCTTACTGTTTAAACGTATACACGGGGTGCTAGCAAGGTCCCACGATAAAATGGTCTGGTGTGGTGGTGCGGCGGAATAGTTGATGTGTGTGCACGTTTCGGCTGGAGATTGCGGCGGTTTTGTGTTGCGTTTGTCCCGGTAATCATAATATAACCAAAATAACAGTCCATAAAGTATACTATTGATATATTGGGTTATATTTTCGCATTGAAATATTTAAACCTGCAAGACGTGTACTCCACCATCTAGTAAGATGGACTGAGACCGATCTCAACCAATCAACGTAGAGATGACATAGACTATCAGTTACGCAAACTAATTTTTGTGGACAAAACTGACTTTTGTGGACAAAACTGAATTCTGTCCCACAAAACTGAATTTTGTTCACAAAAGTCAATTCTGTCTTACAAAATTGAATCCTTTATAACAAAAATGAATTTTGTATATCAAAATTTTACATAATTGGATTTTGTGATTTTTAGTGTTACAAAACTCAATTTTGTCTGGACAAAATTGGTTTTTGTATCAGAATTTTACATAATTGGATGTGTTACAAAACTCAATTTTGTCTGGACAAAATTGGTTTTGTACACATAATTAACCTGTCCTGCATGGCGCCCCGTACCCCTGAACCCCTTACATATTTTGGTTGCTTCACAGCTGAAAGTCGAACCCCCCTTTCCAAAAATGCTGGTGATACCCACGTGAGCTGACACAGTGCTAGTTTACAAGGTATACTAGTTTGAGTGACATGCTAGTTCTATTCGCTTCAGATTAAAAACATACATATATATAATATGAAATTTCACTTTGTGGAAAAAGTATGAAAATACAAGCCGAAACAAAAACTATACAAGGGAAATAACTATGTTACTATTGCAATTGTCGGTCATGGTCACATGGAAGTCATGTGTTTCACAGTGACTTGCGGTGTACATCACCGGCTCATGATAGTGGGCAAGTATGGTGATTGTAGACCTAATACTATTGAAGATACAACCTCAAACAACAAATTTAACCAAGGGAAATAACTATCTAAATATTGCAATTGTAGGTCAAGGTCACACAAAGGTAATTTATTCACAGTGGATTGTGTTTTACATCACTGGCTCATGATAATGTGCGAGTATTTGGCTGTAAGCCTAATACTGTTGAATATACAAGCTCTTACTAAAACGTTGACATAGTGACGCACGGACAGGACTGACGGACAAGGGTAACACTAAATGCCCCCTCCACTATCGTGGTGGGGCATACAATTATACTAAACCTTTATGTCTAAGGTCGTCCAAAGCGACAACTGCGGTGGACTGGGAGACCGGTCGACTCGCATCTACGATCAGGTAGGTGTCATATCCTGCAGCGACAAACACAGTAATTATAGTTCCTTTAAACATACAAGTCCCTTAAACATCCAGTTTCTTATGTTAAGCACTAATCAACATGCATATACAGAGCTCCAGATAAGGGGCGAATAAGCCTTTTTACGCGCTATTTCTAGCTGAATATGCATTGATTATCAACACTGGGAGTACAAAATACTGAAATAAAGTTGAAAATGTACTTAGTTGAGCTCAACTAAGTAAATTTTCAACTGTAGTAATTTAATTTTAAATCGGGGGGTACAGTACTCTTTAGACACAAAGCTTATATGGAGCTCTGCATAGTGATTTCAGAATTTCTAGACAAATAATGGAATGAGTAGCTCTAACATTATATTACAGTCAAACCACGGTAAACCGGACACAACTAAATGCTAGTTCTACTTAATTGTAATCTGGTTCATTGCCATGTATCCCCGCTGAGTAGGTCCATTCGTGATCGCAAAGCACCCACGCATGTCTTGGAGTAGTCTGTCTGTTTTACAGTGGAACCCCTCTAAACCGAACACCCTAGGGACCTCCCGTCGAACCCCGGTAAACCGGACACAACTAAATGCTAGTGCAACTTAATTGTAATCGGGTTCATTGTCATTTATCCCCGCTGAGTAGGTCTGTTCATGATCGCAAAGCACCCACGCGTGTCTTGGAGTAGTCTGTCTGTTTTACAGTGGAACCTCTCTAAACCGGACACCCTGGGGACCTCCCGTCGAACCCCGGTAAACTGGACACAACTAAATGTTAGTTCAACTTAATTATAATCGGGTTCATTGCCATTTATACCCGCTGAGTAAGTCTGTTCGTGACCGCAAAGCACCCACGCGTGTCTTGGAGTAGTCTGTCTGTTTTACAGTGAAACCTCTCTAAACCGGACATCCTGGTCTACATGCAAGTATGACATAAGAGACGCCATATTTTGTACCTTTGGACATCTACATAATTTCATGAAACACGTTTTCATCTTCTTACTGGAGTCCAGGTATTAAAGGTACATGCCCATTCAGTAGGCACATTTTATTTATATCAGATATCATCCGAGACATTTTCTGGCAAAATAAACATTCATTCACCATTACCCCACGTATTGATTGGCATTACTATACATTTTATATCTGACGTAAATTTCCACACTGATATCAGGGGCGATAACCGTGTTTCCTTAAAGTGTTAAAGGACATTACTATTTATTCTCTGTATTTATTTGTCGATGTGCAATGATTGTACTTTATAATCTGTTAAAAATATTATTTTTTCAGGTGACGCATTTAATTAGTATAGATAATTTAAAAAATGCCATGCCTCATTTGCAAATGAAAATAGCTTGATAACACCGCGAGTCACTATCAGTAAAATAAATATTACTAAATGATTATTTCTGTATAGCACTCGTAATTTTTAGAACTGGTGGAATAGTAACACTTATTTATTTCCTATAAAGAGCAGTTTGTGCCTACTGAGTTGGCATGTACCTTTAATGTGAGTGGTGATCTAGATCAGGTTGCCCGGACCATCACGTTTCTCGCCTTTATACCTAAGAATTTGGCGTCCTTTGACGTGTAATAAACACAGTAGTCAAGAGCCAACCCCATGACCAGCACAGTGTCTATACTGTGATTCACCAACACGCTCTGCAGCTCCGTTTGGCGGAATCGGCCGTTGTCGAAAAATCCCGAGTACGAGTCGACCTGAAATATTATTAACCCATGAAACACAGGACACTAATCTTAGTATGATAGTATGAAATTTCTTTAGGGGAAAACATCCTATTTTATTTATTTCATCTCGAAAGTATATGTTGTGACCACTCATTTGAACCGTCTCAAAGAGACGGTTCAAATGAGTGGTAACAACATATACCTTTATGGAGAAATAAACAAAATACATGTAATTATATTTTTTCAACAACAATTATCGTACCGACAAATAAAAACTTTTAACATATATATTAACAACAGTTGTCAGAGGACAACGAAGCGCGCCCGGTGGCAGCAAAGGAACCGAGGGCACATTTGAACACACAACGTGCTGGATAAGGGAAATACAATTTATGAGCCATTTACCAGAGCGTGTTAAGGTTTCGAGCGTACAAAGTATTTGACCTTGACCCTGGGCTTAGCAGAGGTAGAGGACCCTTGGAGCAATGCGAGCAATGCGTGTGTGAAATATGAAGCAAATCCAAGTAAGGAAACAGAAAATATAGGCCATTTACCCGAGCGTTAAGGTTTCGGGATACACAAAGTATGTGACCTTGACCCTGGGCTTAGAAGGGGCGGGACGGACGTGGAAAATATAGGCCATTTACCCGAGCGTTAATGTTTCGGGATGCACAAAGTATGTGACCTTGACCCTGGGCTTATAAGGGGCGGGACGGACGTGGATTTGCCACAGCGCAGTAGAGGACCGTTGGAGAAATGCGTGTGTGAAATATGATGCAAATCCAAGCAAGGAAACAGAAAATATAGGCCATTTACCCGAGCGTCCGAGCGTTAAGGTTTCGAGATGCACAAAGTATGTGACCTTGACCCTGGGCTTAGAAGGAGCGGCACGGGCGTGGATTTGCCACAGCGCAGTAGAGGACCCTTGGAGCAATGCGTGTGTGAAATATGAAGCAAATCCAAGCAAGGAAACAGAACATATAGGACATTATAATTTTTGAAGAGAGACGGACAGACGGACGGACGGACGGACAGACAGACGGACAGACAGACGGACGCCTACGACGCCGATGGTATGCCATAAGCACTTCTTACTTCGGAAGGTAGAAAAGTATTTGACCTTGACCCTGGGATTAGCAGAGGTAGAGGACCATTGGAGCAATGCGAGCAATGCGTGTGTGAAATATGAAGCAAATCCAAGCAAGGAAATATAGGCCATTTACCCGAGCGTTAAGGTTTCGGGATACACAAAGTATGTGACCTTGACCCTGGGCTTAGCAGGGGCGGGACGGACGTGGATTTGCCACAGCGCAGTAGAAGACTGTTGGAGCAATGCGTGTGTGAAATATGAAGCAAATCCAATCAAGGAAACAGAAAATATAGGCCATTTACCCGAGCGTTAAGGTTTCAGGATGCACAAAGTATGTGACCTTGACCCTGGGATTAGAAGGGGCGGCACGGACGTGGATTTTCCACAGGACCGTTGGAGCAATGCATGTGTGAAATATGAAGCAAATCCAAGCAAGGAAATTATGCGAAAATATAGGCCATTTACCCGAGCGTCCGAGCGTTAAGGTTTCGAGATGCACAAAGTATGTGACATTGACCCTGGGCTTAGAAGGGGCGGCACGGACGTGGAAACAGAAAATATAGGCCATTATAATTTTTGAAGACAGACAGACGGACAGACGGACGGACGGACAGACGGACGCCTACGACGCCGAGTGTATGCCATAAGCATTTCTTCCTTCGGAAGGCGCGCTAAAAACGAGGATGGCCGCGGCCCGCATGTCGAGTCCGCCGAGGCATTTGATGGTCTCAGAGTGTATTTATTTGAAGTTTGATGCCCAATAAGCATACAAAGTTTCAAGCAAATCTGACTCACGGTTACAGAGATAGTAGGTATGTGAACACTTTAACGCAAATTTTGACAGAAACTTTAACACAAAATTCTAAGTCATTTGACCTTGACCTTGGGCACAGGGGCCGTATGGGTGGGATACAGCATGAATATATGGATGATGACTAATAAGTATATGAAGTTTCAAGTCAATGTGACTTAGGACTGCAGAGATATAAGGTATTTCAAAACTTTAACGCAGATTTCGGAACGCAAACTTCTAAGTCATTTGACCTTGACCTTGACCTTAGGCACAGGGGCCGCATGAGTGGGATACAGCATGAATATATGGATCATGACTAATAACCATATGAAGTTTCAAGTCAATGTGACTTAGGACTGGAGATATAAGGTATTTAAAAAACTTTAACACATATTTCGGACGGACGCACGCACGGACGCACGGACGCACGGACATCATTGTGATCACTATGTCTCGCTTTCCGCAAGCGGACTCGACACAAATTATTTAACGCAAATTTCTAAGTAATTTGACCTTGGACATGAAGGCTGCATGGGTGTGGTATAGAATGAAACTAGAAATGTGGCCTGTCGGCACACGAATGCCCCCGCTAGCAGCCAAAGAAAACAAGGCATATTTGATTATAAGCCATTTACCCGAGCGTTAAGGTTTTGAACGCACCTTGACCCTGGGCTTAGTGGGGGCGGGACGAATGTGGATTTGTCACAGGGCGGTAGAGGACCATTGTAGCAATGTGTGTGTGAAATGTGAAGCAGATCCGAGCAAGGAAACACAACTTATAAGCCATTTAACTGAATGTTAAGGTTTTAAACGCACCAAGTCTGTGACCTTGACCCTGTGCTTAGCGGGGGCAGGACGAATGTGGATTTGTCACAGGGCGGTAGAGGACCATTGGAGCAATGCGTGTGTGAAAGTTAGTGTAGGATTGAGAAACGCGCACGTAGATTTGTCCCAAAGTGGCAAGTAAACAATTAAAGTGGAAAAAGTGAAGGTCAAAGGTGAAGGTCGAAGTAATGGGTGGTGGAGTGTGTAAGGCATGTTCATATGTATCATGTGTAGAAATAGTTAAGTTATTGGCAAAAGTATTCAGAAGTTATTGTAGGATTGAGAAACGTGCACGTAGATTTGTCCCAAAGTGCTAAGTAAACATTTAAAGTAGAAAAGGTGAAGGTCAAAGTTCAAGGTCGAAGTACTGGGTGGTGGAGTGTGTAGGGCATGTTCATATGTATCATGTGTATAAATATTTAAGCGATTGGCAAAAGTATTGAGAAGTTAGTGTAGGATTGAGAATCGTGCACGTAGATTTGTCCCAAAGTGCCAAGCAAACATTTAAAGTGGAAAAGGTCAAGGCCAAAGGTCAAGGTCGAAGTACTGGGTGGTGGAGTGTGTAGGGCATGTTCATATGTATCATGTGTATAAATATTTAAGCGATTGGCAAAAGTATTGAGAAGTTAGTGTAGGATTGAGAAACGTGCACGTAGATTTGTCCCAAAGTGCCAAGCAAACATTTAAAGTGGAAAAGGTCAAGACCAAAGGTCAAGGTCGAAGTACTGGGTGGTGGAGTGTGTAGGGCATGTTCATATGTATCATGTGTATAAATATTTGAGCGATTGGCAAAAGTATTGAGAAGTTAGTGTAGGATTGAGAAACGTGCACGTAGATTTGTCCCAAAGTGCCAAGCAAACATTTAAAGTGGAAAAGGTCAAGGCCAAAGGTGAAGGTCGAAGTACTGGGGGGTGCAGTGTGTAAGGCATGTTCATATGTATCACGTGTATAAATATTGACATAATATGTGAAGCCATGTAGAAGTTACTAAATAATATGGTAATATCGGGACGTACGGACGGACGGACGTACGGACGGACACCGGTAACACTATATGCCCCCGTACCTTTCTGTAGCGGGGGCATAAATATGAAAGTAGATGATGTTTGAAGTTAATCCGACTTACCATTGCAGAGATAATGGGTACTCGAAAACGGACGCAAATCTTACTGATGCAAATTTCTAAGTAATTTGACGTTGATCTTTGACATGAAGGTCGCATGGGTGTGGTATGAAATGAAAATATGGATGATGATAAAGAAGTATATGAAGTTTGAAGTTAATCCGACTAACCGTTGCCGAGATAATGGGTACCCGAAAACTTTAAACGAAAATCTTACGGATGCAAATTTCTAAGTAATTTGACCTTGACCTTGGAGATGAAGGTCGCATGAGTGTGATATGTAATAAAAATATGGATGCTGATAAGGAAGTATATGAAGTTTGAGGTCAATCCGACTTACCGTTACAGAGATAATGGGTACCAAATAACTTTAACGTAGACGGACGGACGGACGGACGGACAAACGGATGGACGGAATTACGAAAACTATATATCCCTCGACATACTTCGATAAACAATAAACAAGTATTTTGAAATAAAAATAAATTAAAATATTGGCAAGATTAGCGCAGACGGTGCTATAGTGGACAGACGCATGTTCATGAGCAAGGACAATTTGCGATTGTATTCATAAACAAGAAATGCGTCTGTCGAACGCGGATGCCACCTGCAGCATATTTGAGAAACTGTGACAAATTGGTTAACCGAAAAGTGTGACGGACGGACAGACGGATAGACAGACAGACGGACAGACGGACAGACAGACGGACGGTCCAAACACTATATGCCACCCGTTTCTTCGAAACCCGGTGGCATAAAAACATGGTTTGGCAGCATTTTAGAATCATTTCCATTGGAAATGATTCTAAAGTGCTGCCAAACCAAGTTTTTTAGGAGAAAAATGGAAAAATAAAAAATATTCAGCAGACGACACAAATTAATTCAGCCGTGTATTCATACAATATTCATTGATATCTCAACTGTTTTTGTGAAATGCATTTTCGAAACACTATCTGAGACACAGCCACTTGAACCCTTAGAATGCGGGAACCGAAAATAGTCGTCTACTGATAATTCATATTTTGTCTTTTCTCTCAGTAAAAACATGGTTTGGCAGCATTTTAGAATCATTTCCATTGGAAATGATTCTAAGGTGCTGCCAAACCAAATTTTTGATGAGAAAAATGGAAAAATAACAAATTCATTCAGCGTTGTAAGGGTTAACATAACAAGCGTCCATACGGTGTCAAGTCGTCTTACAACATCTTATACAGGTCATTTTAACCACATAATTATCGCGTTAATACGTCTTACTAACTGGTCAATATGTGACAAATTACACTCTAGTGGTCACTATCACGTTTCTGACAAGATGTTGGGTTACATGTACGTCCACATTATATGTAGTTAAGACGTCTCTCAAAATGGCGGCGCCAAGTGAATTAGGGGAATTAACACAATTTAGCTATTTTCTTATCACGATAAGTAGACAGAGATAATTATTAAGCCACCATACGTCCACATCAACTTACCTCACAGTTATATCCCTTTTGCACGACGACGTCGCTGTCTCGGCGCGTCAATGCGTCAGTAAAGTCGGCTGACGTCGTATAGTGCACGCAGTGAGATGGCCACAGTGTTTGGTTAATGCTGTGCGTGACGTTACATTGAGCGTCGCTACATAATTTGCCTGCATAATAAAATGTAGTGCAATTATAATATAATTATGGAAGCGTCCTGGTGCCGATGCTAAAATATTTGTATGTCCTAATTAGGAGATAGTATCTCCTAATAAGGAGTTATTATCTCCTAATTAGGACATACTATCTCCTATCTCCTAATTATGACTTATTATCTCCTAATTATGACTTACTATCTGTGTCAATGCTAAACATGTTTATCTCCTAATTAGGAGATACTAAGTCCTAATTATGATATTTACTTAGTATCTCCTAATTACGAGATAGATATACGTTAGCATTAGCACCAGGACGCTTCCATATTGTAATGTGGAGGAAATGTGTGTTGAAATGTTTGGCAACATCTTGTTTACGCAAAACCTTCTCCTTGAATATGTGTATGAACATATTTAGTTTTGCGCGCACACACACACACGCACGAACGCACACAAGCAAACACGCACACACGCATTATGTGCCAATGCAAAGCTCAATACCTCATAAATACACTACACTTATCTTACCCTACCTTGCGAATCATACGTCAGCGTGATGACGTCAAGAGGATTCTTGCCGAGATGTTCCGAAGCGAATGACACGTGATCTGGGCAGTGCCAATCCTGGGTCAACACGGTCAGTGCGGTCTTCTCATCATACCGGGCCCGGATAGCGTTGATCACCGGTACAATCTATTTACAAGGTGTATGATCACGTGGTACTAACAACAACACCAAGTACTGAAACTTCCAGAATCCATCTGATTCAAAGTACGTAATCTTTTATATTGTCCTTATTACGTAACGGATTTTGATGAAATATGGCGCATCAAACGCGTCGTGTTAAGCTGCATTTGGTGGTCTCTGTATTTTCGCCCAAACTTCTGTCATTTTTGCGAAAAATCGATTTCCGTGTCTACCGACAAAAATGACATAAGTCTATGCCGATCTCCCTGGACCACCAAATGCAGCTCTCGAAGACGCGTTTGCTGCGCCATATTTCATTAAAATCCGTTGCATATTAAGGAACATATGAAATAATTCTTACTTTGGAGTGGGCGACGTTGTTGTTGTTGTAACCACGTGATCATACACATTGATTTAGGCAGGTCTTATAAATACAAGAAGCCACAGGTAGATCACCAGGGGCCCGTTTCACTAAACTTCGTACGACGAAAATGTTCTTCAGTGCTAAATTATGATAGTCTGTAAATTGCACATTAAAACTGTTTTCTTGTAAACAATTATTTGATTTACATTTATTGATCATACGCTGCATATGCAGCCTATGCTCAATACATGTAAATCCATCAATTGAAATTTCCAGACGATCCTAAATTTGCACTTACGAATATTTTAGTCGTACGAAGTTTAGGCAAATGTGCCACAGGTAACCAAAGGTAACAAGAGTGCCGCAAGTCACAAAATACGCCCGTAGAATATGGGCCAGACAGCGAAGATGCAGAAATGTGAAGCTGTCACCAAGGCAAGAAACATTAATGAGAATTTGAAAGTCTATAGCATTATTTATGCTTCCTGTTTCTGGGATAATATGGTTTCTGCACCAGCCCGGATATGCAGGAGTCCGTGATGGTGCAGGAGCCTTGAGCAATATATTTCCAACACCAGCACCGGTGTGCACCGGAACTTGTGTTGGGAACAACATGAAGGGGTTTTCTGGGATAATATTGTTTCTGTACCGGCCCGGATATGTGGGGGTCCGTGGTGCAGGATCCCTGAGTAATATATTGCCACCACTAATACCGGTGGGCGCCGGAACTTGTGCTGGGAACATGAAGTGGTAAGTACCAGGTGTCCGAGTTTATTTTGTGGCTTGAAAATCACTTAAAACACAATGCATGGTAGTATGTTGTACATGTCTGACAGGATTATCCTGTCAGACGAAATTTATTTTTGACTAAAATCTGTATGTATTATAGTACTATAGATACTAGTGCAACAATTTTGGTATCACAAACAATGTGGCTATAGTACTATGTGAACATTATATCATACATGTACTATACTTTATCAATATAGCAATATATCGGCATTGCTGTTATACATAACGAAAGTTGAAGACACAAAGTTGGCCATTTCTTCATCTCGTTGTGCTAAACATGTATACTAATTTAGGCAGAGATAGAAAAGTAGAGTGTAAAGTAGAAATGCTAGGGAATTGGATACAATAATGTAGAAAAAATGGCTAAGTTAAAAAGGTGATATCTTTGTTAAAAAATATTTTTTCGGCATACAAACACGAAGGTGCACATCTTCAATATGTGTAGAAGACGTGTATATAGTTTCAGAACGATCGACTGAACGGTTTCGGAGGAGTTGTGTACACAAACTCTGTACCGTATATAGAATTGTATAGAAAAATGTAGAAACAATGGCTAAGTTAACAAGAGCTGTAGGAGAACAGCATAGCTCGACTACGAGGGTTGTCGATGTACACATAGCTTGACAAAGAAGGTGGTTGCGGCCTGCATAAAAACCTTAACCAAGGTTGACTAAAAACATTAACCAATGGAAACTAGAAATGTGGCCTGTCGGCACACGAATACCCCCACTGGCAGCCAAAGAAAACGAGGCATTTTTGATTATAAGCCATTTAGCCGAGCGTTAAGGTTTCAAACGCATCAAGTCTGTGAACTTGACCCTGGGCATAGTGTGATAATCCATGCATCGGTGTAGAAGATATAGAGCGGAAGGGAATTTCAATAGGTTTGACCTTTGACCTTCAACTATGACCTTGACCTTGGACGTAGGTGCGTGGTTATTGATCGAGCCACACCTTCTCATCCTGAGAAACATTTGTGCCAAGGCATTTGATAATCCATGCATCGTGTAGAAGATTATAGAGCGGAAGGGAATTTCAATAGGTTTGACCTTTGACCTTCAACAGTGACCTTGACCTTGGACGTAGGTGCGTGGTTTTCCAAGTATGGTTGCTGTAGGCCCAGGAGTATTCCATATACAAGCTTGAGTAAAAACCGTAACCAAGGGGAGATAACTAAGTAATCCAAGGATAAAAGTAGGTCAGGGTCAAATATAGGTCAGGGATTATTGATGTACATCACTAGGAGATGAAGTTGTCCAAGTATGGTTGATGTAGGCCCAGAAGTATTCCATATACAAGCTTGACTATACACATTAACCAAGTAATTCAAGGTTAAATGTAGGTGAAGGTAAAATAAAGGTCAGGGGTTATTGATGTACATCCCTATGAGAAAAAGTTATCCAAGTATGGTGTATGTATGCATAATAGTATTCCATCTACAAGCTTGACTAATAACCTTAACCAAGGTTGAGTAAAAACCTTAACCAAGGGGAATTAAGTAAGTAATTTAAGGTTAAATGTAGGTGAAGGTCAAATATAGGTCAGGGGTTATTGATGTACATCACTAGGAAATGAAGTTGTCCAAGTATGGTTGGTGTAGGGCCATGAGTATTCCATCTACAAGCTTGACTAAAAACCTTAACCAAAGAGAATTAAGTAAGTAATTCAAGAGGAAATGTAGGTCAAGGTCAAATATAGATCAGGGGTTATTGATGTACATCACTATGAGAAAAGGTTGTCCAATTATGGTGTCTGTATGCACAATAGTATTCCATGTACAAGCTTGAGTAAAAAGCTTAACGAAGGTCGAGTAAAAACGTTAACCAAGGGGAATTAAGTAAGTAATTCAAGGTTAAATGTAGGTCAAGGTCAAATATAGGTCAGGGGTTGTTGATGTACATCACTAGGAGATGAAGTTGTCCAAGTATGGTTGGTGTTGGGCCAGGAGTATTCCATCTACAAGCTTGACTAAAAACGTTAACCAAGGGGAATTAAGTAATTCAAGAGTAAATGTAGGTCAAGGTCAAATATAGATCAGGGGTTGTTGATGTACATCACTAGGAGATGAAGTTGTCCAAGTATGGTGGGTGTTGGGCCAGGAGTATTCCATCTACAAGCTTGACTAAAAACGTTAACCAAGGGGAATTAAGTAATTCAAGAGGAAATGTAGGTCAAGGTCAAATATAGATCAGGGGTTGTTGATGTACATCACTAGAAGATGAAGTTGTCCAAGTATGGTGGGTGTAGGGCCAGTAGTATTCCATATAGAAGGTTGACTAAAAACCTTAACCAAAAGGAATTAAGTAAGTAATTGAAGAGGAAATGTAGGTCAAGGTCAAATATAGATCAGGGGTTATTGATGTACATACCTATGAGAAAAGGTTGTCAAAGTATGGTGTCTGGATGCACAATAGTATTCAATGTACAAGCTTGAACAAAAACCTTAACCAAGGTTGACTAAAAACCTTAACCAAGGGGAATTAAGTAAGTAATTCAAGAGGAAATATAGGTCAAGGTCAAATATAGATCAGGGGTTATTGATGTGCATCACTAGGAGATGAAGTTGTCCAAGTATGGTGGGTGTAGGGCCAGTAGTATTGCATATACAAACTTGACTAAAAACCTTAACCAAGGTTGACTAAAAACCTTAACCAAGGGGAATTAAGTAATTCAAGAGGAAATGTAGGTCAAGGTCAAATATAGATCAGGGGTTGTTGATGTACATCACTAGGAGATGAAGTTGTCCAAGTATGGTGGGTGTAGGGCCAGTAGTATTCCATATAGAACGTTGACTAAAAACCTTAACCAAAAGGAATTAAGTAAGTAATTGAAGAGGAAATGTAGGTCAAGGTCAAATATAGATCAGGGGTTATTGATTTACATACCTATGAGAAAAGGTTGTCAAAGTATGGTGTCTGGATGCACAATATTATTCAATTTACAAGCTTGAACAAAAACCTTAACCAAGGTTGACTAAAATCCTTAACCAAGGGGAATTAAGTAAGTAATTCAAGAGGAAATATAGGTCAAGGTCAAATATAGATCAGGGGTTATTGATGTGCATCACTAGGAGATGAAGTTGTCCAAGTATGGTGGGTGTAGGGCCAGTAGTATTGCATATACAAACTTGACTAAAAACCTTAACCAAGGTTGACTAAAAACCTTAACCAAGGGGAATTAACCAAGTAATTCAAGAGGAAATGTAGGTCAAGGTCAAATATAGATCAGGGGTTATTGATGTACATCACTAGGAGATGAAGTTGTCCAAGTATGGTGGGTGTAGGGCCAGTAGTATTCCATATACAAGCTTGACTAAAAACCTTAACCAAGGCGTTAGTGACGGTGACGCCGACGCCGACGCCGACGCCGACGCCGGGGTGACTACATAAGCTCTACTTATTCTTCGAATAGTCGAGCTAAAAAGGTGATATTTTTGTTAAAAAATATCTTTTCGACATGAAAACACCAAGATGCACATCTTCAATATGTGTAGAAGACGTGTGTATAGTTTCAGACCAATCGACTGAACGGTTTTGGAGGAGTTGTGTACACAAACTCTGTACCTTATATAGAATTGTATAGAAAATGTAGAAAAAATGGCTAAGTTAAAAAGGTGATATCTTTGTTACAAAATATTTTTTCGGCATAAAAACACCAAGGTGCACATCTTCAATATGTGTAGGAGACGTGTGTATAGTTTCTGAACGGTTTCGGAGGAGTTGTGTACACGAAATATGCACTTTTTCTGTCAGCCGCCCGCCCGCCCGCCCGCCAAGCGGTAAAACATAATACGTACCGTTTTTTAAAAACGGTCGTATACAAACCAGACGAGGCGAAACCAAGTCCCGATATGGGGGTCAGGGAGTATTCTGCCCGCCACCACCCCAGAAATTGTTAGCATAAACTAGGATGGCCGCGGCCCGCATGTCGAGCCCGCCGAGGCATTTGACAGAGTGTATTTATTTGAAGTTTGATGCCCAACATACGGGGTGCCAAGTGGGACATGGCTCAATTTTGTCAACAAAATTCATTTTTGTGCCACAAAACTCAATTCTGTGTCACAAAATTACTTTTGTGCCACAAAACTCAATTCTGTGTCACAAAATTCAATTCTGTGTCACAAAATTCAATTCTGCACACGCATGTAAGAAGGACTACCATTGGTCAGAAACTGGACTGGAGAAATGGGTCACGGTCGCCGATCAACGATCCAAAATGGCGTCTGAAGAAGTAAGTTTCAGAGAACGCTGGATGAAACACACTTGTTACTGCTTTGTAGCTTAGTGTTGCAAGGTATTCTTACTGTTTAAACGTATACACGGGGTGCTAGCAAGGTCCCACGATAAAATGGTCTCGTGTGGTGGTTACAATAAGATTAGTCACAATAAGATTCTTGGATAGAACTAGAGGTATATATTTTGTAATCATAATATAACCAAAATAACTGTCCATAAAGAAGTATTATATTGATATATTGGGTTATATTTTCGCATTGAAATATTTAAACCTGCAAGTGTACTCCACCATCTAGTAAAATGGACTAAGACCGATCTCAACCAATCAACGTAGAGATGACATAGACTATCCTACGCAAACTAATTTTTGTGGACAAAACTGACTTTTGTGGACAAAACTGAATTCTTTCCCACAAAACTGAATTTTGTTCACAAAACTCAATTCTGTCTTACAAAATTGAATCCTTTATAACAACAAGAGCTCCGCGGAGTTAAATGTCCCGCCTGGCGCAGTTTGATAGTATATATGGAGCTTGTAATAACCTTGGGGTTAGTGAGCACCATGGGCTTTCTGTAGAATGATGCGGGATGTTGTTACAAATGCATGTATGGAATATTTAAGCATAAACTGAGCGTTAATTTGTAAGTCAGTGACCTTGACCTTTGGGGTTAGCGGGCACCATGGGCTTTCTGTAGAATGATGCGGGATTTTGTTTGCAAATGCATATATGGGAATATTAAACACATAAACTAGCGTTGACTTTTCCAAACATGGAAATTTCTAATTCAGTGCCTTGACCTTTGGGGTTAGCGGGCACCATGGCTTTCTGTAGAATGATGCGGGATGTTGTTACAAATGCATATGGTGAATATTTAAAGCATTAAACTGAAAGCGTTGACTTTTCCAAACATCGGAAATTTCTACAATTCAAGTGACCTTGACCTTTGGGGTTTATCGCGGCACCATGGGCCTTTCTGTAGAAATGATGCGCGGGTATGTTGTTACTAAAATGCATATATGGTATATTAAAAACATAAACTGAGCGTTAACTTTTCCAAACACGGAAATTTCTAAGCCAGCGACCTTGACCTTTGGGGTTTGCGGGCACCATGGGCTTTCTGTAGAATGATGCGGGATGTTGTTACAAAAGCATGTATGGAATATTAAAGCATAAACTGAGCGTTAACTTTTCCAAACACGCAAATTTCAAATTCAGTGACCTTGACCTTTGGGGTTAGCAGGCACCATGGGATTTCTGTAGAATGATGCGGGATGTTGTTACAAATGCATGTATGGAATATTAAAGCATACATTGAGCGTTAACGTTTGCAAACACGGAACTTTCTAAGTCAGTGACCTTGACCTTTGGGGTTAGCGGGCACCATGGGCTTTCCGCAGAATGATGCTGGATGTTGTTACAAATGCATGTATGGAATATTAAAGCATAAACTGAGCGTTAACTTTTCCAAACACGGACATTTCTAAGTCAGCGACCTTGACCTTTGCGGTTTGCGGGCACCATGGGCTTTCCGCAGAATGATGCTAGATGTTGTTACAAATGCATGTATGGAATATTAAAGCATAAACTGAGCGTTAACTTTTCCAAACACGGACATTTCTAAGTCAGCGACCTTGACCTTTGCGGTTTGCGGGCACCATGGGCTTTCTGTAGAATGATGCGGGATGTTGTTACAAATGCATGTATGGAATATTAAAGCATACATAAATTGAGCGTTAATTTTTCCAAACACGGACATTTCTAAGTCAGCGACCTTGACCTTTGGGGTTTGCGGGCACCATGGGCTTTATGTAGAATGATGCAGGATGTGGTTACAAATGCATGTATGTAATATTAAAGCATAAACTGTGCGTTAACTTTTCCAAACACGGAAATTTCTAAGTCAGTGACCTTGACCTTTTGGGTTAGCGGGCAACATGGGCTTTCTGTAGAATGATGCGGGATGTTGTTACAAATGCATGTATGGAATATTAAAGCATAAGCTGAGCTTTAACTTTTCCAAACACGGAAATTTGTAAGTCAGTGACCTTGACCTTTGGGGTTAGCGGGCAACATGGGCTTTCTGTAGAATGATGTGGGATGTTGTTACAAATGTATGTATGGAATATTAAAGCATAAACTGAGCATTAACTTTTGCAAACACGGAAATTTCTAAGTCAGCGACCTTGACCTTTGGGGTTAGCGGGCACCATGGGCTTTCTGGAGAATGATGCGGGATGTTGTTACAAATGCATGTATGGAATATTAAAGCATTCCATTGAGGGAAACAGAAGTTACAATGAATTAACCTGAGCGTTAAGTTTTAGAAACAGAGCTAAACGCAAAAACTTAACGTTGAATGCATGTGAAAAGTAGGTCAATCAACCATGAAAACTAGGTCAAGGTCACATGGGCTCCCTCTGTGTGAGATGGTTACACCACAGTGTTGATGTATACCAAGTATGGAGGTCGTAGGTGTTATAGTTTTCTGGAAACTGACCTAAACGCAAAAACTTAACGTGAAATGTTGAGCGCCGCCGCCGACGCCGCCGACGCCGACGGAAAAGCTATGCCTATGTCCCGCTTCTGCTAAAGCAGGCGGGACAAAAATGAATTTTGTATATCAGAATTTTACATATTTGGATTTAGTGATTTTTAATGTTACAAAACTCAATTTTGTCTGGACAAAATTGGTTTTTGTATCAGAATTTTACATAATTGGATTTTGTGATTTTTAGTGTTACAAAACTCAATTTTGTCTGGACTTTTAACGCAAATTTTGACAGAAACTTTAACGCAAACTTCTAAGTCATTTGACCTTGACATAGGGGCACAGAATATATGGATGATGACTAATAAGTATGTGAAGTTTCAAGTCAATGTGACTTAGGACTAAAGAGATATAAGGTATTTAACAACTTTAAAGCAGCTTTCGGACGGACGGAGGACGGACGGGACGGACGGACGCACGGACGGACGCACGGAAACCCGGACGTCATTGTGATCACTATGTCTCGCTTTCCACAAGCGGGCTCGACATAAATCGGCAAAATGACAGAGGAGGCGACCACCGCGTCTGTCTCATCCTGGTTACGGTACCAAGGTGTATGCTCACGTGGTTTCCGAACCCGATTTTCCGACGTGACGTAATCTGTGACGTCATTTTTACAGTCTAACAAATGGACGGATTTTGATGATATGTAGCGCACCAAATACGATGACATATGTGTTTTATGGGCGCTCTGAAAGTTCTTATTTACATTTACGGTAACCGATTCTTCGTCAAAAAGACATAATTATGAGATTAAACCCGCCTATACAATAAAGGTCAACGTGTACCGCATTTTCTTCGGTATATTTCATAAAAATATGTCCTTCCATTAGCAAGCTATTAAAGGAACTCTGCTGTAAACACATCTAAAAAACATGACGTCATGCCGTTCGGAAACCACGTTGATCCCCCACCTTGTGTAACATTACGTTCAGAGTCGCAAAAGGGGAATAACTGCGGATGGATCAGTGGGACAGGGAAAATTTATGTTACGCACTTCGGCACTTGATTGTTGGAATGTACACCGAGTATGAATGGAATCGGCCAACACTTTTATTAGTAGTTCGCCGGACAAGGAAAACAAATAATTTCAGAGTTGAAAAAGGGACATAACAGCGGATGGATCGGTGTCAGAGCGTGCATTTTTACCTTACGCACTCCTGTACTTGACGGTAGGGCTGTATACCGGATATTAAGAGAATCGGCCAAACAAATTAGAAGTAGTTCGCCCGACAAGAAAAATGTTTTCAGAGTTGAAAAGGGGCATAACTCTGATTATCAGTGGGATAGCGAAAATTGTTACGTTATGCACTGCTGCACTTGATAGTAGGGCTGTATACCGAATATGAAGAGAATCGACCAAAAACCGTAGAAGTAGTTCGCAGGACAAGAAAAATTGTCGACGGACGGACGGGGTAAACACTTTTAATCCTTAGCCTGCTGATCGCGAAAACTGTCGTCTGGCGTTGCTTTATTTGTTGCCCCGTTTCTCAATAAAAACATGGTTTGACAGCACTTTAGAATCATTTCCATTGGAAATGATTCTAAAGTGCTGTCAAAGCTTGTTTTTGATGAGAAAAATCGAAAATAAAACAAACAGCAGACGACATTTCATTCAGCAGGCTAACGGTTAACTACCGTTGCGGTGGCATAATATTAAATGGAAAGTGAAACAGGCGCCCGATTCCGGCATTCTAGACTCCGAGACCTTTTCGGGCATAGAATTTCGCCGGCTGCCGGCGGGCGGTCCTTACCTCGTCACCGGCGGTCACGGAAAGAGTGCCACCGGGCATGAAGCAGTTCTGGACGTCGATAATCAGTAGCGCCACGTTTTTCGCCGATGCCGACGGGACGATCAGGAAAGCGGCAATTACGGCGCATTCTAGTCTGGAATTGAGCATTCAGTGGAACCTTATTAAAGGTACACGCCCACTCAGTAGACACAAACTGTTCTTTATATCAGAGACATCATTTGAAACATTTTCTGGTGAAATAAACATTCATTCACCTTTACCCCACGTATTAATTGGCGTTATTATACATTTTATATCGGACGTAAATTTCCATACTGATATCAGGGGCGATAACTGTCTTTCCTTAAACTGTTAACGGACATTACTATTTATTCTCTATATTAATTTTTTGATGTACAATGATCATACTTTATAATCTGTCGAAAATATTCAGGTGAAGCATTTAATTAGTATAAATAATTAAAAAATGTCATGCCTCTTTCGCATATGAAAATAGCCCGATACCACCGCGAGTCACTATCAGTAAAATGAATATCAACTAGAAAACGTGTTCATAGAACACGGATGCCCCACATATCGCTTTGATAATAAACGAGGCAAAATTCAAAGTCCAAAAGGGGAGATAATCCATGACCCGTGTGTCGAACCAACATTCAAAATAAACTTTGCGCATCTACTCATCATAAAGAAGCTACATACCAAGTTTCAGGTTTAAAAGTATTACGAGTCACAAGGCAAAATTGCCTAAATTCTACTGATCAGAACATACGATGTTCGCCATTCAGTCTCTGGAGAATCCTTTCTCGATCGCCGACAGGATATGGGTCGCCGATCGTACATTTATTGCAGAATATTGTATGGTCCAGTTTTTTCAGCAGGTGGTCCAAGTACTGCTGTACGCGAGACGATGTCGTGAACATTCGATGTTTATGTTGTGCAGGCCCGTACGCAGGAATTATTTTAGGGGGGGGGGGGGGGGGGGTGTGCGTTATCGACGGCGCGAAGAGCTAAACATTGTTAATGCACACCCACGGACAGACCTCGGCAGATTAACCCTTTCACCCCTAAGTAATTGGAATGGATTTTCATTTGTTAATTATGCAACCAATATAAATCATCACAAAATGATTTTCAGAGCAGTCCATTTATGAACATGGGGTGTGGTGTTTTTGTTCTCAAAATTATGAAAATTAATCGCAAAAAGTGCAGATCCAGATGAGACGGCTCGTTACGAGCCGGCTCATCTGGATCTACACTGTTTGCCAATACCATTATACAGGCATGTGCGTTAAGAGTGAAAGCACCCCCTCTGCGTACGGGCCTGTTGTGTGAATATGAAAAGGTTCAATCTGAATGCACGCTAACATCGTCTCGATGTGTGTCATGTCAATACAAGAACTAGATACGGTGGGATGATATTTCAAGGCAACATGTTGGGGACATACAGAATAGTAGGTTAGTGCCGTGAATGGGTAAAAATATATGGCAAGGCTCATGAAACGGGATGGGCGAGGCTCTACAGAGCACATCTCGTGTCCGTGCCGCGCCAGATATTTTCCCCCATTTACTGCACTAAACTACTATTCTATTTATCGTGTCAACACCTACACATGGCTTTAAAATACAAACAAAATAACCCCAGTCGCCGCACATATTCATACGCATTGATTAGGTCGTATGGACAGGATATCAAAAATGTTTCACGGCACCGTGTTTCACGGCACATACGCACTGTGTTGACGGGATAAATTGGTATCATGGACTGTGAGTGAAAGTATTGTCAAGTCGTTACACAACTACAATAATACAAAAATCAAGAACTAGATACAGTAACTGTGATTATATTTCAAGGCAACATGTTGGGGACATTAGTGTGATGGATTGCCATTGAAAATATTGTCAAGTCGTGACACAAATACAATAAGACTGTGCGCACTAGCAATATGATGGTTCTTCTAGTCCTATTCGGCGATTATCAAGGATCTCTTGACCTGGGGTCTTGTTATTTAACATATCCCTCCCCTCTGGCATTTCTTCGTACTTTGGGACCCTCGCATTTTGAATTGAGTCTCCAAAAGACAAAATGCTATCGTGGTGGTAGGACTAGAAACACAATTGCTACCCCGCTCCATACCTCTCGCGAGGGTAGCAATTTAACCCCATCTCTTTAATGTAACGCATGGAAGAGTGATTTTTGCAATCGGTTATCCGGCGTGTTTGATATGTTAGCGATATAAAACTGTCAAATCAATAAAGTATTAATAACGAACATACACAAGCAGAAATTGGTTATTTTGACGTGTTTATCTGACATGTACATGCATGTCTTGTAACGTTTAAAGCTTCATTGCGTTATGTTGAATGTTGAACAGCAACAAGAGAAAAGATGGCTTCCATGGGACAATGATTTCCTTGTTCTAATATTTTCGGCAATTTACTAGTTGTACATCAAAGAGTATTTGTTTAAACGTATATACTACACAGTTTGCTAAACAGGTTTGGGTATGCACTTCGGTTGCTCAAATTTTTTGAATGGGTCAAATTGTAGCCGTAGATAACATATCGGAGGCAAATTATTGTAGCTATGGTAGGATAAGCTGATATTGTGGTAACAAATGTCTAACAAATGTTACCATAGCCATTTTGTCCATGTGGCAGACTTCCACGCGCTACACTTGAAGGTCGTCTGCCACGAAGCGAGTGAGAGACTGCGATGGAGTAGAAATTACATGAAAGCGATGCAGGAATTTGCTCTCAGTATCTTAACCTTGGATTTAGCGGGTATGGGGAGGGGCGAGTGATACTTGTGATTATCTCACATCAAGATAAAGAATCATTAGAGAAAGGCGTGTGTGAAATATCAAGAAGTGGGACGAAAGGAAACAGAACTTATAACACATTTCCCTCAAGGTTACGTTTATGAATGCACTAAGATTGTGACTTCGATCTTGGGGTTAGTGGAGGTATGACGGTCGTGGATTTGTCACAGTACGATAGAGAATCAGTAGAGGAAGGCATGTGTGAACTATCAAAATGTTTGATGAAAGGAAACAAATTTCCCCGAAGGTCAAGTTTTCGAATTTTTAAACACGGATGCTGACAACGACAACGGGGGTATCACATAAGCACCCATTCTTTCGGAAGACGTGCTAAAATGAAAATATGAATGATGACAAAATAATATATGATATAGTGGTGTTGGCAAATAGTGTAGACCCAGATGAGCCGGCTCGAGACGAGCTGTCTAATCAGGATCTGCACTTTTTGCAAGTAATTTTCGTATTATACTCACTTTTCATAAATGGACTGGTCTGAAAATCATTATGTGACCATTGGATTGGTTGCAAAATTAACATATCAAATTAAATTCCAGTTAATACCATGAGTGAAAGGGTGAAAGTCAATGAAACGTTTGTAGTGTCGCAGAAAGATGGTTAACCTGAAATTTTCGTCAACGCAGTTTACAGACAGAACATTCGGGTTAAAAGTAGATTGGTCAGTAAGCGAGGCTTACGGAATAACCTCCGCGTGGGCCCAGGTACCCCTAAATATGTAAAACAAGAAACCAGGCAAAGCCACGAAGGCCAGGTTTTTTCCAAGCATGGACACTTGGATAACACAAATATAGACACTTTTTGTAGACTAGATGGCCGTGGCCTGCATGTCGCGCCTTGGGGCGAGGCATGGACACCAACAAAATAGATATAGTAGATGGAAAAACTTTAACGAAAAAACTTTAACCGGACACACGGACGTACGGACGGACGGACGGGGACGGACGGATGCCAAAATGCCGACGATATCGCGCTTTCCGCAAGCGGGTGCGACAATGATGATAAACACCCATGTGAAGTATCAAGGTAATGGGTGAAGCAGTTGCAGAGATATAATACACGAAAAAACGTTAACAAATAAATTCAAAGTAATTTGACCTTGACATTGGGCACAGGGGCCGCACGGTTGGGGGTAGAATGAAAATATGGATGATGATAAACACCCATGTGAAGTTTCAAGGTAAGGGGCGAAGCAGTTGCAGAGATATAGTATAACGAAAAACTTTTAACCAAAAACTTTAACCAGACGTACGTTAAAAAGTTAACGTTGAAAATGGCTAAGTCAATTACGTAGAAATAATAGGTGAAGGTAAACAAAATGGTCACATGTTGGATAGTTGTATGTGGTAGGCACCCCTTGGTTATGAAGCTGTGAAAGTTTGGTGGTCCTAGGTGGTACAGTATCAAATAAATGGACTTAAACACGAAAACTTAACATTGTAAACGCGAAAACTTAACGTTCAAAATGGCTAAGTCGACTGCGCGGAAAAAATGGGTCAAGTTAAAAACAAGAAACGAGGAAAAGCCACGAAGGCCAGGTTTTTTCCAAGCATGGACACTTGATAACATAATTATACCCACTTTTTGTAGACTAGATGGCCGTGGCCTGCATGTCGCGCCTTGGTAAACAAAATAGATATAATAGATGGAAAAACTTTAACGAAAAAACTTTAACCGGACACACGGACGGACGGACGGACGGACGGACGGACGTATGCCAAAATGTCGACGATATCGCGCTTTCCGCAAGCGGGTGCGACAATGATGATAAACACCCATGTGAAGTATCAAGGTAATGGGTGAAGCAGTTGCAGAGATATAGTACAGGAAAAAACTTTAACAAATACATATAAATGCAAAGTAATTTGACCTTGACATTGCGTACAGGAGCCGCACGGTTGGGGGTTAGAATGAAAATATGGACGATGATAAACACCCATGTGAAGTTTCAAGGTAATGGGCGAAGCAGTTGCAGAGATATAGTATAACGAAAAAGTATTAACCAAACAATTTAACCAGACGTACGTTAAAAAGTTAACGTTGAAAATGGCGAAACACGAAAATTTAACATTGTAAACGCGAAAACTTAACATTGAAAATGGCTAAGTCGACTGCGCGGAAAAAATGGGTCAAGTTAAAAAAAAAAGTAACATGTTGGATAGTGATATGTGGTGGGCACCCCTTGATTATGAAGCTGTGAAAGTTTTGTGGTCCTAGGTGGTACAGTACCAAAGAAATGGACTTAAACACGAAAACTTAACATTGAAAACGCGAAAACTTAACATTGAAAATGGCTAAGTCGACTGCGCGGAAAAAATGGGTCAAGTTAAAAAAAAAGTAACATGTTGGATAGTGATATGTGGTGGGCACCCCTTGATTATGAAGTTGTGAAAGTTTGGTGGTCCTAGGTGGTACAGTAACAAAGAAATGGACTCAAACACGAAAACTTAACATTGATTGTGGACGTCGCCCGCCCGCCCGCCCGCCCGCCCGTGTGAAATGTGAAGCAGATCCGAGCAAGGAAATATAAGTTATAACCGATTTCTCTGATGTTAAGATTTGTAAAGATATAAAGTATGTGACCTTGACCTCGAGTTCAGCGGGGATTTGTCACAACACGATAACGTGAATTTGTCACAGGGTGGTAGAGGTCCATTAGCGCAATGCGTGTGTGAAATGTGAAGCAGATCCGAGCAAGGAAATAGAAGTTATAACTGATTTCTCTGATCTTAAGTTTTGTAAAGAGACTAAGTATGTGACCTTGACATTGGATTCAGCGGGGCTGGACGGTCGTGAATTTGTCACAGCATGATAGTACAACCATAGAGGAATGCAAGAGTGAAATATTAAGAATTTTCAATGAAGGAAATAGAAGTTATAACTTATTTCTCTGAGGTTAAGTTTTGTAAATATACCAAGTATTTGACTTCGACCTTGAGATCAGTGGGGTTTGGTCGGTCGTATATTTGGCGCAGCGTGGTAGTAGAGCCTTACAAGAATGCATGTGAACTATTAAGCATTTGAGATGAAGGAAATAGAAGTAACATATTTCTCTGAAGTTAAGTTTTGTAAAGAGACTAAGTAATTGACGTTGACCTTGGGATCAGCGGGGGTTGGACGGTCATGGATTTTGCACAGCATGGTAGTAGAGCCTTACATGAATGTTTGTGTGAACTATTAAGCATTTTAGATGAAAGAAATAGAAGTTATAACATATTTATCTAATGTTAGGTTTAGTGACGGACGGACGCACGGACGGACGGACGGCGTCAGGACGGACAACCTGCCTCCAGTATACACCCCACAACTCGTTTAAAACTTTCAAATTTGCAAATATATTAACACATATATTAAAGTAAGTTGACCTTGACATTGGCAATGTGGGCCGCATGGGTGGAGCACAAAATGATAGTATGAACGATGATAAAGAGAAAGCTAAAAGTTGAATAGAGGTGCCTAGAAGCTTAATGCATTTATGTCGGCACACTAACGCACGCACGGACGGACATTTATACGGCGATTTCCATACACAAACAAATATTTATCCAAATAACAGACACATATATAAACAATATTCACCGAAACAAAAGGTCATACTCCATAGTCAATATTTACAACCGACAACAACATTCATGAAATGGCAATGATATATATAGATACCTGCCAAAAATGTACTATGGTATTATCTACCTTATCGCTGGCAAACTGGTCGATATTGATTTCCGAAAATAGGATGAAATTCAGACATATCATTCGTAAATAATGTCGAAAGTTTACATAAATGACAAAGCGCACGAGCGGAATTTAATTCCGCGTGTGCGCTTTGTAATTATTGTCAACTTTCGACTAGATTTCTGAAAACAATCATATTTATTTTCCCGAAAATCATAACTGCAGATAAAATCGGCGATGCGATAAGAAGGGTGATCCATTTTATTGCACGTTTACTGTGATTCACATATAGTGCATGTGCCAGAAGGGTGGGTGTTACCATCCGTGCGGGCAAATTCTCACTTATTTTATGAAAGGTATATGTATATACATTACACAAATCTCGGGTGGCCATGTCGGACTCACAGCTTAGTAACAGAAATCACGTGGTTTCCATGGCAACCACCATATTCATAATATACAGAAAGCATATATTGTAAAGTGTTGCTTACCAAGTTTATGTTCATGGTGTATAGTTTAGAATCGTTAACATGATAATGAAATATATTCTTAGTTGTGAATAAACTATAATAATCGTGTTTATGTGGACGAAAATCCAATATGGCCGCCAAAAAATACACGTTTTGCAAATGTAACTTCTTTTATATTACATACTTTAATAAGTTTTGTATCTAAAATCGGGCGATGACAGCCATGAAGTATGTGGACATCGATATTAATTCATTGCATGAACGATCTAGTGGTAAATATCCAACATGGTTGCCAAATTTGAGCATTTGCCTTATGTTGGCCACAACGGCATTATATGCTATTTACACCACTCTTTAAACTTGCAGAGAAATATAAGGGTTATCAGCAGTCACACTATGTACATAGCGTCTACTGCGATAAGTAATCATTCCTTATGGCCTTTTGTCTGTAATCATGAGCGTCTATGTGTCTTTCCATCTGTTTTGGGGCCGCCTACTAAGAAAAGGGACCTTATGATGCACGCGACCAGCGTAGACCCTGGTCAGCATGCGCATCCGCAGGCCAGCGTCTACGCTTTTAGCCATTCATATCAGTTTGTGCCGTGTATACCACCAATAAATTAGATACAATACGACATATATGCATCTTGTGTGAGTATTATGTTGCATTTCACAAATCCCTATGCAACCTTTATCGGAAGGGGTTTTACGTCTGGTTAGAGGAGGAACACTAGACTGAACTGCACAAACTGAATGATACCATCATCGTGACAGGGAAACGTCACAGTGAAGTAACACGAGACAACCTGAGCGAAGTACAGAACAACGATTCATGTGGCTCAATCTTCGAGCTGTTCAGTACATACTAGATGTCCTAAGAACAGACAGGGGTGACTTTCTACTTTTTGGATGAGCTACACTGATTTGGATGACCTCGTACTTGGTCTTGTCCGAGCTTATAGGGAGGGCAACTGGGATCTTCATATTGCCGTGACAAGAGCAATTATCCAATGGTTCTTCGCATATATGATAGACAGAACTATGCGAAATACATGCCCGTGTATTACAACCAGATGGCATGTCTTGAAAATGAACGGCCGCAAGCGTACACACATCAAGCAAATGGAGGGTTCTCTATGCAACTCGGTAGGGACAATGTGTTTGGTCTAATTCCTGTTGACCAGACCATCGAGGAGACAGTTCACAAGGATACTCAAACAGCAGGTGGCACCAAGGGCTTTAGCCTCAAGCCGGTGCAGTAAGTCGTTACTATCATAACAGCTGAGTACAGAAGCATGAAGCTGAAACATGCGTGCAACTTGTGGTAGGCTTACTTGAAAATATCTGGATCGATCCATTTCTTTCCACAAATCCACTGGTATCTCTATCAACTGCCATAGTAGGGATACCAGATATTAGTCGAGATCTGATAGGTGCACCGGAGAAAGGAGAGCAAGCATACAGTGAGCTCAAACAAACCAGACTGAAATTGGGCAAACCATCTTAAACGTTTTATGACAGGTGACCGAAATTGAAACTAAAAACATTCAGTGACATCCGGAAGTCGAGGAAAACAAAGGTTGCTGAAAGGGTAATTATCCTTCAGGCCGACCAAACAATGTTTGGTCATATGGTGTTCGTTGCAATAAGAAGTTTGGACATGCGCCATGTGTTAAAGCATCCACTAGGACCACTGCAATGGGCGTTGGCTAATTGCGATGGAACAATGAAAACGACAAACAAAGCAAAGCTAGCACGACTTCTGGAGAAAAGGTGGTTTCCAGCCGAAATCAGTACACCACATGCATGCGTCATTGATGCAATGAGTATTATACACAAGGCAAGCATTGACAACAAAACATTCGGCGAAGTGGCAGAGTCTATCTTCACGTCTGTACTGCAATGTGCCAGTGGTAGCGATAGAATTGACGCTTATACAGACATTTATGTTAAGTCTGCAAAGAGAGATAGACGGAGCTCAGACGCGGGGGTGATTTTCAGCAATATCTTTGCCGGACACCGTATTCATCAATGGAGGAGACTACTTGCATGTTCTGATAGTAAGACTGCCGCCTTGAACAACAGCACACACAAGATGAATGCTACAACAAAACGTTCTAAAGATGATGTATCTCTTGTCGACGAATTACTGACATCTCAGGAAGAAGCAGATACGCCCATTTTGCTACATTCGAATCATGCAAAAACAGAGCATGAGCCAATTATTGTTATTGTCTCATAGGACACCGATTGAGATATATTGATGTAAGTAAGCTAGCATATTTATTGGGCAAGGAAATATGCAAGGCATTACCTGGACTGCACGCATTTACTTGATGCGATACAGTAAGTGCGTTTGCTGGTCGTGGGAAGGTGAGTGGCATGAGTTGGGAGATAAGTGGTCACTTTCCCAAGATTTGTTCAGCGTTCTGCAGGAATTTACATGCAATTTGTATTTAACGCGCACAAATCGTACTCACGTGAACGACCTGCGATATGAACTATTCAGAGCTAAACAAGGCAATGTAGAATCTGGACAGTTGCCACCGTGCGCAGATAGTTTGTATCTGCACTCGGAGCGCACAAACTATCAAACCACCATTGCACTTGGAGCGCACAAACTATCAAACCGCCATCTGGCGCAAATGTTTGGAACAAACGCCCGATGTACCAAGCCCGCATGGTCATGGTTGAACTGTGGAGGATAAGCTGCTGCTTGTGGACTGGATGAAAGGACCACTTGCCCCTGATGCCGTGATGACTGTCAGTGCATGGCCAATGGCCTGAAGTGTTTTCCAGCATGCACATTCCAAACATAACACGATAACATGTACCAGGACGATGATGTAGTGGGAGATGCGATCTCACATGACGATGACGACGATGATACGGATGATGATGGGTAGACTGGTGAAATAGTTATGACGGAGGTACAACATATGTTAAAAATGTTTACCGGAACAAATCAACTACACGTATATGCAATCAATGTATCTAAATCAACATGCACGTGAATGGAAATGAAGTAAAATGGTATGACCCACTCTTTCTTGGAATACATGAAAACAACTCATCCTGTTAAACTAATATAGTATATACGAGACATAATGTACGTATCTGCTGCCGTGGGGATTGACCCCGCAACAGGTTTATGTACAAACCTATCTCATTATACAATATTCAGCGAGTGGTTCATACTAGTGCATGATACACATTCGTACATGTATGTATATCGATACTGTAGGCTGGTGTGGTTCTATTGTTAATAGTGTAGCGACCATCATCTAGTAGGTGTTATGATGAGTGCTAGAATGCATGTATTTCTCATGTTCCACATGCCCGCTAACGAGTAGTATGTTGTAGCATGCAGTTTTTTTTATGAAAATAAAATAGTGTTTTGTGATTTAGTGATTTATTAGACTAAGTGCAGCTTTTGTTTCTCTTCGATCAGTCATATCAAGATCAATGTTTCCGTAATTATGTGTGACATTTAATGCACACCGGTGCCTTGTTGGAAATTATAGATGTTACTTACAATCATTTTTCCTAATTATGCATATCAGTATATAGTGTGTGTTAAGAGCAATCCCATGTTGTGTAGGTTTAATGTTTTTTGTTGTTACATGTTTATGTCCCACATGTATTGCATTACTATAATACGTTCGCATACATATATTAGGCATAACAAAACATTTTCTGGTACCTACAACACTATGCAGGCATCAAATACCATTTGAAAGTGTGATAGTGCTTAACAAACCATATATTTCGATTTACAAGATGAGTGTGTAGGTTTGCTTTTTCCCACATTCAGATTTGTTTTACTGGAAAACCGGTTGCCATAGAAACGGCGTTTTTCTCTGGGACTAAGCTGCCACTGCCGCACGGCCACCCCGGTTTTTTAACACTACAATACATGTACCTATCCAAAATGCATAGTTAGAATTTGTCCGCAAGAATAGTACCAGTCGGCCATTTTTAGGGTATTAACAGACAAACATTTTATGGTAATCTGGCGGCCATCTTTAATTTACATCACCAAGGTCGTGAAATGGTGAAATAACTTCAGAATCTCATTCTACCACCTTGAAAACATACATTTAGACGCAAAGTTCGTTACTATGCATTATCTAGAACAAACGTTAAGGTGCCAGTACCATACGGCGGCCATCTTGGCCGCCATCTTGGATTGTAAAAATTCTAAGCCACTGGCGGGTTCCCAAACAGGCCATATTTCATCTATGCATCAAGTACTATGGAAAATGCAGAGAACTGATTGGAGAGAGCTGTAAATAGCATACACCGCCGGCCGTTGCAGCAAACATACGACACAATGTCTAAATTTGCCACCATGCTGGATATTATCCACTAAATGGTTTATACAATGAATTGTTATCGATTTTAACATGATATATGGCTGCTAGCACCATATTTTAGATACTAAAAGTGTGTCATTTAGAAGTTGCATGGCGAAACGTGTATTTTGGCGGCCATATTGGATTTTCGTCTACATACACACGGTTACAATAGTTTATTAATGAAGACAAATATGCTTTATTATTATGTTAACGATTCTGAGACAAATAAACCTGACACCATGAACAGCAACTTGGCCAGGATCACTTTACAATGTATACGCTCTTTATATTGTGAATATGGTGGTTGCCATGGAAACCACGTGATTTCTGTTACTAAGCTGTGAGTCCAACATGGCCACCCGAGATTTTCGTAATGTATATACATGTACCTTTCATAAAATCACAGTTAGAATTTGCCCGCACGAATGGTAACAGTCGGTCATTTTTAGGGTATTAACAATGTACTAATATATTTAATGGCGACTTGTGGTTGATCGCGGCTTTGACCTTTAGTAACAATATTTGCATATTGTAATTGTGTAATATTTATGTAGTGCTCAGGAGTACGACTACGATTATCGTTATTTATTGCATAAAATGGGCTTTCACAGTTTTATAACACAGTGTAATAAAAATAATGATACACTAGTGTAATAAATATGCAAACGAGCACGCTACAGAAAACATGTTAGGTAATCAGCCAGCTTCAAAATTATGATGATGTGGTTATGCAATAAATATAATATATTATGATATTTATTAAACTCGTTGACCGATGTCATAAGAAACTCGGCATAGCCTCGTTTCTAAATGAAATCAGTAAACTCGTTTAATGAATATCAAATTAAATCATCATTCATGTAAGATCCTTTATATATTTTATTAGCTATTCAAGAACGTATAGTTTCTTCATTTCAACAGCATGAGTGTGTCTTTAACAAACTACCAATTATCAAATAGTATGAATAAACACAAACATGTCCATGTGTATTTATTTATGATTTTGGAGACTTTATCAAAGATTGAACTCTTATCTACGCGTAGGAAATACATGAATTGACGACATATACGACCAGAATATCGACATACCAACCGATGCTGCTAACGTCAGATCTGGGGGCCGTTTCACTAAACTTCCATTAATTGAACTTTCCAGACGATCCTAAATTTGCACTTACGAACATTGTAGACGTACGAAGTTTAGTGAAACGGCCCCCAGGATTCTCAGAATATGTATTTTTGGGATTCTGGGGCCCGTTTCACTAAACTTCGTACGACTAAAATGTTCGTAAGTGCAAAATTATGATAGTCTGAAAATTTCACGTTAACTATGTTTTCTGGTAAACAATTATTGGATTTACATTTATTGACATAAAACAATATTTTTCTGACATGTTCTGGTATTATTATACATTTTATATCAGATGTAAATTTCCACACTGATATCAGGGGCGATAGCCGTGTTTCCTTAAAATGTTAAAGGACATTACTATTTATTATCAGTATTAATTCTTTAATGTGCAAGGATCATACTTTATAATCTGTCGAAAATATTATTTTTTCAGATGACGCATTTAATTAGTAGACATAATTAACTATTGGTCAGTAAGCGAGGCTTACGGAATACCCCCCGCGTGGGCCCAGGTACCCCTAAAATATGTACAAATTTCCAAGTGTGTGGGCTTGTGACCTTGACTCTGGGATTAGCGCGAGCGGCATGAACGTGAATTTGTCACAGGGTGGTAGAGGTCCATTGGGGCAATGAGTGTGTGAAATGTGAAGCAGATCCGAGCAAGGAAATAGAAGTTATAACCGATTTCTTTGATGTTCAGTTTTGTAAAGAGACTACCGTATAACTTCGAATTACATTTTACAAAAGGGGGGCGTTTATTAGCCACTGAAAATAATAAAATTAAAAAATAAAAACATTACCAAGGACCGCCAATTTCAAACACAAATAAGGATTTAAGGATTATTTGTGTTAGAAATTGGCGGTCCTTGGTATATTTTTTTTTTTTTATTTATTTATATTTTTTTTAATTTGGGGGGTGGGGGGAGGGGAGGGGGGGGGGCGTTTATTAGGAGGGGGGGGGGGCGTTAATTCGTGGTTATACGCCAAGGACCGCCAATTTCAAACACAAATAAGGATTTATGGATTATTTGTGTTTGAAATTGGCGGTCATTGGTAAACATTTTTTTTATTTTTTTTTTATTTGGGGGGGGGGGGCGGGTTATTAGGAGGGGGGGGCGTTAATTGGAGGTATACGGTATGTATGTGACGTTGACCTCGAGATCAGCGGGGATTTGTCACAGCATATGAAATATTAAGAATTTTCAATGAAAGAAATAGAAGTTATAACATATTTCTCTGATTCTCTGATGTTAAGTTTTGTAAAGAGACTAAGTATGTGACCTTGACCTTGGGATCAGCGGGGGTTGGACAGTCATAGATTTGTCACAGCATGATAGTACAACCTTAGAGGAATGCACAAGTGAAATAATAAGAATTTTCAATGAAGGAAATAGAAGTTATAACTTATTTCTCTGATGTTAAGTTTTGTAAAGAGACCAAGTATTTGACCTTGGTATCAGCGGGGTTTGGATGGTCGTGGATTTGTCACAGCATGGTAGTAGAGCCTTACAGGAATGCATGTGTGAAATATTAAGCATTTTAGATGAAGGAAATAGAAGTTATAACAATATTTCTCTGATGTTAAGTTTTGTAAAGAGACTAAGTATTTGACCTTGACCTTGGCATCTGCGGGGGTTGGACGGTCGTGGATTTGGCACAGCATGGTAGTAGAGCCTTACAGGAATGCATGTGTGAAATATTAAGCATTTTAGATGAAGGAAATAGAAGTTATAACAATATTTCTCTGATGTTAAGTTTACGGACTAAGTATTTGACCTTGACCGTGGGATCTGCGGGGGTTGGACGGTCGTGTATTTGGAACAGCATGGTAGTAGAGCCTTACATGAATGCATGTGTGAAATATCAAGCATTTTAGATGAAGGAAATAGAAGTTATAACAATATTTCTCTGATGTTAAGTTTACGCGGACGCACGGACGGACGGACGGACGACCTGACTCCAGTATACCCCCCCACAACTCGTTGCGGGGGGGGGGGGGGGGGGGGTATAAAAAATAGCATGCCTCATTTGCATATGAAAATAGCCAGATACCACCGCGCGTCACTATCAGTAAAATATTTATTACTAAATGATTATATCTGTATAGCGGCCACTCGTAATTTTTAGAACTGGTGGAATAGCGACACAAGTATACACTTATTTAATTCATATAAAGAACATTTTGTGCCTACTAAGTGGGCAGGTACCTTTAATGTATCAAATTCCATTCCAGTTACGTATACATTTGTGCCAACTGTACATATGCACGTGGTGTAACTGCGGTGAAAAGGGACCCGTTTACAACAAGTTCATATTCGGGCCACCCTGTACATTCTGTCTGCCATATCAGGATGTTTAACCCTTTCACCCCTAAGTAACTGGAATGGAGATTGATTTGTTAATTTTGCGACCAATCTAAATCATCACAAACTGATTTTCAGACCAGTCCATTTTTGAACATGGGGTGTTTTTGTTCTCAAAATTATGAAAATTAATTGCAAAAAGTGCAGATCCTGACGAGACGGCTCGTTACGAGACGGCTCATCTGGATCTACACTGTTTGCCAATACCACTGTGCAGGCCTGCGGGTTAATAGTGAAAGGGTTTGTTGCTCGTGCCTACTATTTAGGATCGATTCTACCTATGACTTTGTAAATAATTCGGCAATGACTGGAGCAAAATGATGACGCTGTTCTCGTCACTGTAGCCGTTTGAATTATTTTTCCGAGTTATATCGAGAAAACTTGCATTCAAATGTAAGATTTCTCGAAACCGCTCCAAAATGTCTACTGCTAATAGCAAGCTTTCCTCAATGCGATATGATGAACACATTCTGCAAAAACGAAGAACCCACTTTTCCGACATTGTTGGAAAAGTGGTTTCCTGGTTTTTGCAGAATTGTACAGCTAAGAGGATGGCGTCATTGGTAGGCGATGATATTTGACAAGCCGGAGTAGACGGCATAAATTAACGGTATGAGTTCCTCCTTATAGGAATCACGATTTGTCTGGTTTGGCCCTCGGGTACTTTTCTTTGGCTCTTTAGTTACATGGGAGTTGAATTGGGTTATTGCCCATTATAAAAGTAGGAAGATTATTACTGATCCTACTGTTTTTGGAGGGGCCAAGTGATTTTGGTGTGGCGAGGACCTGGCATCAGATCAGGAATTTTCTGATTTCAAGGCTGAATATATAGTTTCGTTATTGTAAATATTCAGTTCTGATTTTGGGATTTCCCCCCCCCCCATTTGTACATGTACTTGTACAGGTAATATATGGGATTTAGTACTAAACCCATTGACCCGGCCTTAAATAACCTTAGCTGTTGATAGGCCGTTAAACCCCAACAAACAAACAAGCCGGAGTAACTGTGCTTTATCACAACAAATCTCCAGAAGTTGCTATAGAGTGTATGTGTTAATTTATTTCAAATGCTGGAATTATAAGGAATGAATGGCATTTTTGTGGAATTTATCGGGGATATAAACTTGGAAAAGTCGTGGGAATACTGGACGAGGCCTACCGGCCTTCGTCCAGTATTCCCGCGACTTTTCCAAGTTTATACCCCGTTAAATTCCACAAAGGCCATTCATTCCTACAACATATTTCCAGAAGTTGCTATATAGAAGGTGACTGAATAGAGTGTATGTCACGAACTTCATAAGCCTTCACCAAAAGGGACCAGCATATAGTCATTTCAATGCGTTTCATCTTCAACGAATACTTGCTACATCTGAGGTTTCGCATTATAAAACGTCACACGATAAATTGAATACCATCGTAGGGACTCAACAGTTTATCAAGGTTGCCTCAGAAAATAGTTACTAAGAATTCCTCGACAAGCCTCGGTATTCCAACCGTTTCCTAGCCTTGATATCAAACGACAGTCGTAATATTCTATATACATGTATTGGCATAAAGTTTTCCCAAATTGATTTAGCATCTATTTTAGTGAAAAGTATATAAACCAAATGCAAATAAATTGCAAAATTTATCTGAAATTTTGACATGTATATTATTCTTCAAAAAAATACCCTTGTAATAAAGCTCATTATATCTATAGAGTTTTTAATTTTCAGTTTTCCTTTCAACATATCAGAAATACTGGTTATACCCGCATTAGTAGAAAAGGATTTTATGGTCAGTCTAGATCGTGATCTATCCTACACCTTGACTAGGATGTATGTGGATTATTACATGCGTAATGGTGACCAGTGTAGTCGCTGCGCAGGCTGATCTGCGACTACACTGGTCATGCGCAGGCTGATCTGCGACTAAACTGGTCACAAAGACCACAACCCCCTTTTCTCGAGTTATAGCGACAATTGTTGGATGTATCTGGACTGGCTGTAAAGTATGTAGGTTGGTCTGTGTAAACTGGTTGTAATGTGTAGGTTGGTCGTGTAAATTGGTTGTAAACTGGTTGTAATGTGTAGGTTGGTCTGTGTAAACTGGTTGTAATGTGTAGGTGGGTCTGTGTGTAAACTGGCTGTAATGTGTAGGTTGGTCTGTGTAAACTGGTTGTAAACATGTGTAGGTTGGTCTGTGTAAACTGGTTGTAAACATGTGTAAACTGGTTGTAATGTGTAGGTTGGTCTGTGTAGGTTGGTCTGTAAACTGGTTGTAAACATGTGTGGGTTGATCTGTGTGTAAACTGGTTGTAAGTTGTAAACTGGTTGTAAACAGTTGTAGGTTGGTGCGTTTCTAAACTGTTGTAAACTGTGTGTAAACTGTGTGTAAACTGGTTGTAAACATGTGTGGGTTGGTCTGTGTGTAAACTGGTTGTAAACATGTGTGGGTTGGTCTGTGTGTAAACTGGTTGTAATCATGTATGCCGATATGGTCTGTATTGGAAATGTATATGTGTTTGGCAGATTGCCAATCATTGGTTGACTTTATAGGAATGCTGGAAATTTGGTTTGGTTTTACTTAAAACTGCATGCTGGTAATTTGTGAGCTATAAATAGTTCAAAAATATCACATGACAATTTATTCTATTTCTTTTATTCCTCCCTGTAAATATCATGAATATGTCTTGGAATTTCATTAGAATTGTGTCCGGACAATTCTAATGAAATTCCAAGACATATTTACAGAGAGAAATAAGAAATATTTGTTGGCTGTTATTTTCGCTGCGAAGTTAATTTGAAGTCTGCTCGTACACAAGTAGACACTATACGGGGGGGGGGGGGGGGGGGGGGGTGTACTGTATCGAATGACAAACGGATATGCATGAAATAAAAAACATGATAAAAGCATCAACTGTTGTTCGTTGCCAAACTCGTCCCCAAACAAGGTTTGTTCGGTACAGTGGAAGTGTAATTCCCATGGAGGACTTTGCTAGTATCCCAAAGACTGTGGTGGTTGGTTGGGAGCATGTGATGGGGTAATTTAACGATCGGGTTTTCATCCTTACCGGAAACCCGACCGAAGACCTGATTTTGCCCTCACGTATGTTGGCATTACATGTGAGAGTTGAATCGGGTATACCCCTTATCAGGGATTCCGCTGGGGAAAAAAATCGCCAATTCAAACAAAACAAGAAACGAGGCAAAGCCACGAAGGCCAGGTTTTTTCCAAGCATAGACACTTGGATAACATAATTATACCCACTTTTTGTAGACTAGATGGCCGTGGCCTGCATGTCGCGCCTTGGGGCGAGGCATGGACACTAAAAAAATAGATATAGTAGATGGAAAAACTTTAACCAAAAAACTTTAACCGGACACACGGACGAACGGACGGACGTATGCCAAAATGCCGACGATATCGCCCTTTCCGCAAGCAGGTGTGACAATGATGATAAACACCCATGTGAAGTATCAAGGTATTGGGTGAAGCAGTTGCAGAGATATAGTACACGAAAAAACTTTAAGTAATTTGAACTTGACATTGGGCACAGGATCGCGCTTTCCGCAAGCAGGTGCGACAATGATGATAAACACCCATGTGAAGTATCAAGGTATTGGGTGAAACAGTTGCAGAGATATAGTACACGAAAAAACTTTAACAAAAAAATTCAAAGTAATTTGACCTTGACATTGGGCACAGGATCGCGCTTTCCGCAAGGAGGTGCGACAATGATGATAAGCACCCATGTGAAGTATCAAGGTATTGGGTGAAGCAGTTGCAGAGATATAGTACACAAAAAAACTTTAAAAAAAAAATTCAAAGTAATTTGACCTTGACATTGGGCACAGGATCACGCTTTCCGCAAGCAGGTGCGACAATGATGATAAACACCCATGTGAAGTATCAAGGTATTGGGTGAAGCAGTTGCAGAGATATAGTACACGAAAAAACTTTAACAAAAAAATTCAAAGTAATTTGACCTTGACATTGGACACAGGGGCCGCACGGTTGGGTGTTAGAATGAAAATATGGATGATGATAAACACCCATGTGAAGTTTCAAGGTAATGGGCGAAGCAGTTGCAGAGATATAGTATAACGAAAAAGTTTTAACCAAAAAACTTTAACCAGACGTACGTTAAAAAGTTAACGTTCAAAATGGCTAAGTCAATTACGTAGAAATAATAGGTGAAGGTAAAAAAATGGTCACATGTTGGATAGTTGTATGTGGTAGGCACCCCTTGGTTATGAAGCTGTGAAAGTTTGGTGGTCCTAGGTGGTACAGTACCAAAGAAATGGACTTCAACACGAAAACTTAACATTATAAACGCGAAAACTTAACATTGAAAATGGCTAAGTCGACTACGCGGAAAAAATGGGTCAAGTTAAAAAAAAAGTAATATGTTGGATAGTGATATGTGGTGGGCACCCCTTGATTATGAAGCTGTGAAAGTTTGGTGGTCCTAGGTGGTACAGTAACAAAGAAATGGACTCAAACACGAAAACTTAACATTGATTGTGGACGCCGCCCGCCGCCCGCCGGCCCGGCTTTCGCCAATCCAATAGCCTGCGATTTTTTTTCAAAAAACCTGGCTAATAAAACAATTGGCGATAAAAAAATTACAATTTTCGAAAAAAAAAATCAATTGTGATTTTTTATCACCAATTGTTTATTTGTATCGCCAATTGCGAAAGTGGCAATCGCCAGCGGAATCCCTGCCTTATAACAGTAATACAATCATTCATAATCCTATTACTTTTATGGGAAGGGGCCAAGTGACTTTTGTGTGGTATGGACCTGGCACCAGGTTGGGTTATTCTAATTTCAGGGCTGAATATATATTTATTTCGATGTAAATATTCCATTCTGATTTTGGGATTTTCTCCCCAATGCAGCAGGTTGAATGCGGGATCGAACCCGTTCCCGGCCTTACATGACCATAGTAGGTAGGACGTTTTACGGTGAAAACTTGCTATTTGAACCGTCCCCATACAGGTTTCAAAAGCAACATTACTGAAAAACGGCAATACCCAAAGGAAGGAAACTAGAACCCGAGCCATATTTAAGAGCGGAAATGAAATACAATATAAACTTTCAGCACTGAAATACTGTCCTGATCTGGTGTCAGGGGCAACCTTACTACACCAAGAGCCGATTTCATCAACATTGCAAAGTATACTTTATATTCAGCAAAGTATACTTTGAGTAATCATTTATTTTTCCCGAAATGCATTATTTCATATAGAACTAACAACTGTATATATTTGATGATTAAAAGTATGCAGAATTATTATACTGAATTAATTACATTATCACAGCCATTTTGGCTGTGATAATGTAATTAATTCAGTATAATAACAAGAAACGAGGCAAAGCCACGAAGGCCAGGTTTTTTCCAAGCATAGACACTTGGATAACATAATTATACCCACTTTTTGTAGACTAGATGGCCGTGGCCTGCATGTCGCGCCTTGGGGCGAGGCATGGACACTAAAAAAATAGATATAGTAGATGGAAAAACTTTAACCAAAAAACTTTAACCGGACACACGGACGAACGGACGGACGTATGCCAAAATGCTGACGATATCGCGCTTTCCACAAGCAGGTGTGACAATGATGATAAACACCCATGTGAAGTATATAAGGTATTGGGTGAAGCAGTTGCATAGATATAGTACACGAAAAAACTTTAACAAAAACATTCAAAGTAATTTGACCTTGACATTGGGCACAGGATCGCGCTTTCCGCAAGCAGGTGCGACAATGATGACAAGCACCCATGTGAAGTATCAAGGTATTGGGTGAAGCAGTTGCAGAGATATAGTACACGAAAAAAACTTTAACAAAAAAAGTCAAAGTAATTTGACCTTGACATTGGGCACAGGATCGCGCTTTCCGCAAGCAGGTGCGACAATGATGATAAGCACCCATGTGAAGTATCAAGGTATTGGGTGAAGCAGTTGCAGAGATATAGTACACGAAAAAACTTTAACAAAAAAGTCAAAGTAATTTGACCTTGACATTGGGCACAGGATCGCGCTTTCCGCAAGCAGGTGCGACAATGATGATAAGCACCCATGTGAAGTATCAAGGTATTGGGTGAAGCAGTTGCAGAGATATAGTACACGAAAAAACATTAACAAAACAATTCAAAGTAATTTGACTTGACATTGGGCACAGGATCGCGCGTTCCGCAAGCAGGTGCGACAATGATGATAAACACCCATGTGAAGTATCAAGGTATTGGGTGAAGCAGTTGCAGAGATATAGTACACGAAAAAACTTTAACAAAAAATTCAAAGTAATTTGACCTTGACATTGGGCACAGGATCGCGCTTTCCGCAAGCAGGTGCGACAATGATGATAAGCACCCATGTGAAGTATGAAGGTATTGGGTTGAAGCAGTTGCAGAGATATAGTACACGAAAAAACTTTAACAAAAAATTCAAAGTAATTTGACCTTGACATTGGGCACAGGATCGCGCTTTCCGCAAGCAGGTGCGACAATGATGATAAACACCCATGTGGAGTATCAAGGTATTGGGTGAAGAACAGTTGCAGAGATATAGTACACGAAAAAACTTTAACAAAAAAATTCAAAGTAATTTGACCTTGACATTGGGCACAGGATCGCGCTTTCCGCAAGCAGGTGCGACAATGATGATAAACACCCATGTGAAGTATCAAGGTATTGGGTGAAGCAGTTGCAGAGATATAGTACACAAAAAAAGTTTAACAAAAAAATTCAAAGTAATTTGACCTTGACATTGGGCACAGGGGCCGCACGGTTGGGGGTTAGAATGAAAATATGGATGATGATAAACACCCATGTGAAGTTTCAAGGTAATGGGCGAAGCAGTTGCAGAGATATAGTATAACGAAAAAGTTTTAACCAAAAAACTCGAACCAGACGTACGTTAAAAAGTTAACGTTGAAAATGGCTAAGTCAATTACGTAGAAATAATAGGTGAAGGTAAAAAAATGGTCACATGTTGGATAGTGATATGTGGTGGGTACCCCTTGATTATGAAGCTGTGAAAGTTTGGTGGTCCTAGGTGGTACAGTACCAAAGAAATGGACTTAAACACGAAAACATAACATTGTAAACGCGAAAACTTAACATTGAAAAATGGCTAAGTCGACTGCGCGGAAAAAATGGGTGAAGTTAAAAAAAAAAGTAACATGTTGTATAGTGATATGTGGTGGGCACCCCTTGATTATGAAGCTGTGAAAGTTTGGTGGTCCTAGGTGGTACAGTACGAAAGAAATGGACTTAAACACGAAAACTTAACATTGTAAACGCGAAAACTTAACATTGAAAATGGCTAAGTCGATTACGCGGAAAAAATGGGTGAAGTTAAAAAAAAAGCAACATGTTGGATAGTGATATGTGGTGGGCACCCCTTGATTATGAAGCTGTGAAAGTTTGGTGGTCCTAGGTGGTACAGTAACAAAGAAATGGACTCAAACACGAAAACTTAACATTGATTGTGGACGTCGCCGCCCGCCGCCCGCCCGCCCGCCGCCCGCCGCCCGCCCGCCCGGCTTTCGCCAATCCAATAGCCTGGATTTTTTTTCAAAAAACCTGGCTAAAAATTAATAAATTTATTATTAAATTGAAAATTACTCTATGAAAGTATACTTTGCTAGATAAGTATACTTTGCAATGTTGGTGAAATCGGCTACAGATCACTTGGCCCCAGGTGTGAATCCCTGTAACATAGTCCGTTAAGATATGAATCCTTAATTATGGATTCATCGCTAAGATATACATAGCATCCCATCCTCTAGGAATCCCAGTAAAATTCACCTTTCAGTCGGGTATGAATCCTCAACCCAAGGATGTGATTTTTCGTCTTTTTACAGTGAAAGTGGGTTTAACCTCCCAGCAACAGTTAAGATCATAATTATAGAGACGGGACCACAGTTTAAAGTCTCATCCAGCAGACCAGCGGGATCAAAATACTATGTTAGTATTTTTCACGCCAAGGATGAGGATTGAACTCACAGCGTCCAGTATTGAAGTCCAATGTCGTATCCCTAGGCCACAGCCCATCCCTCTCTTCATTTTAGATGAATTCCTCTTATTTACTAAAATTTTTGAGAAACAAAAAGGGTGAATTCTATCCAAAGTCTTTGAGGGGGTAGGGGTGTTTCCTCTTTGTTTGTCCTTTTCTTCAAATTCTCTGGTCACACCCCAGCCAACCCTTCCACCCCTCTCAGTAACTGATATTCAATTTATCAGAAAAGGGGTGTTTTTGTAAAATAAATACGAAAATATTCACGATGTATATCTAGATGAGACGTTAATACGTCGAATTGCGTCAGATAGGGCTTCTACCAATATTGTGTCATATACGTAGAGATGCTCACACACAGTACAGTATGCCACACAGAAAGACACCCTACATATGACGGAGCGGAACCAATGGCGTTAAATACGTCTTCTAGATCCGATGACTGTATGATGTGAATTCCTGAAAATACAACAAAAAAAATAAATATGTATGAACATAATGTGAATCTAAGTTCTTGGGCATTTGCTTGTAAAGTGTGGTTGTGACCGGATAAATGGGCTTATGAGTTTTGCGACCAGTGTAGATCCAGATAAGCCTGTGAATGCGCAGTCTGATCAGTATATGCCCTGTTCGCCATTCTATTAATGAAACACATATCATGCTTCTAAAAGTGAAAGTGAATGGGTTTAACGTCCCACAACAGCTACGGTAATATAGAGATGGGCATATCATGCTTCTAACAAGGAATATAGATCCTTATCTGGCTTCAGGAGTGTGATATTTTATCAGGAGCTACACTGATCACAAATCCCACAAGCCCCATTTCTCCAGTCACAGTCGCAAATGATGTGAGCATGTTCTCTTCTTTGTTCACCAAATCAGCAAGTCGGATTGGTTGAGACTGAGCCAAGGGCGTCGTCATGGGAGGTTCGATGAGTTTGTACGAACCCCCGTTTTTGGAGCCAACAGGGGCCCGTTTCACTAAACTTCTTACAACTAAAATGTTCGTAAGTGCAAAATTATGATAGTCTGTAATTTTCACATTAACTATGTTTTCTTGTGCACAAGTATTGGATTTACATTTATTGAGCATCGGCTGCATATGCAGCCTATGCTCAATAAATGTAAATCCATAAATTGAAATTTACAGACGATCCTAAATTTGCACTGACAACAAATATTTTAGTCGTACGAAGCTTAGTGAAACGGCCTCCCGGACTTTGTTTATATATACATGTATTAGGTCCGTGATAGCTATTTTCAGTGCATGAATGAGCAGACATTATAGCATTCAAATGCCCTGCTAACAAAATACAGTCCAGCGACGTCAAACGTATTACAATATCAGCGCTCCAGATAAGGTGCGTATTTGCGTATTTGCGTATTTGCGTATTTGCGTATTTGCGTAAATACCCAATTAAAATTGCGAAATTTTGACATGTATATGGGGGGTGGGGTTCGATCCTAAATTTGCACTTACAAACATTTTAGTTGTACAAAGTTTAGTGAAACGGGCCCCTGGACCCTTTACATATTTTGGTTGCTTCACAGCTGAAAGTCGAACCCCACTTTTCAAAAATGCTGGTGACGCCCACGTGAGTTGACACAGTGTTAGTTTACTGATTATACTAGTTCAATGAAATGCTAGTTCATTCGTTTCAGATTAAAAAAATACATATGAAATTTCAATTTTGTGGACAAATTATGAAGTATGAAAATAGAATCTTCAGTAATTGAATACATTTTACTAAAACTATTGAAATACAAGCCAAAACAAAAACTTTCCCCAAGGGAATATACTACCAGTATGTAAATATTGCAATTTTAGGTCAAGGTCACACAGAGGTCATGTGTTTCACAGTGGCTTGCGGTATACATCACCGGCTCATGATAGTGTGCAAGTATGATGGCTGTAGGCCTAATAGTATTTTTGAAAATACAAGGACAAACAAACACTTTAACCATGGGAAGTGTCTATGTAAACATAGCAATTGTAGGTCAAGGTCACACAAAGGTCATTTGATTCACAGTGGGTTGCGGTGCACATGATAGTGGGCAAGTATAATGGCTGTAGACCTATTACTATTGAATATACAAGCTCTTACTAAAACGTTAACATTGTGACGGATGGACGGGACAGACGGACAAGCGTAACACTAAATGCCCCCTCCACTATCGCGGTGGGGCATACAATTATATTAAACCTTTATGTCTAAGGTCGTCCAAAGCGACATCTGCGGTGGACTGGGAGACCGCTCGACTCGCATCTACGATCAGGTAGGTGTCATATCCTGCAGCGACAAACACAGTAATTATAGTTCCTTTAAACATACAAGTCCCTTAAACATCCAGTTTCTTATGCTAAGCCCTAATCAACATGCATATACAGAGCTCCAGATAAGGGGCGTATTACGCGCTATTACTAGCTGAATATGCATTGAATATCAACAGTGGGAGTACAAAATACTCACAGCAATGTGAAAATACGCATTGATTTTCAAATTGAGTAGTGTACATACTGAAATAAAGTTGAAAATGTACTTAGTTGAGCTTTTTGCAGCTCAACTAAGTAAATTTTCAACTGTAGTAAAGTATAAATAAGTAATAATACACTCGACTAAGAGGATGTTTAAACTTTAAATGTGTTTTGATCATTTATTCCCTATTTAATAATGAAGAAAATCAATAATCCATTTGTAAAAATAAAATGCGCATTTAATTTAAAATCAGGGGGTACAGTACTCTTTAGACACAAAGCTTATCTGGAGCACTGCATAGGGATTTCAGTATTTCTATGCAAACAATTGAATGAGTGTCTCTAACATTATATTACAGTCGAACCCTGGTAAACCGGACACAAATAAATGCTAGTTCAACTTAATTGTAACCGGGTTCATTGCCATTTATCCCCGCTGAGTAGGTCTGTTCGTGATCGCAAAGCACCCACGCGTGTCTTGGAGTAGTCTGTCTGTTTTACAGTGGAACCTCTCTAAACCGGACACCCTGGGGACCCCCCAGGGTGTCCGGTTTAGAGAGGTTCCACTGTATTAGCAGATATGAAGCAAATACAACTAAACAGGTATACATGCAAGTATGACATACAAAATGCCATATTATGTACCTTCGTTTTCATCTTCTTACTGGAGTCCAGGTATTAAAGGAACATGCCCATTCAGTAGGCACAACATTACCCACGTATTGATTGGCATTACTATACATTTTATATCGGACGTAAATTCCCACACTGATATCAGGGGTGATAACCGTGTTTCCTTAAAGTGTTAAAGGACTTTAATATTTATTCTCTGTATTTATTTGTCGATGTGCAATGATTGTACTTTATAATCTGTTAAAAATATTATTTTTTCAGGTGACACATTTAATTAGTATAAATAATAAAAAATGCCATGCCTCATTTGCAAATGAAAATAGCTTGATACCACCGCGAATCACTATCAGTAAAATAAATATTACTAAATGATTATTTCTGTATAGCACTCGTAATTTTTAGAACTGGTGGAATAGAAACAATTATTCAATTATTTAATTCCTATAAAAAGCAGTTTGTGCCTACTGAGTGGGCATGTACCTTTAATGTGAGTGGTGATCTAGATCAGGTTGCCCGGACCATAACGTTTCTCGCCTTACCTAAGAATTTGGCGTCTTTTGACGTGTAATAAACACAGTAGTCAAGAGCCAACCCCATGACCAGCACAGTGTCTATACTGTGCTCCACCAACACGCTCTGCAGCTCCGTTTGGCGGAATCGGCCGTTGTCGAAAAATCCCGAGTATGAGTCGACCTGAAATATTATTAACCCATGAAACACAGGACACCAATTTTAGTACGGTAGTGTGAACTTTTTTAGGTGAAAAAAATCCTATTTTATTTATTTAATCTCGAAAGTACATGTATATGTTGTTACCACTCATTTGAACCGTCTGTGGTAACAACATATATCTTTATGGAGAAATAAACAAAATACATGTAATGAGATTTCTTCAACAACAATTATCGTATCTGCTGCCTGGACCGACAAATAATAACTTTTAACATATCGATGGTCTAGTAACATAAGGTCGTAACTGCTATGCTTTAGCATAGCAGTTACGACCTTATGTTACTAGACCATCGATATATATTAAAAAAAAAACAAACTTTAACGCAAATTTCTAAGTAATTTGACCTTGGACATGAAGGCCGCATGGGTGTGGTATAGAATGAAAATATGGAAGTAGATGATGTTTGAAGTTAATCCGACTTAACGTTGCAGAGATAATGGGTACTCGAAAATGTACGCAAATCTTAAAAAGCAATTTGACCTTGACCTTGGACATGAAGGTCACATGGGTGTGGTATGGAATGAAAATATGGATGATACAGATGTATATGAAGTTTGACGTTAATCCGACTAACATATGCAGAGATAATGGGTAACCCAAAACTTTAATGCAAATCTTACGGATGCAAATTTCTAAGTAATTTGACTTGACCTTGGAGATGAAGGTCGTATGAGTGTGATATGGAATAAAAATATGGATACTGATAAGGAAGTATATGAAGTTTGAGGTCAATCCGACTTACAGAGATAATGGGTACCCAATAACTTTAACGTAGACGGACGCACAGACGGACGGACGGACGTACATACTAGAGCTACATTGTGGGGTTCCTAACCCTAACCTATACCAAATCAGACCCCGTAAAGATCAATCAGACATAAAAAACAACCCCATAAGATTAAATTCATAACAGGGTTAAAAACGGACTCTTAACAAGTCCATCACTGTGTGGTTAACCTCACAATGTAGCTCTCGTTTGTACGGACGGATGGACGGACGGACAAACAAACGGACAAACGGATGGACGGAATTACGAAAACTATATATCCCTCGACATACTTCGATAAACAATAAACAGGTATTTTGAAATAAAAATAAATTAAAATATTGGCAAGATTAGCGCAGACGGTACTATAGTCGACACACACATGCTTATGAGCAAGGACAAGTTGTGATTGTATTCATAAAAAACATGGTTTGGCAGAATTTTAGAATCATTTCCATTTGAAATGATTCTAAAGTGCTGCCAAACCAAGTTTTTGATGAGAAAAATGGAAAAATAAAAAATATTCAGCAGACGACACAATTTGCGATTGTATTCATAAAAAACATGGTTTGGCAGCATTTTAGAATCATTTCCATTGGAAATGATTCTAAAGTGCTGCCAAACCAAGTTTTTTATGAGAAAAATGGAAAAATAAAAAATATTCAGCAGACGACACAAATTGCGATTGTATTCATAAAAACATGGTTTGGCAGCATTTTAGAATCATTTCCATTGGAAATGATTCTAAAGTGCTGCCAAACCAAGTTTTTGATGAGAAAAATGGAAAAATAAAAAATATTCAGCAGACGACACAATTTGCGATTGTATTCATAAACAAGAATTCTGCCACGGAAGCGGTGTCGCGCCTGCTGAGGCATTTGACCGTGAACATTACAAGTAAATAAATGACCTTGACCTTCAGAATTTGGATCTGGGGGTGTGCGTAATGAAGCATCATCCCTAGACGAACATTGATGCGAAATATTATCAAAGTCTGGCAAGGGGTTAAAGAGATATTGTGAAAAAAATAACTTTAACGCATTTCTATTACAAAACCGGTGAACATTACAAGTAAATAAATGACCTTGACCTTCAGAATTTGGATGTGGGGGTGTGCGTAATGAAGCATCATCCCTAGACGAACATTGATGTGAAATATTATCAATGTGTGGCAAGGGGTTAAAGAGATATTGTGAAAAAACAATAACTTTTAACGCATTCCTGTTACAAAACCGTTGAACATTACAAGTAAATAAATGACCTTGATCTTCACGATTTTGGATGTGGGGGTGTGCGTAATGAAGCATCATCCCATGACAAAGATTGATGTGAAATATTATCAAAGTCTGGCAAGGGGTTAAAGAGATATTGTGAAGAAACAATAACTTTAACGCATTTGCCTTACAAAACAAGAATTCCGCCACGGAAGCGGTGTCGCGCATGCCGATGCATTTGACGGTGAACATTACAAGTAAATAAATTACATTGACCTTCAGAATTTGGATGTGGGGGTGTGCATAATGAAGCATCATCCGTAGACGAACATTGATGTGAAATATTATCAATGTCTGGAAAGGGGTTAAAGAGATATTGTGAAAAAACAATAACTTTTAACGCATTTCTGTTACAAATCCGGTGAACATTACAAGTAAATAAATGACCTTGACCTTCAAAATTTGGATGTGGGGGTGTGCGTAATGAAGCATCATTCCTAGACAAACATTGAATAAAATATTATCAAAGTCTGGCAAGGGGTTAAAGAGATATTGTGAAAAAACAATAACTTTTAACGCATTTCTGTTACAAATCCGGTGAACATTACAAGTAAATAAATGACCTTGACTTTCAAAATTTGGATGTGGGGGTGTGCATAATGAAGCATTATTCCTAGACAAACATTGATGTGAAATATTATCAAAGTCTGGCAAGGGGTTAAAGAGATATTGTGAAAAAACAATAACGTTAACGCATTCCTGTTACAAAACCGGTGAACATTACAATTAAATAAATGACCTTGACCTTCAGACTTTGGATGTGGGGGTGTGCGTAATGAAGCATCATCCCTAGACAAACATTGATGTGAAATATTATCAATGTCTGGCAAGGGGTTAAAGAGATATTGTGAAAAAACAATAACTTTAACGCATTTCTGTTACAAAACCGGTGAACATTACAAGTAAATAATGACCTTGACCTTCAGACTTTGGATGTGTGTGCGTAATGAAGCATCATCCCTAGACAAACATTGATGTGAAATATTATCAATGTCTGGCAAGGGGTTAAAGAGATATTGTGAAAAAACAATAACTTTAACGCATTTCTGTTAAAAAACCGGTGAACAATACAAGTAAATAAATGACCTTGACCTTGAGAATTTGGATGTGGGGGTGTGCGTAATGAAGCATCATCCCTAGACGAACATTGATGTGAAATATTATCAATGTCTGGCAAGGGGTTAAAGAGATATTCTGAAAAAACAATAACTTTTAACGCATTTCTGTTACAAAACCGGTGAACATTACAAGTAAATAAATGACATTGACCTTCAAACTTTGGATGTGGGGTTGTGCGTAATGAAGCATCATCCCTAGACAAACATTGCTGTGAAATATTATCAAAGTCTGGCAAGGGGTTAAAGAGATATTGTGAAAAACAATAACTTTAACATATTTCTGTTACAAAACTGGTGAACATTACAAGTAAATAAATGACCTTGACCTTGATAATTTGGATGTGGGGGTGTGCGTGATGAAGCATCATCCCTAGACAAACATTGATGTGAAATATTATCAATGTCTGGCAAGGGGTTAAGAGATATTGTGAAAAAACAATAACTTGAACGCATTTCTGTTAAAAAAAACCGGTGAACATTACAAGGAAATAAATGACCTTGCCCTTCAAAATTTGGATGTGGGGGTGTGCGTAATGAAGCATCATTCCTAGACAAACATTGATGTGAAATATTATCAAAGTCTGGCAAGGGGTTAAAGAGATATTGTGAAAAAACAATAACGTTAACGCATTTCTGTTACAAAACCGTGTGAACATTACAATTAAATAAATGACCTTGTGACCTTCAGGACTTTGGATGTGGGGGTTGTGCGTAATGAAGAAGCATCATCCCTAGACAAACATTGATGTGAAATATTAATCAATGTCTGGCAAGGGGTTAAAAGATATTGTGAAAAAACAATTAACCTAACTTTAACGCATTTCTGTTACAAAACCGGTGAACATTACACACAGGAAATAAATTATCAAAAGACCTTGGCCCGTTCAAAATTTGGATGTTGGGGGTGTGCGTAATGAATTGCATCTTTATTCCTAGACACACATTGATGTGAAATATTATCAAAGTCTGGCAAGGGGTAAAGAGATATTGTGAAAAAACAATAAACGTTAACGCATTTCTGTTACAAAACCGGTGAACATTACAAGTAAATAAATGACCTTGACCTTCAGACTTTGGATGTGGGGGTGTGCGTAATGAAGCATCATCCCTAGACAAACATTGATGTGAAATATTATCAATGTCTGGCAAGGGGTTAAAGAGATATTGTGAAAAAACAATAACTTTAACGCATTTCTGTTACAAAACCGTTGAACATTACAAGTAAATACATGACCTTGACCTTGACCTTGAGAATTTGGATGTGGGGGTGTGCGTAATGAAGCATCATCCCTAGACAAACATTGATGTGAAATATTATAAAAGTCTGACAAGGGGTTAAATTTGCCTTACAAAAAAACCGGACGACGCGGACGACGACGACGGAAAATACGACGACTATAGTCGCGCCTCTGCTAAAGCAGGCGCGACAAAAACCGGACGCGGACGACGACGCGGACGACGACGACGACGACACGCGGACGACGACGACGCGAACGACGACGACGACGGAAAAAGCGCCGACTATAGTCGCGCTTCTGCTAAAGCATTGGAAATGATTCTAAAGTGCTGCCAACCCAAGTTTTTGATGAGAAAAATGAAAAAAAAAAATATTCAGTAGACGACACAAATTAATTCAGCATTGTAAGGGTTAAAATAACAAGCGCCGCTTGTCATGTTCGTCCATATGATGCCAAGTCGTCTTACACCATCTTATACACGTCGTTTTAACCACATACTTATCGCGTTAATACGTCTTACTAACTGGTCAATATGAGACAAATTAGACTATAGTGGCCACAAACACGTTTCTGACAAGATGTTGGGTTACATGTACGTCGACATTATATGTAGTTAAGACGTCTCTCAAAATGGCGGCGCCCAGTGAATTAGGGGAATTAACACAATTTAGCTATCTCCTTATCACGCTAAGTGGACGGAGATAATTTTTAAGCCACCATACGTCCACATCAAGTTACCTCACAGTTATATCCCTTTCGCACGACGACGTCGCTGTCTCGGTGCGTCAATGCGTCAGTAAAGTCGGCTGACGTCGTATAGTGCACGCAGTGAGATGGCCACAGTGTTTGGTTAATGCTGTGCGTGACGTCACATTGAGCATCGCTACATAATTTGCCTGGAAAATAAAATGTAGTGCAATTATAAATATAATTGTGGAAGCGTCCTGGTGCCGATGCTAAAATAGTTGTATGTCCTAATTAGGAGTAAGGAGTTAGTATCTCCTAATTAGGACGTACTATCTCCTATCTCCTAATTATGACTTATTATCTCCTAATTATTACTTACTATCTGTCTCAATGTTAAAACATGTTTATCTCTATGTCCTAATTGGGATATTTACTTAGTATCTCCAAATTACGAGATAAATATATGTTAGCATTAGCACAAGGACGCTTCCATATTGTAATGTGGAGGAAATGTGTGTTGAAATGTTTGGCAACATCTTGTTTACGCAAAACCTTCTCCTTGAATATGTGTATGAACATATTTAGTTTTGCGCACGCACACACACGCACGCACACACGCACACACGCACACACACGCACAAGCAAACACGCACACACGCAGTAAGTACCAATGCAAAGCTCATTACCTCAGAAATACACGTATCTTACCCTACCTTGCGAATCATACGTCAGCGTAATGATGTCAAGAGGATTCTTGCCGAGATGTTCCGAAGCGAATGACACATGATCTGGGCAGTGCCAATCCTGGGTCAACACGGTCAGTGCGGTCTTCTCATCATACCGGGCCCGGATAGCGTTGATCACCGGTACAATCTATTTACAAGGTGTATGATCACGTGGTATAACAACAACAACAAGTACTGAAACTTCCAGAATCCATCTGATTCAAAGTACGTAATCTGTTATATTGTCCTTATTACGTAACGGATTTTGATGAAATATGGCGCATCAAACGCGTGTTAAGCTGCATTTGGTCGTCTCTGTATGTTCGCCCAAACTCTGTCATTTTTGAGAATAATCGATTTCCGTGTCTACCGACACGGAAATCGATTCTTCGCAAAAACGACATAAGTCTATGCCGAACTCCCTGGACCACCAAATGAAGGTCTCGAAGACGCATTTGCTGCGCCATATTTCATCAAAATCCGTTGCATATTAAGGAAAATATCAAATAATACTTACTTTGGAGTGGGCGACGTTGTTTTTGTTGTAACCACGTGATCCTACACATTGATTTAGGCAGGTCTTATAAATACAAGAAGTCACAGGTAGATCACAAGGGTCCGTTTCACTAAACTTCGTACGACCAAAATGTTCTTAAGTGCTAAATTATGATAGTCTGTAAATTGCACATTAAAACTGTTTTCTTGTAAACAATTATTTGATTTACATTTATTGAGTATAGGCTGCATGCAGCCTATGCTCAATAAATGTAAATCAATCAATTGCAATTTCCAGACGATACTAAATTTGCACTTACGAACATTTTAGTCGTACGAAATTAGTTAAATGGGCCACAGGTAACCAGAGGTAACAAGAGTGCCAAAAGTCACAAAATACGCCCGTCGAATATGGGCCAGACAGCGAAGATGCAGAAATGTGAAACTGTCACCAAGGCAAGAAACATTAATGAGAATTTGAAAGTCTATAGCATTATTTCTTCATCTCGTTGTGCTAAACATGTATACTAATTTAGGCAGAGATAGAAAAGTAGAGTGTAAAGTAGAAAGATAGGGAATTGGATACACTAATGTAGAAAAAATGGCTAAGTTAAAAAGGTGATATATTTGTTAAAAAATATGTTTTCGGCATAAAAACACGAAGGTGCACATCTGCAATACTTACAGAACGATCGACTGAACGGTTTCGGAGGAGATGTGTACACAAACTATGTACCCTAAACAGAATTGTATAGAAAAATGTATAAACAAGAAACGAGGCAAAGCCACGAAGGCCAGGTTTTTTCCAACGTATGCCAAAATGCCGACGATATCGCGCTTTCTGCAAGCGGGTGCGACAATGATGATAAACACCCATGTGAAGTATGAAGGTAATGGGTGAAGCAGTTGCAGAGATATAGTACACGAAAAAACTTAAAACAAAAATTCAAAGTAATTTGACCTTGACATTGGGCACAGGGGCCGCACGGTTGGGGGGTAGAATGAAAATATGGATGATGATAAACACCCATGTGAAGTTTCAAGGTAATGGGCGAAGCAGTTGCAGAGATATGTATAACGAAACACTTTTAACCAAAAAACTTTAACCAGACGTACGTTAAAAAGTTAACGTTGAAAATGGCTAAGTCAATTACGTAGAAATAATAGGTGAAGGTAAAACAAATGGTCACATGTTGGATAGTTTTATGTTGTAGGCACCCCTTGGTTATGAGGCTGTGAAAGTTTGGTGGTCCTCGGTGGTACAGTACCAAAGAAATGGACTTAAACACTAAAACTTAACATTGTAAACGCGAAAACTTAACATTGAAAATGGCTAAGTCGACTGCGCGGAAAAAAATGGGTCAAGTTAAAAAAAAAGTAACGTGTTGGATAATAATATGTGGTGGGCACCCCTTGATTGTGAAGCTGTGAAAGTTTGGTGGTCCTAGGTGGTACAGTAACAAAGAAATGGACTCAAACACGAAAACTTAACATTGTAAACACGAAAACTTAACATTGAAAATGGCTAAGTCGACTGCGCGGAAAAAATGGGTCAAGTTGCGGAAAAAATGGGTCAAGTTAAAAAAAAAGTAACATGTTGGATAGTAATATGTGGTGGGCACCCCTTGATTATGAAGCTGTGAAAGTTTGGTGGTCATAGGTGGTACAGTAACAAAGAAATGGACTCAAACACGAAAACTTAACATTGATTGTGGACGCCGCCCGCCGCCCGCCCGCCCGGCTTTCGCCAATCCAATAGCCTGGATTTTTTTTCCAAAAAACCTGGCTAAAAATGACTAAGTTAAAAAGGTGATATTTTTGTTAAAAAATATATTTTCGGCATAAAAACACCAAGGTGTACATCTTCAATATGTGTAGAAGACGTGTGCATAGTTTCAGATCGATCACGGTTTCGGAGGAGTTGTGTACACAAACTCTGTACCGTATATAGAATTGTATAGAAAAATGTAGAAAAAATGGCTAAGTTAAAAAGGTGATATATTTTGTTAAAGAATATTTTTTCGGCATAAAAAACACCAAGGTGCACATCTTCAATATGTGTAGAAGACGTGTGTATAGTTTCAGATCGATCAACTGAACGGTACCGTTTTTTAAAAACGGTCGTATAAAAACCAGACGAGGCGAAATCCGCGCCTGGATATGGGGGTCAGGGAGTATTCTGCCCGCCACCACCCCAGGAATTTTAGCATAAAAAATCGGCAAAATGACAGACGAGGCGACCACCGCGTCTGTCTCATCCTGGTTACGGTACCAAGGTGTATGATCACGTGGTTTCCGAACCAGATTTTCCGACGTGAAAATGACGTCACAGATTACGTCACGTCGGAAAATCGGGTTCGGAAACCACGGCACGTGATCACACACCTTGTTAATAGTGTAAACAAGAATTTCGTGATCGTAGTATCGTACTATCATAGTATCGACCCGATAGCGATATTACGATGGCCTTAACGGAACACCGTAGCAAACACTGAGTGAGTCATTGGAGAAAACATTACTTTCAGAGTCGCAAAAGGGGAATAATGGATCAGTGGGACAGGACAGGGAACATTTATGTTACGCACTTCTGCACTTGATTGTTGGAATGTATACCGAGTATGAAGAAAATCGGTCAAACACTTTTATTAGTAGTTTGACGGACAAGCAAACCAAATAATTTCAGAGTCGAAAAATGGGCATAACAGCGGATGGATCGGTGTCAGCGTTCATTTTTACCTTACGCACTGCTGTACTTGACGGTAGGGCTGTATACCAGATATGAAGAGAATCGGCCAACAAATTTAGAAGTAGTTCGGCGGACAAGAATTTTTTTTTTCAGAGTTGAAAAGGGGCATAGCTCTGGTTATCAGTGGGATAGCGAAAACTGTTACGTAACGCACTCCTGCACTTGATGGTAGGATGGTAGGGCTGTATACCGAATATGAAGAGAATCGACCAAAACCCGTAGAAGCAGGACAAGAAAAATGGTCGACGGACGGACGGGGTAAACACTTAACTACCGTTGCGGTGGCATAATATTAAATGGAAAGTGAAACCGGCGCCCGATTACGGCATTCTAGACTCCGAGACCTTTTCGGGCCGTCCTTACCTCGTCGCCGTCGGTCACGGAAAGATTGCCACCGGGCATGAAGCAGTTCTGGACGTCGATAATCAGTAGCGCCACGTTTTTCGCCGACGCCGACGGGACGATCAGGAAAGCGGCAATTACGGCGCATTCTAGTCTGGAATTGAACAATCAGGGGAACCTTATTAAAGGTACATGCCCACTCAGTAGGCACACATTGTTCTTTATATCAGAGACATCATTTGAGACATTTTCTGGCAAAATAAACATTAATTCACCATTACCCCACGTATTGATTGTCATTATTATACATTTTATATCAGACGCAAATTTACATACAGATATCAGAGCCGATAACTGTCTTTCCTTAAACTGTTAACGGACATTACTATTTATTCTCTATATTAATTTTTTGATGTACAATGATCATACTTCAATGATCAATGACCATGAAAATATTACTTTTTCAGGTGACGCATTTAATTAGTATAAATAATTAAACAAGAAATGCGTCTGTCGAACGCGGATGCCACCTTTGAGAAACTGTGACAAATTGGTTAACCGAAAAGTGTGACGGACGGACGGACGGTCCAAACACTATATGCCACCCGTTTCTTCGAAACCCGGTGGCATAAAAATATCAATCCTCTTTTGCATATGAAAATAGCTTGATACCACCGCGAGTCACTATCAGTAAAATTAATATCAACAAGAAATGCGGATGCCACCTGCAGCATATTCGAGAAACTGTGACAAATTGGTTAACCGAAAAGTGTGACGGACGGACAGACGGACGGACGGACGGTCCAAACACTATATGCCACCCGTTTCTTCGAAACCCGGTGGCATAACTAGAAAACGTGTTCATAGAACACGGATGCCCCACATATCGCTTTGATAATAAACGAGGCAAAATTCCAAGTCCAAAAGGGAGATAATCCATGACCTGGGTGTCGAATCAACAATCAAAATAAACTTTGCGCATCTACTCATCATAAAGAAGCTACATACCAAGTTTCAGGTTTAAAAGTATTACGAGTCACAAGGCAAAATTGCCCAAATTCTACTGATCAGAAAATACGTTCGCCATTCAGTCTCCGGAGAATCCTTTCTCGATCGCAGACAGGATATGGGTCGCTGATCGTACATTTATTGCAGAATATTGTATGGTCCAGTTTTTTCAGCAGGTGGTCCAAGTACTGCTGTACGCGAGACGATGTCGTGAACATTCGCTGTTTATGTTGTGTGAATATGAAAAGATTCAATCTGAATGCACGCTAACATCGTCTCGATGTGTGTCATGTTAACCCTTTGAACCCGAAAGCCCGCTATATCTGTTTATGCAAACAGTGCAGATCCAGCTAGTAACGAGCCGTCTCATCAGGATCTGCACTTTTTAAAAGTAATTTTCATATTTTTGAGAGCAAAAAAAATACCACCTTTTCATAAATGGACAAGTCTGAAAATATTTGTGTGATGATTGGATTGGCTGCAAAAGTAACATGTCAAAATCCATTCCAGTTACCTAGGGGTGAAAGGGTCAATACAAGAACTAGATACGGTGGGATGATATTTCAAGGCAACATGTTGGGGACATTCGTATCATGGACTGTGCGTGAAAGTATTGTCAAGTCGTTACACAACTACAAAGTCAAGAACTAGATACAGTAACTGTGGGTTTATATTTCAAGGCAACATGCTGGGGACATTAGTGCCATGGATTGCGATTGAAAATATTGTCAAGTCGTGACACAAATACAATAAGACTGTGCGCACTAGCAATATGATGGTTCTTCTAGTCCTATTCGGCGATTATCAAGGATCTCTTGACTTGGGGTCTTGTTATTTAACATCTCCCTCCCCTCTGGCATTTCTTCGTACTTTGTGACCCTCGCATTTTGAATTGAGTCTCCAAAAGACAAAATGCTACCGTGGTGTTAGAACTAGAAACAAACCTGCTCCATACCTCTCGCGAGGGTAGCAATTTAACACCATCTCTTTAATGTAACGCATGGAAGAGTGATTTTTGCAATCGGTTATCCGGCGTGTTTGATATGTTAGCGATATAAAACTGTAAAATCAATAAAATATGAATAAAGAACATACACAAGCAGAAATTGGTTATTTTACCGTGTTAATCTGACATTTACATGAATGTTTTGTAACTTTTAAAGCTTCATTGCGTTATGTAGAATGTTGAACAGCAACAAGAGAACAGATGGCTTCCATGGGACAATGATTTCCTTGCTCTCAGTATATTAACCTTGTGGTGGGTGGGGGGGGGGGGGGGGGGGGAGTGATAATTGTGATTATCACATCATGATAGAGAATCATTAGAGAAAGGCGTGTGTGAAATATCAAGAAGTGGGACGAAAGGAAACTTATAACACATTTCCCTCAAGAGTACGTTCATGAATGCACTAAGATTGTGACTTTGACCTTGGGGTTAGTGGAGGTATGACGGTCGTGGATTTGTCACAGTATGATAGAGAATCAGTAGAGGAAGGCATGTGTGAACTATCAAAATTTTTGGTGAAAGGAAACAGAAATGATAACAAATTTCCCCTAAGGTTAAGTTTTCGAATTTTTGAACACGGACGCTGACAACGACGACGGGGGTATCCCATAAGCACCCATTCTTTCGGAAGACGTGCTAAAATGAAAATATGAATGATGACAAAATAATCTATGAGACGAGCCGGCTCGAGACGAGCCGTCTCATCAGGATCTGCACTTTTTGCAAGTAATTTCCATATTTTTGAGAACAAAAATATCCCATTTTCATAAATGGACTATAGTCTCAAAATCATTATGTGACCATTGAATTGGTTGCAAAATTAACATATCAAATTAAATTCCAGTTACTTAGGAGTGAAAGGGTTACATTCAATACAACGTTTGTAGTGTCGTAGAAAGATGGTTAACCTGAAATTTCCGTCTGTAACTTAGTTTAAAGACATACTATTCGGGTGAAAACTAGATTGGTCAGGAAGCGAGGCTTACGGAATACCCCCGCGTACACCTAAATATGTAAAACAAATTCCAAGTGTGACCTTGCCTTTGGGCTTAGCGAGGGCGGCACGAACGTGAATGTGTCACAGGGTGGTAGAGGTCCATTGGAGCAATGCGTGTGTGAAATGTTAAGCAGATCCGAGCAAGGAAATAGAAGTTATAACCAATTTCTCTGATGTTAAGTTTTGTAAAGAGACTAAGTATGTGACCTTGACCTTGAGATCAGCGGGGGCTGGACGGTCGTGGATTTGTCACAGCATGATAGTACAACCTTAGAGGAATGCACGAGTGAAATATTAAGAATGTTCAATGAAGAAATAGAAGTTATAACTTATTTCTCTGATAAGTTTTGTAAATATACCAAGTATTTGACCTTGACCTTGGGATCAGCGGGCGTTGGACGGTCGTGGATTTGGCGCATCATGGTAGTAGAGCATTACAGAAATGCATGTGTGAAATATTAAGCATTTTAGATGAATGAAATAGAAGTTATAACATATTTCTCTGATGTCAAGTTTAATAAGGATACTAAGTAATTGACCTTGACCTTGGGATCAGCAGGGGTTGGACGGTCGTGGATTTGGCACAGCATGGTAGTAGAGCATTACAGGAATGCATGTGTGAAATATTAAGCATTTTAGATGAATGAAATAGAAGTTATAACATATTTCTCTGATGTCAAGTTTTATAAAGAGACTAAGTAATTGACCTTGACCTTGGGATCAGCGGGGGTTGGACGGTCGTGGATTTGGCACATCATGGTAGTAGAGCCTTACAGTAATGCATGTGTGAACTATTAAGCATTTTAGATGAAGGAAATAGAAGTTATAACATATTTATCTGATGTTAAGTTTAGTGACGGACGCACGCACGTACGCACGGACGGACGGACGGCGTCCGAATGGACGGACGGACAACCTGACTGCAGTATACCCCCCCCCCCCCCGTAACTCGTTGCGGGGGGGGGGGGGGGGGGCATAACTATAGTTTGTGTTTAAAAACTTTTAAAGTTGCAAATATATCAACACAGATTTTAAAGTAAGTTGACAATGACATTGGGAATGTGGGTCGCATGGCTGGAGCACACAATGATAGTATGAACGATGATACAGACACAGCTTAGAGTTGAATAGAGGTGCTTAGAAGCTTAACGCATATATAGAGAATAGTAGGTTAGTGCCGTGAATGGGAAAAATATCTGGCAAGGCTCAGGAAACGGGATGGGCGAGGCTCTGCCGAGCACATCCCGTTTCCGTGCTGCGCCAGATATGTTTTCCCATTCACGGCACTAACCTACTATTCTATTTATCCCGTCAACACCTACAAATGGCTGTAAAATGCAAAAATAGTATTGACTGGATATCAAAAATGTTTCACGGCACCGTGTTTCACGGCACATACGCACTGTGTTGACGGCATAAATTTCGATTTCGGCACACGCACTAACGCACGGACGGACGTTTCTACGATCATTTCGCTGCGATTTCCATACACAAGCAAATATTTATCCAAACAACAGACACATATATAAACAATATTCACCGAAACAAAAGGTTATACTCCATATTCAACATTTACAACTGACAACAACATTCATGAAATGGCAATGATAGATATAGATACCTGCCAAAAATGTGTACCCAATGTACTCATTTTTATTTTGTTTTCGATTTATGATTTAAACTAGACTATGGTATTACCTACCTTATCGCTGGCAAACTGGTCGATATTGATTTCCGAAAATAGGATGAAATTCAGACATATCATTCGTAAATAATGTCTAAAGTTAACATAAATTACAAAGCGCACTAGATTTACGAAAACAATCATATTTCTTTTCCCGAAAATCATTACTGGAGATAAAATCGTAGATTCGATAAGAAGGCTGATCCATTTTATTGCACGTTTACTGTGATACACACATATTTAATGGCGACTTGAGGTTGATCGCGGCTTTGACCTCTGTGACAATATTTACATATTGCAATTGCGTAATATTTATGTAGTGCTCAGGAGTAAGATTAAGTAATTTTAATATTTTTGAGAACAAAAACACCCCCTTTTCATAAATGGACGAATCTGAAAATCATTTTGTGACCATTGGATTGGTCGGAACATTAGCATATCACAGTCCATTCCAGTTCCTTAGGGTTGAAAGGGCTAAGGATGGTTATTTATTGCATAAAATGGGCTCTCGCTGTTTTATAACACTGTGTAATAAAAAATAATGATACACTTGTGTAATTTCAAAATATGATGACGTGCTTATGCAATAAATCGAATCTAACATTTGTGTTATTTAATACAATATTTTTTAAACTCGTTGACCGATTTCATAAGAAACGAGGCATAGCCTCGTTTCTTATGAAATCAGTAAACTCGTTTAATAAATATCATATTAAATCATCACTCATGCAATATCCTCTATATATTTCATTAGCTATTCAAGAACGTATAGTTTCTTCATTTCAACAGCAGGAGTGTGTCTTTAACAAATATCAGTGATCAAATAGTATGCATAAATTCAAACATGTCCATGTGTATTTATTTCTGATTTTGGAGACTTTATCAAATATTGAACTCTTATCTACGCATAGGAAAGGAATGACTTGACGACATATACGACCAGAATATCGACATACCAACCGGTGCTGCCAACGTCAGATCTGGGGGCCGTTTCACTAAACTTCGTACGACTAAAATGTTCGTAAGTGCAAATTTAGAATAGTCTGCAAATTTCAATTGATGGCTTTACATTTATTGAGCATAGGCTGCATATGCAGCCTATGCTCAATAAATGTAAATCCAATAATTGTTTACATAATCATTGTTAATGTGAAATTTACAGACTATCATAATTTTGCACTTACGAACATTTTAGTCGTAGGAAGTTTAGTGAAACGGTCCCCTGATCCGGGGGCCGTTTCACTAAACTTCGTATGACTAAAATGTTCGTAAGTGCAACATTACGAGTCTGTAAATTTCACATTAGCAATGTTTTAATGTAAACAATTATTCGATTTACATTTATTGAGCATAGGCTGCATGCAGCTACATGTGTGTTCAAGAAATGTAAATCCATCAATTGAACATTCCAGACAATCCTAAATTTGCACTTACGAACATTGTAGACGTACGAAGTTTAGTGAAACGGCCCCCACTAAACTTCGTACGACTAAAATGTTCTTAAGTGCAAATTTAGGATCGTATGCAAATTTCAATTGATGGCTTTACATTTATTGAGCATAGGTTGCATATGCAGCCTATGCTTAATAAATGTAAATCCAATAATTGTTTACAAGAAAACATTGTTAATGCGAAATTTACAGACTATCATAATTTTGCACTTACGAACATTTTAGTCTTAGAAGTTTATTGAAACGGCCCGCTAGGATTCAAAGAATATGTATTTTTTGGATTCAGGTCTGATCAGGGTTAGTGTTGTGCGCTATTCTGTCACTACAGTAGCGGTATTGACCACAAACAATAATGAAAGTACTGAAAGTATTAGGACGACGTTATATTCAGTGTGGACGAACGGACGGACAGATACGGAACGGACATCTATGCGTGACAAGGGTCCCGTTCAGTGGCGAATCCAGGATTCCGCCATAGGGGGGGGGGGGGGGGGGGGGGGTGGGGGGGGGGGAGTGGGGGGGGGGGGGGGGCGACAGTCGTTCAGTGGGCGAATCCAGGATGTCGCCATAGGGGGGGGGGGGGGGGGGGGGGGGCGACAGTCGAAATTATTTGAACAAATCGTTTTCAGTACATAATGCTCTTGCGATAAGGCACATTGTGAACATACTTTCTATAATATCTAGACCTTAATTAGTTGCAAACGGTCACTCTTGCAATATACTCCCGTACCGTCCGTAGGCTACGGCCGGTCCGTGAGTAGATTGCAAGAGTTACTCTTCGCAACTGAACCGTGATATGATATGATAATATCACCATTATTTGACAGTGCTTGCTATTTTTTTTTTACAGAATCAGACAGCTTCTCAATTGCAAATACAATCTGGAATCCTGAAAGGGGGGCCCGGGCCACCCCCCTGAATCCGCCACTGCCGTATGTGGTACATTCATTGTTTTCTAACGAATACAATGTAATACACAATCGGCACCGTCGGTTACATAATAAATTGCATTGATTTATGTTGCCTTACACCACACCTCAAACAACTTAAGACACACAACGTGTGTCTGGACGGACAGACGGACAGATGAACGACTTCCACTTTACGATACATTGATAAGACCCTCACGCATGATAACAACCCCTTTACGATATTTAGTACTTCGCAATCTCCTATGTTATCCTTACATTTCTGCGGTGTTAAGCATCACTTGAATGCTATTTTAAAGGTACATGCCCACTCAGCAGGCAGAAAATGTTCTTTATAGGAATTAAATAAATGTATAATTGTGTCACTAGTCCACAAGTTCTAAAAATTACGAGTGCCCGTTATACAGATATAATAATTTAGTAATATTTATTTTACTGATAGTGACGCGCGATGGTATCAGGCTATTTTCATATACAAATGAGGCAAGGTATTTTTTAATTATTTATACTAATTAAATGCGTCACCTGAAAAAATAATATTTTCGACAGATTATAAAGTATGATCATTGCACATCAAAAATAAATACAGATAAATACATAGTAGTAGTGTCCGTTAAAATTTAAGGAAACACGGTTACCGCCCCTGATATCAGTGTGGAAATTTACGTCTGATATAAAATGTATAATAATACCAGAAAATGTCTCAGATGATGTCTCTGATATAAAGAACATTTTGTGTCTACTGAGTGGGCACGTACCTTTAACCATTTGAGCCGGAAAGCGCGCTATAGCGGTTTTAGCTACATTAATTCTCCTCCGATATGTTATCTACAGATACAATTTGACCCATTCAAAAAATGTGAGCAACCGAATTGCATACCCAAACCAGTTGCATGTAGGTCAAAATTTAGTAAACTGTATATTGTATACCTTTAAACAAGTAATATTTGATGAAAACTAGTAAATTGTCAACAATAAAAGAAAAGGAAAAACATTTTCCCCATGGAAGCTATCTTTTCTTTTCTTGTTGTTCAACATTCAACATAACGAAATGAAACTTTCAAATTTACAAGATATACATGTAAATGTCAGATAAACACCGTGACACGGTAAACTAACCAGTTTCTGCATGTGTACGTTATTAAAAATAATGTATCGATACAGCTTTGACAGTTTTATATCGCTAACATCTCAATCACGCCGGAAAAACGATTGAAAAAATAACTCTTCTTCCATGTGTTACATTAAGGAGATGGGGTTAAATTGCTATCCTCGCGAGTGGTCCGGAGCGGACTAGCAATTTTGTTTCTATAGTGGTTTATGTAAACAGTGCAGATCCAGATGAGCCGGCAAGTAATTTTAATATATTTGAGAACAAAAAAATATCCCATTTTTCATAAATGGACTAGTCAGAAAATCATTTTGTGACGATTGGATTGGTTACAAAAATGTCTAGACTGGCACTAGGAATTGTAAAGGTACACGCCCACTCAGTAGCACAACATGCTCTTTATATCAGGGACATCATCATATTCTGGCAAAACAAACATTCATTCACAATTACCCTACGTATTGATTGGCATTATCATACAGTCGAACCTCCACGAACGGCCACCTCTCTACAACAGCCACCTCTCTACAACAGCCACCTCTCTACAACGGCCAAAATTTCAAAACGGAATGTGATGAATTGCGACCACAGTTAGTGTATGTAATTTGATAAACTTTGTGGGGGATTTTGTTAATTCTTCATCAGAACTGGCAAGTTGGGAGTGCTTTAGAATCGTCTCATTGAGACGATTCTAAAGCACTCCCAACTTGCCAGTTTTGGCGAAGAAATGAAAAAATATGCACCTTAAATGTAGCTCTGATTTCTATATGATATACCTCTCTTCAACAGCCACCTCTCTTCAACAGCCAGTTTTCAGTCTCCCCATGGCTGGCCGTTGTAGAGAGGTTCGACTGTACATTTTATATCACACGTAAACTTCCACACTGATATCAGGGGCGATAACCGTGTTTCCTTAAAATGTTAACGGACATTACTATTTATTATCTGTATTTATTCTTTATTGTGCAAGGATCATACTTTATAATCTGTCGAAAATATATTTTTTTTCAGGTGACGAATTTAATTAGTAGACATAATTAAAAAATGGCATGCCTCATTTGCATATGAAAATAGCCGGATACCACCGCGCGTCACTATTAGTAAACTATTTATTACTAAATGATTATATCTGTATAGCGGCCACTCGTAATTATTAGAACTTGTGAAATGGGGACACACTTATACACTTATTTAATTCATATAAAGAACATGTTCTGCCTACTGAGTTGGCAGGTACCTTTAATGTATCAAATTCCATTCCAGTTATGTATACTTTTGTGCGCAACTGTACATATGCGCAGTTGTGGAACTGCGGAGAAAAGGGACCCGTTTGCAACAAGTTCATATTCTGTCTGCCGTATCAGGATGTTTAACCTTTCACCCCTAAGTAACTGGAATGGAGATTGATACGTTAAGTTTGCAACCAATCCAAACGTCACAAACTGATGTTCAGACTAGTCTATTTATGAAAACGGGGTATTTGTTCTATCAAAAATATGAAAATTTCTTGCAAAAAGTGCAGATCCTGATGAGACGGCTCGTTACGAGCCGGCTCATCTGGATCTACACTGTTTGCTATAATGATGTGACTGTAGAAATGTGGCTGATGGGATTTGTGACCAGTGTAGCTCCTGATCAAATACCACACTCCTGTAGCCTGGTAACGATCAATATTGCTTATTAGAAGCGTGACGGGTGTTTCATTGATAGAATGGCGAACAGCGGATGCACAGACTGATCAGGGTCTACACTGATCCAAAAACCCATAAGCCCCATTTCGCCAGTCACGGCCACATTTGAGAATATTTTAGCCGTCCCTTATATTTACTCAGTCGGCGGTCAATATAAACGACCTTAATTTCACCAAGATCTGACATTTATAATCTGAGTTCTTGCCATTTTGACAAAACAACGAGTACAGACCCACACCACGTTGTCTCACGCACATTCCGACATAAACATCACACCATTTTAAAGGTACATGCCCACTGAGTATTTAAATAAGTCTATAATTGTGTCACTATTACACCAGTTCTAAAATTTACGAGAGCCCGCTATACAGATATAATCATTTAGTAATATTTATTTTACTGATAGTGACGCGCGGTGGTATCAGGCTATTTTCATATGCAAATGAGGCATGACATTTTTTAATTATTTATACTAATTAAATGCGTCATCTGAAAAACTAATATTTACGACAGTCTATAAGGTATGATCATTGCACATCGAAAAAGAAATAGAGAGAATAAATAGCAATGTCAGTTAACATTTTAAGGAAACACAGTTATCGCCCCTGATATCAGTGTGGAAATTTACTTCTGATATATAAAATGTATAATAGTGACAATCCATAGGTGGGGTAATGGTGAATGAATGTTTATTTGCCAGAACATTTCTCAGATGATGTCTCTGCCAAAGGTCACACTGTACGCCCGTCGAGGCAATGCCAGTCAACAAGGGGAGATAACTCACTGAAAACTAATATAGTTCTTCACTTTGACGTGATAAACATGTTTATCCCGTCAACACAGTGCGTATGTGCCGTGAAACACGCTGCCGTGAAACACGCTGCCGTGAAACATTTTTGATATCCAGTCAATACTATTTTTGCATGTTACAGCCATTTGTAGGTGCTGACGGGATAAATAGAATAGTAGGTTAGTGCCGTGAATGGAAAAACATATCTGGCGCGGCACGAAAACGGGATGTGCTCGGCAGAGCCTCGCCCATCCCGATTCCTGAGCCTTGCCAGATATTTTTTTACCATTCACGGCACGGCACTAACCTACTATTCTCTATATACCGAATTTGAAAGGGTGCGAACATTACAAATAACAAGAGAGACGATGGTTACACTATACGCCCGTTGAGGCAATGCCAGTCAACAAGGGGAACACCACTGAACACCAATTATAAATAGGGTTCTTCATCTTGACGTGGTAAACATGTATACCGAATTTGAATACGATCCGGGTAGAACTTTATTTCTTGTGTGGACAAGTGTACAGAGTGCGAAAATTAACAAGAATTCCGCCACGGAAGCGGTGTCGCGCCTACCGAGGCATTTGACCGTGAACATTACAAGTAAATAAATTACCTTGACCTTCAGAATTTGGATGTGGGGGTGTGTGTAATGAAGCATCATCCGTAGACAAACATTGATGTGAAATATTATCAATGTCTGGAAAGGGGTTAAAGAGATATTGTGAAAAAACAATAACTTTAACGCATTTCTGTTACAAATCCGGTGAACATTACAAGTAAATAAATGACGTTGACCTTCAAAATTTGGATGTGGGGGTGTGCGTAGTGAAGCATCATTCCTAGACAAACATTGATGTGAAATATTATCAAAGTCTGGCAAGGGGTTAAAGAGATATTGTGAAAAAACAATAACTTTAAACGCATTTCTGTTACAAAACCGGTTAACTTTATAAGTAAATAAATGACCTTGACCTTGAGAATTTGGATGTGGGGGTGTGCGTAATGAAGCATCATCCCGAGACAAACATTGATGTGAAAGATTATCAAAATCTGGCAAGGAGTTAAAGAGATATTGTGAAAAAACAATAACTTTAACGTATTTTTGTTACAAAACCGGTGAACATTACAAGTAAATAAATGACATTGACCTTGAGAATTTGGATGTGGGGATGTGCGTAATGAAGCATCATCCCTAGACAAACATTGATGTGAAATATTATCAATGTCTGGCAAGGGGTTAAAGAGATATTGTGAAAAAACAATAACTTTAACGCATTTCTGTTACAAAACCGGTGAACATTACAAGTAAATAAATGACCTTGACCTTCAAAATTTGGATGTGGGGGTGTGCGTAATGAAGCATCATTCCTAGACAAAACATTGATGTGAAATAAATTATCAAAGTCTGGCAATGGGGTTAAAGATGATATTGTGAAAAAAACAATAACTTTAACGCATTTCTGTTACAAAACCGGTGAACATTACAAGTAAATAAATGACCTTGACCTTCAGACTTTGGATGTGGGGGTGTGCGTAATGAAGCATCATCCCTAGACAAACATTGATATGAAATATTATCAATGCCTGTCAAGGGGTTAAAGGGATATTGTGAAAAAACAATAACTAACGCATTTCTGTTACAAAACCGGTTAACTTTATAAGTAAATAAATGACCTTGACCTTGAGAATTTGGATGTGGGGGTATGCGTAATGAAGCATCATCCCTAGACAAACATTGATGTGAAATATTATCAAAGTCTAGCAAGGGGTTAAAGAGATATTGTGAAAAAACAATAACTTTAACGTATTTCTGTTACAAAACCGGTGAACATTACAAGTAAATAAATGACCTTGACCTTGAGAATTTGGATGTGGGGGTGTGCGTAATGAAGCATCATCCCTAGACAAACATTGATGTAAAATAGTATCAGTGTCTGGCAAGGGGTTAAAGAGATATTGTGAAAAAACAATAACTTTAACGCATTTCTGTTACAAAACCGATGAACATTACAAGTAAATAAATGACCTTGACCTTGAGAATTTGGATGTGGGGATGTGCGTAGTGAAGCATCATCCGTAGACAAACATTGATGTGAAATATTATCAAAGTGTGGCAAGGGGTTAAAGAGATATTGTGAAAAAACAATAACTTTAACGCATTTGCCTTACAAAAAAACCGGACGACGCGGACGACGCGGACGACGACGACGACGACGACGACGCGGACGACGACGACGGAAAATACGACGACTATAATCGCGCCTATGCTAAAGCAGGCGCGACAAAAATGGTCGCCAAGGGCAAATAAGTCGAAGGATTTTGAAAAAAATATAATCAATAGGGTTCTTCGTCTTGCCGTGATAAACATGTATACTGTATTTGGTTACGATCCGTCAAGTAGAACTTGAGTTATTGCGTGAACAAGAATAAATAGTCCGAAAATTAATAAGAGTGTCGTAAGTCACAAAATACGCCCGTCGAATATGTGCCAGACAGCGAAGATACAGAATGTGAAGCTGTCACCAAGGCAAGAAACATTAATGAGAATTTGAAACGGCATAGCATTATTTCTTCATCTCGAAGACGTGTGTATAGTTTCAGATCGATCGACTGAGCGGTTTCGGAGAAGTTGTGTACACAAACTATGCACTACGCCCGCGTTAAAACATAATACGTACCGTTTTTTAACAAGAGTTGTTAGAAGACAAAGAAGCTCGCCTGTTGGCAGGCAGCATTCACTCAAAACTTGGTACAGTTGTATAAAAAACATGAATACTATATAACTTGACCTTGGGTGTACGGTGGACCTTGACATTGAGGTCAGTGGTGGAAGGTGGGTCGTGGATTTGCTATAGCATGATATAGCATATTAAGATGAATGCATGTATGAAATATCAATGCGCTCCCTGAAAACAGAAGTAAAACAAAATTTATCCCAGCGTTAAGTTTATGAACGCACTAAGTTGGTGATTTTCTACAGCATGATAGCTATTCACATGAGGAATGGATGTATAAATGTGCTAAGTTTGTGACCTTGACTTTGTGTAAAGGGGAGGGGGGGGGGGGTGGGGGTCATGGATTTGCTGTAACACAATAGAGGATCATCAGATGAATTCATGTATGAAATATCAAGGCGTTCCTTGTAAAGAAACAGAAGTTATAAAAAGACATTTACTCCAACGTTAAGTTTATGATATTGATCTTGTTTTCATTTCGACGCAAACTATTAAATAATTGCTGTATGTTGATGTGTAAACAGCAGTGTGATTTTAATTTACCCAATTCAAATATTGAAATACCCAATTGCTTCAGATATGATGGAGTGAAAATACTTATCGAACGCGGATGCCACCTGCAGCATATTTGAGAAACTGTGACAAATTGGTTAACCGAAAAGTGTGACGGACGGACGGACGGACAGACGGACAGACAGATGGACGGTCCAAACACTATATGCCACATGTGGTGTGTTTATTGTTTTCTGCAGCACAATTGTTCTCATTGTTTTTTGATACTCACTACTTCTGATTTCAATTGGGTTTTTGGCAATTTTAATTGGGTATTTACGCAAATACGCACCTTATCTGGAGCGCTGATATGATATGATATGAGTGGGCATGTGCCTTTAAAGATGATTGCAACGATTATGTTGTTTTCTGGTCGGTTGCAGGTAATGGCAGTGCTAGATAAGATGAAACAACTGCTGAAAACTGCATGTGAAAGTTAGTTAGTTAGTTTGTTTGTTTGTTTGTTTGTTTGTTGGGGTTTAACGGCCTATCAACAGCCAATGTCATTTAAGGCCGGGTCAATGGGTTTAGTACTAAATCCCATATATTACCTGTAAATGAGGCCAAATTCCAAGTCAAAATTTGTTTTTATCTGAGCGTTAAAGTTTTTGAAGCACCAATTATGTGACCTTGACCCTGGGCTTGGCGGGGGCAGGACGAACGTGGATTTGGCACAGGGCAGTAGAGGACCATTAGAGCAATGTGTATATGAAGTATGAAGCTGATCCGTGAAATAAAACAGAAATTATAAGATATTTACCCGAGCGTTAACGTTTTTGAAGCACCAAGTATGTGACCTTGACCCTGGGCTTGGCGGGGGCAGGACGAACGTGGATTTGGCACAGGGCGGTAGAGGACCATTAGAGCAATGCGTGTCCAAGTACAAGTAAATCATATGTGACTGACAGGAGAAATGAGGCTCATGGGCTTTGCGACCAGTGTAGTTCCATATTCGGTAAGTGAATGGATTTAACGAGAAGTATATGTTCTGTGATAGCCAGTCGATCGCGAAACCTTCCGGGTTAATCAGCCCTGAAAGTGAAAAAGTGAGTGTTTAACTTCCCACAACAACAATTTGAAATTTTGTTTTATGAAAATATTTTTTTTCTATTTTTCTTATTTTTATTCAAAAGTATATGTTGTGACCACTCATTTGAACCGTCTCGCTGAGACGGTTCAAATAAGTGGTAACAACATATACTTATCACTAGTGCACATAAATAAGAGATAGTGAAAGTGAATGGATTTAACGTCCCAGCAACAGCTAAGGTCATGGAGAGACGGGACCACAAAAGTCTCATCCGACAGACCAGTGGGATAGAAATACTATGAAAGTAGTTTGATGTCCAATGCGAGATTTGAACACACAACCTCAGGATAGGAAGACAGGTGTTCTAAACTCCTAGGCCACGACCCATCTCACCTTGGGTATGAAGGCCGCCGCATGGATGGGTTATGTAATGAACATATGGATGATGATAAACAAACATATGACGTTTCAAGTCATCTGATTGACGGTTACAGATACAGTGTGTACTTAAAAACTTTAACGCAAATGTTAAAAAAATCAACGCAAAATTCCAAAGTAATTTGACCTTGACCTTCGGCAATATGGAAATATGGATGTTGATAAAGAAGTATATGGAGTTCGAAGTCAATCCGACTTACGGTTTCAGAGATAGTGGGTACCGAAAACTTAAATACATGTACAATCTTAGACGGACGGACGGACGGACGGACGGACGGAAATACGAAAACTGTGTACCCCTCAACATACTTCGTATTCCCGGGGTATAACTATCAGGTGGTTAAAACTAACAGGTAAGGAACAGAGTGAAAATGTCTATGGGGATGTAACATGGGGAAATTGTTTTTTCGCAATGAAATCAATATTGGACCAAGTTGTCGCGAATTAAAAAGGCCCATTCTTAAATTTGGATAAAACTTAATATAGCCGTACAATTTGGGCAGGTTTCGTGAAACAGACAGTAAATTGTCAGACTGTGATCTGGTTGCCCCAGTTCTCCATTCACCACCGTAAACCAGCCTGGTTTTGTCAGATTGTGGTAGAGATACCCGTGTTGGTTGGTGTATAAAAGATGTCCAAACAAGGCCCGTTACATGTACGGAAAATCGCTCTATGATATTGACTAACCGCCGTATAGCCTCTAATGTTTAACCCTTACAATGCTGAATTGAATTTTGTCGTCTGCTGTTTGTTTTATTTGCCTTTTTATTCATAACCAGATGGCCGCGGCCCGCATGTCGAGCCCACCGAGGCATTTGATGGTATTTTTAAAAACTTTAACGCAGATTTCGGACGTCCGGACGTCATTGTGAGCACTATGTCTCGCTTTCCGCGGACAAAAAACTTGGTTTGACAGAACTTTAGAATCATTTCCAATGGAAATGATTCTAAAGTGCTGTCAACCCATGTTTTTATTGAGAAATAATACACAATATGAAACAGCAGCAGACGACATTTTCGGTTCCCGCCGTTTAAGGGTTAAAAGGACCTATCAGGGTTTTTGAAAAAAAATAATCGAAAAAACAAAAAATGTGCTTTCATCATGGCCCTGTGTAAATTGGTATATTGAAGATATATGATATGACGATACTAAGACCGCTGAATTTTCTTCTTCAGGATTTTTGTTTAAAAAAATGTAAAATATAAATATGTGTCTTCATCATGGCCCTGTGTAAAGTTGTATATTGAAGATATATAGAGCATAGTAGGTTAGTGCCGTGAATGGAAAAACATATCCGGCAATGCTTAGGAAACGGGATGGGCGAGGCTCTGCCGAGGTGTGTAACTATTAGGGTTTAACAGTTTTACGAGTTACAAACGTATGAAAAATGCCCGCCAAGGGATAAACATGTGTACGGAATTTGATTACGATCCGTCAAGTGGAACAGGACTTATTGAGTTGACAAAAATGGCCAGCATGGGGAGATACGTCATCGGAAAATCAATAGGGTTCTTCGTCTTGCCATGATAAACATGTTTATCCCGTCAATACAGTGCGTACTGTATGTGCCGTGAAACACGGTGCCGTGAATCATTTTTGATATCCAGTCAATACAATTTTTGCATTTTAAAGCCATTTGTAGGTGTTGACGGGATAAATAGAATAGTAGGTTAGTGCCGTGAATGGGAAAAAATATCTGGCGTGGCACGGAAACTGGATGTGCTCGGCAGAGCCTCGCCCATCCCGTTTCCTGAGCCTTGCCAGATATTTTTTCCCATTCACGGCACTAACCTACTATTCTCTATCTATTTTCCTTATTTCTGAACCAAAGTATATGTTGTGACCACTCATTTGAACCGTCTCGCCATGTTGTGACCACTCATTTGAACCGTCTCGGCGTGACGGTTCAAATGAGTGGTCACAACATATACTTCTGATGAGAAATAAAGAAATTCTTGACGGCACTAACCTATTATTCTCTATATATCCGATTTGGTTACGATCCGCCAAGTGGAACTGGAGTTATTGGGTGGACAAGGATAAAGAGTACGAACATTAACAAGAGCTCCGCGGAGCAAGATGTCCCGGCTGGCGCAGTTTGATAGTACATAAGGAGCTTGTAATAACCTTGGGGTTAGTGAGCACCATGGGCTTTCTGTAGTATGATGTTTTCAAAACTGTGAATTTTCTAAGCCCGCGACCTTGACCTTGGGGTTAGCGGGCACCATGGGCTTTCTGTAGAATCATGTTGGATGTTGCTGTAGTTTACACCTAAGAAGTATTAAAGTATTCCATCAAGAGAAACAGAAGTTGTAATAAATTAAACTGAGCGTTAAGTTTTCCAAAACCAGAATTTTCTAAGCCCGTGACCTTGACTTTTGGGGATAGCGGGCACCATGGGCTTTCTGTATAATGATGCGGGATGTTGTTACAAATGCATGTATGGAAAATTAAAGCATTCCATCGAGGGAAACAGAAATTACAACGAATTAACCTGAGCGTTAATTTTTAGAAACATATCCAAACGCAAAAACTTAACATTGAATGCATGTGAAATGTAGGTTAATAAACCATGAAAACTAGGTCAATGTCACATGGGCTCCCTCTGTGTCAGATGGTTACATCGCAGTGTTGGTGTATACCGAAGCATTCCATCAAGGGAAACAGAAGTTGCAATGCATTATACCGAGCATTAACGTTTCCAAACACGAACATTTCTAAGACAGTGACCTTGACCTTTGGGGTTAGCGGGCACCATGGGCTTTCTATATAATGATGCGGGATGTTGTTACAAATGCATGTATGGAATATTAAAGCATTCCATTGAGGGAAACAGAAGTTACAATGAATTAACCAGAGCGGTAAGTTTTAGAAACGGAGCTAAACGCAAAAACTTAACGTTGAATGCATGTGAAATGTAGGTTAATAAACCATGACAACTAGGTAAAGGTCAAATGTGCTCCCTCTGTGTGAGATGGTTACACCACATTGCTGATGTATACCGAAGCATTCCATGAAGGTAACAAAAGTTGTAATACATTAAACCGAGCGTTAACTTTTCCAAACACGGACATTTCTAAGTCAGTGATCTTGACCTTTGGGGTTAGCGGGCACCATGGGATTTCTGTAGAATGATGCGGGATGTTGTTACAAATGCATGTATGGAATATTAAAGCACTCCATTGAGGGAAACAGTTATTCCATCAATGTAACGAGACATTAACAAGCACTATAGATTGTTAACAGGCTACATGGGTGTGTAATTTGAGCATGAGTTACACTGGTCATAATTCACATAAAAGTCCCATTTCTCCGGCCAAAGCCACAAATTGGCGCCAATTTGACCATCACAGAGTTCCAATATGGAAAGTGAATGAGGCAATTTCCAGCGTCAAATTCAATATATACCATACGTGTCACCATAGCAACCAAACCCATTTACTTTAGTTGGTAACTAGATTGATCGACACATATTTGATTGATTTAATGAGGTTTTACATTCGTCCAATAAATTAATTTACGAGATTTACACCGCAAGTCCATTTAACAACGACGCCATGTGCAGACACAAGGTGCATGATCACGTGGATACAACAACAACGTCACCCACTCCAAAGTAAGTATTATTTGATATTTTCCTTAATATGCAACGGATTTTGATGGAATATGGCGCAGCAAACGCGCCTTCATGAGCTGCATTTGGTGGTCCAGGGAGCTCGGCACAGACTTAGAACTGTCGTTTTTGCGAAGAATCGATTTCCGTGTCGGTAGACACGGAAATCGATTCTTCGCAAAATCGACAGAAGTTTGGGCGAAAATACAGAGACCACCAAATGCAGCTTAACAATACGCCTTTGATGCACCATATTTCATCAAAATCCGTTACGTAATAAGGAAAATATAAAAGAATACGTACTTTGAATCATATGGATTCTGGAAGCTTCAGTACTTGTTGTTGTTGTTAGTACCACGTGATCATACACATTGAGACAGACAATTTGGCGAAAACGAAGCAGCAATCAGCGTTAATCTTGTCCAGACGTCAACATATCTAAACAACTATTGGCAATTCAAACTAGCAATCAAGCAGTTTGCTGGGATGAGCCTGAGCTGCGTTACAAGGACAAGGGACATACTGCGACAATTAGAAATCATTATTGGTTGCCAAGGGAGACAAGTCATCCATGGATAAGCCGTGTCGATTTTCAAACGGGCGCATAGCAAGAGTTGTCAGAAGACAACGAAGCGCTCCTGGTGGTGCTTAGAATATCAAGAAGATGTGTGAAAGGAAGCAGGAATTCAAAGAAATTTACCCCAATGTTAAGTTTGCGAAAGCGCTAAGATTGTGACCTTGACCTTGGTGTTAGCGGGGGTCCGAGGGTCATAGTTTTGGCAGGGCATGATAGAGAACCATTAGAGGAAGGGATGTGTAAAATATCAAGAAGAGCGGTGACAGAAAACAGAAATAATAACAAATTTCCCCACATGTTACGTTTGTGAAAGAACTATGATTGTGACTTTGACCTAGGGGTTAGCGGGGCGTATGTGGTCATGGATTTGGCAGGGCGTGGCAGAGAAAAACCATTAGAGGCAAGGGATGTGTAAATAGAGAATAGTAGGTTAGTGCCGTGAATGGGAAAAAATATCTGGCAAGGCTCAGGAAACGGGATGGGCGAGGCTCTGCCGAGCACATCCCGTTTCCGTGCCGCGCCAGATATTTTTTCTCATTCACGGCACTAACCTACTATTCTATTTATCCCGTCAACACCTACAAATGGCTGTAAAATGGAAACATTGTATTGACTGGATATCAAAGATGTTTCACGGCACCGTGTTTCACGGCACATACTCGCTGTGTTGACGGGATAAAATAGCAAGAAGAGCGGTGAAAGGAAACCAATGTTAAGTTTGTGAAAAAACTAAGATTGTTGTGACCTTGACCTAGGGGTTAGCGGGGTCTGAGAGTCGTGGATTTGGCATGGCATGGCATGAAATAGAACCAGTAGAGGAAGGCATGTATGAAATATCAAGAAGTGGGGTGAAAAGAAGCTGAAATTATAACACATTTCCCCCAGCGTTAAGTTTATGAAAGACTGTGACCTTAGCGGGGTCTGAGCGTCGCGGATTTGTTACAGCATGATATATCACGTCTGGTGAAAGGAAATTATAGCAAATTTAACCCAACGTTACGTTTTCGAATTTTTGAAGACGGACTGACGAGCAGACAGACAGACGCTGACTACGACACCGGGGATATGCGATAAGCACTCCTTTCTCCGAAAGGCGCGCTAAAAAGGTCACAGGAAAATAGTCGCGGTAGAAAAGTGTCACGAGACAAACGTATATATTTACCACGGCACAAAGGTCACTGGGATAATGTCAGGAGACGCCAAGATCACTGGCGTTAGAAGATACGACGACATGGCTAGTCTATGGAAGCGTCATGGGGGCCGTTTCACTAAACTTCCTACGACTAAAATGTTCGTAAGTGTAAAATTATGATAATCTGAAAATATATTAACTTTGTTTTCTTGTAAATAATTATTGGATTTACATTTATTGAGCATAGGCTGCATATGCAGCCTATGCCCAATAAATGTAAATCCATAAATTGAAATTTACAGACGATCTTAAATTTGAACTTACGAACATTTTAGGCGTAAGAAGTTTAGTGAAACGGGCCCCTGGTGCCAACGCTAAACTATTTTTGTCTCCTAATTAGGATATACTAACTCCTAATTAAGTGGTAGTACCTCCTAATTAGGAGATAGTATCAACTAATTAGGAGATAGTATCAACTAATTAGGAGCTAGTATCTCCTAATTAGGACTTGGTATCTCCTAATTAGGACTTAGTATCTCCTAATTAGTTAGTATCTACTAATTAGGACTTACTATCTTCTAATTAGGACTTACTATCTGTATAAATGCTAAACAATGTTTTATCACCTAATTAGGAATTACTATCTCCTAATTAGGACTTGGTAACTCCTAAGTAGGAGATAACTATATTTTAGCATTGGCACCATACTAGTCGCAGACGAACTATATATATATAAGGCACATTTTGCCAAAATACCGCCAAATTATACCAATACAATGGATTGAGTCTGTCAACAATTACGTCTGCTATTGAAATTGTCAACGACGGCAGCGAGCAGCAGACGACATCGTTTTCTCGTCTGCTGCAGGTCACGCCAATAATCGATAAGCAGAAATTGACAACATAACGAACGCTGTCAGTGGAATCGCACAGTGCGGCGGAATTGGCAATTCTACACGAAATTAATGGCCGTTAAGCCGTTCAATTTGATACAATTGTAAATGCTTTTACAAATGGCGGCGTTGTTATTGCTCTAACTCTAGTCGTGTTGTGGTTTCTGAGGTCGGCGTACAGATGGAATTATTATGAAGGTAAGCATGGTAAGAGCAGTGATATGTGAAGTATCAGTAGGCGGTGTACTGTAAATATGCTGTGGCCGCAAAAGTAGGGCGTTCGGAAATTAACTCGCTGAGTGGACACTGGGATGCTAACGATGCATAATTTATATTATCCCATCAACACGGTGCGTATGTGCCGTGAAACATTTTTGATATCCAGTCAATACTATTTTTGCATTTTACAGCCATTTGTAGGTGTTGACGGGATAAATAGAATAGTAGGTCAGTGCCGTGAATGGGAAAAAATATCTGGCGCGGCACGGCAGAGCCTCGCCCATCCCGTTTCCTGAGCCTTGCCAGATATATCTATTTTCCTTATTTCTGAACCAAAATATATGTTGTGACCACTCATTTGAACCGATGATGAGAAATAAAGAAATTCTTGAGCCTTGCCGGATATTTTTCCCATTCACGGCACTACCTGCTAATCTCTATTTACACCACCGGCGGCGCTAATCTTAATAATACTTCTCTTGTTTTGTTTAAAAATAATTGAATATTTTGCTTGAGACCAAGCAGCTTGATTGTCTGAGCCCGAGCTGTTCTACAGCTCAGGCTCAGACAATCAAATTGCTTAATTGCGAGGCGAGACTGCCAATAGATGTTTAAGAAACGTTGGTAATCTGGGCACGATTAACGCAGACGGTTGAGTATCACATATTTGATACATTTTCCATCCAAATTCGTTTCTGTATTAATTTTACACATCACATGGGCAATTACAAGGTGCACGATCACGTGGTTACAACAACAATAACAATTACTGACAGTGAAAGCGAGCCCAATCCAAAGTAAGTATATAGAGAATAGTAGGTTAGTGCCGTGAATGGAAAAACATATCTGGCAAGGCTCAGGAAACGGGATGGGCGAGGCTCTGCCGAGCACATCCCGTTTCCGTGCCGCGCCAGATATTGTTTCCCATTCACGGCACTAACCTACTATTCTATTTATCCCGTCAACACCTACAAATGGCTGTGAAATGCAAAAATAGTATTGACTGGATATCAAAAATGTTTCACGGCACCACCGTGTTTCACGGCACATACGTACTGTGTGACGGGATAATATTTGATATTTTCCTTAACGGATTTTGATGAAATGTGGCGCAGCAAACGCACCTTCACGAGTTGCATTTGGTGGTCCCGGGAGTTCGGCACATACTTATGTCGTTTTTGCGAAGAATCGATTCTTCGCAAAAACGACAGAAGTACAGACCACCAAATGCAGCTTAACAAGACGCGTTTGCTGCGCCATTTGTCATCACAATCACAACACTTTCAGCCATTTCTGTTATCCTTGTAACCACGTGGTCATGCACCATGATGTATGGACAACACATACAGCGGAACATCTCTAAACCGAACACAAGAAAACATCTGTGATCTTATTTTTGATGAGTTTCTTGGTTTTGTTTGTTTGTTTGTTTGTTGGGGTTTAACGGCCTATCAACAGCTAAGGTCATTTAAGGCCGGGTCAATGGGTTTAGTATTAAATCCCATATATTACCTGTACAAGTACATGTTCAAGTATATGTACAAATGGGGGGAAAATCCCAAATTCAGAACTGAATATTTACAATAACAAAACTATATAGTCAGCCCTGAAATCGGAATAATCCTGATCTGATGCCAGGTCCTCGCCACACCAGAATCACTTGGCCCCTCCCAAAAGCAGTAGGATCAGTAATACTCTTACTATTTTTATAATGGGCAATAACCCAATTCAACTTCCATGTAACTAGAGAGTCAAAGATAAAAACGTACATGAGGGACAAACCAGGTAAATCGTGATTCCTATAAGGAGGAACCCATACTGTTAATTTACGCCGTCTCATTCGCCCGACCAACCACCCACGAATTTCTTGGTAATTTATCTCAGTGGATAAGTTATGTCCGTTCATGCTCGCATAGCACACAACTATGGCTCAGAATGATCAAATGCCTGATTTACAGTGAAACCTCTCTAAGCCGGACACACTGGGACCTCCCACGATGTCCGGTTTAGAGACGTTTCACTGTATCACGTTCGTAAGTACGATCGATAATCCACGAGCTCGCGGATTATCTATTCGTACATGTAGCCGAAGAGTATTAGACATAAACTCGCCAAAGATCGGAACAAATAATCCGAAGCTGAATGTTTCAGTAATACGTCCAGAATATCATTAGGAAAAACATATAAAAACTCCCAATGAATCCCACTGGAACTTAATCCAGAATTCAAGATGGCGTCCAATATGGCTGCCATAAATTGATTAATGCGGACGAATCCTAACTGCGTGTATCCTTGAGCTAAGAGCCGCCCATTGAACAATTTAGTCACAAGAACAGCCCATTCTGTCTTGGCGATTTGTGACGAGCGGCCGGTTTGATACTTGCACAGATCTAGTTCTGAGTACATAACTCTAATTACATTTAATTACATTTAATTACATAAGAGTTATGACGGAGTAGTCTTTCCCAATATGCGTTTGAAGAGTGTTTTGTTTACTTTCTACTTCGTGGAGAGTGACCTAAGAATTGTGCTAACACACAATTTATTAGGTAAGTTTATGGTAATATTTTTGTGTAATATTGAAGAATTGCCTCTCAATAACAATATAGCAATGTATGAACGTCAACAGCCTGCAGGTTTTTCTATATTTTAGTGCGCGAGGTGTAAATGCTATTACGCACATTTTTACTGTGTGGCGTGGTGTAGCGATATAGTGCAAACCGTTTGCCTATAAAGCGGAAAACGTGCAGCTAGCACAGACCTATAATAAACATGTAAATAAACATACAAATATTGACCTGGATTATCCTTTTATTCCTGTTGCAAAACATGAGGACAGAATGTGCTGTTATTGTGACCATATTTCACAATGGCCGCGTCTCATCTAGAAGGATACAGAAAAAATAACAGACAGATGAAATCAGGACTCCAGATAAGGAATTAGTAATTGAGTATTGTCACTCCATCATTTCTGAAGTAATTGGGTATTTCAAAATTTTAATTGGGTAAAATACAATCACGCGTCTCAGCTAGAAGGATAGAGAGAATATAACAGACAGATGAAATCCTGCAAAATCATACAAAATGCCAAAGACGTATGTGAGGGCCAAACCAAGGGCCCGTTTCACTAAACTTCGTACGACTAAAATGTTCGTAAGAGCAAATTTAAGATCGTCTGTAAATTTTAATTTATGGATTTACATTTATTGAGCATAGGCTGCATATGCAGCCTATGCTCAATAAATGTAAATCCAATAATTGTTTACAAGAACATATTGCTAATGCGAAATTTACAGACTTATCATCATTTTGCACTTACGAACATTTTAGTCATAAGAAGTTTAGTGAAACGGGCCCCAGGTCTCCTGCCGGGATTCCGGTTAAGGATGAATCCTGACCGTTAAATTAGCTATCTCGTGCTCCCACCTTGACAAGAGTGTAGAGTAAGGGGAACAGTGCTTGTGGTATTTGTCAATAGTTTCACAAAATGAAGTAGGCACACAGGGCTCCAGATAAAGAATTAGTAATCGAGTATTTTCACTCCAGCATTTCTGAAGCAATTGGGTATTTAAAAAAGTTAATTGGGTAAAATACAATCACACTACTGTTTACACATCAGCAGACCGCAATTATTGAATAGTTTACTTCTAAATGAAAACATGTCTTGGCATTATTAATGAAATACCAAGATGTGTTTTCATGGAAAAATAAGAAAAATATGATATATTTGTGGTCTGTTTGTTTTCTGTAGCATGATCAAGATACCACAAATATTTCATTGCTTTTTGATACTCACTACTTCCGATTTCAATTGGGATTTTGACAATTTTTATTGGGTATTTAAGCAAATACGCAGCTTATCTGGATCTCTGTGAAATAGTAAAATACATCCGTAAAGCCGAGATTATCTGATCTAGAACCATTATATGCTTGCTTCTAGATAATCCCGTAACAAGTATGAAACGTTCTTTGTTTACTTTCTACTTCGTGGAGAGTAACCTAAGAATGTTGCTTATACACACTTTATTAGGTGAGTTTATGATCATATTTTTGTCTCAAATTGTGGAATTTTCTATGAATAAAAATATAGCGAAGTATGAACGTCAACGCCCTGCATAGTATTGCTATATTTTAGTGCCCGAAATGGAAACCTTATTCCACAAATTTTTACCGTTGTTTTTTTACTGTGTAACGATATACAGGCGCGGATCCAGGATTTCGGGTTAGGGGGGGGGGGGCGTAACTACTTTGCAATACTCGACCATAGCTCGTTCGACAATATAGTCAAGTATTGCAAAATAGTCGACCGAGCGGAGATCGTGATAGCGCTAGGGGTGTACGGGGGCATTCCCCCCCGGAAATGTTTCGAAATCTACATCGCATTTCCTGCGTTCTGGCGCATTTTGGCACTGTCACAGTATGTTTAGACATGATTTTTGATTGAAAACGTTTAAATTTTGAAACAATAAGAAAACGACCGAAAAAATGCGTGGAATACATGGCACTTGGCATGAAACGTGCCTTGTAACTTGTAAACAAATCTTTACTCGGCGAATTTCAGGGGGGGGGGGGGGGGGCGTCGGGTCCGCCCCCCCCCCCACTGAATCCGCCCATGATATAGTCCAACTATTGCCTATAAAGCGCAACACGTGCAGCTATAAATACACAGGCAAAACAAACATATCACGGTGCAATAATACTAATGCATAACACTTCACTTGGACCGTGACATAAAAATTGCCCGTTGAAAAATCCCATTACCCCACCCACCTGGAACTTTTTTTCAAGGGGCATTTTATTTTTCACAGGTCCTAGTCTTCGACATGTGCCTTGCAGATTCATACATAATACATTACATACAAAACGCACCATATGACATTATGTAAATATAAAAAACAACAACATACCTCTGGTTATATATATAGAATATATATGAGAAAACGTGTATTGGAACGCAGATGTCATCTTCGAATGAGATTAGGCGAGTGTACCGAAGCGCGGCCAAAGGCATGCACTGACCATTGGGCAGTTATAAAACCACGTGACTGAAAAACAACTCAACGAGTGTTCGTGACACCAACACATGTATACATGTATAATTCAACCACGCTTTCGTGGCGTTGCTGACATGCCTTTGTTTACATAACAATCAGTTACAAATAATATAGTTAAACTAAATAAAATGTGTTCTGATGTACGCTAGGTTTACGGTGATTCGTACATCTGGGGGCCGTTTCACTAAACTTTGTAAGATCATGTTCGTAAGTGAAAAATTATGATAGTCTGTAAATTTCCCATTAACAATGTTTTCTTGCAAACAATTATTGGATTTACATTTATTGAGCATAGGCTACATATGCAGCCTCTGCTCAATAAATGTAAACGTAAATCCATCAATTGAAATTTCCAGACTATCCTAAATTTGCTTTTACGAACAATTTAGTCGTACGAAGTTTAGTGAAACGGGCCCCTGGCAACATACGTCAGGAAGCTGGCCCGACGTTGACGAATTGTTAATTGTCAATTGGAGGGAACGAATTGTTAAATTGAGGGAACGAAGTGTTATTTCGTGGGAACGAATTGTCAATTCGATGGAATGAATTGTTATATCGTGGGAACGAATTGTTAATTCGTGGGTACGAATTATTATATCGTGGGAACTAATTGTTAATTCGAGGGAACGAATTGTTAAATTGAAGGAACGAATTGTTACATTGTGGGAACGAATTGTTATTTCGTGGGAACGAATTAGTGTAAAAAAATCCATGTACACTGCGGGGCTCCGTATCTTTCCAGTAACGACCCAATAGTTTAAAACATTCCGTTCATCAACTCGATTCTCACAGAAACCGGTACACCGATTGGTTGAGCATAACAAGCACGTTTCACACCAATACACGTATGACCCTGGGGGTCGTTTCACTAAACTACTTACGACTAAAATGTTCGTAAGTGCAAATTTAAGATCGTCTGTAAATTTCAATTTATGGATTTACATTTATTGAGCATAGGCTGCATATGCAGCCTATGCTCAATAAATGTAAATCCAATAATAATTTACAAGAAAACATTGTTCATTTGAAATTTACAGACTATCATAATTTTGCACTTACGAACATTTTAGTCGTAAGAAGTTTAGTGAAACGGGCCCCTGGTGGTTCGATGCACGTCTAAGGCAGTATGTGAGATGGTACGGTGGCTGCCAGATCGGACAAGTCAGTTTACCCAGGTTCTCCGGTTTCCTCCCACGCGAAGTACCATCGTTCCGCCACATTCTGTGCCAACGAAAGTATTATCAAGGTGCATGATCACGTGGTTACTACAAAAAGAACGTCGCCCACTCCAAAGTATTATTTTATATTTTCCTTAATATGCAACGGATTTTGATGAAATATGGCGCAGCAAATGCGTCTTCATGAGCTGCATTTGGTGGTATATGGAGTTTGGCACAGAATTATGTCGTTTTTGCGAAGAATCGATTTCCGTGTCGGAGTTTGGGCGAAAATACAGAGATCACCAAATGCAGCTTAATAAGACGCGTTTGATGCGCCAGATTTCATGAAAATCCGTTACGTAATAAGGACACTATAAAATAAAACGTACTTTGAATCGGTACTTGTTGTTGTTGTTAGTACCACGTGATCATACACCTTGAATGTACATTTCACGAAATAAAAAGAAGGCACATTCTTAAATTAATCTTTTTTATATGGTCGTAAAATGGACAGTAGCCTGATAACATAGAGCTATGGACATATTACACATTTCGTCGCCAGTTTATTAGAAGCCGGGGAACTCCCAGACATTAATCAAGGATGAGAATATGGCATAATACTTCCAATTACATTGTCACGAGACAACAATGACAGCTAAATGAGACTCATCGGCTGTAAATGAGCGTTACCGTGGCAACCGTATGCGGTACAGAAAGTCAATCGCGAACTCGGGGAGGAATAGTTTCAATCATTGGTTGACTAATAGAATAGAAAATGACACAAACGCCTGATGGTGTTGAAACACGAATGTTCCTACTGCGTGTTCCATGTTTTTCTGCCGACTTAAGTTTGATTATTACATTGCAAAAATAATCACAAATAAACTACATTTCCGTATAAAAAACACCGCCCTCCCCATTATTAATTTCATGAAATTCATCAAATACATTGAAACCTCTCTAAACCGGACACCCTGGGAGGTCCTCAGGGTGTCCGACTTGGAGAGGTTTCACTTTAAATCAGGCATTTGATCATTCCTAGTCATAGTTGTGTGCTATGCGATCATAAACAGACATCATCACCCGAGATAAATGACCAAAGAAACTCATCAAAAATAAGATGTTTTCTTGATGTCCGGTTTGGAGAGGTTCCAATGTATTAATTTTATTGCAACAAATGATTCATTTTCTTAAGAGTTTACAATTGGGTTTGAACGCCCAAATGAAACCTGATACTAGAAACACGAATTCGTGTTTCTAGTAGCGGGTTTCATGTGGTGTGGTTAAAACAACCAGTGACAGAGACAACGGATGTCCTGGCTTACCCTATGCAAGGCGTACTACATGTGTTTTGGGTCCTGGGTCGTAGTCTTTCACAAATTAAACCAATTTGTGTTCAGATTGGCGGCCATCTTGATTTATCGAACCATTTTCTACCGTACAGCTTTCAGTCCAGTGGAATATGAAACCCAAGCCACGTGACAATTTAGCATCCGATGACGACGTCATGAATGTCGACATAGATGATTCGATGACAACGAGCACTTCAGTCGCCGAGAGTATGCCGTCACGTCCGGTCGATTGCGAGACTGGGCACGAGCGGTTAATTTCGAAACAACCCTCGACTGACGTGAAGGGAGTGAGCCATAGCCGGGCATCCCGACCCCCGCACTATCTACACCTGTCAATATTGGTGAGTAACGTATGTGACGTCATTATCCTAGGTGACGTAGAGCAATGATAACGCAGAGGGTTTCAAAATTGCTTTAACTGTAAGTATCAAACTTTCAATGTATATATATATATAAATTGATCTATATTTCAAAGAAAGAAGAATCATTAATATAAACGTATATGGACGTCATCAATAACGTGGGGCGATCCAGAAATTCCCGGACTAGCTCCATAAAATGCAAAGTTCCTATCCAACACCTATAGACATTAATTGTGATATACACGACGAGTCTAAACAATTTGGATCTTCCCTCATGTAAAAGCGAATGACCTGTAGCCGATTTCATCAAAATTGCAAAGTATACTTATCTAGCAAAGAATACTTTGATGGAGTAATCATTTATTTTCCACGCAATGTTGGTGAAATAGGCTACTAGTCCAATCCACAGTATGGTGTATAAATTCAAAATGGCCGCCATAAGTGTCATGCCGCGGATGAGAGGGCTGCTACTGCGTCTTTTGGCCGAATATTTAAGTAAAATGTATTATAGGAATGAATGGCTTTTTTTGTGTGGAATGTATCGGGGTATAAACTTGGAAAAGTCGCGGGAATACTGGACGAAGGCCGGAAGGCCTCGTCCAGTATTCCCGCGACTTTTCCAAGTTTATATCCCCAATAAATTCAACAAAAAGGCCATTCATTCCTTATAATTCCAGCATTTGAAATAAATTCATCAAGAAAATGTGTTTATTTTCCGTTTTCTTAAGAATTATTTTAACTCCGCCTCACGGTTACGGAAAGAAGTTCGGCGTGGGATTTTGGACAGAGACTTGCTACGGGCCAATCAAATGTTAGGGAATTGTGTAAATATTTTTGTGCTGGATTATCATTCAATCTCTAGCTCTCCTCACTGGGAGCTAGAATTATTAATATTAAGTATCATTCGGTGGGAGGGTAGTGGGATATCCTTTTTTCTTATATCCCGTCAACACAGTGCATTCGTGTCGTGAAACACGGTACCGTGAAACATTTTTGATGTCCTGTCAATACGACATAATCACTGCGTATGAATATGTGAGGTTGTCATACTAGTCGATTCTCCGATTTTGAGGATGCGGCTGGGGTTATATATGTTTGCATTTTAAAGCTATGTGTAGTGTTGACGGAATACATAGAACAGTAGGTTTGTGCCATGAATGGGCAAAATATCTGGCGCGGCACGGAAACGGGATGTGCTCAGTAGAGCCTCGCCCATCCCGTTTCCTAAGCCTTGCCAGATATTTGTCCCATTCACGGCACAAACCTACTATTCTCTATGAACCAGCCATTTTCTGAGTCCTGTGTTCGAGTCTTTGACCCGTGACTCTTATCTGCTGTAGACGTCCTTTTTCATATCGCCGTTTTTCATCAATACCACCAGAAACATATTATATTATTTTCGTTAAAACTGAAGTTTGTGTCAATTTTCGAAGATAATACAGGAAATATGATGATATAATTTTCTAAAAAGACGGTCCCTTCCGGGGGGGGGGGGGGGGGGGGGGGGGGGGGGGGGGGGGGGGGGGCGGGGGGGGGGGGGGGCTAATATTCATACGAACATCCGAGTTAACAAATTGAAAACTGACGTTTCATTGGTCGAATGGCGTCACATGCCGTTAATGACTTACGTCAGTGGAATGACGTCACAGAAACAAGTCTGCGTTCTTTTCAAAAAAAAATATCATAATTGCTCATTATGTAGCCAAAAACGTTACCTGATAAATAGAATACCGGGCTAATGTCTTTTGATGTCAAGTTTATAAGGCTCGGTTCGGAAACGGTAGGAATTCCTCGTCAAGCCTCGGAATTCCTACGAGTTTCATAGCCTTGCCTGATAAACTTGATATCAAAAGACACTAGCATGTGAATCTCTATGTTTGTTTATTGGTGCCTATCAACAGCTAAGGTCACCTAAGGCCGGGCCAACAGGTTCGAACCCGTACTTAACATGCTGCATTTGGGTGAAATACCGAAATCAGAACGGCATATATATACATCGAGATAAAATATATTCAGCCCTGCAATTAGAATAACCTGACCTGGTGCCAGGTCCATACCACACCAAAGTCACTTGGCCCCTTCCCCTAAAAGTGATATGATTACGAATAATCATAATACTCACATAAGGGTTATAACCAGATTCAACTGTCACATACAAAAATACTAAAGACGTATGTGATGGTCAAACCAAAATTTCATCAAAATTGCAAAGCATACTTATCTACAAAAGTATACTTTGAGGGAGTAATCATTTATTTTTCCCGAAATGCATTATGTCATATAGAACTAACGGCTGCATATATTTGATGATTAAAAGTATGCAGAATTATTATACTGAATGGTCAAAATGGCTGTGATAATGTAATAAATAACATTGAAAATTTCTCCCTCAAAGTATACTTTGCTAGCTAAGTATACTTTGCAATGTTGATGAAATAGGCTACAGGTCTCCAGTCGCAATTCCGGTAAGGATGAACCCCCGATCGTTAAATTACCCATCGCATTCTCCCACCTGGTACCCACCATATATTTTCAGGTGATGGTGTTATGCAATTGTCCCTTCGGTGGCCTCGCTGTTCTATTCTCGGTTCTGTCCACGAAGAAATACAAGCAAGGCAAGTTCCAGGATGCTGAGACGAACGGCAACATCGCCAAGTGGTTAAGTATCGTCGGCATCGCCGTCACCGCCGTTGTCGTAGCGTTCGTCGTCGTCTACTACGTGTATATAGACAAGCAAATCGTGGACACGTATGACGAACTGAATAATACCATGTGATATGTCGAACTGCGATGTGTCGAATTGTTGTTTGTCTACCGTGTGGATAGACAAACAAATCGTGGACACCAGGCGCGTAGCTGCATTAAGGCACTGCAGGCCCGGGCCAGCAGAATTTTCGAGAAAATGGAAAAAATAATGTGCCAGAGTGCATCATTTACCTTCTAGTTTACCACACTAGCATACTCGCACCAACGGTGATCGAAGTCGTCAACCGGGCCTGCAGATTCAAATTGGCTAGCTACGCCCCTGGACACGTATGACGAACTCCAACATACCATATGATATGTCAAACTGCGATGTGTCGAATTGTTGTTTGTCAACTGTGTGTATAGACAAGCAAATCATGGACACGTACGACGAACTCCAACATACCACGTAATATGTCGAACTGCAATATGTCGAATTGTTGTTTTTCTACTGTGTGTACAGGCCCGTAGCCAGACCTGTTTAAGAAGGGGGGGGGGGTGGGGGGGGGGGGGGGGGGGGGGTCGTTTCGAAGGCCCAAGAGGCCTGAGGTGTCTAGGGGGGTCTAAAAAAGTGGACCTCGAGGCTGGGCGGGGGGTCGTCCGACCGCTCCGACCCCCCTGGCTACGGGCCTGGTGTATTAGACAAACAAATCGTCAACACGTACGACGAACTCAAACATACCACGTGATATGTCGAACTGCGATGTGTCGAATTGTTGTGTGTCAACTATGTGTGTAGACAAACAAATCGTGGACATGTATGCTGAACTCAATCATACCATGTGATATGTCGAACTGCGATATGTCTAATTTTTGTTCGTCTACTATATGATATAGACAAGCAAATCGTGGACAGGTATGGCGAAATCAAACATACTATGTCAGAGGCGGGTCGCGACATGTCAAATATTTGTTCGACATCTATTACATAAAATTAGACGAAGCTATCGTGAGCACGAATGGCGAACTCAAACAAAACATTAGTTATGGGCAGTATATGCTACGGACGGTACATTTTTTTTTTTTAAGGGTTTAACGGCCTATCAACAGCTAAGGTCATTTAAGGCCGGGTCAATGGGTTTAGTACTAAATCCCATATATTACCTGTACCAGTACATGTTCAAGTCCAAGTACATGTACTTATGGGAGGGAAAATCCCAAAATCAGAACTGAATATTTACAATAAAAAAAAAATATATTCAGCCCTGAAATCGGAATAATCCTGATCTGATGCCAGGTCCTCGCCACACCAGAATCACTTGGACCCCTCCCAAAAGCAGTAGGATCAGTAATAATCTTACTACTTTTACAATGGGCAATACCCCAATTCAACACCCAGGTAACAAAATAGCCAAAGATAAAAAACGTACCTGAGGGCCAAACCAGGCAAATTGTGATTCCCATAAGGAGGAACCCCTATCGTTAATTTTCGCTGTCTCATTCACCCGACCAACCACCCACTACGGACGGACAGTAAAGTTGTGCAGAGTTACTGCCAAACCATGCGAGATGTCGAACTGCGATATGTCAAATTGTTGTTGTTCGTTTATGTCAAATTGTTGCTCGTCGTCTACTATGTATATATAAATAAACAAAACATATAGTGTACCGGATTTGCGAATTCAAAATAAAACATGTGATATGTCGAACTGCAATATGCCAAATCTGTGTTTGTCTACTATGTGCAAATATACAAATAAATAGTTAACACTTATAGTGAACCAGAGCTCCAGATAAGCTGCATATTTGCTTAAATACACATTAAAAATTGCCAAAAACCCAATTGAAATCAGAAGTAGCGAGTATCAAAAAGCAATACAAATTTTGTGGTACCTTTATCATGCTGCAGAAAACAATAAACAGACCACAAATATTTCATTAGAATGTCTAGACAATTCTGATGAAATGCCAAGACATGTTTTCATTTCGAAGAAAACAATTCAATAATTGCTGTCTGTTGATGTAACAGTAGTGCGACTTTATTTTACCCAATTAAAATTTTGAAATACCCAATTGCTTCAGAAATGAAGGAGTGACAATTACTAATTCCTTATCTGGAACACTGGTGAATTCAAACATACTATGTCATGGATGGGTATCCTATACCAATGACAATTAATGAGCTTTTCAGCAGATTGATTGATTGGTGATTAATGGCCTATCAAAAGCTAAGGTCCTTTAATGCTGATCCAACAGGTTCGATCCCATATGTATCCTGCTGGGGGGAAAACCTGGGGGGTAAATCTGGGGGGAAAATCTCAAAATCTGGGGGGAAAATCTCAAAATCAGAACAGAATATGTACATCGAAAAATTTTTTATATTCAGTCCTGAAATTAGAATAACCTGACCTGGTGCCAGGTCCAATACCACACCAAAGTCTCCGGGCCCCTTCTGCTAAAATAGGATTACGAATAATCATAACACTCACATAAGTGGTATAACCAGATTCAACTGTCACATACAAAATGCCAAAGATGTTCGTGAGGGCAAAACCTGAGTCCGGTTGCTCAAAAGCTCTGTTAGCCTAACAGACTGTTAAATCCTTAACATAGTTAAGGATTTAACAGTCTGTTAAGCTAACACAGGTTTTGAACAACCCGGCCCAGGTCTCCAATACAGTAAGGACGAATCCTGATGGTTAATTTTGTTTATTATAGGAATGAATGGCCTTTTTGTGGAATTTATCGGGGTATAAACTTGGAAAAGTCGCGGGAATACTGGACGAAGGCCGGAAGGCCTCGTCCAGTATTCCCAGCGACTTTTCCAAGTTTATATCCCCGATAAATTCAACAAAAAGGCCATTCATTCCTTATAATTCCAGCATTTGAAATAAATTCATCAAGAAAATGTGTTTATTTTCCGTTTTCTTAAGAATTATTTTAACTGCGCCTCACGGTTATGGAAAGTAGTTCGGCGTGGGAGTTTACTGGGATATAAATTTTGGACAGAGACTTGCTACGAGCCAATCAAATGTTAGGGAATTGTGTAAATATTTTTGTGCTGGAATTATTTGTGTTTAACGGCCTATCAACAGCTAAGGTCATGTAAGGCCGGGCAAACGGGTTCAATCCCATTTTAACCTGCTGCATTGGGGGGGAAAATCCTAAAATCAGAACGGAATATTTACATCGAGATAAAATATATTCAGCCCTGAAATTAGAATAACCTGACCTGGTGCCAGGTCCATGCCACACCAAAGTCACTTGGCCCCTTCCCTTAAAATAGGATTACGAATAATCGTAATACTCACATAAGGGGTATAACCAGATTCAACTGTCACATACAAAATGCCAAAGACGTATGTGAGGGCCAAACCAGGTCTCCAGTCGGAATTCCGGTAAGGATGAACCCCGATCATTAAATTACCCATCGCATGTTCCCAAACTGCCACCCAATATTGATGATAAAAATGGAAAATGGAAAATGGAAAATAAACAGCAGACGACAAAAAATTAAGATAGCGGTGTAAGGGTTAAAATATTTGACGAGGTTTATAAACAAACATGTATTACAAGATGTATAATACAAATGATGGCATAAGCGTACATATATTTGGGAACTGGTAAACAAATGTATTTTGTGTGCGGTTTTACTATTTATTATATTTCTTTTATATATCGATAAATACAGGTGCGCCATTTTACTATTTATTCAGTATATTTATCAATTATTAAGAAATAAAAACACGGGCTGTTGCGTTTAATGTAGGGTGTTTGTTTGTTTGTTGGGGTTTAATGGCCTATCAACAGCTAAGGTCAGCTAAGGTCATTTAAGGCCAGGTCAATGGGTTTAGTACTAAATCCCATATATTACCTGTTCAAGTACATGTACACATGGGGGGAAAATAAAAACCAGATGGCCGCGGCCCGTAAATTTTGAAAGAAACTTTAACGCAAACTTCTAAGTCATTTGACCTTGACATAGGGGCCGCGTGAGTGGGACACAGAATGAATATATGGATCATGACTAATAAGTATATGAAGTTTCAAGTCAATGTGACTTAGGACTGCAGAGATATAAGGTATTTAAAAACTTTAACGCAGATTTCGGAAACAAACTTCTAAGTCATTTGACCCTGACATTGGGCACAGTGGCCGCATGAGTGGGATACAGCATGAATATATGGATCATGACTAATAAGTATATGAAGTTTCAAGTCAATGTGAGGTCGGACTGCAGAGATATAAGGTATTTAAAAACTTTAACACAGATTTCGAAACGCAAACTTCTAAGTCATTTCACCTTGACCTTGGACACAGGGGCCGCATGAGTGAGATACAGCATGAATATATGGATCATGACTAATAAGTATATGAAGTTTCAAGTCCATGTGACTTAGGACTGCAGAGATATAAGGTATTTTGGACGGACGGGTCCGTCGGACGAACGGATGCACGGACGCACGGACACCCGGACGTTATTGTGATCACTATGTCTCGCATTCCACAAGCGGGCTCGACAAACAATCAGAACTGAATATCTACAATAACAAAACTATATATTCAGCCCTGAAATCAGAATAATCCTGACCTGCTGCCAGGTCATCGCCACACCAGAATCACTTGGCCCCTCCCAAAAGCAGTAGGATCAGTAATAATCTTACTACTTTTGTAATGGGAAATAACCCAATTCAACTCCCAGGTCTCATTCGCCCGACCACCACCCACGTACTGTAATGTGAATTTGATTTGATTTCTTGGTGTTTAATGGCCTATCAACAGCTATCGTCATTTAAGGCCGGACCAACGGGTTCGATCCTGTATATGACCTTATATTCATGCATATATATAACTGGTAAACAAACATGTCTTTTGTGTGCGGGTTTACTATTTTTTTTTTTATACATGTATATCAATAAATACAGGTACGCCATTTTACTATTTATTCGATATATTTATCAATATTAAGAAATAAAACCATGGGCTTTTGCGTTTATTGTACATGTAGTACGAAAAACTATTGGTATGTTTAAAGTGTGTGGAGTCCGAAAGACTCCTCGCAAACTTTAAACAGACCAAATGTTTTTATAAACAGCCCATGGATTTATTACTTATATTTACACTGCATTGCTCCAGATAAGCTGCGTATTTGCGTAAATACCCAAATAAAATTGCCAGAAAACCCAATTGATATCAGAAGTAGTGAGTATCAAAAAAGCAATGAGAACATTATTGTGGTACCTTTATCATGCTGGAGAGAACAATAAACAGACCACAAATATAGCATATTTTACTTATTTTTCCATGAAAACACATCTTGGTATTTCATTAGAATTGTCTCCAAGGAGACAATTCTAATGAAATGCCAAGACATGTTTTCACGTCGAAGCAAACTATTCAATAATTGCTGTCTGTTGATGTGTACACAGTAGTGTGATTTTATTTTACTCAATTAAAATGTTTAAATACCCAATTGCTTCAGAAATGATGGAGTGACAATACACAATTATTAATTCCTTATCTGGAGCCCTGATAGTTGCAAACATGTAAATAACCAAAGACAGCATTAAAAATTATTGTTTCACGTAATTGAGTCACAATTCACGGAACAGCGACATTGCCGGTCAATAGCGTGATGTTATCGACAATGACGATGAACGTCATGTATTTTAATGACGTTAAACACACATTAACGAATCAACAACGTCGTGCGACGTCACGTGGGGCTAATGTAATGTACGATGATATAAGCGCAAATAGTTGAATGGGCGTTTCCATTATCAATTTATGGACATTGTAAATATTTTGATTTATTTCTATCAACTTTTTGATTATACCTGTATCAATGAAACACTTCATATATTGGTATCAATAATAATAAATAGAGGATATTCATATTTTTGCAACAAATATGACATATATGTTCATCGAGTGGTGTGGAATGTCCATATTTCACTCGTGAGTGAAATATGGACATTTCACACCACGAGATGAACATATATGTCATATTCGTTGCAAAAATATGAATATTCTATTTATTATATACCGCTCCATGGAAATTAGCAGTCTTTTAGACTGTATACGGTAATGAATGTGTATTTGCAGCCTATTTGCAGTCCGGCACTGCAGGTGCGCGTTATGAATATAGATAGCGGAAGTAGTCGTATTTTCAGCGGAAGATGTTTATTTCATCGATGAGAACATATGACTTTTATTTACATCGTATAACTATGTATTTCATGGGTTACATGCTACCCGGTGATTTACAGTGATTCTGGTAGGATTTATTTCCTTGAAGGAAATATTTCCTCCTAGACGTTCGCGAGATGTAATTGACATCACGTTTTGACGTCATTTCTGGCGAAGACACAATTTATACGCTAACGTCAAAATTGTCATTTTGACAACGCTATAAGTTGGTCTAAGAGAAAGTTTCACATTTTTCGAAGAGCATGTAATATACTATTTATACATGTGCTCCACACTCGTTTCTTTATCGGATTTCCAAATATCAAGGGAATTATATCCGGTAATTCAAAATGGTAGTTGAATGAACTATATCAATAATATAAGATATCAGTAAATGAAATATATATATTGATATATAAACAAATCGCATTATTTATATCAATTAAATAGTGAAAAATAGTAAAACTGCACCCCATATAATATACAATGTCATGTTGTATAATACACCGGGTATGGAAGGAGGTCGAGCCAATTCCCACCCTTAATTATAAGACAAACAGAAGCAGGGCTCCAGATAAGGAATTAGTAATCATTGAGTATCGTCACTCCCATCATTTCTGAAGCAATTGGGTATTTCAAAATTTTAATTGGGTAAAATAAAATCACACTACTGTTTACACATCAACAGACAGCAATTATTGAATAGTTTGCTTCCAAATGAAAACATGTCTTGGCATTTCATTAGAATTGTCTCCTTGGAGACAATTCTAATGAAATACCAAGATGTGTTTTCATGAAAAATAAAAACATATGCTATATCTGTGGTCTGTTTATTGTTTTCTGCAGCATGATAAAGGTACCAACATTTTTTTATTGCTTTTTGATACTCGCTACTTCTGATTTCAATTGGGGTTTTGGCAATTTTAATTGGGTATTTAAGCAAATACGCAGCTTATCCAGGGATTCCGCTGGGGAAAATAAAAAAATCGCCACTTAAAAAAAAAATAAAACAATTTTCTTTTTTTGATTTTTTCCCCGAAAATTGTAATTTTTTATCGCCAATTGTTTATTTTTATCGCCAATTGCGAAAGTGGCGATCGCCATCGGAATCCCTGCTGATCTGGAGCTATGCAAACGTATACTAAACATTACAGTATAAACACACACATATAACTGTTGATAAACGGTACAAATATATAAGTATTATATAAGTATTATATCCATTTTTTGTATAATAAACTAACACTATGTAACACGTATAGAAAACAGTGGCGAAACTTAACAATTTTACCCGGTATTTCATACAGAGCCTCGTAGAGGACGTAGAATTATTTGTTATTAATTCGTTCCCACAAAATAACAATTCATTCCCATGAAATAACAATTCATTCCCATGAAATAACAATTTGTTCCCTCAATTTAACAATTCGTTCCCACAAAATAACAATTCATTCCCACAAAATAACAATTCGTTCCCACAAAATAACAATTCATTCCCATGAAATAACAATTCGTTCCCACAAAATAACAATTTGTTCCCTCAATTTAACAATTCGTTCCCACAAATTGTTATTTCATGGGAGAAGAATTGTTATATCGTGGGAACAAATTGTTAATTTGAGGGAACAAATTGTTAAATTGAAGGAACAAATTGTTATTTCATGGGAACAAATTGTCAATTCGAGGGAACGAATTGCTAATTCGTGGGAACAAATTTTTATATCGAGGGAACGAATTGTTAATTCGTGGTAACAAATTGTTACATTGAGGGAACAAATTATTAAATTGAGGGAACAAATTGTTATTTCGTGGGAACAAATTAATAACAAAAATCCATGTCCCCTGCGGGTCTCCGTAGGTTCATGCATTGGTGTGTGTTAAACAACTACACAACCTACTAATGATAGTGGGAAGGTTATATTTGATAAGTTTTGTTTGTTTGTTTGTTGGGGTTTTAACGGCCTATCAACAGCTAAGGTCATTTAAGGCCGGGTCAATGGGTTTAGTACTAAATGCCATATTACCTGTACAATTACATGTACATGTTCAAGTACATGTACAAATGGGGGGAAAATCCCAAAATCAGAACTGAATATTTACAATAACAAAACTATATATTCAGCCCTGAAATCAGAATAATCCTGATCTGATGTCAGGTCCTCGCCACACCACAATCACTTGGCCCCTCCCAAAAGCAGTAGGATCAGTAATAATCTTACTACTTTAATAATGGGCAATAACCCAATTCAACTCCCAGGTAACTAAAGAGCCAAAGATAAAAACGTACCTGAGGGCCAAACCAGGCAAATCGTGATTCCTATAAGGAGGAACCCATACCGTTAATTTACGCCGTCTCATTCGCCCGACCACCACCGACCATACTACATATTACAATGATTAATAATACACATAGTATAGTCGGACCAGGGGCCCGTTTCACTAAACTTCGTACGACTAAAATGTTCGTAACTGCAAATTTAGGATCGTCTGGAAATCTCAATTGATGAATTTACATTTATTGAGCATAGGCTGCATTTGCAGCCTATGCTCAATAAATGTAAATCCAATAATTGTTAATGTGAAATTTACACACTATCATAATTTTGCACTTACGAACATTTTAGTCGTACAAAGTTTAGTGAAAATGGCCGCAGATGTATATTTATAGATCGTCCACCTTTCTAAGCCAATCACTGGACAACATTCTGCTCCACTTATTTCTATGAACTCAAATAATTAATGCTAGCTCCAAATAAATAGACCTAGCATTACGTATTTGAAGAGCTCTCTTAATCATTTGGAGCCAGCTCTAAATATTTAATGCTAGCTCTAATTATTCGGAGCTAGCAATAATTATTTGAGTTTATTTACATAAGTCAGTTAATTTTCACATATTATACGTCTAATGGTGAAATGGTCACCTGTTATTTGATCAAATGTTAATAGCTTCATTTACTGCACAGTATTTACATCAACAACTATAACAAAGTCCAACAATACATTATTGTTTTTCCTTCCATCAAATTGCTCCCCCAGTTTTGCGGTTATTTAATTTATTCATAATTCGTCCCACTTTCTAAGCCAATCACTGGCCAGTATTACGCTCCACTAATTTCACACATTGCAAAATTTAACCCCATTAAGTTACATATTACCAGATAATGACTACCATTTCTCAGGAAATGGAACATAATACTCGGATGTGAGACTGCATTATAAACCTGGCTAATTACAAGTATGTTATTGTTCACATATTGGATTTTTAAGGAACTAAATGCTGCGGTCGCTGTTTTATATACCGGTGATTTGATTTCATGGTGTTTAACGTTTCAGGGGTAAGTTGCCAGGTCCTTACCAGCGTCACTTAGCCTAACTCCCCAAAAGTAATATGATTAGTACTAACATTGATAAATGAGTATGAATATAATATATATTGCGTAAGCACACAATTATACATTTTAACTATTTATTAAACATTTTCAAATGTACATGTGACTATGCCTGGAGAAATGGGGCTTATGGGTTTTGCGACCAGTGTAGATCCAGATCAGCCTGTGCATCCGCACAGTCTGATCAGGATCTGCACTGTTCGCCAGTCCATCAATGAAACACCCGTCATGCTTCTAACAAGCAAAACAGATTGTTACCAGGCTACAGGAGTGTGCTATTTGATCAGGAGCTACACTGGTCACAAATCCTATAATCCCAATTTCTCCAGTCACAGCCACATATGACAAGCCATGTGATTTTGTACCTAAGACAGATTGATTGGTGTTTAACAGTCTATCAACAGCTATGGTCATTTAAAGCCAATGCAACCTGCTGCAGTGACGAGAAAACCCCAAAATCAGAACGGAATATTTACATGGAAATAAATATATATTCAGCCCTGAAATTAGAATAACCTGACCTGGTGCCAGGTTCATACCACACCAATGTCACCTGGCCCCTTCCCCTAAAATAGGATTACGAATAATCATAATACTCACATAAGGGGTATAACCAGATTAAACCCTCACATACAAGAATGCCAACGACATACGCGAAGGCCAAACCAGTAGCCGATTTCACCAACATTGCAAAGTATACTTTTCTAGCAAAGTATACTTTGAGGGAGTAATCATTTATTTTTCCCGAAATGCATTATTTCATATACAACTAACCGTTGCATATATTTGTTGATTAAAAGAATGCAGAATTATTACACTGAATTTATTACATTATCACAGCCAAAATGGCTGTGATAATGTAATAAATTCAGTATAATAAAAATTAATAAATTTCTCCTAAAATTGAAAATTTCTCCCTCAAAGTATACTATGCTAGAAAAGTATACTTTGCAATGTTGGTGAAATAGACCCCTGTAGCCTATTTCATCAACATTGCAAAGTATACTTTACTAGCAAAGTATACTTTGAGGGAGTAATCATGTATTTTTCCTGAAATGCACTATTTCATATAAAAGTAACAACTGCATATATTTGATGATTAAAAGTATGAATAATTATTATACTGAATTTATTACATTATCACAGCCAAAATGGCTGTGATAATGTAATAAATTCAGTATAATAAAAATTAATAAATTTATCATAAAATTGAAAATTTCTCCCTCAAAGTATACTTTGCTGCTAAAGTATACTTTGCAATGTTGATGAAATCGGCTACAGGTCTCTGTTCGGGATACCGTTAAGTATGAAACCCGATCGTTAAATTACCCATCGCATGCTCTCACTGTCACCTACGTATTCTTTGATATACAAGTCTAAATACAATACATATTTGCGTAAGCACCAATTATACATTTTAACTATATGTTAAACATTCTTAATGTATATGTGACTGTTACTGGAGAAATGGCGCTTATGTGTTTTGCGACCAGCGTAGATCCAGATCAGCCTGTGCATCCGCACAGTCTGATCAGGATCTGCACTGTTCGCCATTCCATCAATGAAACAACCGTCGTGCTTCTAACACGGAAAACAGATTACCAGGTTACAAGAGTGTGATTTTTGATCAACAACATTTCACCAACATTGCAAAGTATACTTTTCTACCAAAGTATACTTTGAGGGAGTAATCATTTATTTTTCCTGAAATGCATTATTTCATATAGAACTAACGACTGCATATACTTGATGATTACAAGTATGCAGAATTATCATACTGAATTTATTACATTATCACAGCCATTTTGGCTGTGATAATGTAATAAATTAAGTATAATAAAAGTTAATAAATTTATCCTAAAATTGAAAATTGCTCCCTCAAAGTATACTTTGCTAGACTTTAGTCACACATTCTATATGACCCATTTCTCCATTTACAGCCACATGAGGCAAGTTATGTGATTTTGTACCTAGGAATATGTGTGATACAGAGCTACAGATAAGCTGCGTATTTGCTTAAATACGCAATTAAAATTGACAAAGATCCAATTGAAATCAGAAGTAGTGAGTATCAAAAAGCAATGAAAAATGTGTGGTATCTTTATCATGCTACAGAAAACAATAAACAGACCACAAATATAGCATATTTTTATTATTTTTCCATGAAAACACATCTTGGTATTTCATTAGAATTGTCTCCAAGGAGACAATTCTAATGAAATGCCAAGACATGTTTTCATTTCGAAGCAAACTATTCAATAATATTCAATACATTAGTAGTGCGATTTTATTTCACCCAATTAAAATTTTGAAATACCCAATTGCTTCAGAAATGATGGAGTGACGATACTCAATTACTAATTCCTTATCTGGAGCCCTGATTACGTTAAAGCTATGGAATGGTTGAGTATAAACAATCAGATTAATATCAAACTCGACTCACCATGACAAGAAGGGGCTTATTGAGTTTTGGCCCCAGATCAGTCAACAGCTGATTAAATGCCGACCATGGCTTCCTTTGCCAGGCCGTCATACAATGAAAGTGTTCTATTACACACAAATCATGGCCCAAACTTAGCAAGCTTTCTGAGCATACAAGGTCCCATGCTCGAAATAAGGAATTTGATTGGCTGAGCCTGAGCTATGCTCAGTGAATTAGATTCAGAGAACATGCTCCAGGACTTTTATATTAAGCATTTAATCCAACCCTCCACCAAAAAAAAGAAAGAAAAAACACGGCTCAGCCAATCAAGCTGCTTGATTTAAAACACAATATTCAAGTCTTTTGAAATAAAATGACACATATTGGCAAGCCTAGCACAAGCGGCGAGGTAATAATTTTTCCGCACTCAACTGAGTAGTGTTCAACTTGGCTGTCTCAAACTCGCACGAGTTGAGCACGAAACTGTGTTGTGATAAGTTTGATCATCTTGCACATGGGCACTAAGGCCTAAAAAATGTGATTGTTTCAGGCAACACCTCGAAAAATATTAGGTAGGTTAGGGGCATTTTACATTTGTTTTAATTTTATTTTTATTAAATATGTTGTTTTCTAGCAACTTCAATTTGTATTATATTGCATAAAACACAATTGATTCCCCCCCCCCCCCTCCCCCCTCCCCCCCAGGAAACGTCTAAAAAAATGAAGGGTTGGCGTTTTTTTATCGATACAATTGTCAGGTAGGTCCAGCTTACCTGAAACAAACCACATCAATTACAGGTTGGTCTAAGTTGAGCATGAGTCAGAGTTAACTAAAGCCAGGATTCCGCTGGCGATCGGCATTTTTGCAATTGGCGATAAAAATTAACAGTTGGCGATAAAAAATTACAATTTTGGATTATTTTTTTTAAATTTTTTATTTTCCGCAGCGGAATCCCTTCTAAAGACCTCGTTTGTGAGGTTTGCAAACAGTGTAGATCCAGATGAGCCGGCTCGTAACGAGCCGTCTTAACAGGACCTGCACTTTTTGCAAGTAAATTACATATTTTTTCGGAAAAAAACCCCACTGAAGTCTGAAAATAATTTTGTGATGATTGGACTGGTCCGAAAATTAACATATCACAGTCCATTCCAGTTAGGGGTGAAAGGGTAACTTAGGGAAAAAGTTATATAATCGTTAACCCTGCTCAAATACTGACCCAGTTATCACAGACAATTAGACCAAATCAGGAAGGATAGAGAAGTTTTTTCACCGCTATACGCCGATTCTGTCCGTGCGTCAACGTGGGTATGGGAGATTCACAAACCGTCCATTTCTTCGTGGCTATGTCCTCCTGGCATTGCAGTATACTGCAGTATGGCACCTTGGAGCAAAGTTCACAGAAGTCCGCCGATGATCGCGGTGATTTACCGAGTAATTGTCGCGTACAAACCTCCAACGAGCCGGCGTGTCCAAGCATAAGAATGTTACCTCCTGGAAGATATAGTAGATCTAGTCAGTTTAAAGGTCACATTACCAAATAGCAAAGGTCATTATTGTTGCCCTAGCTTCTAGACCAATACAAGTTAAGCAACTCTATCGCCAATATCTATAAAAATAGAGCCACGTCCTGTGCCTGCCGAGGCTTTGATAGAATACCGAAAAACTTTAACCAAAAACTTAAACACGGACGCACGGACACACGTACGTATGGACACTACCGTATATCGTGCTGTCTGCAAGAGGGCGCAAAAATTAATTATTAAATGTGCCAAGAAGTACAAAGTTATATTTAGAGCCATATGTTAAGCCTTTTTGTCGTAAGTTCACGAGAAGCGCACATTGCTACCAAGTGCACACGTCAGTGTCATTCCACCAATCCCATGATAGTATCATACTTCAAAATAACGTTTAGGGGCACTTGAAGGGGCGGGCAAACAATAAAGTAGTAATAGTTCCATGTATTAAATTTTTAACAAACTAGCGCTCGCTCAAAATTAATATATTAACTAGATGGATGATAGTATACTGAACAAGAAATCTGTCTGTCGAACGCGGATGCCACCTGCAGCATATTTGAGAAACTGTGACAAAGTGGTAACCGAAAAGTGTGACGGACGGACAGACGGACGGACGGACAGACGGACGGTCCAAAAACAATATGCCACCCGGCTCTTCGAGACCGGTGGCATAAAAACTTCAACCAACAAACATTAAATCGGACGCACGCACGTACATACGTACGTACGCCAATGTGCAACTATATAACGCTGTCCGCAAGTGGGCGCGACAAAAATTCAATATATGAACTATAACTATCACATACAAGTAACTATAAAATAGCAGAGTCGTGTCTTTTGATATCAAGTTTATCAGGCAAGGCTAGTAATTCAGAGGCTTGCCTCGGAATTCCTTTGCAATTCCTAGAATATAGAGAACACCTGTAGCCTATTTCACCAACATTGCAAAGTATACTTTGAGGGAGAAATTTTCAATTTAATGATAAATTGATTAATAATTATTATACTGAATTTATTACATTATCACAGCCATTTTGGCTGTGATAATGTAATAAATTCAGTATGATAATTCTGCATACTTTTAATCATCAAATATATGCCGTCGTTAGTTTTATATGAAATACTGCATTTCGGGAAAAATAAATGATTACTCCCTCAAAGTATACTTTGCTAGAAAAGTATACTTTGCAATCTTGGTGAAATAGGCTACTGACCTGTGTATTTTGATATTAAGTATATCAGGCTAGGAATCTGAACCAATCCATATTTTGTAATAAAATGTTATTACAGTCCGAGATATGTGCAGAAAACGATGAAACAGATGAGTAGATAACAATTAAATTGGAGATTTGTAGCGCAGTAAATTTTTTGTCGAGCCCGCTTGCGGGAAGCGAGACATAGTGATCACAATGACGTCCGGGTGTCTGTGCATCCGATATCTGCGTTAAAGTTTTTAAAAATACCATCAAATGCCTCGGCGGGCTCGACATGCGGGCCGCGGCCATCTGGTTTTATTTATGAGTGGCCCGAAATTCAGCAATATGAACACTTCAAGACAAGTTTGTGTGTTTTGAAATCATGAACAGACTAACAGAGGAAAACAAGGGCATCATTATTAAGGAGCAAATCCCCTCACTGGCAGCCTTGAAAATACAAACAAGGTGAACAGAAGCCCTCCATGACCTTGACCATGGACAGTTGGATGTGCGTCGTATGCAAAACCAAGCACCATCCATAGAGACACATTGTGGCCAAATACTATCAAAATTGTAAAAGCGGTTCATAAGTTATTTAAATATGAAAGGTGTTATAGAGCTCCAGATAAGGTGCGTATTTGCGTAAATACCCAATTAAAATTGCCAAAAAACCCAATTGAAATCAGAAGTACCGAGTATCAAAAAGCAATGAAAAATTTGTGGTATCTTTATCATGCTACAGAAAACAATTAACAGACCACAAACATAGCATATTTTCTTATTTTTCCATGAAAGTACACCTTGGTATTTCATTAGAATTGTCTCCAAGGAGACAATTCTAATGAAATACCAAGATGTGTTTTCATTTAGAAGCAAACTATTCAATAAGTGCGGTCTGCTGATGTGTAAACAGTAGTGTGATTCTATTTTACCCAATTAAAATTTTGAAATACCCAATTGCTTCAGAAATGATGGAGTGAAAATACTCAATTACTAATTCCTTATCTGGAGCCCTGGTGTTACTAACGCACGTACATGGACTAATGCTACATCCCCAGGGCTCCAGATAAGGAATTAGTAATCGAGTATTGCCACTTCATCATTTCTGAAGCAATTAGGCATTTCAAAATCTTAATTGGGTAAAATAAAATCACACTACTGTTTACACATCAACAGACAGCAATTATTGAAGTTTGCTTTGACATGAAAACATGTCTTGGCATTTTATTAGAATTGTCTCCTTGGAGACAATTCTAATGAAATACCAAGATGTGTTTTTATGGAAAATAAGAAATATATGCTATATTTTTGGTCTGTTTATTGTTTTCTGCAGCATGATGAAGGTACCATAACATTTTGATTGCTTTTTGATACTCGCTACTTCTGGTTTCAATTGGGTTTTTGGCAATTTTAATTGGGTATTTATGCAAGTACGCAGCTTATCTGGAGCTCTGCATCCCTATCAGCGAGGGGATAATAACACCCAGCACAATTAAACACAGGATGACCAGATTCTTTGTTAAAATACGTAGACCCATCCATCCTTACACATAATTATAGTGGAGCCTCTCTAAACCGGACACCCCGGGGATCCCCCAGGGTGTCTGGTTTAGAGCGGTTCCTGCGGGGATCCCCCAGGGTGTCTGGTTTAGAGCAGTTCCTGTCGGGATCCCCCAGGGTGTCTGGTTTAGAGAGGTTCCACTGGGGATCCCCCAGGGTGTCTGGTTTAGAGCGGTTCCTGTGGGGATCCCCCAGGGTGTCTGGTTTAGAGAGGTTCCACTGGGGATCCCCCAGGGTGTCTAGTTTAGAGCGGTTCCTGTGGGGATCCCCCAGGGTGTCTGGTTTAGAGAGGTTCCTGTGGGGATCCCCCAGGGTGTCTGGTTTAGAGCGGTTCCTGTGGGGATCCCCAGGGTGTCTGGTTTAGAGAGGTTCCACTGGGGATCCCCCAGGGTGTCTGGTTTAGAGCGGTTCCTGTGGGGATCCCCCAGGGTGTCTGGTTTAGAGAGGTTCCTGTGGGGATCCCCCAGGGTGTCTGGTTTAGAGCGGTTCCTGTGGGGATCCCCCAGGGTATCTGGTTTAGAGAGGTTCCTGTGGGATCCCCCAGGGTGTCTGGTTTAGAGAGGTTCCTGTGGGGATCCCCCAGGGTGTGTCTGGGGAGGGTATCAGAGAGGTTCCACTGTGGGATCCCCCAGGGTGTCTGGTTTAGAGAGGTTCCTGTGGGGATCCCCCAGGGTGTCTGGTTTAGAGCGCGATCCAGGGTGTGTTTATGATCCCCCAGGGTGTCTGGTTTAGAGCGGTTCCTGTGGGGATCCCCCAGGGTGTCTGGTTTAGAGAGGTTCCACTGGGGATCCCCCAGGGTGTCTGGTTTAGAGAGGTTCCTGTGGGGATCCCCCAGGGTGTCTGGTTTAGAGAGGTTCCACTGGGGATCCCCCAGGGTGTCTGGTTTAGAGAGGTTCCACTGGGGATCCCCCAGGGTGTCTGGTTTAGAGCGGTTCCTGTGGGGATCCCCCAGGGTGTCTGGTTTAGAGAGGTTCCACTGGGTATCCCCCAGGGTGTCTGGTTTAGAGAGGTTCCTGTGGGGATCCCCCAGGGTGTCCGGTTTAGAGAGGTTCCTGTGGGGATCCCCAGGGTGTCTGGTTTAGAGAGGTTCCACTGGGGATCCCCGTAGGTGTCTGGTTTAGAGAGGTTCCTGTGGGGATCCCCCAGGGTGTCTGGTTTAGAGAGGTTCCACTGGGGATCCCCCAGGGTGTCTGGTTTAGAGAGGTTCCACTGGGGATCCCCCAGGGTGTCTGGTTTAGAGCGGTTCCTGTGGGGATCCCCCAGGGTGTCTGGTTTAGAGAGGTTCCACTGGGGATCCCCCAGGGTGTCTGGTTTAGAGAGGTTCCTGTGGGGATCCCCCAGGGTGTCTGGTTTAGAGCGGTTCCTGTGGGGATCCCCCAGGGTGTCCGGTTTAGAGAGGTTCCTGTGGGGATCCCCAGGGTGTCTGGTTTAGAGAGGTTCCACTGGGGATCCCCCAGGGTGTCTGGTTTAGAGCGGTTCCTGTGGGGATCCCCCAGGGTGTCTGGTTTAGAGCGGTTCCTGTGGGGATCCCCCAGGGTGTCTGGTTTAGAGCGGTTCCTGTGGGGATCCCCAGGGTGTCTGGTTTAGAGAGGTTCCACTGGGGATCCCCCAGGGTGTCTGGTTTAGAGAGGTTCCTGTGGGGATCCCCCAGGGTGTCTGGTTTAGAGAGGTTCCACTGCGGATCTCTCAGGGTGTCCGGTTTAGAGAGGTTCCACTGGGGACCTCCCATGGTGTCCGGTTTAGAGAGGTTCCACTGGGGACCTCCCATGGTGTCTGGTTTAGAGAGGTTCCATTGGGGACCTCCCAGGGTGTCCGGTTTAGAGAGGTTCCACTGGGGACCTCCCAGGGTGTCTGGTTTAGAGAGGTTCCACTTGGGACCTCCCAGGGTGTCTGGTTTAGAGAGGTTCCACTGGGGATCCCCAGGGTGTCTGGTTTAGAGCGGTTCCTGTGGGGATCCCCCAGGGTGTCTGGTTTAGAGAGGTTACACTGGGGATCTCCCAGGGTGTCTGGTTTAGAGAGGTTCCACTGGGGATCTCCCAGGGTGTCCGGTTTAGAGAGGTTCCACTGGGGGCCCAGGGTGTCTGGTTTAGAGGTTCCATGGGGTCCCCAGGGTGTCTGGTTTAGAGAGGTTCCTGTGGGGATCCCCCAGGGTGTCTGGTTTAGAGAGGTTCCACTGGGGATCCCCCAGGGTGTCTGGTTTAGAGAGGTTCCTGTGGGGATCTCCCAGGGTGTCTGGTTTAGAGAGGTTCCACTGGGGATCCCCCAGGGTGTCTGGTTTAGAGAGGTTCCACTGGGGATCCCCCAGGGTGTCTGGTTTAGAGAGGTTCTGGTGGCAACCTCCCAGGGTGTCCGGTTTAGTGAGGTTCCACTGGGGACCTCCCATGGTGTCCGGTTTAGAGAGGTTCCACTGGGGACCTCCCATGGTGTCCGGTTTAGAGAGGTTCTACTGGGGACCTCACAGGGTGTCTGGTTTAGAGAGGTTCCACTGGGGACCTCCCATGGTGTCCGGTTTAGAGAGGTTCCACTGGGGATCTCTCAGGGTGTCTGGTTTAGAGAGGTTCCACTGGGGATCTCCCAGGGTGTCTGGTTTAGAGAGGTTCCACTGGGGGCCTCCAAATGTGTCTGGTTTAGAGAGATTCCACTGGGGACCTCCCATGGTGTCCGGTTTAGAGAGGTCCCACTGGGGACCTCCCATGGTGTCAGGTTTAGAGAGGTCCCACTGGGGACCTCCCAGGGTGTCCGGTTTAGAGAGGTTTCACTGGGGACCTCCCATGGTGTCCGGTTTAGAGAGGTTCCACTGGGGAGCTCCCAGGGTGTCCGTTTTAGAGAGGTTCCACTGGGGACCTCCCAGGTTGTCCGGTTTAGAGAGGTTCCACTGGGGACCTCCCAGGTTGTCCGGTTTAGAGAGGTTCCACACACCACCGCCTACCTTCCTGTGCGTGAAGCTGGAGTATATGCCGTGCCGTCTCACCGGACCGAGTATAATACCCCTCTATCGTTTCATCCATGTTGTATTTGCCTATGGGTATAAACGGCTTATAGGTCGTGTCGATGTTGAACCCGTGACCTTTCAACTCAGCGGGCGTGAACCACTTGGGTACACCCAGTTGGTACCAGCCGAGCCATTCGAATATGCCAGGTTCTACTCGCAGGACGCACGGCTGTCCCAGAGCTGCAAGGACAAAGGTGAACGGGTTTAATGTCCCAGCAACAGCGAAGGTCGTATAAAGACGAGGTAAGATACCTCCGTTTGTAGTCATTCAAAATACGATTGGGATGCAAATATTATGAAAATTCACTTGCCAATACAAGCAGATGAATGGATTTGTCGAGGCTGCTAACAAGCCGTTTCATCAGGATCTGCAGTACTTGTTAGATTTGTTAAAAATATCACTTTTCTTATTTATAATGAAATGGTCCAGAAATGAGCATGTAACAATCCATATTGGATATTTAGGGGTGAAAGGGTTAAACCAATTGACCAATAAATTGAAGTTGTGCCTACTTGAATATTTTACCTTTAAGTATTGGCTGGTTTAAGATTTTACCTTTAAGTATTGGCTGGTTGAAGGTTACCTTTAAGTATTGGCTAGTTGAATATTTGATCCTTAATTAAAGTATTGGCTAGTTGAATATTTTACCTTTAAGGATTGGCTGGTTTAAGATTTTACCTTTAAGTATTGGCTGGTTGAAGAGTTACCTTTAAGTATTGGCTAGTTGAATATTTGATCCTTAATTAAAGTATTGGCTAGTTGAATATTTTACCTTTAAGGATTGGCTGGTTTAAGATTTTACCTTTAAGTATTGGCTGGTTGAAGAGTTACCTTTAAGTATTGGCTAGTTGAATATTTGATCCTTAATTAAAGTATTGGCTAGTTGAATATTTTACCTTTAAGGATTCGCTGGTTGAAGATTTTACATTTAAGTATTGGCTGGTTTAAGATTTTACCTTTAAGGATTCGCTGGTTGAATATTTTACCTTTAAGGATTCGCTGGTTGAATATTTTACCTTTAAGTATTGGCTGTTTGAAGATTTTACCTTTAAGGATTCGCTGGTTGAATATTTTACCTTTAAAGATTGGCTGGTTTAAGATTTTACCTTCCAAGTATTGGCTGGTTGAAGAGTTACCTTTAAGTATTGGCTAGTTGAATATTTGATCCTTAATTAAAGTATTGGCTAGTTGAATATTTTACCTTTAAGGATTCGCTGGTTGAATATTTTACATTTAAGTATTGGCTGGTTTAAGATTTTACCTTTAAGTATTGGCTGGTTGAAGAGTTACCTTTAAGTATCGGCTAGTTGAATATTTGATCCTTAATTAAAGTATTGGCTAGTTGAATATTTTACCTTTAAGGATTGGCTGGTTGAAGATTTTACCTTCAAGTATTGGCTGGTTGAAGAGTTACCTTTAAGTATTGGCTGGTTGAAGAGTTACCTTTAAGTATTGGCTGGTTGAAGAGTTACCTTTAAGTATTGGCTGGTTGAAGAGTTACCTTTAAGTATTGGCTAGTTGAATATTTTACCTTTAAGGATTGGCTGGTTGAAGATTTTACCTTTAAGTATTGGCTGGTTGAAGAGTTACCTTTAAGTATTGGTTAGTTGAATATTTTATCCTTAATTAAAGTATTGGCTAGTTGAAGATTGTACCTTTAAGTATTGGCTGGTTGAAGATTTTACCTTTAAGTAGTGGCTGGTTGAAGATTTTACCTTTAAGTAGTGGCTGGTTGAAGATTTTACCTTTAAGTAGTGGCTAGTTGAAGATTTTACCTTTAAGTAGTGGCTGGTTGAAGATTTTACCTTTAAGTAGTGGCTAGTTGAAGATTTTACCTTTAAGTAGTGGATGGTTGAAGATTTTACCTTTAAGTAGTGGCTGGTTGAAGATTTTACCTTTAAGTAGTGGTTAGTTGAAGATTTTACCTTTAAGTAGTGGCTGGTTGAAGATTTTACCTTTAAGTAGTGGCTAGTTGAAGATTTTACCTTTAAGTAGTGGTTAGTTGAAGATTTTACCTTTAAGTAGTGGCTAGTTGAAGATTTTACCTTTAAGTAGTGGTTAGTTGAAGATTTTACCTTTAAGTAGTGGCTAGTTGAAGATTTTACCTTTAAGTAGTGGCTAGTTGAAGATTTTACCTTTAAGTAGTGGCTAGTTGAAGATTTTACCTTTAACTATGGCTGGTTGAAGATTTTACCTTTAAGAGCGGCTGTGGCAGTATGAACACATCGCAGCGAGGGTGAGACATAAGCGTGGTTAATCTTTACACCCGCCGCTTTCAATGCCCGACCTGGAAAACGAAAGTTAACCCTTTGAACCCGAAAGCCCGCTATATCGGTTTATGCAAACAGTGCAGATCCAGATGAGCCGGCTCGTAACGAGCCGTCTCATCAGGATCTGCACTTTTTGAAAGTAATTTTCATATTTCTTAGAACAAAAACACCCCCTTTTCATAAATGGACGAATCTGAAAATCATTTTGTGACCATTGGATTAGTCGGAACATTAGCATATCACAGTCCATTCCAGTTCCTTAGGGTTGAAAGGGTTAAAAGTGAATACGTTTAAAGTCCCTGCAACAGCTACGGTCATTTAGGGACGGGACCTCGATTTCAAGTCTCATCCAAAAGATAGTGAAAGGTTTAACGTCTCAGCAACAGCGTTTTTCTGGCTGAAAAATAAAATATTTTTCTTTTTTTCTGCACATAAGTATATGTATAAGTATATGTTGTCACCACTCATTTGAACCGTCTCGTCAAGACGGTTCAATTGAGTGGTACCAACGTATATTTTCATTGATAAATGAAGAAATAGAAAATACAATTTTAGAAGTATGTCGTCACCAATTAGACCACCATTTCCGACACCCGCCGCTTTCAATGCCTGGCCTGGAAAACGAAAGTTAAAAGTGAATACGTTTAAAGTCCTTGCAACAGCTACGGTCATTTAGGGACGGTACCTCGGTTTCAAGTCTCATCCAAAAGACCAGTGGGATGGAAATACTCGGAAAGTATTTTTGATGCTTAAGGCGAGGTTTGAACCCACAACCTCTGGTGATATTGAAGTCCTGGGGGCCGTTTCACTAAACTTCGTACGACTAAAATCTTCGTAAATTCAAAATTATGATAGTCTGTAAATTTCACATTAACATTGTTTTCTTGTAAATAATTATTGGATTTACATTTATTGAGCATAGGCGGCATATGCAGCCTATGCTCAATAAATGTAAATTCATGAATTTAAATTTACAGACGATCTTAAATTTGCACGTGCGAACATTTTAGTCGCAAGAAGTTTAGTGAAACGGCCCCCAGTGCTCAAACCTCTCGGCCACACCCCATTCCTGAACTTGGAGCTAATGTCCCAGCAACAGGTAATCCCAGCACAGCCCACTCCCATCCACCAGCGCTAGAAAGATCTGGGGCCCGTTTCACTAAACTTTGTGCGACTAAAATGTTTATAAGTGCAAATTTAAGATCATCTGTAAATTTCAATTTATGGATTTACATTTATTGAGCATAGGCTGCATATGCAGCCTATGCTCAATAAATGTAAATCCAATAATTATTTACAAGAAAACAATGTTAATGTGAAATTTACAGACTATCATAATTTTGCACTTACAAACATGTTAGTCTTACGAGGTTTAGTGAAACGGTCCCCAGGGGACTGAGGAAAATACTTTGAGTTAACAAAAAATTGTTGTTGTTGTTGAAAACATGTACTTGGGACCAATAATTTGACTGAGATATCAACACTTTGACTTAAGAGAGTTTGAGGTAACAAGTGTAGACTGTACTATGATTAAGTATTTTTTACGCCTCGGGTCAGGATTGAACTCACAACCTCTGGTACTGAAATCCAATGCCATATCTACAGGTCACGGCCCATCCCTGCCGGTATGGATTTGATTTAATGGTGTTTAACGGCCTATCAACAGCTAAGGTCATTTAAGGCCGGATCCCTGCCTGGAAATCAATGTTAAATGTCGCTGTGACTGGAGAAATGGAGCCCATGGGCTATGCGATCAGTGTAGCCCCAGACCAGTCTGATCTGGGCCTGCACTGCTCGCCATTCTGTCAATGAAAACCTGTAATGCTTCCAACTCATAGTTTTGATCCTTATCAGGCTTCAGGAGTTCGCTAGAAGGTCAGAAGTTTGAATATCCACAAATGCCATAAACCCCATTGTTCCAGTCATATCCATATATGGAGACAGCAATATGATTTTGCACGTTAGAAGATGTAAGATTTGACCTAAAAAATATTTACAAAAAATGTGATATTTTTGGTAAATGACACCTAATCTGAAAGACCAGCGGGACAGAAATACTATGAAAGTATTTTTCACGAGGGGACAGGAATTTAATTCACGGTATTGAAGTCCAGTGTCCTAACCTCTAGATCACATCCAGTGCTGTTACTCAGCACGCTCCATCGTCAATGTACTATAGGAATGAATGGCCTTTTTGTGGAATTTATCGGGGTATAAACTTGGAAAAGTCGCGGGAATACTGGACGAAGGCCGGAAGGCCTCGTCCAGTATTCCCGCGACTTTTCCAAGTTTATGCGACTTTTCCAGTTACTCAGCACTCTCCATCGTCAATGCACTATAGGAATGAATGGCCTTTTTGTGGAATTTATCGGGGTATAAACTTGGAAAAGTCGCGGGAATACTGGACGAAGGTCGGAAGGCCTCGTCCAGTATTCCCGCGACTTTTCCAAGTTTACGCGACTTTTCCAGTTACTCAGCACTCTCCATCGTCAATGCACTATAGGAATGAATGGCCTTTTTGTTGAATTTATCGGGGTATAAACTTGAAAAAGTCGCGGGAATACTGGACGAAGGCCGGAAGGAGGCCTTCGTCCAGTATTCCCGCGACTTTTCCAAGTTTATATCCCCGATAAATTCAACAAAAAGGCCATTCATTCCTTATAATTCCAGCATTTGAAATAAATTCATCAAGAAAATGTGTTTATTTTCCGTTTTCTTAAGAATTATTTTAACTGCGCCTGACGGTTACGGAAAGTAGTTTGGCATTGGAGTTTACTGGGATATAAATTTTGGACAGAGACTACGGACCAATCAAATGTTAGGGAATTGTGTAAATATTTTTATGCTGGAATTACATACCTGTAAGGTGTGCCTGCATGGAACCAAAGTTGGTCAGTGGGGCGTCCTTCGCGTAATCCCAGTTATTGGTTCGTTGCAACACCGTTGTTGGCATGTTCAGATCGGCCGGCTTGTACGTACCTGGAAAAATAGGAAATATGAAAGGAACATGTTTCAACTCTTTGCATGCTGGGAAGTTTTCAGGCTATAAATAGTTCAGATCGCTCGGCTTGTACATACCTGGCAAAATAGGAAATATTAAAGGAACTTGTTTTCTTCCGGTGTTTAACTCTTTGCATGCTGGGAAATTTGTGGGGTATAAATAGTTAAACAAGAGGGCCATGATGGCCCTAATTCGCTCACCTGACTCCATGAACACCAGAGGAGAATGTGACATTGAGTTCATGTGTTTTAAAAAAATTGTGCTATTTTTAGATGGCGGTCATCTTGGATTAAGCGATGACTCTCATTTTACCAAATCTGAAAATGCTTCACCCAAGGATCTTAACTTACTATGAAGTTTGGCCAGCATCGGCCATGTGGTTCCTGAGAAAAAGACGTTCAAAATCTTGAATAAATGGACCTTTTGGAGGCCATCATGGATGACATAATCATCCGATTCCGACAAATATTGCACCAGAGCAATCGCCTCATCGATACCTTCAATTTGATATATGACATGACCATATTTGGTCAAAAATAAAATTTGACCCCACGAGCCACGCCCATTTTTGACCCCGGGGTCACCATTTTAACACATTTTAAAGAGCATTCTACGTCGATAATTCCTACCAAGTTTTGTCGAAATCTGGTTGGCAGTTCATGAGAAAAATATTTTTTAAGAATTTGTGATATTTTTAGACGGCGGCCACCTTGGATTAGCGACAACCTCCGTTTTAACAAATCTGAAAAGGCTTCACCCATGGACCATAACTGTGAAGTTTGGCCACCATGGGCCAAGCGGTTCGTGTGAAGAATAATTTTGAAATCTCTAATAAAAGAACAACCTTTTGACCTTTCGGCGGCCATCTTGGATGACATGACCATCCAATTTCGACAAAAAATGTACCAGAGCGATCGCCTCTTTGATACCTTCGATTTGATATAGACATGACCATATTCGGTCAAAAATAAAATTTAACCACAATTTGACCCCATGGGCCACGCCCATTTTTGACCCCAGGGTCACCATTTTAACAACTTTGAAAGAGCATTGTACATCGATCATTCCTACCAAGTTTCATCGAAATCTGGCTGGCGGTTCATGAGAAGAATATTTTTTAAGAATTTGTGCTATTTTTAGACGGTGGCCATCTTGGATTAGCGACGACCTCCATTTTAACAAATCTGAAAAGGCTTCACCCATGGACCATAACTGTGAAGTTTGGCCACCATGGGCCAAGTAGTTCGTGTGAAGAAGAATTTTGAAATCTCTAATAAAAGAACGACCTTTTGACCTTTCGGCGGCCATCTTGGATGACATAACCATCCAATTTCGACAAAAAATGCACCAGAGTGATCACCTCGTTGATACCTTCGATTTGATATGACCATATTCAGTCAAAAATGAAATTTGACCCCAATTTGACCCCACGGGCCACACCCATTTTTGAGCCCGGGGTCACCATTTTAACAACTTTGAAAGAGCATTGTACATCGATCATTCCTACCAAGTTTTGTCGAAATCTGGTAGGCGGTTCTTGAGAAGAAGATTTTTGAAGAATGTGCTATTTTTAGACGGCGGCCATCTTGGATTACGTAATGACGTCATTTTAACAATTTTGTAATCCACCTACCAAAGGACCATGTCCATGAAGTTTGGTGACTATAGGCCCAATGGTTACCGAGGAGAAGACGTTTGAAAATGTTCACGGACGACGACGACGACGACAGAGACATTGCGATAAGCTCAGGTGAGCTAAAAATAGCAGCCGACAATTCATTGTAGTTTCTTTTATATCTCCTTGTAAATACCATGAATATGCCGTGTAATTTCAATAGAATTGCGTCCTCTGGATGCAATGCTAATGAAATTACAAGGCATATTTATGGAGAAAAATAAGAATAATATAATACTCCCAATGTGTGGGCTATAAATAGTTAAAAACTATCGGACGAAAATTCATTGATGTTTGGTTGTTATTTTCACTGCTAGCATGCAAAGAGTTATTAAACGACATAGGAAAGAAATGTTTCCATGTGTTTAACACTTTGCATGCTGGGAAATTTGTGGGCTATAAATAGTTCAAAACTAGCAGACGAAAATTCATTGATCCGTTGGCTGTTATTTTCACTGCTAGCATGCAAAGAGTTTATATTAAATCGATGGTCTAGTAACAGAAGGTCGTAACTGCTATGCTAAAGCATAGCAGTTACGACCTTATGTTACTAGACCATCGAAATGATATCTAAGGGCATTTTAGGTTCGGTCAACATGGTTGAATCCTATATGCATGAAGTGAATAACCATCATCTGAGACATAGTCACTTTAACCCTCACTCCGCGGGAGACGAAAATGGTCGTCTGCTGTTTTTCATTTTTCCCTTAATTCTTAACAAAAAAATTGTTTTGACCGCACATGAGAATCGTCTCCAGTGGAGACGATTCTCATGCGCTGCCAAAACAGGTTTTTATTGAGAAATATTTAGAATAAGACATTTCCAGCAGACGACAAAATTTAATGCAGCATAGTAAGGGTTAAAGGTAGAGTTCCATGCACCAGGTTATAATATAGGGAGGCATATTTGTTTGTCCATTCTTTAGATATGACATTGTTCGGGCAAATTAAACGGTCATTCACCATTTTCCCCGACTTATTAATTGGCATTATTATACTTCTTGTATCAAACGTAAATTTCCACACTGAAATCAGGGGCGATAGCCGTGTTTCCTTAAAATGTTAACGGAAATAAATATTTATTCTCCGCATTTATTTTTTGTTGTATCACTGCGAGTCACTATCAGTAAAATAAAGATTATTAAATGATTATATCTGTATAGCAGGCACTCGTAATTTTTAAAATTGGTGGAATAGTTACACAATTATATACTTATTTAATTCCTATAAAGAACATTTTATGCCTACTAGATGGGACCCCAACTTTAAAGCAGACTGAAGTTATTAACAGTTCAACGCACAATATCTTCGGTCAATGTCACAAACTCAGAGGTCAAGGTCACATTTAAACAATTACCTTCCCTGCTGAAGCACATGTCAAGCCAACCGCGACCAAAACAGAAATCCATCCTCTCGCCATGACGCATCACGTACAGTTGCCGTGGCAATAGCGGTATTTTCTTCTTTTCCTCTATAGAATTCTGTTTTCTCTTATTCACCTACATGAACACAAGCGTGTAGTTAACAACACAAATTAATTAAATTTTGTTGTCAGCCATTTAACCCTTTGAACCCGAAATAGCGGTTTATGCAAAAAGTGCAGATCCAGATGAGCCGGCTCGTAAACGAGCCGTCTCATCAGGATCTGCACTTTTTGAAAGTAATTTTAATATTTCTTGGAACAAAAACACCCCCTTTTCATAAATGGACGAATCTGAAAATGATTTTGTGACCATTGGATTGGTCGGAACATTAGCATATCACAGTCCATTCCAGTTCCTTAGGGTTGAAAGGGTTAAGTGTTATTTAGTATAAACATATTCGTGTTTGTGACTGGAGAAATTGGGCTTCTGGGTTTTGCAACCAATGTAGATCCAGATCAGCCTGTGCATCCACACTGCACTGCACTGTTCGACATTCCATCAATGAAATAACCTGTGATGCTTTTAACAAGCAATACAGATATCGTTATCAGGCGACAGAAGTATGTTATTTGATCAGGAGCTACACTGGTCACAAATCCCATAAGTCCCATTTCTCCAGCCAGGTGTTGCTTTTTGCCGCTCAAATAAGTGTACATGTATTTTTAAATTGGTTTTATTTTTTATCACTTTATTCCTTATTTAATAAGGAAGAAAATCAATAATACATGTGCATTTGTAAAAGTAAAATACGAATTGAATTTGAAATCTGGGGGCATAACACTCATTTGATACACAACTTATCTGTAGCTGATTTCATCAAAATTGCAAAGTATACTTATCTAGCAAAGTATACTTTGAGGGAGTAATCATTTATTTTTCCCAAAATGCATTATTTCATATAGAACTAACGACTGCACATATTGATGATTAACAGTATGCAGAATTATTATACTGAATTTATTACATTATCACAGCCAAAATGGCTGTGATAATGCAATAAATTCAGTATAATAAAAATTAATAAATGTATCTTTAAATTGAAAATTTCTCCCTCAAAGTATACTTTGCTAGATAAGTATACTTTGCAATGTTGGTGAAATAGGTTACAGCTCCTTCAGGCCAGTGTTATAAATAGGGTATCATGCAAACACACTTGAGCAATCACGAGCTCTGCATGGCCTCCAGTATTGAAGTCCAATGCCATACCACTAGAGTATAACCCATCCCACCTTGGCATAAAGGTCCTGCGGTGGACACAGGTGATCATAGAGATCGTCGGCAGGGGAACCCCCAGTGGCGCCCTCTGTCACGCCGTTACTGCACTCCTGGAGGGGAACGGACCTAAAAATAGATTTAGTCTGATATAATTAAAAGAGCTGAGATATAGAGAATAGTAGGTTAGTGCCATGAATGGGGAAAAAATATCTGGCAAGGCTCAGGAATTTCTTTATTTCTCATCAGATGTATATGTAGTGACCACCATTTTTGAACCGTCTCGCTGAGATGGTTCAAATGAGTGGTCACAACATATACTTTGGTTCAGAAATAAGGAAAATAGATAGAGAATAGTAGGTTAGTGTCGTGAAAGGGAAAAAATATCTGGCAAGGCCGCGCCAGATATTTTCCCATTCACGGCACTAACCTACTATTCTATTTATCCCGACAACACCTACAAATGGCTTTAAAATGCAAAAATAGTATTGACTGGATATCAAAAATGTTTCACGGCACCGTGTTTCACGGCACATACGCACCGTGTTGACGGCATAAAATCCGAATAAAGCCTAAAAAAGTGTGCTTCCTGTTGCCTGACTGACCATATTTTTTTACCTCCAACAGCAATTTTTTTTATTGGAAAAAAAAGTATGTTTTTTGGTTCCAAAATGTTGGTTCTGGAAAATGTTGCTGGGGATAACTTTATACTTGTCCTTTCTTCATAACGCCATTTCCAGTGGTACAACAACAACAACAACATCATGAATGTTTCATTTTGACACCATGTCAACAGAAATATCGCTGTACAAAACACAGTGCGTATGTGCCGTGAAACACGGTGCCGTGAAACATTGATATCCTGTCAATACGACATAATCACTGCGTATGAATATGTGCGGTGACTGGTGTTATTTCTTTGAAATATAAAAGCCCATCCCGTTTCCTAAGCCTTGCCAGATATTTTTTCCCATTCACGGCACTAACCTACTAATCTCTATTTATTATGCTCTGCTATGAATCCTATTCTCAAACTTGTCTGCTGAATTTTGATTGGTTGATAGTGAGCAAATGCCATGAGGGGAGATTGATACATTGATATATCCCATACAACAACACCATCCCTTACCCATGAAGGGTCCAGGTCCAACTCTCGGCCGTGCGCTGTGCGAACGTGCCGGGGTACATGCCCATCATGCCCGTCAGCCACGAACATCCGTGGTACCATCCGTCCTGGCTCCGCGTGATTTCATCTATTTCCATAAACACGTAGTCCCCCATGATTAGGTCAAGTTCGTCATCCATTTCACCTTTGTATGCTTTTATTACCTTCCGAACCTGAGTGACAGAAATAATTTTATTTCAATTAAAGAAACGTACAAGTTCGCCGTCCATTTCACCTGTGTACGCATTTTTCATGTTACGTACCGGAGTGACACAGATAAGTGTATTTTAAATTGGATTGAAGGGGTCAGTGAAAGAAGGAGGCCTCTTCTTCCACCGACCCCTTCAATTCATTACACTTTGCAAATATGAACAGATATTATGATATCAACAGGTCAATGGAAGAAGGGCTCCATGAGCACACTCCTTATCTCAATTTCAAAAACACTCCTTACCCCACTTTGCGAAAACAATCCTTACCACACTTTGCGAAAACAATCCTTACCTCAAACAATCCTTACCACACTTTGCGAAAACAGTCCTTCCCACACTTTGCGAAAACAATCCTTACCTAACTTTGTGAAAACATTCCTTACCTCTATTTGCGAAAACAATCCTTACCTCACTTTGCGAAAACACTTCTTACCTCACTTTGCGAAAACAATCCTTACCACACTTTGCGAAAACAATCCTTACCTAACTTTGTGAAAACACTCCTTACCTCTATTTGCGAAAACAATCCTTACCTCACTTTGTGAAAACACTTCTTACCTCACTTTGCGAAAACAATCCTTACCACAATTTGCGAAAACAATATTACCTCACTTTTGCTCAGACGAGGGTCGCGGGAGTACAGTCGTAGATCCCAATGGCAATCCGCAGTCAGGTCGATGCCCTTCGCGAGTTTATTGAGCGTGTCGTGATGTTCGGACTGGAACTGGTAAGCGAGGGTGATATGCAGCTGTTTCTTGGGGGGCTCCACCTTCACGCCTGGGTAACAGAGACACGCCAAGTTTATTGGATCAATTGTGCAAAGGCGAATTGTTTGATTGATTGATTGGAATTTCTGATAAAATCACACTCCTATAGTCTACAGAGCTCCAGGTAAGCTGCGTAATTTGGAGGTAAATATCTTATTTCTCCATCAAAAATGGCAATTTGGGAGTGCTTTAGAATCGTCTCAATGAGACGATTCTAAAGGACTCCCAATTTGCCATTTTTCATGAAGAAATAACAAAATTTCACCTCAAGTTGGTCAAATTACGCATCTTAATAACTGGAGCTCTGGTCTAATAACATTCTATATGGCTTGTTTGAAGCATGACCGGTGTTTCATTGATGGAATGACGACCAGTGTAGATCCTGATCAGACTGTGCGGATGCACAGGCTGATCTGGATCTACGCTGGTCGCACAACATCAAGTACAAATCAACAGACCACCAAACTTTATTTTACAATTTATGATAACCATACATTGATTTGAGAAATAGTCCGAGACAAAATGGGGTATTTTTTATCAACCTGGTTGTGCACAATGACTACTGTCTGTTCCACGTTTTGCTGCCGACAAACTTTTGGCCATTAAACACATGAATTCTAAAAAGTATTTAAAAGTAAGAATTTTTTCATCAATAACAAAAAAGTCACCCTCCCTAAAAAAAATGATTTGATGAAATTCCATTAAATATTGATTTTATTGCGAAAAAAACGATTTTCCTATGGGAATTTAACATTGGGGTAAAATAGATTTTATTTTAATTTTTTTTTTATTTGTGGACCGATTTTCAAAATCTAACTTTTGTTTTCTTAGTTACATCATTTGCAAGCTATCTCGCCAGGTTTCAGAGTCAATTTCCAAAACTTTTGGAAATTTACCCCCCATGTTATATTCCTATAGGAAAATCAAATCTTTTTTGGGAAGGTGACTTTTTTGTTATTGATAAAAAAATACTTACTTTTAAATGTTTTTTAGATTTAATGTGTTTAATGGCAAAAAGTTTGTCGGCAGCAAAACGTGGAACAGACAGTAGTATAGTTCAAGACATCGTAATATAACGTTGGACCATGTCCAGCCATGGGTAAACGTTTGCTGTGGCACGAGGGAACTGTTTGAACCCCAAGGCCATAGGCCGCCTGGTTCAAACAGTTCCCGAGTGCCACGGCAAATGTTTACCCACGGCTGGACATGGTCCAACGTTATTGTTACATTTCCGTCGGAAATATCATGCAATTTGAGCATATATGCAGTACTTTTGGTACTTAGATAACCCGTTCCATTCAAACAGCTTATTTAAACATCCATATACTGAGGCCGGAGTACACGTTGCGTGACGCAGCCGCATCAATTTCAAAATTTCAGTGTTACTGTTGTGAACTGGTCTGGTGATGTAATGGCGCATTCTAGTAACGTCATGAGACACATGGATTATTAGGAGTTGGCTTGTCCCTGAAATGAGCATCGTCTACAACCATGGTCAAACAGCGTGGACTGTAAGTTTGAACATGGCTGTGAGTGGTATCAAAGAACGGTAGTCATGTAACAATTCTATGTTTCCCATCTCCGACCCTGCATTTTTCCAAGTTGGTTAGGTAGGTCGGAAAATTCTTATTATGATTTTAGCGGGTCGGTCGGGCGACGGGAATATGACTCGTATTTTATTATGGCCTTGGTTGATAATTTATCACCAGGGGCCCATGTACCAACCTTCGGACTTCACATCGGCAGCGAAGACGGTGAGCACGTCCGTTATATACTTGTAGTAAACGTCCTGCATGAACAGCCCAATAAAGTTACCCTGGCTGAAGAAGTCGAGATGTAGTTGGTCCGGGGCCTGAGATAGTAGCTCCTCTAGACGGTGTAGGGCGTGTTTTACTACTGTCGTCTTGCTGTTGGGCACCTGTGGGAAAGGTCAAAGGGCAATGTCACAGCAACAGCTAAGGTGATGGGACTTCAGTTTCAAGTTTCATCCAAAAGACTAGAAGGATGGAATAGGGGATTGAACATTTGGTATTGAAGTCAAAATTAAAACGCACAGAGATTAAACTATAGATGGGCATCGCTCGCATGTCGCGCCTGCCGATGCTTTCATAGTATACTGAAAAACTTTAATCTGGACACACGTACATACGTACATCAATGTGTCAACTACATAACGCTGCCCGCAAGCGGGCGCGACAAAATAGCAGGTGACAATTTGTTATATTTTCTTTTATTTCTCCCTGTAAATATCACAAATATTTCTCGAAAATTTGCATATTTGCAGCCTGAGAGAAATAAGAAAATAATTACAATTTTGTTAACTGCTATGTTCAATGCAATGCGTTAACCCTTATTTAAGTGAATTAAATATTGTCGTCTGCTGTCTGTTTTTTATTTTCAATTTTTGTCATCAAAAACATGCTTTGACAGCATCTGAGAATCATGCTACCAAACCATGTTTTATTGACAGAAAAGATAAAATATGAAACAACTGCAGACGACACTTTTCGTTTCCCGCATTCTAAGGGTTAACTTCGCGTATGATAATATTCTGTGTTTCAACTTAAATAACTGCACTGGAATATGTTAATTTTAGGACCAACTTTAGAATAATTTCCAATTGTCGGTGGATAACCCGTTTATTAATTTTTTAGTATCAATAAGTAACAAACACGTATAACATGAAATATGGGGGTATAATACTACGGTATTTAGATACAAAACTTATCTGGGGCTCTGAACTCACTGTGAAGAACGGACACACGGTGATGTGTGGGAAGTACATATGAGCGCCGTTCCAGCCACAATCGACGAGCGATTTCTCCCAGAATGCCATCAGCTGTTTTTGAAGCTCGCCGACAGGACACAGGTACAGGACATACTCCCTCGGCATGACATCGTCGAGGAATGGGTCGTTTACATGTGACAGAAGCCTGAAATGCCAGACAAATAGGACATACAATTGGGAATAATAATATATACAGGAGTTGGTTAGTAATCTTATATTTAAGGGGTATCCCAATTCCAGCACAAAACTATTTACACAATTCCCTAACATTTGATTGGTCCGTATCAAGTCTCTGTCCAAAATTTATATCCCAGTAAACTCCAATGCCGAACTACTTTCCGTAACCGTCAGGCGCAGTTAAAATAATTCTTAAGAAAACGGAAAATAAACACATTTTCCTGATGAATTTATTTCAAATGCTGGAATTATAAGGAATGAATGGCCTTTTTGTTGAATTTATCGGGGATATAAACTTGGAAAAGTCGCGGGAATACTGGACGAGGCCTTCCGGCCTTCGTCCAGTATTCCCGCGACTTTTCCAAGTTTATACCCCGATAAATTCCACAAAAAGGCCATTCATTCCTATAGTAAGGTGTAAGTATGAATCTGTGTATGGCTGGTTCCTTTGACAAGATATGTGTAGGCTCTCAACCTCCTGATTGTCTGACCAAAACTTACCAATCAGAAGCCAGTTGTACTCCCCGGTCACCAGTAGCCGCTATGGCTTTTTCTCTGAAATAAAAAGAACTTAAATGTAAAATTCCTGTAGGACATTTCGTCAAAAAAAAAAAATGTAAGGTAATATTTCTGAAAGAGTTATTTTGAAACATTTGGCTCATATTTAACATGTTTAATTGACCAAATCCTATTGACAATGTTTATAATTATGAAACAGGCAGTAAGTTACAATGGTGTCGGCAAATTCTGCACACCTAAGGTTTTCCAAACAAATTTATATGTCATTAACATCCCCATATTCATTCAAAATTTCCTGAATATTCAACGCAGTTCAAGGACGTCTGTGCATGTAAAATGTCATAATGTTCTGACGTCAGTAAGTGATGTAAATTGTGTGATGTACGACATCACATGCGTGTTTGCAACGTCACATTTGTTTCTGCTTATGCTGTGCATCTGATAGTGTAAACAAAATGGTGAACAGGATACTGGATCAGCATAGCAAAATTGGTGGTATTAAACTTGAAGCAGAACTATCCTGTGACATTATGACAGGTTAGTTTCTTAGTTTAACAGTTAATTTAATAAATAAGAGTTTAACAGTTAATTTAATAAATAAGACAGCTATTCCATCAGCAGGGTGTGAAGATTTTACACATTTTGACTATATTCTGAATGTGATAACATTGTGCCACAGCAGGGCTCCAGATAAGGAATTAGTAATTGAGTATTTTCACTGCATCATATCTGAAGCGATTGGGTATTTCAATATTTTAATTGGGTAAAATAAAATCACACTACTGTTTACACATCAACAGACCGCAATTATTGAATAGTTTGCTTCAAAATGAAAACATGTCTCGGCATTTCATTAGAATTGTCTCCTTGGAGACAATTCTAATGAAATACCAAGATGTGTTTTCATGGAAAATAAGAAAAATATGCTACATTTGTGGTCTGTTTATTGTTTTCTGCAGCATGATAAAGGTACCACAAATTTGTTATTGCTTTTTGATACTAGCTACTTTTGATTTCAATTGGGTTTTTGGCAATTTTAATTGGGTATTTATGCAAATATGCAGCTTATCTGGAGCTCTGGTGCCACAGTGTAGCAATTAATCAGCTTGTTTATTCCGAAATTATTATGACGTACTGAAGGCTAAATTTGACGTGAATTGCGCATTGGCCAATGCGCAGAATTAGCGTAAATGACAGTAAGTCATGAACAAAGCTATGACAATAGTAATTGGGGAGTAGGTCTGAATGAGAAACCCTCCTTAAATCATAACCAATCTTACTTTGATATTAAATATCTAGAAGGTAGGACACTACATATCTAGAAGGTAGGACACTGGCCATCTTTTCAACCAACGGAAGTGGATTATTTACCTTGGGCCCGGCTCGCTAATTCAGTAATTGTAACGCGCGCGAAGGCCAGGACCGGCAGGGTCCCAGCCTTCTCGCGAGTTACAATTACTGAATTAGCGAGCTGAGACCAAGGTACACTAGTACCACTTCCGTTGGTTGAAAAGATGGCGAGCGTCCTACCTTGTAGATATTTAATATAAGAGTAAAAGTGGGTATCTTTAAAGAGTGTTTTGACGTTCATACCACAAAGTGCCTATGGGTGTGGTCATAAAAGTGTGACAAATTAGTCACCGGACGATAAAATTGCAGACAGTCACTTCCATCGCTCAGTTAATTGGACCATCCTATTATTTCACATCAGCAGTTGAGCGAAAAAAACCCACAAAACTGGACAAGTTTTGACTCTTTGAGAACTATTTTTTATCATCTATGAAACTAGACAGGGACAGAGCTCCAGATAAGGTGCGTATCGGTGTATTTTACGCAATTATTTTCGCTGATTACGAATTGATTATCAAGAGTGGGAAAAAATATGCACAAAAATTGATTTTCAGATTGAGCAGTGAAAAGCTGTCATAAAGTTGAAAATTCACTTAGTTGAGCTGCAAAGCTTTTTGCAGCTCAAATAAGTGAATGTTTAAATTTATTATAGTTTGTATCATTTGTTCCCTATCAGGGCTGTACAAATTGGCACGCCCGACGCCCGGGACAAGTCGGTTTTAATCTCGGGCAAGTGCCTCTATGCTGGAATTTAGTCCCGGACAAGTCACTATTTTCTGTTAGAACGTCCCGCCACAAGCCCGTTTTTTTGGAACCGGACTGTCATAAACTTAATCCCAAAACTGAACACATTATCGATCGATAACGCCGTGGGCGTCCTGGCGATTCGCAGCTACTGTGTACACAGTACCTGTGTATCGCAATAAAGTGATATAGCAATCTACAGCGACCCTGATTATATTAATTTAATCGAATTTGAAAGTAATTAGCGAATTAGCGAAAATATTCTGCGGCAATCGATGGTTATTGATTTATTTTATGTATGTTAACGTTTTCGTCTCACTGCGTCGACAGGCCAAGATACCTAACTTTAGAGAAATAAATGTATGTTCCTTCACGGGGTGGAAATGGAATTTAAGGTTCTTAATTTAAATTATCGTTTCTACGCGGCATATAAACGAAAAAAAGTTAAATTGAATGGGATGGACATACTATGAAGGTATGTTTGATTCCCAAAGCGATGTTTGAACCCACAACCTCCAATTTGGAAGTCGGTGTTCTAAGCCCTAGGTCACAACCCATAACTTATAAACGAAGGAAAGAAATGCTCCTAACGAGCGACCATACGTACTTAGAATAACAGCTGACGTAACGCGCGGTAAACTGAAATGGCCTACGTGACAATTGACATTTACGTTCCAACAAGATTTTCACGGTGTGTAATCGATCGTATTTTCTCGCCATCATATGAAACCCGACTCAAGAAACACAAATTAAGTTGTGGATTTCTGAATTTGTCAATTGTTTGTACGGTCTAAGAAACCAAACAAATGTGACAATTCTTTTTACAAAATATTAGAATCGTCTAAGGAGACAATTCTCATGTGTTGCCAAAACATGTTTTATTAAGACATCGGACAAATGTGAAAAGAAAACCCGAATACATTGATATTTCTTTACAAAAACATATTTTGACAACATTTGAGAATCGTCTTAGGAAACGATTCTCATGTGCTGCCAAATCTTGGTTTTATCAAAAATCAAACAAATGTGAAATTCCACAAGCTAATTATGCGTAATTATCAATTCATCGGCTATGCGATGACGTGAGCGACTACATAGCGTGGTTTTGGTATGTTTGTTGGCACAGAATTCTAAAGGTCAGTCACACTTTGCACGTGAAACTGGATTAGCGACTGATGATTGTAAACACCATCAGGTGTGCAGCTAGACCGAAAATGATATGTCGCAAATGTGCTAATTGGGGATGGGTGGGTACGGCCATATTTCTTTTTTGTTACAATCTCGCGTTTTTGCGATCTCGATCTCGCCTTCCGCTTTTGGAAATACGATTTTCCCATGCATGTGTATACAGCATGCTAGTTCGAATTACATTCTACGTACGTACATGCATATACAGCATGCTAGTTCGAATTACATTCTACGTACGTACATGCATATAAAGCATGCTAGTTCGAATTGCATTCTACGTACGTACATGTATATAAAGCATGCTAGTTCGAATTGCATTCTACGTACGTACATGCATATAAAGCATGCTAGTTCGAATTGCATTCTACGTACGTACATGTATATAAAGCAAGCTAGTTCGAATTGCATTCTACGTACGTACATGCATATAAAGCATGCTAGTTCGAATTGCATTCTACGTACGTACATGCATATACAGCATGCTAGTTCGAATTGCATTCTACGTACGTACATGTATATAAAGCATGCTAGTTCGAATTGCATTCTACGTACGTACATGCATATAAAGCATGCTAGTTCGAATTGTACGTACATGCATATAAAGCATGCTAGTTCGAATTACATTCTACGTACGTACATGTATATAAAGCAAGCTAGTTCGAATTGCATTCTACGTACGTACATGCATATAAAGCATGCTAGTTCGAATTACATTCTACGTACGTACATGTATATAAAGCATGCTAGTTCGAATTACATTCTACGTACGTACATGCATATAAAGCATGCTAGTTCGAATTACATTCTACGTACGTACATGCATATAAAGCATGCTAATTCGAATTACATTCTACGTACGTACATGTATATAAAGCATGCTAGTTCGAATTACATTCTACGTACGTACATGCATATAAAGCATGCTAGTTCGAATTACATTCTACGTACGTACATGCATATAAAGCATGCTAGTTCGAATTGCATTCTACGTACGTACATGTATATAAAGCAAGCTAGTTCGAATTACATTCTACGTACGTACATGTATATAAAGCAAGCTAGTTCGAATTGCATTCTACGTACGTACATGTATATAAAGCATGCTAGTTCGAATTGCATTCTACGTACGTACATGTATATAAAGCAAGCTAGTTCGAATTACATTCTACGTACGTACATGCATATAAAGCATGCTAGTTCGAATTACATTCTACGTACGTACATGTATATAAAGCAAGCTAGTTCGAATTACATTCTACGTACGTACATGCATATAAAGCATGCTAGTTCGAATTGCATTCTACGTACGTACATGTATATAAAGCAAGCTAGTTCGAATTACATTCTACGTACGTACATGCATATAAAGCATGCTAGTTCGAATTACATTCTACGTACGTACATGTATATAAAGCAAGCTAGTTCGAATTACATTCTACGTACGTACATGTATATAAAGCATGCTAGTTCGAATTACATTCTACGTACGTACATGTATATAAAGCAAGCTAGTTCGAATTACATTCTACGTACGTACATGTATATAAAGCAAGCTAGTTCGAATTACATTCTACGTACGTACATGTATATAAAGCAAGCTAGTTCGAATTACATTCTACGTACGTACATGTATATAAAGCATGCTAGTTCGAATTACATTCTACGTACGTACATGTATATAAAGCAAGCTAGTTCGAATTACATTCTACGTACGTACATGCATATAAAGCATGCTAGTTCGAATTGCATTCTACGTACGTACATGTATATAAAGCAAGCTAGTTCGAATTACATTCTACGTACGTACATGCATATAAAGCATGCTAGTTCGAATTACATTCTACGTACGTACATGCATATAAAGCATGCTAGTTCGAATTACATTCTACGTACGTACATGCATATAAAGCATGCTAGTTCGAATTACATTCTACGTACGTACATGTAATGTATGCCAAAACTCAATTTCAACACGCATGCATTCTACACACACATATTACAGGCCCGTAGCCAGACCTGTTTGAAGGGGGGTTGTTTCGAAGGCCCAAGGGGCCTGAGGTATCTAGGGGGTCCGGCGGCATGCCACCCCCCCCCCTCCCACCCTCCGGAAAATTTGAAATATAGGTGGGTGGTCTGAAATGCAATTTCCTGCATTCTCCGCAACAGCCGAGCTTCTAACTGTGACCTTCCATACCAGATTTATTTTTTATGAAAAATTGGACCTCGAGGCTGGGCCCCCGGGGGGGGGGGTGGGTCGTCCGCTCCGACCCCCCCCCCCAGGCTACGGGCCTGCATAATGACTTGAACAATCGTATTTACAAAAGCGGAAGGCGACATTGTGAAAAGGCCGAGGCGAAAACGCGACACCGCGGTCTCGAAAACGCGAGATAGCCATGCGAAAACGCGAGAATGAATACAATAGAATCTCACGTTTTCGCCTCGCGATTTGGTCTCGCGTTTTCACGATCTTGTGTATAGGTCGACGATGCGATACAGTAGCCTAACCAATAACACGTATCGAAATATGTTTTTTTTTGCTCAATAAACGTGTATTGGCAGCACATTAGAATCGTCTCCCAAGACGAGTATCATTTTTTGTCAAATTATGTTTTTGTTGTCAAGAAATATAGATGTTTGTCCACATGTGTTCTATTTCTTAATAAAAACGTAAACATGTTTTTGCAGCACATGAGAATCGTCTCCTAAGACAATGTTTACGTGTCCTATTAGGGACATGTGGCAACCTCGCGTTTTCGAGCTTTGGAGACGAAAACGCGAAATTCTATCATATTCAATCTCGCGTTTTGCAAACACGCCGCACATGCACATGATGCATGAGCAAATCTAATCAGAATATTTCAAAAGCCAAAGGCGAGATCGCGAAAACGCGAGACGATTCTCATTATTTTAGGAAACGATTTTTATGTTTTATTATTGTCGATAAATGTGTTTTGAGTATGCACTTGTCGCAACGTTATGTCCGCGGTGTCACAGTGACAAAAGACCACAAGAATAAATATGTACTATACAATGTTTATTATTATAGATATTTAATATAATATGTATATGTGCCAAGTGCTCAATTGTATTATATTTAACAACTATGATAATAGTTTTTGTTTTGTGACAGTTTGGTATAAGAAATACGAGGACAAGTCACTTTTTCAAAATTACTTTCCCTGAAAATTATATTTTCCGGGACAAGTCCCACACCCGTTATCCGGAGATACGCAACTAGGGGAGGAGAACATGGAAAGGGGAACGCACAAACTAGTGGGAATTTGGAGGGTTTGTAAAATTAGCTAAAACAATATATTTTATGCATGATCAGAACAATGTGAGCTTGCAACGTTGAGGAAGAATGATTGAAGCACATGTAGCAAAAATATTGAGCTTGAACGCCGTCGTAAAAGTTGAAAATTTATAAATTCAATATAGGATTTTATTTTTTTTTGTCATTTTTGTTTAAAAAATCGTCTTTCCTGCACCAATCGTATGCTTTTCAGCACTATCAGGCATACAGTTATGTTTGCTGATCATTTACACTGATACCTTGAAAGCGACAGCGACCAGGATCTTCTGAGAAAAAAATGGCGGCCGTTTTATGCACCGTGGTATAGCGCAAAATGGTGCACAAAAACTATGGGACTGGAGGACACAAATTGGGGGACGAGTGCACACAAACTGTGGAACGCGCTGCACAGAAAATGCCAATATACGTGGGTTTTAAGTTGCAAATTCACGTATGTATTTACAAAAATATTATATTTGCAGACGAGGATCCACGAATATTTACGCAGAGGCCGGTCCAAATGTGTCTGTAAGGAATTTATGCAAGTTTTTAATCAATATTCACCACAATTATGCATTGTTTTAGTAAGTTCGCTGTTCAATGCAGGCTTCTTTAGCAGCGCTCGTTTATTAATTGGGCGAGCAGAGCCTCATTTCGTATTTCAATCAGTAAACCCGTTTAATACATATCACACATTAAACCATAGGTCACCACCTAAACTCGCACCACACTTCGTTTATAACTTGAAGCACGGGGTTTGGGAGAATCAACCATGCGGAACTGAGTTAACCATGCTAATCGATGACCAGGCGAAGTAGTGCAGCCAAGGTCGGGGCCGGATCCTGGATTTGGAGAAAGTGGGGGGGGGGCGTGGGTGAGGGGGGGTATGGGAGTCCTCCCCCAGAAAATTTAGAAAATTTGAGTGTCTCTGATGCATTTTCCTGGCATTTGAGAACAGAATACTGATAGCCTTTTCTAATCTGAATAAAAAAAATCATTGCTTCGTCAAAAATAGGGGGGGGGGGGGCGTACGCCTCTCACGCCCCCACCCCCCTGGATCCGGGCCTGAAGGTGCAACTCAATCTTATTATCATTGGCGTTAGCAAGACGTTTGGCAATGATAACCATAATGAGAGTGTCCTGTGTATTCTCGAGGCAGATAGCGACACATTCCAGTCGGAATTATCCCGGAATAAGGACCGACTCTCATTGCAATTGAGGTACTGCACAGTCCGTCAGCGGGCTGCAAAACACACATAGAGCACCCACCGCCACAAGTTTAAGAACTTTCCACCGTAAAGACAGTGATGCTGGAGCGCGAGTGGCCTAGGGTGTAGCGAGATGGTGGACGTGGATCGGAGGTCCCCGAACTGCGCAGGTTCGTTTCCAGACGCGGTCAGAGCCGGCGTGTTGTGTCCTTGAGCAAGACACTTTGTGGTGGTGATCGTGTAAATATTTTACACACATGTAATACATGCATGGTGACTGTCTAGATGGTACAATGTACACAGATAAGACGTACCGCAGTTACCCTTGGTGATGGGAAATAAAGAGATATCTCGCTAGGACGAGGGTGCTCCGAGGACACCGGAGGAATATATATACATACAATACAATTGCAGTGTTACTTAGTATAAGTATGGTGTTTATATGTTGTATATACACATCACGGTGCTCTCCGACAAACAGTGGGTGCTACAGAAACAACAACGATTGCGTCACAAACATTCTATGACGGACGGAATGGTCGTAGGACGAACGAATGCACTTGTGAATCGATGGATTGGTTATCGCGGACAAAACTTTATGGCGACCCCCGAAATTCTGCGGATGAAATCATGTCGACTTGTCGTATGCCGTGCAAGCTTGCTGTGTGGTCTTTCTCCGGGTACTCCGGGTTTCCTCCGAGTTTAGGTGGTGACCTATGGTTTAATGTGTGATATGTATTAAACGGGTTTACTGATTGCATACGAAATGAGGCTCTGCTCGCCCATTAATAAACGAGCGCTGCTAAAGAAGCATGCATTGAACAGCGAACTTACTAAAACAATGCATAATTGTGGTGAATATTGATTAAAAACTTGCATAAATTCCTTACAGACACATTTGGACCGGCCCCTGCGTAAATATTCGTGGATCCTCGTCTGCAAATATAATATTTTTGTAAATACATACGTGAATTTGCAACTTAAAACCCACGTATATTGGCATTTTCTGTGCAGCGCGTTCCACAGTTTGTGTGCACTCGTCCCCCAATTTGTGTCCTCCAGTCCCATAGTTTTTGTGCACCATTTTGCGCTATACCACGGTGCATAAAACGGCCGCCATTTTTTTCTCAGAAGATCCTGGTCGCTGTCGCTTTCAAGGTATCAGTGTAAATGATCAGCAAACATAACTGTATGCCTGATAGTGCTGAAAAGCATACGATTGGTGCAGGAAAGACGATTTTTTAAACAAAAATGACAAAAAAAAATAAAATCCTATATTGAATTTATAAATTTTCAACTTTTACGACGGCGTTCGAGCTCAATATTTTTGCTACATGTGCTTCAATCATTCTTCCTCAACGTTGCAAGCTCACATTGTTCTGATCATGCATAAAATATATTGTTTTAGCTAATTTTACAAACCCTCCAAATTCCCACTAGTTTGTGCGTTCCCCTTTCCATGTTCTCCTCCCCTAGTTGCGTATCTCCGGATAACGGGTGCGAGTCCGGGCAAGTCACTTTTGTCAAGTCACTTGTCCGGGACAAGTGGCTAAAAAATCAATTTGTACAGCCCTGCCTATTTAGTAATGAAGAAAATCAATAATCTATTTGTAAAAGTAAAATACGCAATGATTTTGAAATCAGGGGGTATAGTACGCTTCAGACACAAAGCTTATCTGGAGCTTGCAGGGAACTTACGATCTCTGCTGGTGGAAGCCCATTTGTTGTAAAATTTGAAGAGAAGATGTGGCTTTGTCAATTCTCAGCGACTTCGTCTTCCGCAGGCGGGGAGGAAGGTTTTCTGTCGTCATTTTAACAAAATTCTGAACGAGGAAGTAAACAAGGAAGTGATTGAAATACCTCCTTTGTAAAGAGTTGTTGTTGTTGTTGTTGTTGTACGTCGTGAATTACAGCCGCTGACTTTTTGACTCAAACATGTCAAACGCTCGATAACCTACTCTAAAATGCCACCCTGTTCATCTGTCCGTCTGTCGGTGCGGCGGACCATTATCTTATATACGACAAACATGTTGGCACAGTTGGAGAAACACAATGTCATTATAACCTGGTGAAAAACACTACAGGCTGAAGCGCAAGTTTTTGCCGTGCTGAAAGGTCTTAATTCGTAGTTGCGAATGGTAGCTCTTGCAATCTACTCCCGTACCATCCGTAGCCAGACGGACGGTATGGGAGTATATTGCAAGAGTTACCCTTCGCAACTAGGGTCCTCGAACATCGATATGCGCGTGTCATGTGTTTATCATGGTCAGATACATAAATACTAACCATTACAAGTCATTGTCATCATGTACTGCGTTAGTTTATTCTTTCATGGGTCACATTTGAGTATCGTGTTCTGCATTTATTAGAACAGATACAACTGATCCGTCATAAACGCCATTTGTCACCATATCAATTGAGCATAATAACATTAACCCTTTGAACCCGAAAGCCTGTTATAGTGGTTTATGCAAACAGTGCCGATCCAGATGAGCTGGCTCGTAACGAGCCTCTCATTAGGAACTGCACTTTTTGAAAGTAATTTTATTTTTTTTTGAGAATAAAAATACCCCCTTTTCATAAATGGATAAGTCTGAAAATAATTTTGTGACGGTTGTATTGGTTGCAAAAATTAACATATCAAAATCCATTCCAGTTACTTAGAGGTGAAAGAATTAAAACGTTTCCCAGACATCTACATGAAGACAATTTCTACTTGGGCCTCCAGGGGCCCGTTTCACTAAACTTCCTACGACTAAAATGTTCGTAAGTGAAAAATTATGATAGTCTGTCAATTTCACATTAACACTGTTTTCTTGTAAATAATTGTTGGATTTACATTTATTGAGCATAGGCTGCATATGCAGCCTATGCTCAATAAATGTAAATCCATCAATTCAAATTTGCAGACGATTCTAAATTTGCTCTTACGAACATTTTAGTCGTAAGAAGTTTAGTGAAACGGCCCCCAGTTGCCATGGCTCAACCGTCACAGTTAGCCGGACCGTAGTTACACATTTCCTCCCAATCCAGGGGGCCATTTCACTGAACTTCGTACACTAAAATGTTCGTAAGTGCAAACTTATGACAGTCTGTAAATTTCACATTAGGAATGTTTTCTTGTAAACAATTATTGGACTTACATTTATTGAGTGCAGCCTATGCTCAATACATGTAAATCTATCAAATGAAATTTCCAGACGATCCTAAATTTTCACTTACGAAAATTTGAATCGTATGAAGTTTAGTGAAACGGGCCCCAGATTCGTATCCGTAGACCACATCAACGTAGAGGTATACACATCAAATATATCAACCCATCCCTGGCATTATAGTCCCCATCACCTCCGAAACTGATTTTAACCCTTTCACCTCTAAGTAACTAAGTAACTGGAATGGATTTTGATATGTTAATTTTGCAACCAACCCAATCGGCACAAAATGATTTTCAGACTAGTCCATTTGTGAAAAGGGGGTGTTTTTTGTTATAAAAAATACGAAAATTACTTTCAAAAAGTGCAAATCCTGATGAGATGGCTCATTACGAGCCGGCTCATCTGGATATGCACTGTTTGCATAAACCGCTATAGCGGGCTTTCGGGTTCAAAGGGTTAAAACGTACGTACTTTCCATAATTGGCGTCAAATATTAGACAACAAAAACATGATCCACTGTTTCTGTCGACTTTATTGCTTTCAGTAATGGACAATACCGATGCTTTTTAAATATCACTATTGGCGAAACACGACGATGAAATACAGAATACAATGTACGAGAAATAAGGAACTCATTATGTCATTACTGTCTGTTTCGCGAAAGCTGCCCAAATTTTGCGGCCATATAAACAATTCAAAAACAATTTTTGTTTCGATAATATTAAATTAAAAGAAAATTTAAGAATAAGCCTTCTTTTTATTTCGTGAAATTTGGTCCAAAATTGATTTTATTGCGAAAAAACAATTTCCCCATGTTAAATCCCCATAGACATCTTCACAGAGTGAAGATGCCTATGGGGATTTAACATGGGGAATTTTTTTAGAATTTCAGAAATACTGGACCGATTTTTAAAATTTAACTTTCGTTTTCTTAGTTAGATCATTTCCAAGCTATCTAGCTAGGTTTCGGAGTCAATTTCCAACATTTTTTTACTCCCACAACTCCTCTACCTCTTTTTACGAAAAAATTATTTCTCTATGGGAATTTATCCCATAGAGAAATCATTTTTTCGTAATAAAACCAATATTTGACCAAATTTCACGAAATAAAAAGAAGGCTAATTCTTAGATTTTGATAAAATTTAACATTATTAAAAAAATATTGTTTTTGCATTGTCTATATAGCCGTAACATTTGGGCAGGTTTCATGAAACAGACAGTATGAAAATGAACATGTCAGTGCATTAAAACTACACTTGTAATGAATATTTATTAGGTAACCTGCCCTGTATTGACCGAATACGTACTGACTGATAACATATTGTTGTATCAGGCATTGACCTGATATCAACATCCGGGTTACAACGAAGTGAAAACTGACGTTCCATTGGTCGTATGACATCACGTGACGTTACCGAATTACGTCAGTGTAATGACGCAACGTAAACAAGTCGCGTTCTGTCCATAGATAACGACGTCATCTTTGGTCATTTTCGAGCATATAACGTTACCTGATAAATAGAATACCAGGCTACTGTCTTTCGATATCATGTTTATCATGCTCGGCTCGGAAACGGTAGGAATTCCTCGGCAAGCCTCGGAATTCCTACGCGTTTCCTAGCCTTGCCTCATAAACTTGATATCAAAAGACACTAGCCTGGTATCCTCTATGTTTTCATCCTGGTATTCATGTTCGGGGATTATCATGGATTGTTTGTCTTTGTCTTATAACTTTATGCGAAGTACTGTTGCACCGCGTCGAATGTATATGCTTTTATTAATTAGGAAACACAAATAATACCTTATTAGCATACTAAAACATGTACGATACATATATATAGAGAATAGTAGGTTAGTACCGTGAATGGGAAAAAAATATCTGGCAAGGCACAGGAATTTCTTTATTTCTCATAGATGCATATGTAGTGACCACCATTTGAACCGTCTCGCCGAGACGGTTCAAATGAGTGGTCACAACATATACTTTGGTTCCGAAATAAGGAAAATAGATAGAGAAAAGTAGGTTAGTACCGTGAATGGGAAAACATATCTGGCCAGGCTCAGGAAACTGGATGGGCGAGGCTCTGCCGAGCACATCCCGTTTCCGTGCCGCGCCAGATATTTTTCCCATTCACGGCACTAACCTACTATTCTATTTATCCCGTCAACATTACAAATAGCTTTCCAATGCAAAAAATAACCCCAGCCGCATCTCCAAATTGTATTGACAGGATATCAAAAATGTTTCACGGCACCGTGTTTCACGGCACATACGCACTGTGTTGACGGGATAAATAGAGAATAGTAGGTTAGTACCGTGAATGGGAAAAAATATCTGGCAAGGCTCAGGAAACGGGATGGGCGAGGCTCTGCCGAGCACATCCCGTTTCCGTGCCGCGCCAGATATTTTTTCCCATTCACGGCACTAACCTACTATTCTATTTATCCCGTCAACATTACAAATAGCTTTCCAATGCAAAAAATAACCCCAGCCGCATCTCCAAATTGTATTGACAGGATATCAAAAATGTTTCACGGCACCGTGTTTCACGGCACATACGCACTGTGTTGACGGGATAAATAGAGAATAGTAGGTTAGTACCGTGAATGGGAAAAAATATCTGGCAAGGCTCAGGAAACGGGATGGGCGAGGCTCTGCCGAGCACATCCCGTTTCTGTGCCGCGCCAGATATTTTTTCCCATTCACGGCACTAACCTACTATTCTATTTATTCCGTCAACACCTACAAATGGCTGTAAAATGCAAAATAGTATTGACTGGATATCAAAAATGTTTCACGGCACCGTGTTTCATGGCACATACGCACTGTGTTGACGGGATAAAAATCATACAGTGGCATAGACTCGGAACACACGGGGGAGTCCTTTAATGATTGCAACCGTTGTGCACTTTTTGCCTTTTCGTATCATGCTTATGGTGTATATAGACAATTCAAAAACAAGATTTCTTTTGATAATATTTAATTAAAGGAAAACTTAAGAATGAGCCTTCTTTTTATTTCGTGAAATTTGGTCAAATATTGATTTTATTGCGAAATTTTTTTTTCCCATGTTAAATCCCCATAGACATCTTCAAGGACTGACGGAGTGAAGATGTCTATGGGGATTTAACATGGGGAAATATTTTTGAATTTTAGAAATACTGGACCGATTTTTAAAATTTAACTTTTGTTTTCTTAGTTAGATCATTTCCAAGCTATACAATCAATATTTGACAAAATTTCACGAAATAAAAAGAAGGCTCATCCTTAATTTTTCCTTTAATTTAATATTATGAAAATAAATCTTGTTTTTGAATTGTCTATATAGCCGTAAAATTTGGGCAGCTTTCGTGAAACAGACAGTAGTACACATCTGCTATAATTAATTGTCTATCCCACGACGATATTGGGATCCATCTGCATGTGACTTAATGGGATGACCATGTATCCCGTGAACGTGGAATAGATCTGGTCCGGTAGTCCAAATAAGGAAAACATCTGTTGGTCACGTGCCCTCACCTCCATTCGATCGCCCCGCCCGAGTCGCAACATGACTGTGTTGCCGCCCGACGAGTGGCTGGAATAAATATAAGACACTCCCATTATAGTTGAGATGTGATAGAACACCTATAGCTATATTAGTCTAAATAATGTATACACATTGTTATTTGAACGAAGAGGAATTATATAATCCTTACACACGATCGAAACACGCATATAAACACAGTGCCGCATTTAGGGGGAAGGGGGGGGGGGGGGGGGGAGCGGGGGGCCCGCCCCCTTTCAGGATTCTAGATTGTTGTTGGCATTTGAGAAGCTATCTGATTCGTAACAAAAATAGCAAGCACTGTCAAATAAGGGTGATTTTGATCAGATCAATGTCCAGATATTATAGAGAGCCCATTCAAAAGATACTACCACAATGTGCCTTATCACATGAGCATTATGTACTGAAAATTTGTCGTTCAAATTTCGACTGGGCCCCGTTTCGGCGAAATCCTAGATCCGCCACAGAAACACGTATTATTTATTCCATAACTAAAGTCATCATATACTCTATTTTTATTGCTTAACATGAGATTTGGCAGTGCGATAACACAGTGCTTTACACTCATAATACACTACTTACACTAAATGTAATACATGCGGAAAACGAAAACAAGCTTTAGTGATTAGAGCTGCTTATAATGTACTGCTATTATGCAATACATACAATCGTATTGCCGGTGGTATTTATTAAACTCATTTCCAGATTTCATAAGAAACTTGACAAAGCATAGTTTCTGATATTAACTTAATATCATATATTTAATCATGACTCGCGTAATAGCCTACATATTTCACCAAGTATGTCAGAGCCACACATACCTTTTGTAGCCGCTAACACTGACGATAAAAGTATCGTTTTTGAGAAGTTCCAACCACATGGCGGCGTCAGTGTTTGTCTCGTACGCGTGGAAGTGGAATATGTAGACCCCTGGAAATTATCAAAACGGGGTGATCATGGTTATATACATTGGAACAACTTGGTTAAATCTGCTCATGTTACTCGAGTCAAAACCGGTGCCGTTTGTCTTTTTATCAGGTAACATGCCCTGTATTGACCGAATACGTACTGACTGATAACATATTGTTGTATCAGGCATTGATCTGATACAAACATCCGGGTTACGATGAAGTGAATATTGACGTTCCATTGGTCGGATGACGTCACGTGACGTTACCGAATGACGTCAGTGTAAGGACGCAACGTAAACAAGTCCTCGTTCTGTCAATATATAACGACGTCATCTGAGGTAATTTTCGAGCATAAAACGTTACCTGATAAATAGAATACCAGACTAGTGTATTTTGATATCAAGTTTATCAGGCTCGGCTCGGAAACGGTAGGAATTCCTCGGCAAGCCTCGGAATTCCTACGCGTTTCCTAGCCTTGCCTGATAAACTTGATATCAAAAAGACATTAGCCTGGTATTCTCTATGTAGCTCTCAGGTTTAGCTTGAGTAACCCGAGCAGATTTGGAAAAGGCAACGTTTCAATTCAGATCCAATTCGAGATGCAACTCGTCACTATCGACATGTGTTCGACTCAAATTACTAACCATAGTAGGGGTGACATGCAAAATGTATTTAGGTGACATGTTAACTTTCTTTACTCAAGTTGGAAATGCTTGGAGTTGCTAACCGGAATTTACCTACACACATTTGGGTTTATAGTAATACGGGCCCTACATGAGAACTGAGACTAAGTAATAGGAGAATTTGGTCCCAGGTGACAACACAGAGATATTTATTTACGTGTCTTGTTGCAAAATGCTTGAGCATTTCTTCTTATATTGTTGTAAAAGGTTTGAGCATTGGTTTTTATATGAAATGACATCTAGTTTTCAGAAATGCGCCTTTAACACGAACAGAACAAGTAAATAAGGTACTCACCGCCATTGGGACAGGTGAACACACCGGTCCGCTTGTCGTATCCATTACCGACGTTAACGAACACATGATCATAGACGACTCGGTCGCGGAATGCAAGGTGTATTGTGTTTGTCACACCAGCACTGAAGGCGACGGATGCGTCAGTCGACGAGTATACTGTAGTATACATAGGTAGTATGTGAGTGATGATGTAATATCATAATTATTAAACGAATTTACTGATTTCATAAGAAACGAGTTTCTTATGAAATCAGTCAAAACCTTTAATAATAGTGGAATGTATTTTTTTTATTAAACGATCATCAGTGAACTAAACACATTTTCCCTCATTATTCTATAACATGAACTTGATCTGTTATGACGAAAAACATTGTAAACACATAGTTTTATTTTCATGAAAACATACTTAATCGCACTTTATAGAATTTAGTTGAAAATAAAATGGTCAGATATGAATACTTTGGATAATTAGATTGATATGGGATTTTCTGAATATGCACTATCATTGTAAATGCTTGGATTTAACGACGGCACTGGCTCGATGAAGGTCATCGAGCCAGTGCCGTCGTTAAATCCAAGCATTTACAATTATGTCGTTGCATGTCGTCTCACAAGAAGGGGAGAAAGGGCGGAGGTGGATACAGAGGGAAACCGGCCCTATGGGGGTCTAGCTCTTATTAGAACAGCCCCCTCTGAATTTTAACGTGCCCAGACTCTCATTCAACTCTGATACGCGGGACACGCCGTTTAACCCTTCCACCCCTAAGTAACTGGAATGGATTTTGATATGTTCATTTTGCAACCAACCCAACCGTCACAAAATGGTTTTCAGACTAGTCCATTTATGAAAATATTTTTTGTTCTCAAAAATATTAAAATTACTTTCAAAAAGTGCAGATCCTGATGAGACGGCTCGTTACGAGCCGGCTCATCTGGATCTGCACCTTTTGCATAAACCGCTATAGCGGGATTTCGGGTTCAAAGGGTTATCAAAAGTCCCCATCTGAAAGAACTAGTAGAACAGGAAATACAGAGTATCTCAGAAATACTGACGCCCTGAACCCGGAATCGAACCCGGATCGTCAGTATGTTAACCCTCGGCCATGGTCTACTCTATCCATGGTCTACACTATCCATGGTCTACTCTATCCATGGTCTACACTATCCATGGTCTACTCTATCCATGGTCTACTCTATCCATGGTCTACACTATCCATGATCTACTCTATCCATGGTCTACACTATCCATGGTCTACTCTATCCATGGTCTACACTATCCATGGTCTACTCTATCCATGGTCTACACTATCCATGGTCTACACTATCCATGGTCTACTCTATCCATGGTCTACACTATCCATGGTCTACTCTATCCATGGTCTACACTATCCATGGTCTACACTATCCATGGTCTACTCTATCCATGGTCTACTCTATCCATGGTCTACTCTATGCACCATCATTTGAATAGGCTCGCTTTCGTCGTGACGTTTCGCATAGTATTAAAGGTACATGCCCACTCAGCAGGCACAAACTGTTCTTTATAGGCATTGAATAAGTGTATAATTGTGTTACTATTCCACCAGTTCTAAACATTACGAGTGCCCGCTCTACAGATATAATCAGTTAGTAATATGTATTTTACTGATAGTGGCGCGCGGTGGTGTCAGGCTATTTTCATATGCAAATGAGGCATAATATTTTTTAATTATTTATACTAATTAAATGTGTCACCTGAAAATATAATAGTTTCGACAGATTATAAAGTATGATCACTGCACATCAAACAATAAATACAAATAATAAATAGTAGCGTACGTTAACATTTTAAGGAAACACGGTTATCGCCCCTGATATCAGTGTGGAAATCTCCGTCTGATATAAAATGTATGCCAATCAATACGTGGGATAATGGTGAATGCATGTTTGTTTTGCCAGAAAATGTCTCCGATGATGTCTCTGATATAAAGAACATTTTGTGCCTACTAAGTGGGCATGTACATTTAATTGAAGATACATTAGTCTATGTGTGCTTACCCCTCTGTACACACCGTTTTACGAGACAGGCAATAATGCGAGGCCTGGGTTACCTGGCAGCATCGCTATTGCTGACAAAGTGAGACACAACTTGAATATTGGGCCAACTCGGTACGTCTGCAGCAGTTTATATGCTACAGTCGAACCTCCCTGAACGGCCACCTCTCTACAACAACACCCTCTCTATAACAGCCGCTATTTTATATCCCAAATGGATGATTTCCTCTGTATCTAACCTGAGCTTAGTACGAAAATTGTCGTCTGCCTTGTCTTTCTCAATAAAAAACATGTTTTGACAGCATTTTAGAATCATTTCCATTGGAAATGATTCTAAAATGTTGCCAAAGCATCTTTTTGATTAGAATTATCGAAGAAAATAAATAAACAGCGGACGACACAATTTAATTCAGCATTAACCTCCCTACAACAGCCACCTCTCTACAACAGCCAGTTTTGCGTCTTCCCATGGGTGGCTGTTGTAGAGAGGTTGCACTGTATTATCCAACTCCCTATACAAGTTGATATTACATAGTTTTGACTAATTCCCTGGGTTTTGACGTGCCTGGGCAATAATTCCCCGTGCCCGGGCAATAGTCAAAACTATTTCACCCCTGAAATCATGACGTTGAAGATTACGTCATAAAATTCAACGTAGATCGGTCAGTCGACTCGCCCGACGCCAACTTTACACTGTTTACAGGTTGAGTTATTTCATGGTCATTCGGGGAACAGTAAAAACACATTGCCCCTCGGTGCTGTGGATGACCCGAGGGACTATTGCCATGAGGCCGAATAGTGCCTCGGGTCGTCCACATCACCGAGGGGCAATAGTTTTGAATAGTTTTCCCCCGAATAGTCATGAAATAACTGTATATTATTTATTTACGCAGCAAGTTGCGTTAACCTTGCCCACTCTCGGTGATTATATATTTAAAAATGTCTGAGCAACTGCTTAACATACTGGGGCCCGTTTCACTAAACTTCTTACGACTAAAATGTTCGTAAGTGCAGATTTAGAACAGTCTGTAAATTTCAATTGATGGATTTATATTTATTGAGCATAGGCTGCATATGCAGCCTATGCTCAATAAATGTAAATCCAATAATTGTTTGCAAGAAATCATTGTTAATGTGAAATGTACAGACTATCATAATTTTGCACTTACGAACATTTTAGTCATACGAAGTTTATTGAACGGCCCCTGGGTCTCATACAGTGGTGAAAAAAGTATTTATAGATTTACATCGTATTTCTGAACCCAAGTATCATCAAAACGAGGCTAGGAAACGCGTAGGAATTCCGTGGCTCGCGGATGAATTCCTGCTATACTGTTTCCAAGTCGAACTAACCCGAATTCTCTGTCTGCAATGCATGCTGACTTGTGTACATCGCCCTGCGTCACAGACAGAGAATTCAGGTTAGGGGCGAATGTGATACACTTTATATCAAACGACGTCCTTATGGTGTTTCTACTCATTAGGTTTCACTACGAAATAAGCATGAATATAGAGAATAGTCGGTTAGTGCCGTGAATGGGAAAATATCTGGCAAGGCTTAGGAAACGGGATGAGCGAGGCTCTGCCGAGCACATCCCGTTTCCGTGCCGCGCCAGATATTTTTTTCCCATTCACGGCACTAACATACTATTCTATTTATGCCGTCAACATTACAAATGGCTTTAGAATGCAAAAAACAATAACCCCAGCCACCGCACATATTCATACGCAGTGATTAGGTCGTATTGACAGGATATAAAAACAGTTTCACGGCACATACGCACTGTGTTGACGTGATAAAAACGTTTTCATTGAACATAATTCGGGACTCGTTGACGTTGCGTAATTATACATGCGTCAATCGGTAACGTCACGTGACGCCATTAAACCAATGAAAGGTTAACGAAAGTAGTTTCAAATCCGGTTTCTTACCTCCCCGTGTCAGGAATATGGCTAACATCAAGAGACACGCAGAAAACACCGCTGTATACATATTTCCTGAAATATGGGTATCAACATGTCTACACCATGGACAATATCATATGGACCCCCTGCTGAGAAAAGATACATTACGACATTGTGACTGTGACTGGAGAAATGGGCCGTATTAGTTATGCATCCAGTCTGAATGAAACATACGAAATGCTTCTTATTTCTTATATTAAAGTCTTATAGATGTCATTAGTATCAGGATTCAGGAGCGCACTAGAAGATAATAAATTAGATTATCCAAAAATACCATAATCCCCATTGCTCCAGTCACAGCCACATTTGCGAATAGCGCAGCACCAGATCAGTCCGCGCACCAGCGCGGTCTGGGGGCCGTTTCACAAAACTTCGAACGACTAAAATGTTCGTAAGTGCAAAATTATGATAGTCTGTAAATTTCACAATAACAATGTGTTCTTGTAAACAAGTATTGGATTTACATTTATTGAGCATAGGCTGCATATGCAGCCTATGTCAATAAATGTAAATCCATCAATTGAAATTTACAGACTATTCTAAATATGCACTTACGAACATTTTAGTCGTAAGAAGTTTAGTGAAACGGCCCCCTGATCGGTGCTTCGCTATTCGCAGATCAGTCAATAAACTAGGTTTGTTGCCGTTAGAAAATAGTTGAGCCCTTCTGAGAGCATTGCAAGAGGACCAACATCCACAATAATGGAGGAAACAGAGAATACATAACATGTATTGAAATCTCAATGGTTGCTATAAATATTATCGTGGCATCCAAATATTAGTTTCATCACTGTACTGCAAGTTCAATAACACTCACTATATCATTCAGCTGATGTCATTAAGAGAAACGGAAATGTGGACACATATCTACCACATGTGTTTGAACAGATGGTCAGTATGACCAACATCCACAATAATGGAGGAAACAGAGAATACATAACATGTGTTGAAATCTCAATGGTTGCTATAAATATTATCGTGGCATCCAAATATTAGTTTCATCACTGTACTGCAAGTTCAATAACACTCACTATATCATTCAGCTGATGTCATTAAGAGAAACGGAAATGTGGACACATATCTACCACATGTGTTTGAACAGATGGTCAGTATGACCAACATCCACAATAATGGAGGAAACAGAGAATACATAACATGTGTTGAAATCTCAATGGTTGCTATGAATATTATCGTGGCATCCAAATATTAGTTTCATCACTGTACTGCAAGTTCAATAACACTCACTATATCATTCAGCTGATGTCATTAAGAGAAACGGAAATGTGGACACATATCTACCACATGTGTTTGAACAGATGGTCAGTATGTTGGTGTCATATGGGTATTGTGGTGAATTTTCGGTAGATTTGGGTGGATTTCGTTGGTTTTTGGTAATTTACATAGTTTTGTCCACCTACTAATCTACTGTTCAATCCTTACACACGACAGAAATGTTCAATTATCTACTCATTCACCGAACTTTCGAACCTCTTTTATACTGTTAAAATGTAAATTACTGTACATATACGTGTACGAACTCGCGGAAGGCGACGTAATTTGTATGTTCGTAACAATGCACATAAACCACCAGATATACCGAAATAACGAATAGATAGAGAATAGTAGGTTAGTGCCGTGAATGGGAAAACATGTCTGGCAAGGCTCAGGAAACGGGATGGGCGAGGCTCTACCGAGCACATTCCGTTTCCGTGCCGCGCCAGATGTTTTTTCCCATTCACGGCACTAACCTACTATTCTATTTATCCCTACAAATAGCTTTAAAAAGCAATACAAATAACCCCAGCCATCGCACATATTTATACGCAGTGATTAGGTCGTATTGACATGATATCAAAACTGTTTCACGCCACCGTGTATCATGGCACATACGCGCTGTGTTGACGGGATAAAACACCGACATATGAACCGTTCTTCAAGAACCTGTGATTTCTACTTATGCATTTACCGACTGACCGATATTAAACGAGTTGCAATGATACTAAAGATATGATTTATCCACTTTGATACTTCTTAATTATATTAATACATATCCAATAATAAATGATTGAAATCTACAATTACTTACTATTTTCTTGTAGTCTTCTATTAGCAAAATATCGCTGTCTGCATCTGTATGCGTGCTTCCCACATTTATATAATGTTCAATGAACTTTAGTCTCGTAAATTATTGTGTTTTCTATACGATCCGTCTATCCGTAACCGGTTGTACCGTTTTAGATACAAGATAACCCACAGTAACCTTGTTGCGGATACCAACCGGGGGGGCCGTTTCACTAAACATCGTACGACTAAAATATTCGTAAGTGCAAATGTTGGATCGTCTGGAAATTTAAATTGATGGATTAACATTTATTGATCATAGGCTGCAGCCTATGCTCAATAAATGCAAATCCAATAATTGTTTACAAGAACACGGTGTTAATGTGAAATTTACAGTTTGCACTTACGGACATTTTAGTCGTATGGACTTTAGTGAAATGCCCCCAGGTTCGTCGTACCGAAATGTCTCCGACGATGTTTGCCCATTCATGAAATAACAATGAATTAAAAGGAGCAATATGCAGTCAAATTATAAATCGGACGGACGGACGGACACGGTTGGACGGACGGACGGACAAATGTATCATGTGCTCGGCACAAGATACAAATTTGGCAGGAAATGTGTCAGTATTGCGCTGACAAATGAAAACAGCGAGCTCATGTAGCTTAGATCGTTTCTCTGGATTATGATTTGTCAGTTTATTTGGTTTATTACAATTGGAAACACTTGTATGGTTATCTAGATAAAATTTGAGGAATACAAAAACAAAGTTTAAATCTATTTTCATTACCATTGCCATTTTTGACCTTATGTCGCATTTGCAGCAATAACTCACAAGGTGCATGATCACGTGGTTACAACAACAACAACGTCGCCCACTCCAAAGTAAGTATTCTTTGATATTTTCCTTAATATGCAACGGATTTTGATGAAATATGGCGCAGCAAAAGCGTCTTCATGAGCTGCATTTGGTGGTCTAGTCAGTTTGGCGCAAACTTATGTCGTTTTTGTGAAGAATCGATTTCCGTGTCGGAGAAACGGAAATCGATTCTTTGCAAAAACGACAGAAGTTTGGGCGAAAATACAGAGACCACCAAATGCAGCTTGACAAGACGCGTTTGATGCGCCATCTTTCATCAAAATCCGTTAAGTAATAAGGACACTATAAAAGAATACGTACTTCGAATCGGTACTTGTTGATGTTGTTAGAACCACGTGATCATACATAATCATCATAAAGTGGCAGCACTTTAGAATCATTTCCAGTTTTGCTAAGCCATGCTTTTATCGATGGAAAAATGTAAATAACAACAGCAGACGACACATTTGTACGGAAGCCCATTAGGGCCACTTCACTTTTTTTTAATTTCCATTCATTCAAGATGTTTTCTTGAATTTTCAAGTTCTTTTCTTGAATTTTCAACATCTTTTCTTTAATTTTCAAGAAAAGATCTAGAAAATTAAAGAAAAAAGAACTTGAAAATTCAAGAAAACATCTATAAAATTCAAGAAAAGATCTCGAAAATTCAAGAAAGTATCTTGAAAATTCAAGAAAAGATCTCGAAAATTCAAAAAAAGATAAAAAAGTGAAGTGGCCCTAATGGGCTTCCGTAAATTTGAATTAAGCTTTGCAAAGGTGAAATGTTCGTTAACTCTTTGCACACTAGCGGCGAAAACAACATCCAACGGATTACGTGTATTTTTTCTTATTTACCTCTGTCGACATGTCTTGGAATTTCATGAAAATTGCGTCTAATGAAATGATATATTCGTGATATTTAGAGAGAGAAATAAAAGAAATATCTTGAATTGTCATCTGATATTTTTGAACTATGTATAGCCCACAATTTCCCAGCATGCAAAGAGTTAATCAGTCTATTGTGAGTAATGGATGCAGGTTTATTTCTTCTTTTTTCAAAAGAAACAGAAAGTCTGGCTTACATTGTTTACCATTTAACTTGATTGTCACCTTTAATAGCTGGATACTCAATATATTGTACCTATCCTTTGATGTGTCTGGCGTCACAATAGTGAGGTAAATACCAGCTACCCCTAGCGGCGAGCTATATTGGACGACTCAACCCTAAAATATATTGATTTATGGCATACATATTTATCTTTAAGTGTATCTATATTTGTAATTTCTTCAATTGTAACAACAAATTCGAATTGAAATATAGTTTCCGAATGCATTCCACACCTGAATAACGTGACATAACCGTACTAATGCTGGAAATGTAAATTGTCGTCTGCTGTTGCGTTATATTTTGCTTATTTGTTCCTCTAAATAGCATATATTGTCACTCTTATACCAATATCTATTACATTAATCATTTTATAATTGTTCACCATTTGTACAATATTATATCTAGAACCAGAGGTGGTATCGACATAGAACGTGCATTTTCACTGGTGAAGCGTAAACTGTTTCACGTCGAACAAATCACCGGTTTCCTGACGAAATACCACTCACTTATATTTAGAGCTATCGCATAAACGCATTTTCGTCTAGTAACAGGCGCAAATTCCTTGCGCCGGTTACTAGATGAATATGTGTTTATGCCGCATATAGTATCTTCTGCATGCAGCAGAATGGGAATTTGTCAGGAATCCGGTGCCAATTTGACATGAAACATTTTACGCCAGCACAGAGAGCGACACCAGTGATTTTCATCGGCATAATAATCTTGACACGCCATGTGATTTTGTACCTTCGGACATCTGCGTAATTTCATGAAATACGTTCACAAAATTACAATATTTTCCGTAAATTGCGTCAAAAGTTGATAACATTTTCAGAGCACACGGTGAACTTTTGACTTTATTTATGAAAAATATTTTTAATTTTGTGAACGTCTTTCATGAAATTACGCAGATGTCCGAAGGTACAAAATCACATGGCGTGTCAAATCAATTATGTCTAAGCCCATTTTTGACGCAATGCTCTCCAACTTAAGATCAAAATCTAGCGTTCCTCAATATATCTGATAATGCTACGACTACTTTCATATTGGAAGTTTTCGTCATGCAAATTACCGCGATATTTGGCGTTTTTTCGCAACAAAATTCATTTCTTAATAATTCCAGCACAAACATATTTACACAATTCCCTAACATTTGATTGGCCCGTAGCAAGTATCTGCCCAAAATTTATATCCCAGTAAACTCCCACGCCGAACTACTTTCCGTAACCGTGAGGCGCAGTTAAAATAATTCTTAAGAAAACGGAAAATAAACACATTTTCTTGATGAATTTATTATTTCAAATGCTGGAATTATAAGGAATGAATGGCCTTTATGTGGAATTTATAGTGGATATAAACTTGGAAAAGTCGCGGGAATACTGGACGAGGCCTTAAAAAATTACAATCTTCGAAAACAAAAATAAAAAAAAATAATTTTTTGATTTTTTTTCGAAAATTGTAATTTTTTATCACTTCGTCCAGTATTCCCGCGACTTTTCCAAGATTATACCCCGGTAAATTCCACAAAAAGGCCATTCATTCCTATACTAGAAAATAGGGTCTCATGGGTAACACTGGTTCTCATTCCTTGAATACTACCCGTGAACCAAGCCGCTATATCAAGGTGTATGATCACGTGGTATTAACAACAACAAGTACTGAAACTTCCAGAATCCATCTGATTCAAATTACGTATTCGTTTATATTGTCCTTATTACGTAACGGATTTTGATGAAATATGGCGCATCAAGCGCGTCTTGTTAAGCTGCATTTGTTGGTATTGTATTTTCGCCCAAATTTCTGTCATTTTTGTGCCATATTTCATCAAAATCCGTTGCATATTAAGGAAACTATTAAATAATACTTACTTTGGAGTGGGCGACGTTGTTGTTGTTGTAACCACGTGATCATGCACCTTGTATATGACAAGCCTTGGTAGAAATTTGTGTCCTGTGAGAGTCATGTTACAACATCACGTTTTCGCGATCTCGACATACATGCATAATAGGATATATCACGAAAACGTGAGGTGAGAACGCGAGATCGCGAGGTGAAAACGCGAGATTCTATAGTATTAAATATCGCGTTTTCGACTAATGTTATTGCAATCTCCCAATCTCGCAATGTCGTCTCACGATCTCGCAGTCTCGCGTATTCGCCTTGCGATCTCGCCTACCGCTTTTGGAAATACGTTTGGCGCAATCGTGTGTAGAAAGCTTGTGTTACAAAAATAAAATGCCTCCGACGCCAACTACTCTGGTCTACACAAGCATGCGCAAAACGCATTTCCAAAAGCGGAAAGCGGGATCGCGATTCGAAAACGCGAGATTGTAATATACATGACCAGCTGGTAGAGCCACAGGTGAATGACTAAAAACGTGCTAGTGTGGCAAAAAAACAACAACAACAGAACCGAAAGCCTAGTATTAGGCCTTTACGAGAGGCGACTGTTGTTTCCATTTCAAGTTTTATTTCTATGATGTACTTCTGGTTCATAAGCATAAATATGAATAGGAGAATGTGGACATTTTACCATCCCTGCACCGCATTAGTCATCTGTGGGTAGACCGGGAAATACAATTGGCATAACGTCTTACCTGAAGGAGTGCACCCTATCTAACTCACTGGTGCGAATGTGATCTGGATAGGTTCGTTTCAGGGGCGAACAGTCATTGGAACGAACGAGCCCGTAGCCGAGTGCATGACGCGGTGAAGGCATGTGAAGAAGGGAGCTAACTCGGTTGTACTTGGCCACATTCTTCAAGAGGTACCTTCAAATGAATGCAAGACTTTAATATATAATATTTGAGGAGGTAACTCTTGGTCTCCTCCCGACCAGTCCATGAGGAGTTAGCGTTCCTAGATTATCTGGGCTTCGATGTTGAAAATCGGGTGTGTCATCAAATCATGATGTATACAAGTACAATAATTGTGACTTATGATATTTGCGATAAATCTACTAATCCGCTACTCATGCAGAATCTATACTGTTTGTTAGAAGCAATACAGGTGTTTTACTGACTAAATGACGAAAAATACAGACCCTGATCATGTGCAGTCTGATCTGGGTTTATACTGTTCCCATAAGCGCCGTATCTCCAGTCGCAATTCTAAGCATATACAGGACGGGTTAGTAATTTCCGGTTTTCCGTTCTCGCGCTATTACCAATGGGTACGCTATCACGTTGCGGATTCAAATAGGTTGCCATCTCTGATATTATTTGTAGGAAGTCTTTGTCTTTCAGGTGCATTTGTGCATGTGAAAAGCAATGCAATCAAGCGTTTAATCTATATACCCGTGAGTCGAACAATTTCGCCCATGGAGCGAACACATTTGCCATTGAAACGAACACTATATGTCCTATGTGTAAACACACGTTTTGGCACCATCAAAACCGGTCATCACGTCCACATGTTTCTGTAAAAGGTTGTCATCTTAATGCAGTATCCTTTAATAAACTAAATAGACTAATTATGTGGACATCCACGTTGTTGTTATGGTAAACTGTAGTAAATTTAAAGTTCGGGTGTTTTATTTCTCAAGGTTCACGCTGTATAAAACCATAAACCAATACAAGACCCGATGGTCATATGTAACGCATACACACAAGTTAACTGCGTAATCATATGTAATATCGGGATAGACATTGGTATACGATGGTGTGGGAGATGACTGCCAGTTACGGAACTGTATGGGGTCGTGTGAGGTGTTGGGTCATTTCGCCCCGGTTACCCGTTCGCCCTGGGTCGTTTGGCCCCGGTACAAGAGCGCTCTATGTATGATTAGGTATGGGAGTGTCGTTTCGCCCAGGTTTATATGTATTAATATAATATAGTTGTCTCGTTTCAGAACCACATGGTAAGATTACAACACATGAGTTGCAATCTTTTCAGCATGTCTGCTTATCATGATTATTCTGTGGTCTCGTAGTTATTGCATCCCACCCTACATCACATCGATACAAGAGATACAACGTATTCAACTGGTTGGTATTAAACTGGTTGGTATAGGAATGAACTGTAATGCGGCATGGACTAGACTGGTCCTATTATATTCGCTATATAACTACGCGAAGAAAGTGCATAATATATACCAAGCAGTCACAACAAAAGTTATTTGACCAATTATAAAATGAACACATTATTTTGAAAAAAAAGTGTGCAGTCGAGAATTGATTAATAACTACGCTGGCCAACATATCGGTATGTAACAATACATGTAACATACGGCGTTAATCCGTAACTGGCCTTTGCATATTTTCAAAGTATATTGTCGCTTTAATTAAGTCATTACCAAAATGATTCCATAATTGGTGGGCAGTTTAAAGGTGCTAATACATGTACATGACTGGCTTCTGTATAATTTAAATAGATATAGCCGCCCTAAATAAGTTATTGGCAATTAATTGCATAAGTCAACATGTGAAAACGGACAATGGCAAACGGGGAATAAGGGCGAAACGACCCGGGTGCGAACGGGATTCAGGGCGAAACGACCCGGGACCGTCGTGTGATAGTGGAAGAATGTGAGCGTGAACACAAGATTGTCTACCTTTTCAACTGTTTAATACTTCAGCAGACAATATCAATCATGCACAATCCTTAACATTTTTATAAATATGTCGTGTAAACATTTGCCATCAGCACTGCATCTCCGGGAGTTACATGGTCAACGTGCTGTGCGTGGCCTCGCTGAAAGAATGCAGCTAAAAGGAGACTTAGAGGAACTGCTCGACGAAGAATGGATGTTTGACAGTGACTGTATGGTAACTCTATCTATTGAACTTTTCAAGTTCGTCAACACTGCGTCAGATTATGAAATTAAAACCACATCCAATCATCTTGAGAATACGCTCGTATATAATGTGTTTGGAGACGTTTTCAGTATCGTTTTCTTCGTGAAAACGTTACACGAAGTAATCAACAGTCCCTACACCAAGGTGCTGGAGTTCAAGGCTACTGAAATCATTGATAATAATTTCTAAAATGCATGGAGGTATTTTGGTTGATAAAACAAATACAAATTAATTGTTAACAACGCTTTGCTTTACATCATTTGCCACCACTGTAAATACCCAGACAATACCCCTGATGATCAGCTGAAGCTGTGAAACTTTTATTTCAATATACATGTATGTTTATTTTTCTCCCCCTTTTTTACATTTTTTGGCAGATTCTTTTTTATTTTGTCTTTGTATCCGTTTTTGTTCTGCCACTGCAGCCTTTAGTTCTTTGTCCTTTTTGGCCTGCACTTGTGCCATGAAAGCCTCATCAGAGAAAATTACGAAATACTGCTGCTGCTTTTTTCTTTTCCAGTGAACTTTTGTTTGGGGATGTTCAGTAAGTCATTCTTCTTTGTAGTTGCAGGTTTTTTTCGCAGTTGTGGGGCTGCTGGCGTAACCTTTTCAAAATAGTGTTTCCATGTTGGGTACGTGGAATCAGACACCTCGTTACCAGCGAAATATGCTGTTTTGTATTTTGTCAGCATTTCGTCAGTCAATGCTGACTCCACGACATGTAATGCTGTTTCGTCCGGACAACGTGTCTGTTCCGTCTCCAGCGCTGCATCTGAAAGAAATGTGAAACAACGAATTTAGTGTTGCACGTATATTGGTACATTGATATTGGTATAATATAGGTACAACTATATACCTGTAGGTGTGAAAGCGCTTAGTTTATTTATTATTATGTATCTTAAATGCATAATATATAGTTCTAATCGGATAAATCATAGCTGAGAAACATGTTTTTTTTTTAAATTTGTTTGAGTGTGTGTATATATATATAAAATATGCGTACTGATCGGTGGTTTTAGTACTTGTGTGTCAGTGATATATAACAATGACGCGACTGAACAATGACACACATGTCAATATTCTATAATAGATATATATTGACACATGTGAAATATTACCAGTGGGTCAATATTCTATCTGACAACGACATGTACTATTGGTAGGTACCGGATTGGACATCTATGTATTTCAGGTTCCCAGTCTGATCGAACTGTAGCGGTAGATCAAGCGCTCCCGCTGCATTGTTGGGAGGGATTTCCACTGGAAAGATGGACTGCTCCGTTTCTGTGGATAGAGAATAGTAGGTTAGTGCCGTGAATGGGAAAAAATATCCGGCAAGGCTCAAGAATTTCTTTATTTCTCATCAGAAGTATATGTTGTCACCACTCATTTGAACCGTCTCGCCGAGACGGTTCAAATGAGTGGTCACAACATATATTTTGGTTCAGAAATAAGGAAAATAGATAGAGAATAGTAGGTTAGTGCGGTGAATGGGGAAAAATATCTGGCAAGGCTCAGGAAACGGGATAGGCGAGGCTCTGCCGAGCACATCCCGTTTCCGTGCCGCGCCAGATATTTTTTCCCATTCACGGCACTAACCTACTATTCTATTTATCCCGTCAACACCTACAAATGGCTGTAAAATGGAATTGACTGAATATCAAAAATGTTTCACGGCACTGTGTTTCACCGCACATACGCACTGTGTTGACGGGATAAATAAAGATACACAGTTATAATTATGTATTGTAATAATAACAATTTCACCATCAGTGTTCATATTCCCCCATGTATTTATGAGTAGAGTCGAGTTTATTTCTCTCAGTTTATAAACAGACGATGATTGATTCAAAATGGTAATACGGCTACTTTACCTATTGTCACTGTCATTGGCTCGGTGATATCTGTATCAGGGTAGGACAAGTGATAGCCCGACTCAGTGGTGACGTGACTAGGGCTGGGTAGGCCAGGCGAAGTGACGTAATCGGGACTGGCTTCCTGTAACTCCGTCACAGAACTTGACTGGAGGACAGTGTAGTGTGAGTGGCCTGTAATGCAAATGGCAAATGGCCCATTGCACATAGTAACACATCGTGACAGCAATAATAGACGCTAAACTATCGAACACTTTAGATTTTATAACCTACACCTTTATATATAATAACGCTTTAAGTGGTTTACATTTAAAGCGGGTTACAATCCGGTACTTTTGGTCCCGTAAATCGTGCTTTTAACTTGTCCTTTTACCAATTGCGACCTCGTGTGAAAGCGCGCTAAAATTTGCTCTATTATATTTTGGTTTAATTCACAATTATATACTGTACTAATGTGTCCTGAAGAAATGATTTCAATGTATTTATATCTAGTCATATCAGTGTAATACATAGAGGATATTCATATTTTTGCAACGAATATGACATATATATACATGTATGTTCATCGAGTGGTGTGAAATGTCCATATTTCATTTCGACATTTCACACCACTCGATGAACATATATGTCATATTCGTTGCAAAAATATGAATATTCTATGTATTATATACCGCTCCATGGAAATTAGCAGTTTTTTTAGACTGTATACGGTAATGAATGTGTATTTGCAGCCTATTTGCGCTGTTGTCCCGAACATAGATTTTATGAATATAGATAGCGGAAGTAGTCGTATTTTCACCGGAAGCTGTTTATGTCATCGATGAGAACATATGACTTTTATTTACATCATATAACTATGTATGTCATGGGTATGTATATAATAAATACCTGTCGTCGCTGTAGCGGCTGTCTGATCGATATTTTTACCAGTGTAGAATGGTGGGTAGCATGATTCGGATACGTCCGGCGAAGTGGCGTAACTGGCACTGGGTAACACCGGCGCTTCATGTAGTTCATGCGTAGTGCAGTAGTGCGTACCTGGGGGCCGTTTCACTAAACTTCTTACGACTAAAATGTTCGTAAGTGCAACTTTAGGATCGTCTGGAAATATCAATTGATGGATTTACATGTATTGAGCACAGGCTGCATATGCAGCCTATGCTCATTACATGTAAATCCAATAATTGTTTACAAGAAAACATTGTTAATGTGAAATTTACAGCCTATCATAAGTTTGCACTTGCGAAAATTTTAGTCGTACGAACTTTAGTGAAACGGGCCCCTGAATTGTATGTGGTGGAATTCGAGACTGTACTTATTAAACTCTCAGTGAAGTGAGTTGTAAGTTCGTTTTCTGGGCCGTTACATTCAGGAACCATACAGAAAACTAATGTAGAAATAACTTCACACTTTTAACAAGTGCTAACCAGTTATATGATAAAAGACACGCAGAAAATCTAGCTAAATCTGCGCAAATAATCGCGTTAGTTGTATTACACATATTTTCCTACAGTCTGATAAAATCTGATATAACAGCACTATGGATAGTAAACTATGCGAGACTAAACAAATCGAACGTGGATAGACTTTACATCTGTATATGATTGTATAAAACAATGAATTTCATGAAGCATTAACTGGCCAACTTCAAATTAAAACCGATGATTAAATTGTAGCTGTTACTTCGTCATGATGTTAGTATAATACATACCTATGATTACTTCAACAACTGGATCAGGTACTGTGATCTCCATATCTGAAATATCGAATATGCACATTAAGGAAACACAAGCTCGGGAAAATACAGAGTATTTATCCCGTCAACACAGTGCGTATGTGCCGTGAAACACGGTGCCGTGAAACATTTTTGATATCCAGTCAATACAATATTTGCATTTTACAGCCATTTGAAGGTGTTGACGGGATAAATAGAATAGTAAGTTAGTTCCGTGAATGGGAAACAATATCTGGCGCGGCACGGAAACGGGATGTGCTCGGCAGAGCCTCGCCCATCCCGTTTCCTGAGCCTTGCCAGATATTTTTTCCCATTCACGGCACTAACCTACTATTCTCTATATTTATGATCCGGAATCAATACTATACATACACTTTTAAATACAGAGACCACACTATTACATTCGTACACTGAGGATATTGTTATATAAAATGCAGCAGTCGCATCAGCAACGAAGTGACCTTCCTGTGGGTGTATATCTTAAAGTTCAGTACGAATTCCATAGATTTCCATATATTTTCAGCGAGGAGCGCACGGCAGTTTCTCGACACCATATTGTATATATACCTATGCATTTAAGATTTCAATAATAAGATCATAAATACATATTTTATAGTTTTTCTTACATTATTACTAAGAAAGGTTTGGTTCATGCTCGTGAAAATTAAAATAAATACCTCGGTTCGTAGCTGTGGAAGTGGACACGGGCAGGGAAGATTCGTTGACAGCCGGCACACTCCCTGCTCCAGTAGCCTATTTTATCAACATTGCAAAGTATACTTTACTAGCAAAGTATACTTTGAGGGAGTAATCATTTATTTTTCCTGAAATGCATTATTTCATATAGAACTAACAAATGCATATATTTCATGATTAAAAGTATGCAGAATTATTATACTGAATTTATTTCATTATCACAGCCAAATTGGCTGTGATAATGTAATAAATTCAGTATAATAAAAATTAATAAATTTATCATAAAATTGAAAATTTCTCCCTGAAAGTATACTTTGCTAGAAACGTACACTTTGCAATGTTGGTGAAATAGGCTACAGAGGTGTTGTCGTCATATTCTGCATCATACAGCTCTGCCGGTTCGTAGGCTTCCTGGGGGATTGCACATTCTGCCGCTTACATCTTGCTTAAACTGATAATATAAAAAAGTGTACAGTGGTTTACTTGAAGTTGTATGATAATACTTAGACTGCTCGGATGTTTCTATTTTTACCATTAAATGTATGCGTTGTGTTCAACAAGATAGCAAAATCTGATGTGTATGTACCAATATCCGTGCAATTAGAAACTACCCAGCCGTCGTAGTATCGTCATATATCTTCGATTTAAACCACTTTACGCAGGGACATAATGAAAATTAAGACATTTTTATTTGTTACATTGTTTTTTTTTAAATCCTAAAATGACCCTTTAAGTTATTAAGTCTCCTTTTTTACAGCCAATCAGTGGTCGGCAACCTAGTGACGTAGTAATATTGAATTGATTGTTATCGATAGGTTATCAGCTCGTCTCGATGACCTAACACTGTACCACATAGTTTGTTACTCTGATGTTACAATATGGTCCATGACAGGGGCGGATCTGGAGGTGGGGGGGGGGGGGGTCAGGGGTTGCAACCCCCACCATCACCCCTTCAGCCACGGAGTTTACATAGATCGCAGTTTACCACCAGTTGGAGCCTGAATTTAAATGCCGTAAAGCCGGTAAAAACACAGGAAAGTGCATTTCTGGCATCTAGATTTTAAAATTTGTCAGGGGGGGGGGGAGTATGCCACATACCCCCTAGCATACTCTCTTCACTCAGTGAAGCTAGAAAATAGGACAACAACACCCCCTCCCGTTCCCCAAATGCTGGATCTGCCCCTGCATGAATTAAATAATAACCTGGATTATACGGACAAATGCCCGTCGCCAAGAACCCGGACTTGATGTTGCTTGGCGTAACGCTGCTGTTCCATGCACCATTGAACAATATGAAAAACTGTGAGTGTCCGGCGGTAACTCCAGTTGTAGACGATCTCCACGTGGTGGTGTGACTCGTGCCCATCCATGATCAGGATTTGTGGCCTCTCTGTGCCGATATCTTTCACAAACGTCTCATTAAACCACAATTGACAAATACCATTTTTAGTGCAACCGCTGTCTGAGACACTAACGTTCGTGCCTGTACGTGCATTTTGTAGGTCATAGCTTTGAAAACATCTTTTCGTTTTGCCAGGTATGATAACATGCGGCGGTAGGGAGGTGCCAGCTGCGTTGCCGCAAACAATCACAGTAATCAACTCGCGTGACAGCGATGTTTTTGTATGGACGACTCTGGAGCCACGTTTAGCTATAACCTTTGGGCATTTGGGCGTCATGGAGAGTCCATTTTCATCCATATTCCAAATGAATTGTGGTTTGTTCAACAGGTCATCCTTCACTAGGGCGCCCTTCAGCGCAGCAAAGTAGTTTGCTATTCTTAATGGCCGCATGGCCATGTGCCGCCCGGACGCCGTTGCTTCAGGGGATCTTAGTGAAAAGTCCGGGTGTCTTTCCTTAAGACCTCTCCACCATTTTTCAGTGGCCACATTATTTTTAAAGGGCATCCCTTCAGACTTCGCAAATTGGGCTGCAAATCGCAAAAATGCAGGCTTCGCAAATCCAATGCCTAAGTTGACCCTTTCAATGGCATAATCAAGCAATCCCCGTTCTTTTTGTTTTGGAATTATTGGCTGTCTTCCCCACTTCGCACCTGGCGTGATATGACCCGAAACACGGTAATGAAGTGTTGTAACAGGGATACCATATTTCCTGGCCGCCGCACGCAACCGCAACATTCCATGCTTCACCTCAACAGTGGCACTGCTGACTGCATCCTCGCTATTCTGTCTCATCTAAAAAATGAAATATCAATTGACCAGCTTAGATCAGTATGTATGTATGTATGTATGTGTGTGTGTGTGTGTGCGTGCGTGCGTGCGTGCGTGCGTGCGTGTGTGCGTGTGTATGTATGTATGTATGCGTGCGTGCGTGCGTGCGTGCGTGCGTGCGTGTGTATGTATGTATGTATATATGTATGTATACTTAAAGCAATGTATGCACGTTAAGGCGAAGTCATAAACACAGAAATAATTTTTTGCTATTGATACGCATAAGCATATTCTATACACAAATAAAGTTAAGACTACTCGTCAATTTAAACGTTTAAGATTATACATAAAAAAGTGCATGAAATCTAACAACCATCTCTAGCCTAATGGGTAGAGCATTCGCTAAGCGTTTTAAAGGTCACATACTTTTTTTATCTCACTTATTTTGTGGTAGATCATGATCCTACCTATATAAAATGTACATACTGGTCGAAACATGTAAATTATTGCATTTTTTATTTATTAATTTGGAGATAAAAATTGCATACATTGCTTGAATGTTATTTTAGCAGTACATCATGGTCCTGCATATACTGCCCTATTTATTTATATTATATGCACTTAGCATACCAACTTACTCTATTGGCCTACTGTAAATATGAGGTAGCCTTTGAGATGCTTACTGTTCCCTTTTCCGGAATGTACCATTGTACGGCATAATTGGCCCTTAGGTCGAACACTCGTTCGCCTTAAGGGCGAATGCTGTTCGTGACAAAGGCAAACGTCTATCTGATACAGGTCGTCCTCTATTATGTTTTCTGTTCTAATAAAATGCAAAATGTGTGTACTGGTTGATACTAAAATGATATATCTCATTGATAAACGAATAGTTTAACATTTTGGCTGAACAGGCAGGGTATATAACTCATGAAAAACGTTCGACTCAGAGGCGAAATCGACTTAAGGGCGAGTTACATGTGTTTCACTGACTAAATGACGAACAGTATAGACCCTGATCAGACTGCACGGATGTGCAGTCTGATCTGGGTCTATACTGTTCGCAATTGCCATAAGCGCCGTATCTCCAGTCGCAATTCTAAGCATATACAGGAGGTATGACTGAAATGCGCAATGGGACATTGGGACGAAATGGGCGCACTGTACTGTACAGTACATTGCGCCCATTGCGTCCGAAATCTCCATTGCGCACTAGTCAGACCGTATTTGGACTTTTCAAATGCACAAGATCACCGTTTTCACCACTGAGCAATCCAAAGTTACAATAGTTATTCTGATGTCTGATATTAAAGGACAGAAAATACTGACATAAAACAATGAATTATAGATTTGTATCGTATTTCATTATCCAAAACTCTCGGATTAGAAGAAAATGTTTACTAAATTGAAAAAAATGAACTAGCGCTGTGAACTAGTTTAACAACGTAAATACACGAGTCGATCTATCAAGGTTGTTCAATGTTGTTCTTTTTTAAATGTGGCATCGTAAGATTATTTCACAACAGAAAATAATTGTATTGTTTGCCCTAATTTCTCGATCAATGAAAGCACAGCATTTCATCTAAATTAATCGCATATTGCGACGCTTTCGTCAATATCTATTAAATTAATCATTAAATGTTGCAATACTTGCAAAGCTATATTTAGAACCTGAGGTTCCGCATTGTTGACGTAATTTCCTCTGACGCTCATCATGTCACCGCGTGTATATGATCGATTCTTTATAAAACCGACAATCATGTATCGACTATCATACTATCGGGATTTACAAGCGTATAGGGGGCGGCACTCCGCTCAAACGTAACATGAGCACGCGATGGGGCGTGGCAAACAATAAGTTAGTATTAACTAGCGCTTGCTACGAAATTAATTTATTAAAAAATAAATATGTGAACTATAACTGTTACATATTTCGCAAATTTCACAAATTTCCCTCACTGATACGTGCCTAGCGAGTAGCAACAATTTTCACTGTTTCTGATGATATATATTTGAAGCTAAAGCAAACGTTTCGGAATTTGACCAATCAAAATTGTGCGATTGGCTGATATATATATATTGGCTGATAAAACCACATATGAACCATCTGAGACATCAGCAGTAACACGGTGCCTTTAAATACCTCCTTATGCCTACTTTCGATAGACAAGCGAGATAAGAATAGCCGGGTATAAAAGTAAGCGTTCATTTCTGATCTGATATAGGGATGGAGCGGTGGTCGAGGGGTTAAGGCGCCAGACTACCAAACCGGCGGTTGTGGGTTCGATCCCCGCGCCGGTTATTGAGGAATACTTTGTATTTCCCGTCCCACTAAAGCGGCCGGCGACTACTGGTACTACCCAGAACTGCCAGGGCATGATGACCGGTTCTGTCTAGGGCATGCCCACCGTGCAAGGGGTGTAGCGCGAAATTAGGTCGAAATTGGCCGACAGCTACACGCCACATTGGCGCACACTTCGTCTGAATGCATAAACCAAATTAAAAAAAGAAGCAAACGTTCTGGGCATCGGCAGTGCCCAATGCCCGGGCATGGAAGGTCATCGAGCCAATTCCCGCCCTTAAATATATGCATCATCATCTGATCTGATACCGGGTATAGAATGTCTTCGAGCCAATTCACACTCTTAAGGACATATGGGACCCCTGATCACCATATACTTCACACATACTTGCTTCCTAAATGGGCTGGAATATATGTATGACAGATAAGTGAACACTGCCTCGTTACTGTATCCTATGCGGCATATGGACTGGCCTGTAGCCTATTTCACCAATATTGCAAAGTATACTTATCTAGCAAAGTATACTTTGAGGGAGACATTTTAAATATTAGGATAAATTTATTATTTTTTATTATACTGAATTTATTACATTATCACAGCCACTTTGGCTGTGATAATGTAATAAATTCAGTATAATAATTCTGCATACATTTAATCATCAACTATATGCTGTTGTTAGTTCTATATGAAATAATGCATTTCAGGAAAAATAAATGATTACTTCGTCAAAGTATACTTTGCTAGAAAAGTATACTTTGCAATGTTGGTGAAATAGGCTACAGGTCTGCCATCTTTGTGTGTGCCAGCCATCAGCCAGTTTTACCTCTTCTGGCATTTGACAAAGAACTGACAATGAGAAGTAGAACATACGATATAATGTAGCCAATCATACATAGAAAAGCCAGAACAAAGGACTCATATAGCTTATACAGTATAGGACATAGTAACGAGGCATTGTTCACATATATGTTATAGAGGATATGCCATCGTACATTTTGAATAGCGGGAAATAATACACGAGTGTGCGTCGGTTTCCGCGTAAGCAACGAGTGAGCGTAGCGAACGAGTTGCTTACACGTTAGCCGACGGACTCGAGTGTATTATTGCCGCTATTAAAACATGTATGATGGAATGTCCTATTTATTCCACTTGACGGCGGATATATATGCATATTGTTTGAGATTGAAAGCAAAATAATTGTGTTGTGCGTATGAATAGTTACACACTGGCGTGTTTCTCGCGTGACGTCATGTACACTTTTTGTAATCCAAATTTCGCAGCTGTTTCAATGAACTAGATACATTTGAGTGCATTTTTGGAATGTGTTCAATCACATACACATTGTACATTAGTGAAGACTCTCTCCAAATTTTCAATTCACTTTATTTTGACTGTAATAAAAGAGGGTGCAATTACGGGTGTTCTCTTAACGGTGTATTATTTGCAAGGAGTTGATTACGGGTTTTCTCTCACAGCGAAACCCATCACATTTACGAAGCAATTGTCTTTGAATCAAACGATGATCAGGTATAGAACGAGTCCTTAAATATAACCCGAATGAAACTGATCTGATCAGTCACAACAAGTAAATTACTGTATGGTGGGTAATGAATGTCACAGGCACCTGCCGCTTCCCTACCATTTTTTTGTTCTGTAAATGACGTCGAAAGTTGACGAAATGTTCATAGTAAATACGATTCCGCATTATTCGTCAACTTTTGACGTCATTTACAGAAACTATTGCAAATTTTGTGAATATTTTTCAAGGCACAAAATTATATGGCTTTTCTGATAATTATTATTTATTTATTCTTTTTTTCTTCTTTCTTCTTATCATTATTATTATTTATTTTTTTATTATTATTATTCTGTAATTAGTGGAGCAATTGATATGCGATGCAGCGCTGATACCCCAATGAAACTACATCTATATCCAGCAATACCACGTGCCAATGACACCGTCCTCATGTCTTTAGTCGTTCATATTTATTCTCGAAGTTATCTCGAAATAACCCCGTCGCAACTTCAGTTATAAGGACGGCGACATCGGCATGTGATAGTTTACGCATATCCAGGATATCTTCGATTTACAGTGGAACCCCTCTAACCCGGACACCCTGGGAGGTCCCAGTGTGTCCGGTGTAGAGGGGTTCCAATGTAATAAAGCATTTGATGACATTTTGTTTTGGTCATTTTCAGTACTGAACAGACAGGACAAAGAATAAATTACATTGAAACCCATCTAAATTAAGCACAACGGGGTCCCCAGGGTGTCCGGTTTAGAGCGGCTCCGCTGTATCGCCTCAAATTGTACAATGCGGTTACTGAGTTATTCATAAATAAATCTAGGTCAAAGATGTCCATGGCGTACATTGCACACCATATGTAGCATTAAGCATTACTTTACTGCCAAAGTTCGAGGGAGACATACATGTGCATGCAGACAAATATTATCCTGACAACTCAAATACTAAAAGCTAGTATTTATTTATTGCACATTTAGAATTTAGGGCGCAACTTCGACTGAAGATCTTTCAAGTGGATAAAACCCGTCACAGGTGACATATTTATATATGTGGCTGTGACTGGAGAAATGGGGCTGATGACATTTGCGACCAGTGTAGATCCAGATCAGCCTGTGCGGCATCCGCAGAGTCTGATCAGGATATGCACTGTTCGCCATTCCATCAATGAAACACCCGTCGTACTTCTAACACGCATTATAGATCGTTATCAGGCTACAGAAGTGTGTTATTTGATCAGGATCTACACTGTTCGCCATTTCATCAATGAAACACCCGCCATGCTTCTAATAAGCATATATATATCGTTATCAGGCTACAGGAGTGTGCTATTTGATCAGGAACTACACTGGTCACAAATCCCATAAGCCCCATTTCTCCAGTCACAGCAACAAAGGAACCCGACTCTGATATTGCCTCCTTTAACGCATCGCCGTTTTTCGCCGATATTGAGTTCCAAGAAATTCGATATTTTCCGTAAATGACACCAGGTTTTGACGAAAATTCCAGAGCTCATCGTAATTGAATTCCGCATGAGCCCTAAAGTTTTCGTCAATTTCCGACGTCGTTAACGGGAAACATGACTAATTTTGGAAGTCAATATCGAAATACGGCAATGCCGGTTATAGAGGTTGTAATTCCAGGTTCAACTAGATTCGTCAGTAAGCGAGGCTTACGGAATACCCCCCGCGTGGGCCCAGGTACCCCTAAATATGTAAACAAAATTCCAAGTGTGTGGGCTTGTGACCTTGACTCTGGGCACGAACGTGAATTTGTCACACGGTGGTAGAGGTCCATTGGAGCAATGCGTGTGTGAAATGTGAAGCAGATCCGAGCAAGGAAATAGAAGTTATAACCGATTTCTCTGATGTTAAGTTTTGTAAAGAGACTAAGTATGTCACCTTGACCTCGAGATCAGCGGGGATTTGTCACAGCATGATAGTAGAGCCTTAGAGGAATGCATGCATGAAATATTAAAAAATTTCGAAGAAAGAAATAGAAGTTATAACATATTTCTCTGATGTTAAGTTTTGTAAATAGACTAAGTATGTCACCTTGACCTTGGGATCAGCGGGGGTTGGACAGTCGTAGATTTGTCACAGCATGATAGTACAACCTTAGAGGAATGCACAAGTAAAATATTTAGAATTTTCAATGAAGGAAATAGCAGTCATAACTTATTTCTCTGATGTTAAGTTTTGTAAAGAGACCAAGTATTTGACCTTCACCTTGGGATCAGCGGGGGTTGGACGGTCGTGGATTTGGCACAGCATGTTAATAGAGCCTTACAGGAATGCATGTGTGAACTATTAAGCATTTTAGATGAAGGAAACAGAAGTTATAACAATATTTCTCTGATGTTAAAGTTTTAATTTTAAAAGAGACTAAGTATTGACCTTGACCTTGGGATCAGCGGGGGTTGGACGGTTTGTGGATTTGGCACAGCATGGTAAGTAGTGCCTTACAGGAATTGCAATGTGTGAACTATTAAGCATTTTTTTAGATGAAGGAAACAGAAGTTATAACAATATTTCTCTGATGTTAAGTTTTGTAAAGATACTAAGTATTTGACCTTCACCTTGGGATCAGCCGGGGGTTGGATAGTTGTGGATTTGGCACAGCATGGTAGTAGAGCCTTACAGGAATGCATGTGTGAAATATTAAGCATTTTAGATGAATGAAATAGAAGTTATAACAATATTTCTCTGATGTTAAGTTTAGTGACGGACGGACGGACGGACGGACAACCTGACTCCAGTATACCCCCCACAACTCGTTGCGGGGGGTATAATTATATACCTGTAGTCATATAATTTGCTACATGCACTACACATATACCGTAGTATATAACAGACTTACAGTTTTCCATAATTTGGAATTATTCGACGAAGCATTATGACGGGGCCGGCTATGTAACACTAGTTAGCCGCGGCCCGCATGTCGCGCCCGCCGAGGCTTTGATAGTATACCGAAAGACTTGAACCAAACTCTTTATCTCGGACATACGTACGTACGCACGTACGCACGCCAATGTGCCGACTATATCGCGCTATCCGCAAATGGCGCGACAAAGTAGGAAGAAACTACAGTCCGGATTTGTTTCTGGTCGAACAAACCAAAGAATGTCTATCTACTGTCTATTCCACGTTTTGCTGCCGACGAACTTTTGGCTATTAAACACATTAAATCTAAAAACTATTTAAAGTAAGTACTTTTTCATCAATAACAAACAAGTCCTGATCAAAATTACATAATGCTGTCGAATTATTATCTGGACAACAAGATGATTTGATTAGTTAATAACAGTCCTATGTTCAGTAACTTGAAGTTCGAGTTTATCACTGATTGTCAGAGAATGGCATGATAAAATGTGCAAGCCAAACGTACACTATTTCCTAAAACCAGGGTTTGAAGAAAAACCACCAATTGAGATTGCAATCGGTTTTCTTAAGTGTTTCTTAAACCCGGGTTTGAGGAATTATTGTGCACGTAGGGCATACAACCCTCAATCGAGACCTAAACCCCGGGTTAAATTAGGTTCACTAAATTCACAGTAATTCCTCAAACCCGGGTTTGTAACGAATATGACATAATTATATGTTCATCGAGTGGTGTGAAATGTCCATATTTCACTTAACGGCACTCGTGAAATATGGACATGTCACACCACGAGATGAACATATATGTCATATTCGTTGCAAAAATATGAATATTCTATTTATTATATACCGCTGCATGGAAATTAGCAGCTTTTTAGACTGTATACATTAATGAATGTGTATTTGCAGCCGGCAATGCAGATGCACGTTATGAATATAGATACATGTAGTTGTTTATTTCATCGATGAGAACATATGACTTTTATTTACATCGTATAACTATGTATTTCATGGGTAGGTATATAATAAATGCATGTATTCGACTGTATTAAAGGTACATGCCCACTCAGTAGGCACAAACTGTTCTTTATAGGAATTAAATAAGTGTATAAGTGTGTCACTATTCGACCAGTTCTAAAAATTACGAGTGCCCGCTACAGATATAATCATTTAGTAATATGTATTTTACTGATAGTGACTCGCGGTGGTATCAGGCTATTTTCATATGCAACTGAGGCATGATCTTTTTTAATTATTTATACTAATTAAATGCGTCACCGGAAAAAATAATATTTTCGACAGATTATAAAGTATGATCATTTCACATCAAAAAATAAATACAGGGAATAAATAGTTGATGTCCGTAAACATTTTATTGATATCAGTGTGGAAATGGGGAAATGATGAATGAATGTTCGTTTTGCCAGAAAATGTCTCAGATGATGTCTCTGATATAAAGAGCATTTTGTGCCTACTGAGTGGGCATGCAACTTTAACTATTACACATTTTCAAATGCTGATTTTGTGTTGAAACATAAATCACAAGCGTATGTGTTTGTCCACAGGGTTAAATCTAAATGTGTAGATTTTAAAACTTTCATTGTCAATAATAGACGATCTTATATTGAGTGATGCCGTAGTATGGTATTAATTAAACTCGTATAAGTAGAGTTGAGTGCCAACTCGTCAGAAAACTGGTGCATTTTTTGACGTAAAACATTTTACTCTGGCGCGGATTTCAGCACCACTGAGATAACAAATACTAATAATCTTCAGCAAACCAACAACAACAACAACAACAACAAGCTGTCTTGTTGTTGTTGTTGTTGGTTTGCTGAAGATTGACACTCAGGAATACCATCAGGCGTGAGATTTTGAAAATAAGCGCATTTAAAGACAGATATCATCATTGCAGCTGATAAACGTCCTGACAACGCTTGCATTTCGTATTCAGTAAATAAAACCAGTATTGTCACAGTTGGATAATAGCTCATATCCGACACAACACATCATAAAACGTGTCCAGGCGATGCGCTGTAATCCATTATATTCAGCCCCAGCTTCCAAAGAGCCAAAATTGCCACTTACTTGTAGCTCGAATAAACCTGAATTACAGAGGTACATCTCTATAGGTCCGCCACCTTGTGCTGGCGTGTTATTATTGTAAATATTATTGTAAACAAAGGCTATTTTTGACCACATGACGTTTGTTATTGTTATAACAGTTGCGTCAGTTATATCAGTTGCGTCTTACCTCATAACACATAAGGTACAGACGTAAGAATGAACAGAGAAACGGACACCAGCGACAAAAACAATTCCAATATACTTTTCCCAAAAAGTAAGTATAAACATATATACACGAGTTGTGGATTCGAACCTGGGATAACATATCATATTCAGTGACATACGAAATTCAAGTCCTTACCAACTGCGCTACGGAAAGACAAGTAGTATCAATAAACAAGAGGGCCATGATGGCCCTAATTCGCTCACCTGACTCCATGAACACCAGAGGAGAATGTGACATTGAGTTCATGTGTTTTAAAAAAATTGTGCTATTTTTAGATGGCGGTCATCTTGGATTAAGCGATGACTCTCAATTTACCAAATCTGAAAATGATTCACCCAAGGATCTTAACTTCCTATGAAGTTTGGCCAGCATCGGCCTTGTGGTTCCTGAGAAAAAGACGTTCAAAATCTTGAATAAATGGACCTTTTGGTGGCCATCATGGATGACATAATCATCCGATTCTGACAAATATTGCACTAAAGCAATCGCCTCATCGATACCTTCAATTTGATATATGACATGAGCATATTCGGTCAAAAATAAAATTTGACCCCAATTTGACCCCACAGGCCACGCCCATTTTTCACCCCAGGGTCACCATTTTCACAATTTTGAAAGAGCATTGTACATCGATCATTCATACCAAGTTTCGTCGAAATCCGGCTAGCGGTTCATGAGAAGAAGATTTTTTAAAGAATTTATGCTATTTTGAGACGGCGGCCATCTTGGATTAGCGATGACCTCCATTTTAACAAATCTGAAAAGGCGTCACCCATGGACCATAACTTTTAAGTTTGGCTACCATGGACCAAGCGGTTCATGTGAAGAAGAATTTTGAAATCTGTAATAAAAGAACGACCTTTTGACATTTCGGCGGCCATCTTGGATGACATAACAATCCGCTTTCTACAAAAAATGTACCAGAGTGATCGCCTCATTGATACCTTCGATTTGATATATAACATGACCATATTCGGTCAAAAATAAAATTTGACCCCAATTTTACCCCACGAGCCACGCCCATTTTTGACCCCGGGGTCACCATTTTAACAATTTTGCCACGCCATAATTACAATGAAACCTCTCTAAACCGGACACCGCGCCATAATTACAGTGGAACCTCTCTAAACCGGACACAACGCCATACTTACAGTGGAACCTCTCTAAACCGGACAACACGCCATACTTACAGTGGAACCTCTCTAAACCGGACAACACGCCATACTTACAGTGGAACCTCTCTAAACCGGACACCACGTCACAATTACAGTGGAACCTCTCTAAACCGGACAACACGCCATACTTACAATGGAACCTCTCTAAACCGGACAACACGCCATACTTACAGTGGAACCTCTCTAAACCGGACACCACGCCATCAATACAATGAACCCTCTCTAAACCGGACACCACGCCATAATTTCAGTGGAACCTCTCTAAACCGGACACCACGCCATAATTACAGTGGAATCTCTCTAAACCGGACACCACGCCATCAATACAATGAACCCTCTCTAAACCGGGCACCACGCCATAATTACAGTGAAACCTCTCTAAACCGGACACCACGCCATCATTACAATGAACCCTCTCTAAACCGGACACCACGCCATAATTACAGTGGAACCTCTCTAAACCGGACACCACGCCATAATTACAGTGAAACCTCTCTAAACCGTACACACCGCCATAATTACAGTGGAACTGTATAAACCGGACACCACACCATAATTACAGTGAACCCTCTCTAAACCGGACACCACGCCATCATTACAATGAACCCTCTCTAAACCGGACACCACGCCATCATTACAATGAAACCTCTCTAAACCGGACACCACGCCATAATTACAGTGAAACCTCTCTAAACCGGACACCACGCCATAATTACAGTGAAACCTCTCTAAACCGTACACACCGCCATAATTACAGTGAAACCTCTCTAAACCGGACACCACGCCATAATTACAGTGGAACCTCTCTAAACCGGACACCACGCCATAATTTCAGTGGAACCTCTCTAAAACGGACACTACGCCATAATTACAGTGGAACCTCTCTAAACCGGACACCACGCCATAATTACAATGAACCCTCTCTAAACCGGACACCACGCCATAATTACAATGAAACCTCTCTAAACCGGACACCACGCCATAATTACAATGAACCCTCTCTAAACCGGACACCACGCCATCAATACAATGAGCCCTCTCTAAACCGGACACCACGCCATAATTACAGTGAAACCTCTCTAAACCGGACACCACGCCATAATTACAGTGAAACCTCTCTAAACCGTACACACCGCCATAATTACAGTGGAACCTCTCTAAACCGGACACCACGCCATCATTACAATGAACACTCTCTAAACCGGACACCACTCCATAATTACAGTGAAACCTCTCTAAACCGGACACCACGCCATAATTACTTCTAAACCGGACACCACGCCATAATTACAGTGAAACCTCTCTAAACCGTACACACCGCCATAATTACAGTGAAACCTCTCTAAACCGTACACACCGCCATAATTACAGTGGAACTGTATAAACCGGACACCACGCCATAATTACAGTGGAACCTCTCTAAACCGGACACCACGCCATAATTACAGTGGAACCTCTCTAAACCGGACACCACGCCATAATTACAATGAACCCTCTCTAAACCGGACACCACGCCATGATTACAATGAAACCTCTCTAAACCGGACACCACGCCATAATTACAATGAAACATCTCTAAACCGGACACCACGCCATAATTACAATGAAACCTCTCTAAACCGGACACCACGCCATAATTACAAAGAAACCTCTCTAAACCGGACAAATAAGCCATAATTACAGTGAAACCTCTCTAAAGCGTACACTCCGCCATAATTACAGTGAAACATCTATAAACCGGACACCACGCCATAATTACAGTGAAACCTCTCTAAACCGTACACACCGCCATAATTACAGTGAAACCTCTCTAAACCGTATACACCGCCATAATTACAGTGGAACTGTATAAACCGGACAACACGCCATAATTACAGTGAAACATATCTAAACCGTACACACCTCCATAAGTACAGTGGAACTGTATAAACCGGACACCACGCCATAATTACAGTGAACCCTCTCTAAACCGGACACCACGCCATCAATACAATGAACCCTCTCTAAACCGGACACCACGCCATAATTACAGTGAACCCTCTCTAAACCGGACACCACGCCATCAATACAATGAACCCTCTCTAAACCGGACACCACGCCATAATTACAGTGAAACCTCTCTAAACCGGACACCACGCCATAATTACAGTGAAACCTCTCTAAACCGGACACCACGCCATAATTACAGTGAAACCTCTCTAAACGGTACACACCGCCATAATTACAGTGAAACCTCTCTAAACCGGACACCACTCCATAATTACAGTGGAACCTCTCTAAACCGGACAACACGCCATCATTACAGTGAACCTTTTCTAAACCGGACACCACGCCATCATTACAATGAAATATCTCTAAACCGGACACCACGCCATAATTATAGTGAAACCTCTCTAAACCGGACACCACGCCATAATTACAGTGAAACCTCTCTAAACCGTACACACCGCCATAATTATAGTGAAACCTCTCTAAACCTGAAACCACGCCATAATTACAGTGGAACCTCTCTAAATTAACCGGACACCACGCCATAATTACAGTGAAACCTCTCTAAACCATACACACCGCCATAATTATAGTGGAACTGTATAAACCGGACACCACGACCCATAATTACAATGAAAACCTCTCTAAACCATACACACCGCCATAATTATAGTGGAACTGTATAAACCGGACACCACGCCATAATTACAATGAAACCTCTCTAAACCATACACACCGCCATAATTATAGTGGAACTGTATAAACCGGACACCACGCCATAATTACAGTGGAACCTCTCTAAACCGGACACCACGCCATAATTACAATGAAACCTCTCTAAACCGGAAACAACGCCATAATTACAGTGGAACCTCTCTAAACCGGAAACCACGCCATAATTACAATGAAACCTCTCTAAACCGGACACCACGCCATAATTACAATGAAACATCTCTAAACCAGACACCACGCCATAATTACAATGAAACCTCTCTAAACCGGACACCACGCCATAATTACAGTGGAACCTCTCTAAACCGGACACCACGCCATAATTACAGTGGAACCTCTCTAAACCGGACACCACGCCATAATTACAGTGGAACCTCTCTAAACCGGACACTACGCCATAATTACAATGAAACCTCTCTAAACCATACACACCGCCATAATTATAGTGGAACTGTATAAACCGGACACCACGCCATAATTACAATGAAACCTCTGTAAACCATACACACCGCCATAATTATAGTGGAACTGTATAAACGGACACCACGCCATAATTGCAATGAAACCTCTCTAAACCGTACACACCGCCATAATTACAGTGGAACCTCATTAAACCGGATACAACGCCATAATTACAGTGGACCCTCTCTAAAGCGGACACATGCCGTAATGGCAGTGGAACCTCTCTAAACCGGACACATTGCTTGGATAATAAGCCACAATGCGGACAGACAGACAGACGGACACCGGGTATCTGGTATATCCGTCCGACAATGTTAATGTGACATTTATGGACTATCATAAGTTTGCACTTACGACACTTTAGTCGTAGGAAGTTTAATGAAACGGCCCTCTGAACCCTGACTGCAAGTTCCGTCCCTACTAATATAACCCGAATGTTCTGTCTGTAACACAAGGCGAGTTACTGTAACTTGTGCTACAGGCGGAACATTCGGGTTACGTTCCTCTGTATAGTGTGAATGTCGTGCGTCCGTGTTCTACTACATATATAGTGGAACCAAATCTCTAAACCGGACACCAACACAACACCTGTGATCTTATTTTTGACGAGTTTCTTGGTCATTTATCTCCTGTGATAATGTCTGTTCGTGATCGCATAGCACACAACTGTGACTCAGAATGATAAAATGTCCGATTTACAGTGAATCCTCTCTAAGCCGGACACCCTGGGGACCTCCCAGGGTGTCCGGTTTAGAGAGGTTTCACTGTAGTTTTACTAAACAGAGAAAATAGGTATTATATCAAAAAGAAACTACACTTAGTGCATAAACCCTATTACATAAATAAATCAGACCTAATTACGCTAGGTCAGTGACCCCATCTAGAAACCTGCCGGTAACTGGCAACGACGATTTTATGGTAACGAATCGCATTACGGCACGTCAGGAAAATGAAATTTGAACATAATTGAAGGTGGCAATTCTGAATAGTAAGTAGAGTAAAAAATACATTGTTGATGAAAGTGAAAGTGAATGGTTTTAACGTCCCAGCAACAGTTAAGGTCAGATAGAGACGGGACCACAGTTTAAAGTCTCATCCAACAGACCAGTGGGAGAGCGTGGAAACACACCTAGTAGCTGCTATTTCCGGAACTTCTAGAATTTCGAATTTGGATTTCCCTACACCTACCGTTTGGCATTTTTCCTCTCTCCACTTCCATTGGATGTATTTTGTAGATGGAAGTACTTCTTCTAGATCTACTTCCTCGCTTCTAGCACGAATTTCGGTGGAACGACTGCAAGCACAGAGTATTGTGGAAGAATCGCTTGCCTTTGCAAAACAACGTAGTGGAGACATTTCTATATCTCCATCTTCCACAGACAGAATCTCTGCTAGAAAGATCGGACATTCCTGGAACCCAAAATCTGCAGCTGCCCACTCCATTGCTCTACTCCATCTAGAAGGATCTGCAATAGTGGCCGCAGTTGGTCGTACACGAACTCCAGCAATCCTACCTGTAACTGTGTGCACATACCATGCTACAAAGATCTCTCCACATGGTTTGTCTCCTAGCACAAAACATCTATCGATGGATTTTGCTAGATTTTCCCATTGTTTGTACGGAGGTTGTACGACGAATAGATTTTGCCCCCGACACTTTCTCTTCTGCTTCTGCAAGCACCTCTAGTGCTGTCTCTTTGGAAATATCTGGAGAACCGTAGACCGAAACCTCGATTCTAGTGCAACCTCTTCGTTGTACATCCGCATGTTTGGAATGTTTTCCGAAGATGGTCGTTTGTGCAATCTGCGTAGTCTTCTAGATGCCCACCAATGCTTGCTCGTACTTCTCCTGCCTCGAAATTGGAAACTACCTTGTTGTACAAGTTCGTTCTAGTGGTTCTGTTGTCTCTGGTTTTGTACCCAAGAGCAAACATGGTTCCCTACTGTACCTGTGTTGTCTAGAATTGTTCCTACATCTTCTTCGAACCCTCCCCATCCTCTATTTTTCCCTTGCATCGCAAAGTATTTCTCTTTCTCTAGATGTTCTACCAAAGCCGGTCTATCTAGTGTACCGGAAAAGTCTTTCGTGTAGTCCACACAGTAGATTTCCATTCCAGCTGCTCGCAGTCTAGTTTGCAGAGATTGCAGCTGCTCTCTAGAATTTCTATTGCTATTTCGGACACTGCTATTTTTGCAACAAACAATGCGAAGGGGTTTGCCCCTTGGTGTATTTCTACCCACCTTCTTTTTGCTATGCTTCCGCTAGCTTCTTCTATGCGCTCCACAGTATTTCGAATGGAACTATTTCCAAACTCTTCCCCGCGTCGAATGTGTGCACGATTGTAGTGTGCAGTGGTTTGCTATCCCTTCCAATTGTTTTCTCTAGATGCAATTGCTATCCTACCCACGCAATTTTTCGCAGACCCCTTTTCCCCTGTTGTGCAAGATGCTTCGTTTCCTACTACTACACATTCTTCTCTATCTAGATAGCCAAACACGTACAAATCGTCTACAAATGCTGGCAAACCTTCTAGAGGTTGCAAATTTGTTTGTCCCTCGTGGCTTTCGAGGTAGTCTACCCCTCGAATGTCGGACACAAGATTGTTTTCGAATGCGTTCTCCAAGAGCAAATGCTTGGAAACACTTTTCGCTGCTCGGATACCCATCTCTTGGAAAGTTGTCGTATATGCCATTTTTCAAACTTTGTTGTCGAATACATATACAACAACATATGTTCAATTGGTTGTTCTAGAATATTTCGATGTTGGTGGGAAGTTGTTTCGATAGAATCTTCCAAACCCTCCCATGCGAGAAAAAAAGTACTACAAATAGCTAGAATTTCGTTGCAGAAACGCTTGCTGTGGTTTTCTATGGATTGTGGTTGTCGGAAACCGTTGTTGTCGGAGCGATTTTTACACTCTTATAACAAATGATACCACCATCATGCTGTGGAAGGTGCCGCGCGTAGCTGGTACCTTCCAGAGGTGATGGTGGTATCATTGTGACTCTTATATACTACTGATGGAAATACTATCAAAGTATTTTTCACGCCTATAGGGTGAAGATTGAACACACAACCTCCGGAGTTGGAATCCAATGTCATACCCCTAGGCAACAACCCATCCCTATGATTGATGAAATTCAGCGACATCGACGATCAATTTTATTCTACATATATTGTAGGTACAAAGGGCATATTACAATACCGACTGCGTTAATCTTGCCCAGATGCCAACGTTTCTGAACATCTATTAGCAATCTCAACTCGCAATCAAGCAGTTTGATTGGCTGTGCCTGAGCTGTAGCACAGCTCTGGCTCAGCCAATCAAGTTGCTTGATTTCAAGCACTGTATTTCAAGTATTTTGGAATACCAGCCTTTCAAGTTTCTAGTGCGAGTGATCGGGCTATTGTGATATCACTACACAACGCCCGCATGACATAATATTTCATAATCGGTGTTTGAACACCGCTGATAAGAACCGAGTACGGTTGGAGTTTGGTGACTGCCATATATGTGGATGTGACTGGAGAAATGGGGCGTATGGGCTTTGCGACCAGTGTAGATCCAGATCAGACTGTACGTGCATTCGCACAATCTGATCAGGATCTGCACTGTTCGCTATTCCATCAAAGAAATACCCGTCATGCTTCTAACCAGTAATGTAGATCGTTATCAGGCTACAGGAGCGTGGTAGTTGATCAGGTGCTACACTGGTCACAAATCCATGATTAAGCCCCCAAACCGCCAGTCACAGCCACGTATTTGCGGACATGAGAAAACACGGAACGTCACTCGCGGAACGAGTATAGCCTCTGATCTGTTTAGAGCCCGTTACCGGTATATGGTATTTCGGGTAAAACATATATTTTAATAGTTTTAATAATGCACGTGATGTTGGTGTCGTGTCTGGCTTCCGATTCTCAAGACCCTCAATACCATTGTAGCCCATTGACCATATAAATCATATTTCGACATCACGTGGTCTCAGTTGAATGTGCTTCTGCGCCGCAGACTTGATACTTCATTCATACATTTATATTGTAACATTCCAGTTAAAACAATTACATATGGACATATATCAATTATCATTATATGATAAATGTTTTGAAATTATGTTCTGTAATCGCAACTATATAGCAAAAGGAATATAAAAATACGACATTTTGGTAATGTATGTTAACTGTCGTCTGCTGTTGCTTTATATTTTGCCCTGTTTCTCAATAAAAACATGGTTTGACAGCACTTTAGAATAATTTCCAATGGAAATGATTCTAAAGAGCTGTCAAAGCATGTTTTTGATGAGAAAAATAGAAAATAAAACATAAACAGCAGACGACAACATTCTAATTATTATTATATAGTAGGTATTACATTGCATTCTTTTCACGTGTTTGTATCTTTGCCGACAGTTAGTTAAATTGTTTATTTACATCTCATCAACTGTACATCATAAAACAAAGAACAATAGTACAACACAGGCACACGTACAATTGTACAACACAGGCACACGTACAATTGTACAACACAGGCACACGTACAATTGTACAACACAGGCACACGTACAATTGTACAACACAGGCACACGTACAATAGTACAACACAGGCACACGTACAATTGTACAACACAGGCACGTACAATTGTACAACACAGGCACACGTACAATTGTACAACACAGGCACACGTACAATTGTACAACACAGGCACACGTACAATTGTACAACACAGGCACACGTACAATAGTACAACACAGGCACACGTACAATTGTACAACACAGGCACACGTACAATTGTACAACACAGGCACACGTACAATTGTACAACACAGGCACACGTACAATAGTACAACACAGGCACACGTACAATAGTACAACACAGGCACACGTACAATAGTACACACAGGCACACGTACAATTGTACAACACAGGCACACGTACAATTGTACAACACAGGCACACGTACAATTGTACAACACAGGCACACGTACAATAGTACAACACAGGCACACGTACAATTGTACAACACAGGCACACGTACAATTGTACAACACAGTCACACGTACAATTGTACAACACAGTCACACGTACAATAGTACAACACAGGCACACGTACAATTGTACAACACAGGCACACGTACAATTGTACAACACAGGCACACGTACAATAGTACAACACAGGCACACGTACAATTGTACAACACAGGCACACGTACAATTGTACAACACAGGCACACGTACAATTGTACAACACAGGCACACGTACAATTGTACAACACAGTCACACGTACAATTGTACAACACAGTCACACGTACAATTGTACAACACAGGCACACGTACAATAGTACAACACAGGCACACGTACAATTGTACAACACAGGCACACGTACAATAGTACAACACAGGCACACGTACAATTGTACAACACAGGCACACGTACAATTGACAACACAGGCACACGTACAATTGTACAACACAGGCACACGTACAATAGTACAACACAGGCACACGTACAATTGTACAACACAGGCACACGTACAATAGTACAACACAGGCACACGTACAATTGTACAACACAGGCACACGTACAATTGTACAACACAGGCACACGTACAATTGTACAACACAGGCACACGTACAATTGTACAACACAGGCACACGTACAATAGTACAACACAGGCACACGTACAATAGTACAACACAGGCACACGTACAATTGCCATTCTAAAAGAATTACAAGAGACGGGTTTTCGTCGTAAAACGTTGAGCAAACAGTAATACATTTCAACTTAGACCACTGCCAATAAAACAATATAGTCCAATCATATGGTTAGTATTTCGTCCGTATATCCCATATACAGACGAAATGATCCTATCTATTAAACGTGCAGGCACGTGAAGCACACCTCAAGCGACCGAACCCAATTTTGACGCTGACATTTGAGAAAGTCATCTTTATCGCCATACGTAAATGTGTGTAACATAATTTTTATTCATTTTCATAATTAGAGTAAATGAGCTCGAAAGTCGTCCATTTTTTTAATTTTCATTCCAGTGAAATTACCACCAACTTTCGAGCACATTTACTCCAAATATAAAAAATGAATCACATTTATTTTACACAAATAACGTATGGCGATAAACATGGTTTTCTCAATGTCGGCGTCTGTTCTCTCGTACCGATATATGTGACGCGTCATGACAAATCGTGCCCAATTGGGGCTGCGATCAGCGTAGCCCCAGATCAGCCTGCTCATCCGCACAGTCTGATCATGGTCTACGCTGTTCGCTGTTCGTCATAGGAACATTCATAGTGCTTTTAATAATTGCGCACTGTTCTCATGACGCGCCACATATGTGAAGCGTCACGACAAAATGTGCCTAGATAGGATGCGACCAGTGTAGCCCCATCAGCCCGACCATACGCATAGTCTGATCAGGGTCTACACTGTTCGTGGAAATTTCACATAATATGTCAGTGACGCGCTTTTGCGACGTTAAAATGGGCGGGACAGAATAAGATGAAAATAGAAAAATAAGTCAACAGTTTTATTGAAGTATGTCTTCCATGCCGCCAATTCAATTTTTACCTTCCAATTTGTATCAACGTATTTGGCCCAACGTATCCATAGCACACTATATAGAAGTACACAGTAAACTGTGGCGCACATGTGTAATGAATGATTGTGGAGAGTGTACAATGTACATGTAGCATTGAGTTGCACGGGGAAGTCTGACGTATGGAGTACTCAGTGCGTAGCTGGTGCATTTTGGCATGTCGAGACCGGGTCATTTTCACTATGCGGTGTATGACTAAAAACGTCCAATTTCAATGAACGTGTGCTGACCAATTCGACTACATTACTTCCATTTGCTTCAAATGAAAAATATTACGTTCATACATGTATGTATTATCTGTGACGCTTCCAATTGTCGTGAAATGGAATACATTTCCGTTTTGTATACCCAAAATAAAATAGTTAGATACGCACCTGGAAAGTCACGTGGTCTAAGTCAGATAGACATTTCGTGGAGTTGGACACGAGATATATCACTCGACCTAACAGTCTCGTGATATATCTCGTATCCAACTCCACTCAGTGTCTATCCTATACATATACATATACGACATTACATGTACTTGTTACATAGTATGGAGCTGCATGCATGTACACTCCGGACTATATATACACATACGACATTACATGTACTTGTTGTATAGTATGGAGCTGCATGCATATACACTCCGGACTATATATACACACTCCGGACTATATATACACATACGACATTACATGTACTTGTTACATAGTATGGAGCTGCTGCATGTACACTCCGGACTATATATTTCATTATACGACATTACATGTACTTGTTGCATAGTATGGGCTGCATGCAATGTACACTCCGGACTATTATAATTACATATCGACATTACATGTACTTGTTACATAGTATGGAGCTGCATGCATGTACAACTCCGGACTATTTTATACTATACGACATTTACATGTACTTGTTACATAGTTTGGAGCTGCATTGCATGTACACTCGGACTTATATATACATATCGACATTTACATGTACTTGTTTACATAGTATGGAGCTGCATGCAATGTACACTAGGACTATATATACATATACGACATTACATGTATTGTTACATTAGTATGGTGCTGCATTGCATGTACACTCCGGGGACATATCTACATATAGACGATTACATGTACTTGTTACATAGTATGGAGCTGCATGCATGTACACTCCGGACTATATATACATATCGACATTACATGTACTTGTTGCATAGTATGGAGCTGCATGCATGTACACTCCGGACTATATATACATATACGACATTACATGTACTTGTTACATAGTATGGAGCTGCATGCATGTACACTCCGGACTATATATACATATACGACATTACATGTACTTGTTGCATAGTATGGAGCTGCATGCATATACACTCCGGACTATATATACATACGACATTACATGTACTTGTTGTATAGTATGGAGCTGCATGCATATACATCCGGACTTTATATACACATACGACATTACATGTACTTGTTGTATAGTATGGAGCTGCATGCATGTACACTCCGGGACTATATATACATATTACGACTTACATGTACTTGTTGCATAGTATGGAGCTGCATGCATGTACACTCCGGACTATATATACATTACGACATTACATGTACTTGTTCAAATAGTATGGAGCTGCTTGCATGTACACTCCGGATATATATACATACGACATTACATGTACTTGTTGCTAGTATGGAGCTGCATGCATGGTACACTCCGGACTATATATACATATAGACATTACATGTTACTTGTTACATAGTATGGAGCTGCATGCATGTACACTCCGGACTTATATATACATACGACATTACATGTACTTGTTGCATAGTATGGAGCTGCATGCATGTACACTCCGGACTATATATACATATACGACATTACATGTACTTGTTACATAGTATGGAGCTGCATGCATGTACACTCCGGACTATATATTTACATATACCGACATTACATGTACTTGTTGTAATAGTATGGTGCTGCATGCATGTAAATTCACTCCGGACTATATATACATATTACGACATTACATGGTAACTTGTTGCATAGTATGGAGCTGCATGCATGTACACTCCGGACTATATATACAAATATTACGACATTACATGTACTTGTTGTATAGTATGGAGCTGGCATACATATACACTCCGGACTATATATACACATACGACAATTACATGTACTTGTGTATAGTTTGGGAGCTGCATGCATTTACACTCCGGACTATATATACACATTCGACATTACATGTACTTGTTGTATTAGTATGGAGCTGCATGCTACACTCCGGACTATATATACACATACGACTTACATGTACCTTGTTACTTAGTATGGAGCTGCATGCATGTAACCACCTCCGGACTATATATACATATACGACATTACATGTACTTGTTGCATAGTATGGAGCTGCATGATGTACCACTCGGACTATATATACACATACGAACATTACATGTACTTGTTGCATAGTATGGAGCTGCATTACATATACACTCCGGGGAATATATATACACATTACGACATTACATGTACTTGTTGTATAGTATGGAGCTGCATGCATGTACACTCCGGACTATATATACACATTACGACATTTACTGTACTTGTTGCATAGTATGGAGCTGCATTACATATTTTTACACTCCGGACTATATATACTCATACGACATTACATGTACTTGTTACTTTAGTATGGAGCTGCATACATATACACTCGGACTATATATACACATACGACATTACATGTACTTGTTGTATAGTATGGAGCTGCATGCATATACACTCCGGGACTTATATATACACATACGACATTACATGTACTTGTTGTATAGTATGGAGCTGCATGCATGTACACTCCGGACTTTATATTTACACATACGACATTCATGTACTTGTTAAATAGTATGGAGCTGCATGCATGTACACTCCGGAGATATATTTACACATACGACTTACATTGTACTTGTTACATAGTATGGAGCTGCATGCATGTACACTCGGACTATATATACATACGACATTAAATGTACTTGTTGTATGTATGGAGCTGCATGCATGTACACTCCGGACTATATATACATATAGACTTACATGTACTTGTTACATTAGTATGGAGCTGCATGCATGTACACTCCGGACTTTATATACATATTTTACGACATTACATGTACTTGTTGCATAGTATGGAGCTGCATGCATGTACACTCCGGACTATATATACACATACGACATTACATGTACTTGTTACATAGTATGGAGCTGCATGCATGTACACTCCGGACTATATACACATACGACATTACTGTACTTGTTGTATAGTATGGAGCTGCATGCCATGTACACTCCGGACTATATATACATTTTACGACATTACATGTACTTGTTACATAGTATGGAGCTGCATGCATGTACACTCCGGACTATATATACATATACGACATTACATGTACTTGTTGCATAGTATGGAGCTGCATGCATGTACACTCCGGACTATATATACACATACGACATTACATGTACTTGTTACATAGTATGGAGCTGCATGCATGTACACTCCGGACTATATATACATATACGACATTACATGTACTTGTTACATAGTATGGAGCTGCATGCATGTACACTCCGGGACTATATATACATACGCATTACATGTACTTGTTACATAGTATGGAGCTGCATGCATGTACACTCCGGACTATATATACATATACGACATTACATGTACTTGTTGTATAGTATGGAGCTGCATGCAATGTACACTCCGGAATTATATACTATTTACGACATTACATGTACTTGTTGTATAGTTATTTGGAGCTGCATGCATGTACACTAGGGACCTATATATACACATACGAATTTACATGTACTTGTTGTATAGTATGGAGCTGCATGCATGTACACTCCGGACTATATTTCATATACGACATTACATGTACTTGTTGCATAGTATGGAGCTGCATGCATATCATCCGGACTATATATAAATATACGACATTACATGTACGTTTGTTACATAGTATGGAGGTGCTGCATGCAATATACAACCTCCGGACTATATTATACACATACGACATTACATGTACTTGTTGTATAGTATGGAGCTGCATGCATGTACACTCCGGACTATATATACACATACGACATTACATGTACTTGTTGTATAGTAGGAGCTGCATGCATGTTACACTCCGGATATATACACATACGACATTACATGTACTTGTTGCATAGTATGGAGCTGCATATTACACTCCGGACTATATATACACATACGACTTTACATGTACTTGTTGTATAGTATGGAGCTGCATGCATGTACACTCCGGACTATATATACATATACGACATTACATGTACTTGTTACATAGTATGGAGCTGCATGCATGTACACTCCGGGACTATATAAGACATACGACATTACATGTACTTGTTACATAGTGGAGCTGCTTGCATGTACACTCCGGACTATATATACACATACGACATTACATGTACTTGTTGTATAGTATGGAGCTGCATGCATGTACACTCCGGACTATATATACATATACGACATTACATGTACTTGTTGCATAGTATGGAGCTGCATGCATGTACACTCCGGACTATATATACACGTAATTATCGTGTTATGTGATAAACGCAGTCATCCCATGGTGTCACAAAACTGCTGCGCCCCAATCGACACATTTCACAGGATTGGTATTAACTGCGATGCCATGCTACAACATGTTTGTGACACGGGACTCGTGTGGATATATGAATCAGCCCCATACTCGCATAAAATTAATATTTTTCTTTTTACTAAAAAGGACTCCGTGCAAATCAGCAAGAAAACAATAAGCCATTGAAGTTGTCCTTGCCACTGCGCTTATCCTGGTTAAAAGAATCAGAGGCAACGACAACCGCTGTTGGCTTATTTCTTTCTAGCGTCCCGCATTATATAGCTACTGCTAATCGGGACAGTGCAAATAAATCATTATATGTTTTACTCACCTGTCTAAAAGTGTGTTGAAATATATTGAAATAAACCACAAACGAGTGTCTATGTACAAAGGCATCCTACTACGAAAAGGCTTACACAATTAATAATTCCCGCACAAAAATATTTACACAATTCCCTAACATTTGATTGACCCGTAGAAAGTCTCTGTCCAAAATTTATATCCCAGTAAACTCCAACGCCAAACTACTTTCCGTAACCGTGAGGCGCAGTTAAAATAATTCTTAAGAAAACGGAAAATAAACACATTTTCTTGATAAATTTATTTCAAATGCTGCAATTATAAGGAATGAATGGCCTTTTTTGTGGAATTTATCGGGGATATAAACTTAGAAAAGTCGCGGGAATAAATGGACGAGGCCTTCCGGCCTTCGTCCAGTATTCCCGCGACTTTTCCAAGTTTATACCCCGATAAATTCCACAAAAAGGCCATTCATTCATATAATGAACGCCGTGAAAGAAATTTGACTTCAATCAGTCTACATTAGCACTGGCAAATTATTGTGGGCGGTTGGTTGGGGCATGTGAAGGGTCCATCGAGACACGCCATGTGATTTTGAACCTTCGGACGTCTGCATAATTTCATGAAGTACGTTTACAAAATTTACAATATTTTCCGTAAATGGCGTCAAAAGTTGACACAATTTGCAGAGTACATGCGGAAATATATTTTGTCAACTTTTGACTTCATTTATGAAACATATTGTAAATTTTGTAAACGTATTTAATGCAATTACGCAGATGTCCGAAGGTACAAAATCACACGGCGTGTCTCAATTTAATGATGTGTTCAATCCTTAACGCCATTAACGCAATCCCAATATCCTTGGTTTGACTCTCGGGTACATTTTTTATGGTTTGTTACTTGAGAGTTGAATCCGGTTATACCCATTATAAAAGTAGTAAGATTAGTACTAGTCATATTACTTTTAGGGAGTGGGGCTAAGTGACTCTGGTCTGGCACTGAGGACCTGGCACTATATTTGAAATGAGTTGATTAGAAGTAGATATACAACCGAGCTTAAGAAGGAAGTAAACGGTATGTACATTTACATTTGTTTTTACATTTTTTTCCATATTTATGTAGGTATTAGAATTTGTTCTTTACTAGACTAAGTGTTGATTTTTCTGCGTTCACTTACAGTTTTACAGTTTTTCTCCATACCGAATTACAACAAAATATAGAAAATGTATAGATAACGCCACCGTGAATACAGACTATGTAAAATGGAAAAGCCTCTGGAAAGCGGGAACGTTAAACCGTTCCAAACTTGGCTATACATTTCTTTTCTATAATTATTGAAACACAGCGAAACACAACGCATTTCATATGGGCATATATCAGCTGAGGAACACCGCAGAAAAAATGTAGAAAAGATGGCTAAGTTAAAAAGGCGATATTTTTGTTAAACAATACTTTTTCGGCATAAAAACACCAAGGTGCACATCTTCAATATGTGTAGAAGACGTGTGCATAGTTTCAGATCGATCGACTGAACAGTTTCAGAGGAGTTGTGTACACAAACTATGTACCGTAAATATCATTATATAGACAAATGTAGAACAAATGGCTAAGTTAAAAAGGCGATATTTTTGTTAACAAATATTTTTTCGGCATAAAAACACGAAGGTGCACATCTTCAATATGTGTAGAAGACGTGTGTATAGTTTCAGATCGATCGACTGAAAGGTTTCGGAGGAGTTGTGTACACAAACTCTGTACCGTATATATACATGTAATTGTATAGAAAAATGTAGAAAAAATGCCAGCCCGCCCGTGGTAAAACATAATACGTACCGTTTGTTTGTTTATCGGCGTTTAACGGCCTATCAACAGCTAAGGTAATTTAAGGCCGGGCCAACGGGTTGGTCTATCCCGTATTTAATCTGTCCAAAGTGAGGGAAATTTCCAAAATCAGAGCTCAATATTTACAGAAACTATATATTCAGCCCTGAATTAGAATATCCTGACCTGGTGCAAGGTCCATGCCACACCATATTAAAAAAACTTCGACGCAAATGGTACAGACGGACAGACGCACGGACGGACGCACGAACGCACGGACGGAAGGACGGACGGACGGAATTACGAAAAATATATACTCCTCGACATACTTCGCCGGTGGTATAATAATGACAGACACATAATTGAAATTATAAAAAGATGTAGCAATCTTTATTAGTATTAGTGATCAACTGATCAACAGTTTGATAAATTATAGCACGAAAAAATGGCACAAAAAAGTAACAATCACAAAACATGGCAAATATACAGTATTATACACGCCCACAACACTCAAACTGTTACTGTCACTGTCTCTCTGTCTCCTAGGGGTGTCCAGGTTCGGGTTCCCAGCTACCGCAGTGCTATCCGACATGTCGGTCATGAATGCAGAGAAGGTGAGCTCTGGCATACTGCTGTTCAATCCCAGTTTCAGCACCTGTGACGCTGAACCCACAGTAGCTGTCACGGTGGAGCTGGAGGTGGGTGTCTGCTGGCGCTGCTGCTGATGCTGCATAGGTGCTGGTGTGGAGCAGGAGGCATGGCCTGAGCAGGATCCTGGAACTGCGGCGCCTGAAACTGCTGCTGGAGTGGCTGCTGCTGGTACATGTCCATGTACTCCCTGCTGGCACTGGACCAGACACTCACTCTCTGGGGTTGCTGGTGTCTCCACATGCTGGGGGTATGGCTGGTACTGCTCCGAGCAGCTGGCACTGGGTTGAGGAGCCAACCGGGGACGCACTGGGGGAGCCCTGGGTGCTGATGGTTGGAAGGTGGTGTCCTACTGAGTCCAGCACTCCGTGATGATCTTGCTGATGGACAGCATGGCCTTGCAGAACATCTCCTTGGGCATGCTCAAGAGACTGTCCCGCACAAAGTTAGCAAACGCATGCTCCTCTGTCACGGGCTGCTGGGTGGTCAGGCTCTTGATGATGCCACCTGACTCCTGAACCTTCTTCTGCAGGGTCTCCAACAGCACGTCCTCGGCATGACGCTTGCCCTTGCGCTCTGTGAAGGAGGTGGAGGAGGTGGAGGAGGTGGAGGAGGTGGAGGAGGGGGATGGCGTCACTTCAGCATCCTCTTCACCGACATGGTGCTCTGCACATACATGCTCTGCAGCGTCCAGGTCTCCGGCACTGGCTTCAATGGCGGCCTTCACACTCGACACAGGCTCAGCGCGATGACACGTGATGTTTTTCAGGAACTTCAACCTGTTCTTCACTCACTGCTCTCGCTCTGTGAGTTCAGGCGCACCGTCACCGCTCTTCTTCCTGTCCAGCCTGGTGTGGCCGTCACGGAGTGACTTCCACCAACCGTGAATATGGGCTGAGGTCTTGTGCAGCGCCTTCGCCTGTTCCAACCAGAGTCGGCTCTTCTTGTCGGACCTCCGATACTCCTGCATGCGGTTGTTCCACATCAGAGGGGTTGCCTCCAGAAACTCGCACATCAGCTCCTCCTCTGCTGGCGACAGCGGGTTCTGCGAATTGGCCTTCTTGATCTTCTTGGGCTTGTCACCTTGCACGGTGGAGGCATGGGACGCACCGGAATCTGCAGAGGCATGGGACATCACAAAGGCCTCGGAGTGGGCAGAGTGGACAGATCCATCATGGGACCGAGCTGGAGAAGGCGAGCGCGAGCCCGCATCTTCTTCCAACCACGACCTGAACTACAGGGGGTGGGGGGGGGGGGGTGGGGGGTGTGGGGGGAGGGGGGTGGCGATGATGGTTCTTGGGGGCTTGGCTCTTCTACCTCTTCCTCGGCTTCTGCTAGACGGCTTTGAAGGAGCAGCAGTATACTCTTCAGTTGTAGTCTTCTTCGGGGTACTCTTATTGACTCTACCACGTCCATGTTTCTGTGTCTCTGACTTCTTAGAGGGCTTGAGGGAAGGCATGCTGAAGTTGAAGTTGATGTTCACGGTCCGAAGACTACTGCAAGAATGAAGTAATGTAGTAGCACGTCGGCTATTTTATACAAAAAATCACGTGGTCGCTGCAGTACACCGGCTACTCACGCTCTACTCACGCGCTGGGCAGTCCTTCCTCAGTCGTCGAGCGCGTTACTAACGCGTTACTCACGCGCTGGCGAACGCTGGCGTACGCTGGCGATACGCTGTCATACTTTATCTATAAATCATTGATGCGTTCCTCACACGCTGAGCGCGTTCCTTGCACGCTACTCACGCGCTGGCATACGCTATGAACCCGTTATCAACGCGTTATGGACACGCTGAAATCATGGTTCCACTTGACTTTTTCTGTGAAAGTTCAGCGTTTGCCAGCGTATCAACTACTTTTAATACGTTACTCACGCGTTGGCCTAAAACGTTCTGGTGTGACAGGGCCATTAAGTTTATCTTGACTTATTGAAGTTTTACGACATCTTAAAACAATGATTATATTAGTCTGCCTATCCTAAATATTGAACGAACACATTTAATTACATAAGGTACCAGTAGACTCGAAAAAGGCTTTGTTTCGTAGTTTTCCTATGGGCTTTTTACTGAATATTCCAAAACTGACTGCCTGTGGTGATTGAATGTAACTTAAAATTAAATACTCAGCATCCTATGCTATTTTCAGCTGACAAAAGCAAGTATTTGTAAAAATTATGTGCTAAACTGTGATCGTGAGCATATTCAGATTCAACTTGTACGCATCGTCCGCTCGAAATGTGTGCTTGCTGTTTGGGGTGCAATTTTAACAGTCTGAAACAGAGGTTTGTAGCTCGAAAACAAATCGCTCGGTACCATGATCAGTGTCGGCAGGTATACATGTAGAATTGATTCACACATTATTTGTTAGTGCAAACTCCGCATGTCACATAGTTTTCTGGCGCCTTTAGTCCAGCGGCCATGACGGAATAAGTGCAAAAATTGACCACCACATTCTAACTTTTACACATTATAGATTCTCTTAGCTGTATGCTAATTTGACTTGTGTAGCTACTAAAGTTTATTGACATATAATGCAACAGGTGTATACAGCAAACAGCCTCTGTGAATATACATGTATGAAGAGGATATCTGAGAACCAGATGGCCGCGGCCCGCATGTCGAGCCCGCCGAGGCATTTGATGGTCTCAGAGCGTATTTATTTGAAGTTTGATGCCCAATAAGCATACAAAGTTTCAAGAAAATCTGACTTACAGTTACAGAGATAGTAGGTATGTGAAAACTTTAATACAAATTTTGACAGAAACTTTAACGCAAACTTCTAAATCATTTGACCTTGTCAATGTGACTTAGGACTGCAGAAATATAAGGTATTTAAAAACTTTAACAGAGATTTCGGAACGCAAACTTCTAAGTCATCTGACCTTGACATTGGGCACAGGGGCCGCATGAGTGGGATACAGCATGACTGTATGGATGATGACTAATAAGCATATGAAGTTTGAAGTGAATGTGACTTAGGACTGCAGAGATATAAGGTATTTAAAAACTTTAACGCAGATTTCGGAATGCAAACTTCTAAGTCATTTGAGCTTGACTTTGGGCACACGGGCTTCATGAGTGGGATACAGAATGTATATATGGATGATGACTAATAAGCATATGAAGTTTGAAGTGAATGTGACTTAGGACTGCAGAGATATAAGCCATTAAGGTATTTAAACACTTTAACGCAGATTTCAGACGGACGGACGGACGCACGGACGCACGGACACCCGGACGTCATTGTGATCACTATGTCTCGCTTTCCACAAGTGGGCTCGACAAAAAAAGCTTGCGGAAGTACTCGCTCGGCCAAGAATTGCAAAAAGAAAGTCTCAAATATTGGTGGACTGGTACATACTGTCTGTTTCACGAAAGCTGCCCAAATGTTACGGCCATATAAACAATTCAAAAACAATATTTTTTTTCGATAATATTAAATTAAACGAAAATTTAAGAATGGGCCGTCTTTTTATTTTGTGAAATTTTGTCAAATATTGATTTTATTGCGAAAAAATAATTCCCCCATGTTAAATCCCCATAGATATCTTCACAGAGTGAAGATATCTATGGGAATTTAACATGGGGATTTTTTTTAGAATTTCAGAAATACTGGACCGATTTTTAAAATTTCACTTTTGTTTCTTAGTTAGATCATTTCCAAGCTATCTAGCTAGGTTTCGAAGTCAATTTCCAATTTTTTCGTTTTTTGACTCCTCCCACAACTCCTCTACCTCTTTTTCTCCCATGTTAAATTCCCATAGAGAAATCAATTTTTCGTAATAAAATCAATATTTGACAAAATTTCACGAAATAAAATGAAGGCTCATTCTTAAATTTTGATAACATTTAACATTATCCAAAATCAAAGTACTGAAAGTACTGAACATAGGGTACTACAAGATTAAACTAGATTGATTGAGTGTTGGTGTTGCAGTTTCATTAACCCTTAAAGGTACATGCCCATTCAGTAGGTACAAAATATTCTTTACATCAGAGACATCATCTGAGACATTTCCTGGCAAAATAAACATTCATGCGCCATTATCCCACGTACTGATTGGCATTATTATACATTTTGTATCAGACGTAAATTTACACACTGATATCAGGGGCGATAACCGTGTCTGCTTAAAATGTTAACGGACATTACTATTTAATCTCTGTATTTATTTTATGATGTGCAATGATCATACTTTAAAATCTGTCGAAAATATTATTTTTTCAGGTGACGCATTTCTTTAGTATAAATAATTAAAAAATATCATGCCTCATTTGCATATGAAAATAGCCTGATACCACCGCGCGTCACTATCAGTAACATAAATATTACTAAATGATTATATCTGTATAGAGGGAACTTGTAACGTTTAGAACTGGTGGAATAGTGACACAGTTATACACTTATTTAATTCCTATAAATTACATTTTGGGCTTACTGAGTGGCCATGTACCTTTAAAGCGCTGGAAACGACAATTGTCGTCTGCTGTTTTAAATATTTTTATATTTTCTCCTCAAAAACATACTGAGACGATTCTACTGCGCTGCCAAAACAGGTTTTTAAAGAGATTAAAATATACAAAATGAGCAGACGGCAATTTTATTTGTCAGCGTTTTAATGGTTAAGGGGTAAACTATTGATATGGCACAACTTGAAGTACAATATGCACTGCTACAGTATGTACCAAAACATTCAACAACATTACAGAGTATGCATAGCAATATCAGAAAGATACGGTAACACATATACAAGACATCACCAATTCAAGTATACAGATTCCAGATATCTATGATCATTATAGATATATTGAAAACTGATTGAAGAGCAATATATAGTTACACTAATTCCGCAACGGAAGCGGTGTCGCGCCTGAAAATGCCTTATCGGTACATCGCCAAGTTTACTTCTGTTTTGTGAATGAAATAGTTGGCCCCGGATCGAGTATATTAAAACATACAAATGACGTCATTGGGGAAACCGCTGACAAAATTTTCAATGTATGGAAGCCCAAACTTGTTAGATTTGTTTGTGTCGTATTTCAGTACTTGCATTACTATGGGTATTAATATACGCTGGATGTGTTATACTGTCATTAATTTGTCCCCTGACTGTAAGTTATCACCTTAAATACTGACTTATTGACCCCCTTCCCTGAACGTAGAATTGACACTCATGTTGGCGTGTATTGGCCACCATAGACAAATGTCAATCAGGCCGAATTCGGGAATGTCACTAAAATACGCTGTAAATCCATCGATAGAGAGAGAGAATGAGGATTAAACATCAGTTAGACCTACACGTGCGAGTTTTGTTTCGCACAGGTGTCGGATGAGTTTAAAAATAGGCTGTCGGAAGGTCAAACTTGATGTAGTTTGTGTGTTAAACGTGTCGCTTGTTTCAGAGAGTATTCTGAGGAGAGTTAACTCTGTTACTAAATTTAGCGATGACCACACGATTTGTGCCGCAAATGGGGGCAAATCACGCGCAACAAAATAATCCGATGTATTTTTGTACGTAGAACATCCGTTGTTGATATTGTGCAGTGAAAGTAGTTTTTCATAATATTATTTTCAATTAGAGGTTGAGTATGACAGTTAAACGTTGAGTAACACAATGCATTTTGTTGTTATGGTTACTCCAAGATATCACTACCTACCATCGCATCGAGGGGGGTCTGGGGCGTGGCTAACTGTCGGAAGCGATGCCAATACATAGGTATACCCTATGTAAAAATATTGTATTTGCATTGTTTACATAGCCGTACAATTTGGGCAGGTTTCGTGAAACAGACAGTAATATAGGTATGCACGGGGAGTGGCCGGGGAGGTATCGAGAAACCACACCGGAGGAAATCAGAGTTCCAGACAAGCTTTGTGTCAAAAATGTATTGTACCCCCTGATTTCAAATTAATTTATTTTTTACAAATGTATATTTATATTAAATAGGGAACGAATGATCAAAACACATTTAAACATTTACTTATTTTAGTGTTTTCTTACTTATTCACTTATTTATAATGTAATACAGTTGGACATTTACTTAGTTGGGGTGCGTTGGGCTGCAAAAAGCAAACAGTGTCAACTAAGTAAATTTTCAACTTTGTTACAGTATTTCTTTCCACTACTCAATTTGACCATCAATGGGTATGTTCGCATTGCTGTGAATATTGTATACTCCCACAATTGATAATCAATGTGTATGTTCCCATTGCTGTGAGTATTTTATACTCCCACTGTTGATAATTAATGGGTATGTTCGCATTGATGTGAGTATTTTACACTCCCACTGTTGACAATCAATGGGTATGTTCACATTGTTGTGAGTATTTTATACTCCCACTGTTGACAATCAATGGGTACATGTATGTTCACATTGCTGTGAGTATTTTATAATCCCACTGTCGACAACCAATGGGTATGTTCGCATTGATGTGAGTATTTTATACTCCCACTGTTGACAATCAATGGGTATGTTCACATTGCTGTGAGTATTTTATACTCCCACTGTTGACAATCAATGGGTATGTTCGCATTGCTGTGAGTATTTTATACTCCCACTGTTGACAATCAATGGGTATGTTCGCATTGCTGTGAGTATTTCATACTCCCACTGTTGACAATCAATGTGTATGTTCGCATTGCTGAGAGTATTTTATACTCCCACTGTTGATAATTAATGGGTATGTTCACATTGCTGTGAGTATTTTATACTCCCATTGTTGACAACCAATGTGTATGTTCACATTGCTGAGAGTATTTTATACTCCCACTGTTGATAATCAATGTGTATGTTCACATTGCTGTGAGTATTTTATACTCCCACTGTGACGATCAATGGGTATGTTCGCATTGCTGTGAGTATTTTATACTCCCACTGTTGACAATCAATGTGTATGTTCGCATTACTGTGAGTACTTTATACTCCCACTGTTGATAATCAATGTGTATGTTCGCATTGCTATGAGTATTTTATACTCCCACTGTTGATAATCAATGTGTATGTTCACATTACTGTGAGTATTTTATACTCCCATTGTTGATAATCAATGCGTATGTTCACATTAATGTAAATATTTTATACTCCCACTGTTGATAACCAATGGGTACGTTCGCATTGCTGTGAGTATTTTAAACTCCCACTGTTGATAATCAATGCATATGCTCACATTACTGTGAGTATTTTATACTCCCACTGTTGATAATCAATGGGTATGTTCACATTGCTGTGTGTATTTTGTACTCCCACTGTTCATAATCAATGCGTATGTTCGTATTGCTGTGAGTATTTTATACTCCCATTGTTGATAATCAATGTGTATGTTCGCATTGCTGTGAGTATTTTATACTCCCATTGTTGATAATCAATGCGTATGTTCACATTACAGTGAGTATTTTATACTCCCATTGTTGATAATCAATGTGTATGCTCACATTGCTGTGAGTATTTTATACTCCCATTGTTGATAATCAATGGGTATGTTCACATTACTGTGAGTATTTTATACTCCCATTGTTGATAATCAATGTGTATGTTCACATTGCTGTGAGTATTTTATACTCCCACTGTTGATAATCAATGTGTATGTTCACATTACTGTGAGTATTTTATACTCCCATTGTTGATAATCAATGTGTATGTTCGTATTGCTGTGAGTATTTTATACTCCCACTGTTGATAATTAATGCGTATGCTCACATTACTGTGAGTATTTTATACTCCCACTGTTGACAATCAATGCGTATGTTCACATTACTGTGAGTATTTTATACTCCCACTGTTGATAATCAATGTGTATGTTCGTATTGCTGTGAGTATTTTATACTCCCATTGTTGATAATCAATGCGTATGTTAACATTACTGTGAGTATTTTATACTCCCACTGTTGACAATCAATGCGTATGTTCACATTAATGTGAGTATTTTATACTCCCACTGTTGACAATCAATGGGTATGTTCACATTGCTGTGAGTATTTTATACTCCCACTGTTGATAATCAATGTGTATGTTCACAGTACTGTGAGTATTTTATACTCCCAGTGTTGATAATCAATGCGTATGTTCACATTACTGTGAGTATTTTATACTCCCATTGTTGATAATCAATGTGTATGTTCGTATTGCTGTGAGTAGTGAGTATTTTATACTCCCATTGTTGATAATCAATGCGTATGTTCACATTACTGTGAGTATTGTATACTCCCACTGTTGATAATCAATGCGTACATTGTATGCTCACATTACTGTGAGTATTTTATACTCCCACTGTTGATAATCAATGTGTATGTTCACATTAGTGTGAGTATTTTATACTCCCACTGTTGACAATCAATGTGTATGTTCACATTACTTTGAGTATTTTATACTCCCACTGTTGATAATCAATGTGTATGTTCACATTACTGTGAGTATTTTATACTCCCACTGTTGACAGTCAATGTGTATGTTCGCATTACTGTGAGTATTTTATACTCCCACTGTTGACAATCAATGTGTATGTTCACATTACTTTGAGTATTTTATACTCCCACTGTTGATAATCAATGTGTATGTTTACATTACTGTGAGTATTTTATACTCCCACTGTTGACAGTCAATGTGTATGTTCACATTACTGTGAGTGTTTTATACTCCCACTGTTGACAGTCAATGTGTATGTTCACATTACTGTGAGTATTTTATACTCCCACTGTTGACAATCAATGGGTATGTTCACATTGCTGTGAGTATTTTATACTCCCACTGTTGACAATCAATGTGTATTTTCACATTGCTGTGAGTATTTTATACTCCCATTGTTGATAATCAATGGGTATGTTCACATTACTGTGAGTATTTTATACTCCCACTGTTGATAATCAATGTGTATGCTCACATCACTGTGAGTATTTTATACTCCCACTGTTGATAATCAATGCATATGCTCACATTACTGTGTGTATTTTGTACTCCCACTGTTGACAATCAATGCGTATGTTCACATTACTGTGAGTATTTTATACTCCCACTGTTGATAATCAATGTGTATGTTCACATTACTGTGAGTATTTTATACTCCCACTGTTGATAATCAATGTGTATGTTCGTATTGCTGTGAGTATTTTATACTCCCATTGTTGATAATCAATGCGTATGTTCACATTACTGTGAGTATTTTGTGCTCCCATTGTTGATAATCAATGTGTATGCTCACATTACTGTGAGTATTTTATACTCCCACTGTTGATAATCAATGCGTATGTTCACATTACTGTGAGTATTTTATACTCCCACTGTTGATAATCAATGCGTATGTTCACATTACTGTGAGTATTTTATACTCCCATTGTTGATAATCAATGTATGTTCGTATGGCTGTGAGTAGTGAGTATTTTATACTCCCATTGTTGATAATCAATGCGTATGTTCACATTACTGTGAGTATTGTATACTCCCACTGTTGATAATCAATGCGTATGCTCACATTACTGTGAGTATTTTATCTCTCATGTGACAATCAATGGGTATGTTTTCACATTGCTGTGAGTTTTATACTCCCATTGTTGATAATCATGGGTAATGTTCACACTGTGCGTATTTTATACTTCCCACTGTTGATATCAATGTGATGCTACATACTGTTATTATTTTATACTCCACTGTTGATAATCAATGCGTATGCTCACATTACTGTGAGTATATACTCTCACACTGTTGACAATCAATGCGTATGTTCACATTGCTGTGAGAATTTTATACTCCCATGTTGATCATAATGCTATGTTCACATTACTGTGAGTATTTTATACTCCCACTGTTGATAATCAATGTGTATGCTCACATTACTGTTATTTTATACTCCCACGTTGATAATCAATGCGTATGTACATTACTGTGAGTATTTTGTACTCCCACTGTTGTAATGTTACATTATGTTGTATACTCCCACTGTTGATAATCAATGCGTATGCTCACTGTATATTTTTACTCCCACTGTTGATAATCAATGCGTATGCTTCACATTGTTACTGTGAGTATTTTATACTCCCACTGTTGATAATCTATGCGTATGTTCACATTACTGTGAGTCATGTAGCTCCCACTATCTGTGTATGTACTTCATCTGGTAATCAATGCGATGTACATTACTGTGAGTATTTTGTACTCCCACTGTTGTAATCAATGCGTATGTTCACATTACTGTGATATTTTATACTCCCACTGTTGATAATCAATGTATGTTCACTTATGTGAGTATTGTACTCCCATCTGATAATCAATGCGTATGTTCACATTGCTGTGAGTGAAGTATACTCCCAACTGTTGATAATCATGTGTATGTGTTCACATTACTGTGAGTTTTATACTCCCATTGTTGATAATCATGTGTTCGTATTGCGTGAGTTGTGAGTATTTTTATACCTCCCATTGTTGATAATCAATGTGTATGTTCACATTACTGTGAGTATTGTATACTCCCACTGTTGATTCAATGGCTGTTATTATGAGTATATTCACTGTTGATAATTCAAGTATGTACATTAGTGAGTTTTATTTTATACTCCCACTGTTGACAATCAATGTGTATGTTCACATTACTGTGAGTATTTTATACTCCCACTGTTGATAATCAATGTGTATGTTCACATTACTTTGAGTATTTTATACTCCCACTGTTGACAGTCAATGTGTATGTTCACATTACTGTGAGTGTTTTATACTCCCACTGTTGACAGTCAATGTGTATGTTCACATTACTGTGAGTATTTTATACTCCCACTGTTGACAATCAATGGGTATGTTCACATTGCTGTGTTTTTATATTTTTACTCCCACTGTTGACAATCAATGTGTATTTTCACATTGCTGTGAGTATTTTATACTCCCATTGTTGATAATCAATGGGTATGTTCACATTACTGTGAGTATTTTATACTCCCACTGTTGATAATCAATGGGTATGTTCACATTACTGTGAGTATTTTATACTCCCACTGTTGATAATCAATGCGTATGTTCACATTACTGTGAGTATTTTATACTCCCACTGTTGATAATCAATGCGTATGTTCACATTACTGTGAGTATTTTGTACTCCCACTGTTGATAATCAATGCGTATGCTCACATTACTGTGAGTATTTTGTACTCCCACTGTTGATAATCAATGCGTATGTTCACATTGCTGTGAGTATTTTATACTCCCACTGTTGATAATCAATGTGTATGTTCACATTAGTGTGAGTATTTTGTACTCCCACTGTTGATAATCAATGCGTATGTTCACATTGCTGTGAGTATTTTGTACTCCCACTGTTGATAATCAATGCGTATGTTCACATTGCTGTGAGTATTTTATACTCCCACTGTTGATAATCAATGCGTATGCTCACATTACTGTGAGTATTTTGTACTCCCATTGTTGATAATCAATGAGTATTCAGCTAAATAAATTGCATAAAATAGGCCAATACGCACCTTATCTGGAGCTCTGCAGACTTATACTATATTAAAATCAGTCTAATTCCTGCATGTCGACTATTGGAATTCATTTTCTGTCTACGTTGTTTATTTCTAAAGGCGAAAATCGCGAAACGGCGAGCATCACTAAATGTCGAAAGGATGAAAATGGCGAAAATGCGAAATTTCATATCGAATATCGAAATTTTGAGTTTTCGCGAATTCGCCTTTTCCAAAGTCAAGTCGAAAGTCACAACGCGAAAACTCGTCAATCTCGAAATATCAGTTGACGCAATTAACCGCCATAGTGTTCTCAATGTTACACAGCCGCCGGCGTTAATCTTGCCTAGATGTCAACGTTTCTGAACATCTATTGACAATGTCAACTCGCAATCAAGCAGTTTGCTTGGCTGAGCATGAGCTGTACCACATATCAGGTTCAGCAGATCAAGCTGCTTGATTGCAAGCTCACTATTCAAGTATGTTGAAGGAAAATGATTGACAAATATTGGCAAGATTAGGCAGAGGTGTATGTCGCATGTATTTGACTCAAAGCTAGATTTAGATGCTCGTGCTGATAGTAGCGGAGTCTATCAACACGATAACACGATAACCGTATATCTACCGTTACCGGGCAGGGCTCTATAGACCAATAATGCATACATTTATATAGCACAATATAATATTTCGACATATGTTAAATGCCCACTCGGATGCAGTTGTGCTTCATACATGTATGCACAGTATAGTCCTTGGCAATCTGTTGAAAACCGCATGCAAATATTCCATGTCTGTCACAAGTTATAGAGGTTTTAACGGCTGCATATTGTATGCAAATGAGCTGTGACATCACAGCAAGTTAAGTTAAATGTATTTTTTCGTTGAAATGTTTATTTCTTTATACAGGATCAATGTATGAAATTAATCAAGACAGAATGGAAAATAAAACTAATATAAACAAGTGCTCCGCGGAGCAAGATGTCCCGCCTGGCACAGTTTGATAGTACATAAGGAGCTTGTAATAACCTTGGGGTTAGTGAGCACCATCGGCTTTCTGTATAATGATGTGATATATTGTTAAAAATACACCTATGTAATATTAAAGCTTTCCATTGAGGGAAAGAGAAGTTATAATGAAGTGTAAAGTTTTCGACCTCGGGGTCCTTGACCTTGGGGTTAGCGGGCACTATACGCTTTATGTAGAATGATGCAGGATGATGTTACAAATGAACATATGACATATTAAAGCATTCCATCAATGGAAACAGAGGTTATTGCAGATTAACCCCAATGTTAATTTTTGTGATGGACAGACGGACAGACGGACGAACACACAACTTGTGCATCCCTATATCCCCTTTTCGCGAGGGGATACTAAACGGAAACCAAAACACTTAATTTCCAACAAACACTGAGCATTTTCTAAGCCCGTGACCTTGACCTTGGGGTTAGCGGACACCATGGGCCTGATGTGGGATGTTGTTTCAAATGCATGTATGGAATATTAAAGCATTTCATTGAGGGGAACAGAAGTTTCAACGAATTAAGCTCAAAATGTTGTTCAGAATGTAATAAATTACGGAGCCCCGCAAGGGATATGGATTTTTTACAATTCGTTCAACAATTCGTTCCACGAATTAACAATTCGTTCCCTCAATTGAACAATTCGTTCCCTCGAATTAACAATTCGTTCCAACGATATAACTATTCGTTCCCTCAATTTAACAATTCGTGCCCACGAATTAACAATTCGTTCCCGTGGGAACCCTCAATTTAACAATTCGTTCCCTCGAATTAACAATTCGTTCCAACTATATAACAATTCGTTCCCTCAATTTAACAATTCGTTCCCTCGAATTAACAATTCGTTCCCGTGGGAACGAATTGTTATTTCGTGGGAACGAATAGTTAAATTGAGGGAACGAATTGTTAATTTGTTGGAACGAATTGTTAATTCGTGTGGAAAAAAAATTCTATGTCCTCTGCGGGGCTCCGTAATAAATTGGATACTAGTAGTTCACAATACATGTTTGAAAAAGCTTGGAAAAATACACCCCTGTACGTCAGCTTCCGCGTAAACAACGAGTTCGCTTCGCTTCATCGTAACGATGGAATATTCTCTATTTAACCCTTAGAATGCGGGAAACAATATTGTCGTCTGCTGATGTTTACTATGCTGTATTATTCTCAACGAAATATATATTGGCACTACTTTAGAATCATTTCCTGTCAAATCATGCTAATATTGAGAAAGAAGACAAACTATAAAACAACAGCAGACGACAATTTACGGTTCGTGCATTCTAAGTGTTAAATTTAACTGACAGTATAACATTTGATTTGTTGCTCTTTTGTTGTTATTTCGTTGCAGAGGGTACTTGTGTATTGTTTTGTTTGCAATGATAGAGCTCAAAAGGACGTACTCGGTAACAGTATTGACATACATGTAACTATACTGATTGCGCTCATATATTTTGTAGAGATGACATTCAATATTGGGTTTGATAATAATCCTTAATCTCACTCATTCAATCTCCTAAATGCAACACTGGAAGAAGTCTTGACCTCACACATTCGATCTCCAAAACGCTACGCTGGAATTCATAACCTGACGCATTCGATCTCCAAAACGCAATGCTAGCCATACAAAAATACGTGGCTGTGACTGGAGAAATGGGCTTACGGGTTTTGCGGCCAGTGTAGATCCAGATCAGCCTGTGCATTCGCAATCTGATCAGGATCTACACTGTTCACCATTACATCCATGAAACACCCGTCATGCTCTAACAAGCAATATAGACCAGTATCAGGCTACATGTGTGTGCTATTTGATAAGGTGATGAACTGGTCACAAATCCATAAGCCCAATTTCTCCAGTCATAGCCACAAATAACCAAGACAAATGTACATTTACGACTATATCAAATATTTATATAATTTCTTTATTATCTTTATTTTTATTGTTTCAGATAGAGACAACATTTTCCACATTATAAATCTGGATAAAATGTGGTTGAAGATGAACATCACTTTCTGGACGTTAACATTGCTAACTATGTCTATACCGTTAAAATCGACGTACGGTATAGCGGCTGCCTCAACCACATCGTCTTCAAATACGAAAACAAGTGTAACTGCTCGAATGACGACATCCGAATCGGTTACGTCTAGTGGACCAACTACTACACAGGCGACATCAGGACATACTACGTCTAGAGGGACAACTACTACACAGGCGACATCCGGACATACTACGTCTAGTGGACCAACTACTACACAGGCGACATCAGGACATACTACGTCTAGAGGGACAACTACTACACAGGCGACATCAGGACATACTACGTCTAGGGTTGGATCAACTACTACACAGGCGACATCAGGACATTAACTCCGTTTAGTGGACCAACTACTAACAGACGACATCAGGACATACTACGTCAAGTGGACCAACTACCCACAGTCGACAACAGGTCATTACTACGTCTAGTGGACCAACTACCACACAGACGACATCAGGACATAACTTCGTTAGTGACCAATACCTCACAGGGCGACATTCCAGGACAAACTACGTCTAGAGGACCAAACTTCCCACCACAGACGACAACCAGGACCATAACTACCGTCTAGTGGACCAACCTAACTTACACAGGGCGACATCAGGGACATGCTAGGTCTAGTGGATCAACAACTACCACAGACGGACATCAGGACATACTACGTCTAGTGAGACAACTACCACACAGGCGACATCAGCAGGCCCATACTACGTCTAGATGGACCAACTACTACACAGGGGCGACATGGACATACTACGTCTAGTGATCAAACTACTACTCCGGAACGTTTCAGGACTTACTAAGTTATGGTGGACCAACTTACCACACAGGCGACATAAGGACATACTACGTCTAGTGGACCAACTACCTTACACAGGACGGACATCAGGACATACTACGTCTGTGGACCAACTAACTTACAACAGGCGGACATCGGGACCATAACTACGTCTAGTGGACCAACTCCACCAGGCGGACAATCAGGACATATACGTCTAGTGGACCAACTACTACACAGGCGACATCAGGAAATAATTAGTCTATTGGATTCACTACTACACAGGCGGACATCAGACCATAACTAGATCTAGTGGACCAACTACTACTCAGGAGACATCAGGCCCATAATAAATATAGTGGGACCAACTACTACACAAGCGGAATCATGGACATACGTACGTCTAGGTGGATCAAATTACTACACAAGCGGGCTCCAGGGAACATACCTACGTCTAAAGGCTAGTGGACAAACTACTACACAGACGACAAACAGGACATTAACTACGTTTTAGTGGGAACTACTATACACAGGCGGCCATCAGGACATACCTAACGCTAGTGGACCAACTACCACACAGGCGACATCAGGACATACTACGTATAGTGGACCAACTAATACACAGGACGACCTAGGCATATACTACGTCTTAGGGGAATCCAACTACTACACAAAGGCGGACATCAGGACATACTAACGTCTCGATGGGACCCACTTACTAACAGGGACATCCAGGACATTATAGTATAGGTAGACAAACCTAACTACACAGGCGACTTCCAGGGACATATAACGGTCTAGAGGACAAACTACCTACACCAGCCGAAAAATCCGGACAAATTTTTACTACGTCTAGTGGACCAACTTCTACACAGACGGACATCCAGGAAATATTACGTCTAAGTGGGAACCAGCTACTTTCCAGACGGACATCCAGGACATTATTACGTCTAGTGGACCAAAGCTTACTTACAGGCGACAGCAGGACATACTTACGTTAGATGGTCCAGATTACCACACGGCGGACATCAGGACAAACTAAACGTCTAGCGGACCAAAACTACTAAACAGGCGACAACAGACATACTACGCTAGTGGACCAACTACGACACAGGCAACATAAGGACATACTACGTCTAGTGGACCAAACTACTACACAGGCGACATCAGGACATTTTACTCGTTCATGGGACAACTATCACAGGCCGACATCAGGACTACTAGTTCTGTGGACCAACTATACAAGGCGACATCAGGACATACTACGTCTATGGGACCAAATACCAAAACCCAGGCCGACATCAGGGGGATACAAACGTCTTGGTGGCCAAACTATACACAGGCGACATCAGGACATACTACGCTAGTGGACCAACTACCACACAGGCAAATAGGACATACTATGTTAGTGGACCAACTACCAACACGACATCAGGACATACTTAGACTAGAGGGGACAACTACTACACAGCCGACATCCGGACATACTACGTTAGTGGAAACCACTAACTACCAGAAGACATCAGGACATACTAGTCTAGTGGACCAACTTACTACACAGGCGACATCAGGACATACTACGTCCAGTGGATCAAAATACTCACATGCGGGATCAGGACTACTACGTCTAGTAGACCAACTACTACCAGGCGAACTCAGGACATACAACGTCTAGTGGACCAATATACACTCGACATCAGGGACATACTACGTCCAGTGGATCAACTTACTACACAGGCGTCAACAAATACTAGTCTTGTGGACCACTAACCACAACAGACGACATCAGGACATATCGTCTAGTGGACCAACTACCTCACAGGCGACATCAGGACAAATACGTCAGGACCAACTACCCAACAGGACGGAAAAACAAAACAGGTACTACGTCTAGTGACCAACTACTACACAGGCGACATCAGGACATACTACGTCTAGTGGATCAACTACTACAACAGCGACTCAGGACATACTACGACTAGTGGACCAACTCCACACAGGCGACATCACATACTACGTCTAGTGGTACAACTACTACACAGACGACATCAGGACATACTACGTTTGGTGATAACTACTACACAGAGACATCAGGACGGATACTACGTCTGGTGGGACCAACTACACAGGCGAACACAGACAAACTCCGTAGTGGACCAAACTTACTACACAGACGACATCGGACATATTCGTCTAGTTTTTGACCAACTACTACACAGGCGATCAGGAACATACTACGTCTAGTGGACCAACTACCACACAGGCGACATCAGGACATACTACGTCTAGTGGACCAACTCTACAGGCGGACATCAGGAAATATTACGTCTATTGGATCAACTACTACAAAGGCGACATCAGGAATACTACGTTCTAGGACCAACTCACTACACAGGCGACATACGGACTACTACATATAGTGGGACCAAATACTACCACAAAGGACATCAGGCAAATACTACGTCTAGTGGATTCAAATACTACACAAGCGGCATCAGGAACATACTTCTAGTGGGACAAAACTACTACACAGGGACGACACAGGGACATACTACGTATAGTGGACCTCCTACTACACAGGCGACATCAGGCATAATAGTTCTGTGGGACCCAACTACCACACAGGGCGACATAGGACTACTACGTCTAGTAGGCAAACTACTACACAGGCGACATCAGGGACATACTACGTTCGGAGGACAAACTTACTACACAGCCGACATCCGGACTACTACGTCAGTGACCACTATACCACAGACGACATCAGGGAAATACTACGTCTAGTGGACCAGTACTTCTCAGACGGATCAGGACATATACGTCTTAGTGGACCAACTACTACACAGGCGACATCAGGACATACTACGTCTAGTGGACAACTACCACACAGGAAACATCTGGACATCAGGACTACTAGTCTAGTGGACCAAACTTACTACAGGCGACAGGCACATCTGGGACATACTACGGTCATGGAGAGGACTTAATACTACTACACAGGCGACATCAGGACATACTACGTCTAGTGGACAACTATACTACAGAAGACATCAGGACATACTACGTCTAGTGGACCAACTACTACACAGGCGACATCAGGACTACTACGTCAGAATCGGACCTACTACATACAAATGCGAACATCAGGACATACTACGTCTAGTGGACCATCTACTACACAGGCGACATCTGGACATACAACGTCTAGTGGACCAAACTTACACTCAGCGACATAAGGACATACTACGTCCAGTGGTCAAATACTTCACAGGCGAAATACAGGACACTTACTACGTCTAGTGGACCAACATACCACACAGACGACATCACGGACATACTACGTCTAGTGGACCAAATACCTCACTGGCGACATCGGACAAACTACGTCTAGTGGACCAAACTACCCACACAAGGACGCAAACAGAACATAACTACGTCTAGTGTGGACCAATCTTACTACACAGGCGACATCAGGACTTACTTCGTTAGTGGATCAACTTACTACACAGGGACGACCATCAGGACATACTAGTTAGTGGGACCAACTACCACACAGGCGACATCAGGACATACTACGTCTAGTGGACCAACTACTACACAGGCGACATCAGGACATACTACGTCTAGTGGATCAACTACTACACAGACGACATCAGGACATACTACGTCTGGTGGACCAACTACACACAGGCGACATCAGGACATACTACGTCTAGTGGACCCAACTACTACACAGACGTACATCAGGACATTACTAAGTCTAGTGGACCAACTAATACACTGGCGACATCAGGACATATACGTCTAGTGGACCAACTTCCACACAAGGCGGACATCAGGTACATACTAGCTAGTGGAACCAACTACCCACACAGGCGGACCAATCAGGGACATACTACGTCTAAGAGACAACTAATTACAAACTGCCGGACATCCGGTTTATACTACGGGTCTAGTGGAAACAACTACTACCACAAGGGAGACATCAGGAGGAAACATTACTACCGGTCTAGTGGACACTACTACACAGGCGGACCATCAGGACATACTACGTCCTGTGGATCAATAATACACATGGCCGGACATCAGGACATACTACGGTCTAGTAGACACTACTACACAGGCGTCATCAGGACATACGTCTAGTGGACCAACTACTACAACAGGCCGGAACATTCAGGACATCTACGGTCAGGTGATCCAAACTATACACAGGCCGGACACAGGGATTACTACGTCTAGTGGACCAACTAAACCACACAGGGACGGGACAATCAGGGACATACTTCGTCTAGTGGACCAACAACCACACAGGCGAAACATCAGGGACCACTACGTTAGAGGACAACTAACACAACAGGGAACGGACACAGGGACATATACGTCTAGTGGACAAAACTACTAACACAGGCGGACATCAGGACCAATACTACGTTAGGGATCAACCTACTACAACAGGACGACATCAGGACTACTACGTCTAGTGGACCAACTACCACCACAGGCGGGACATCAGGACAATATACGTCTAGTGGAACCAACTACTACACAGGGGCGGGACATCTTTGGACATACTACGGTTAGTGGATTCAGACCAATACTACACAGACGGACAATTCAGGACCAATACTACCGGTCTGGTGGGGCCAACTCCACACAGGCGACATCCAGGGACATATTACGTCTAGTGGATTTCCAACTAACTAACAGACGGACTCAGGAACAATACTTACGTCTAGTGGACCAAAACTACTACACAGGCGGACATCTAAGGACATATACGTCTAGTGGGACCCAACTACCACACAGGGCGGAACATCAGACACTACGTCTAGTGGACACTACTACACAGGCGGACCATCAGGATAATATTACGTCTATGGGATCCAACTACTACCACAGGCGGACAATCAGGACATACTAGTTCTTGTTTGGAACCCACTATACACGGCGGACATCGGACATACTACATATAGTGGACCAACTACTACACAAGCGACATCAGGACATACTACGTCTAGTGGATCAACTACTACACAAGCGGCATCAGGACATACTACGTCTAGTGGACAAACTACTACACAGACGACAACAGGACATACTACGTATAGTGGACCTACTACTACACAGGCGACATCAGGACATACTACGTCTAGTGGACCAACTACCACACAGGCGACATCAGGACATACTACGTCTAGTAGACAAACTACTACACAGGCGACATCAGGACATACTACGTCTAGAGGGACAACTACTACACAGCCGACATCCGGACATACTACGTCTAGTGGACCAACTACTACACAGACGACATCAGGAAATACTACGTCTAGTGGACCAGCTACTACACAGACGACATCAGGACATACTACGTCTAGTGGACCAACTACTACACAGGCGACATCAGGACATACTACGTCTAGTGGACCAACTACCACACAGGCGACATCAGGACAAACTACGTCTAGCGGACCAACTACTAAACAGGCGACAACACGACATACTACGTCTAGTGGACCAACTACCACACAGGCAACATCAGGACATACTACGTCTAGTGGACCAACTACTACAGAGGCGACATCAGGACATACTACGTCTAGTGGACCAACTACTACACAGGTGACATCAGGACATACTACGTCTAGTGGACCAACTACTACAAAGGCGACATCAGGACATACTACGTCTAGTGGACCAACTACCACACAGGCGACATCAGGACATACAACGTCTAGTGGACAAACTACTACACAGGCGACATCAGGACATACTACGTCTAGTGGACCAACTACCACACTGGCAACATCAGGACATACTATGTCTAGTGGACCAACTACCACACAGGCAACATCAGGACATACTACGTCTAGAGGGACAACTACTACACAGCCGACATCCGGACATACTACGTCTAGTGGAACAACTACAACACAGAAGACATCAGGACATACTACGTCTAGAAGACCAACTACTACACAGGCGACATCAGGACATACAACGTCTAGTGGACCAACTACTACACAGGCGACATCAGGACATGCTACGTCCAGTGGATCAACTACTACACAGGCGACATCAGGACATACTACGTCTAGTAGACCAACTACTACACAGGCGACATCAGGACATACTACGTCTATTGGATCAACTACTACACAGGCGACATCAGGACATACTACGTCTAGTGGACCAACTACTACACAGGCGACATCAGGACATACTACGTCTAGTGGACCAACTACCACACAGGCAACATCAGGACATACTACGTCTAGTGGACCAACTACCACACAGGCATCAGGACATACTACGTCTAGAGGGACAACTACTACACAGCCGACATCCGGATATACTACGTCTAGTGGACCAACTACTACACAGACGACATCAGGACATACTACTTCTAGTGGACCAACTACTACACAGGCGACATCAGGACATACTACGTCCAGTGGATCAACTACTACACAGGCGACATCAGGACATACTACGTCTAGTAGACCAACTACTACACAGGCGACATCAGGACATACTACGTCTATTGCATCAACTACTACACAGGCGACATCAGGACATACTACGGCTAGTGGACCAACAACTACACAGACGACATCAGGACATACTACGTCTAGTGGACCAACTACCACAAAGACGACAACAGGACATACTACGTCTAGTGGACAAACTACTACACAGACAACAACAGGACATACTACTTCTAGAGGACCAACTACTACACAGGCGACATCAGGACATACTACGTCTATTGGACCCACTACTACACAGGCGACATCAGGACATACTACGTCTAGTGGACCAACTACTACACAGGCGACATCCGGACATACTACGTCTAGTGGACCAACTACCACACAGGCGACATCAGGACATACTACGTCTAGTGGACCCACTACTACACAGGCGACATCAGGACATACTACGTCTAGTGGACCAACTACTACACAGACGACATCAGGACATACTACGTCTAGTGGACCAACTACTACACAGGCGACATCAGGACATACTACGTCTAGTGGACCCACTACTACACAGGCGACATCAGGACATACTACGTCTAGTGGACCAACTACCACACAGGCGACATCAAGACATACTACGTCTAGGGGACCAACTACTAAACAAGCGACAACAGGACATACTACGTCTAGTGGACCAACTACCACACAGGCGACATCAGGACATACAACGTCTAGTGGACCAACTACTACACAGGCGACATCAGGACATACTACGTCTAGTGGACCAACTACCACACAGGCAACATCAGGACATACTAAGTTTAGTGGACCAACTACCACACAGGCAACATCAGGACATACTACGTCTAGAGGGACAACTACTACACAGCCGACATCCGGACATACTACGTCTAGTGGACCAACTACTACACAGACGACATCAGGACATACTACTTCTAGTGGACCAACTACTACACAGGCGACATCAGGACATACTACGTCCAGTGGATCAACTACTACACAGGCGACATCAGGACATACTGCGTCTAGTAGACCAACTACTACACAGGCGACATCAGGACATACTACGTCTATTGGATCAACTACTACACAGGCGACATCAGGACATACTACGGCTAGTGGACCAACTACTACACAGACGACATCAGGACATACTACGTCTAGTGGACCCACTACTACACAGGCGACATCAGGACATACTACGTCTAGTAGACAAACTACTACACAGGCGACATCAGGACATACTACGTCTAGAGGGACAACTACTACACAGACGACAACAGGACATACTACGTCTAGTGGGACAACTACAACACAAGCGACATCAGGACATACTACGTCTAGAGGGACAACTACTACACAGCCGACATCCGGACATACTACGTCTAGTGGACCAACTACTACACAGACTACATCAGGAAATACTACGTGTAGTGGACCAACTACTACACAGGCGACATCAGGACATAGTACGTCTAGTGGACAAACTACTACACAGACGACAACAGGACTTACTACGTCTAGAGGAACAACTACTACACAGGCGACATCAGGACATACTACGTCTAGTGGACCCACTACTACACAGGCGACATCAGGACATACTACGTCTAGTGGACCAACTACTACACAGGCGACATCGGGACATACTACGTCTAGTGGACCAACTACCACACAGGCGACATCAGGACATACTACGTCTAGTGGACCAACTACTACACAGCCGACATCAGGACATACTACGTCTAGTAGACCAACTACTACACAGGCGACATCAGGACATACTACGTCTAGTAGACCAACTACTACACAGGCGACATCAGGACATACTACGTCTAGTGGATCAACTACTACACAGTCGACATCAGAACATACTACGTCCAGTGGACAAACTACTACACAGGCGACATCAGGACATACTACGTCTAGTGGACCAACTACCACACAGAAGACATCAGGAAATACTACGTCTAGTGGACCAACTATTACACAGGTGACATCAGGACATACTACGTCTAGTGGATCAACTACTACACAGACGACATCAGGACATACTACGTCTAGTGGACACAGTATCACACAGACGACATCAGGACATAGTACGTCTAGTGGACCAACTACTACACAGACGACATCAGGACATACTACGTCTAGTGGACCAACAACTAAACAGGCGACATCAGGACATGCTACGTCTGGAGAATCCACTACCACACAGGCGACATCAGGTCATACAACGTCTAGTGGACCAACTAACACACAGGCGACATCCGGACATACTACGTCTAGCGGACCAACTACTACACAGGCGACATCAGGACATACTACGTCTAGTGGACCAACTATTACACACACGGCATTAGGACATACTACGTCTAGTAGAACAACTACTACACAGGCGACATCAGGACATACTACGTCTATTGGACCAACTACTACCCCCCCCCCCCCCCCCCCCCACAGCCGACAAATCAGGACATACTAAGTATATTTGTGGGACCCCAACTACTACACAGGCGACATCAGGACATACTACATCTAGTGGATCAACTACTACACAGACGACATCAGGACATACTACGTCTAGTGGACCCACTATCACACAGACGACATCAGGACATACTACGTCTAGTGGACCAACTACTACAAAGACGACATCAGGACATACTACGTCTAGTGGACCAACTACTACACAGGCGACATCAGGACATGCTACGTCTAGTGGACCAACTACTACACAGGCTACATCAGGAGATACTACGTCTAGTGGACCAACTATTACACAGTCGACATCAGGACATGTTACGTCTAGTGGACCAACTACTACACAGGTGACATCAGGACATACTACGTCTAGTGGACAAACTACTACACAGGCGACATCAGGACATACTACGTCTAGTGGACAAACTACTACACAGTCGACATCAGGATATACTACGTCTAGTGGACCAACTACTACACAGGTGACATCAGGACATACTACGTCTAGTGGATCAACTACTACACAGACGACATCAGGACATACTACGTCTAGTGGACAAACTACTACACAGGCGACATCAGGACATACTACGTCTAGTGGACCCACTACCACACAGGCGACATCAGGACATACTACGTCCAGTGGATCAACTACTACACAGGCGACATTAGGACATACTACGTCTAGTGGACCAACTACCACACAGAAGACATCAGGAAATACTACGTCTATTGGATCAACTAATACACAGGCGACATCAGGTGATACAACGTCTAGTAGACAAACTACTACACAGGCGACATCAGGACATACTACGTCCAGTGGACCAACTACTACACAGGCGACATCAGGACATACTACTTATAGTGGACCAACTACTACACAAGCGACATCAGGACATACTACGTCTAGTGGACCAACTACTACACAGACGACATCAGGACATACTACGTCTAGTAGACCCACTACTACACAGACGACATCAGGACATACTACGTCTCGTGGACCAACTACTACACAGGCGACATCAGGACATACTACGTCTAGTGGACCAACTACTACACAGGCGACATCAGGACATACTACGTCTAGTGGACCCACTACCACACAGGCGACATCAGGACATACTACGTCTAGTGGATCAACTACTACAGAGGCGACATTAGGAAATACTACGTCCAGAGAACCCACTACCACGCAGGCGACAACAGGACATACTACGTCTCGTGGACCAACTACTACACAGGTGACATCAGGACATACTACGTCTAGTGGATCAACTACTACACAGGCAACATCAGGACATACTACGTCTAGTGGACCAACTACTACACAGGCGACATCAGGACATACTACGTCTAGTGGACCAACTACTACACAGACGACATCAGGACATACTACGTCTAAAGGAACCACTACCACACAGGCGACATCAGGACATACTACGTCTAGTGGATCAACTACTACACAGGCGACATCAGGACATACTACGTCTAGTGGATCAACTACTACACAGGCGACATCAGGAAATACTACGTCTAGAGAACCCACTACCACACAGGCGACAACAGGACATACTACGTCTAGTGGACCAACTACTACACAGGCGACATCAGGACATACTACGTCTAGTGGACCAACTACCACACAGGCGACATCAGGACATACTACGTCTAGTGGAACAACTACTACACAGGCGACATCAGGACATACTACGTATAGTGGACCAACTACTACACAGGCGACATCAGGACATACTACGTCTAGAGGAACCACTATCACACATGCGACATCAGGACATACTACGTCTAGTTTGTCAACTACTACACAGGCGACATCAGGAAATACTACGTCTAGTTTGTCAACTACTACACAGGCGACATCAGGACATAGTACGTCTAGTTTGTCAACTACTTCACAGGCGACATCAGGAAATACTACGTCTAGTGGATCAACTACTACACAGGCGACATCAGGAAATACTACGTCTAGAGAACCCACTACCACACAGGCGACATCAGGACATACTACGTCTACAGGAACCACTATCACACAGGCTACATCAGGACATACTACGTCTAGTGGACCAACTACCACACAGGCGACATCAGGGCATGCTACGTCTACAGGAACCACTATCTCACAGGCTACATCAGGACATACTACGTCTAGTGGACCCACTACCACACAGGCGACATCAGGACATACTACGTCTACAGGAACCACTATCACACAGGCTACATCAGAACATACTACGTCTAGTGGACCCACTACCACACAGGCGACATCAGGACATGCTACGTCTACAGGAACCACTATCACACAGGCTACATCAGGACATACTACGTCTAGTGGACCAACTACCACACAGGCGACATCAGGACATGCTACGTCTACAGGAACCACTATCACACAGGCTACATCAGGACATACTACGTCTAGTGGACCAACTACCACACAGGCGACATCAGGACATTCTACGTCTACAGGAACCACTATCACACAGGCTACATCCGGACATACTACGTCTAGTGGACCAACTACCACACAGGCGACATCAGGACATGCTACGTCTACAGGAACCACTATCACACAGGCTACATCAGGACATACTACGTCTAGTGGACCAAACTACACACAGGCGACATCAGGACATGCTACGTCTACAGGAACCACTATCACACAGGCTACATCAGGACATACTACGTCTAGTGGACCAACTACCACACAGGCGACATCAGGACATGCTACGTCTACAGGAACCACTATCACACAGGCTACATCAGGACATACTACGTCTAGTGGACCAACTACCACACAGGCGACATCAGGACATTCTACGTCTACAGGAACCACTATCACACAGGCTACATCCGGACATACTACGTCTAGTGGACCAACTACCACACAGGCGACATCAGGACATGCTACGTCTACAGGAACCACTATCACACAGGCTACATCAGGACATACTACGTCTAGTGGACCAACTACCACACAGGCGACATCAGGGACATGCTGCGTCTACAGGAACCACTATCACACAGGCTACATCAGGACATACTACGTCTAGTGGACCAACTACCACACAGGCGACATCAGGACATGATACGTCTACAGGAACCACATCACACAGGCTTACATCAGGACATACTACGTCTAGTGGACCAACTACCACACAGGCGACATCAGGACATGCTACGTCTACAGGAACCACTATCACACAGGCTACATCAGGACATACTACGTCTAGTGGACCCACTACTCCACAGGCGACATCAGGACATGCTACGTCTAGTGGACCCACTACTCCACAGGCGACATCAGGACATACTACGTCTAGTGGACCCACTACTCCACAGGCGACATCAGGACATGCTACGTCTCCAGAGTTCGTCATCGCCATGTCGCTCGGTATAGGGGGCGGTGTCATCCTGGTGCTCGTTGCCATGGTTACCTGCATGTGCATCAGAAGACGGCGGGAGAAACATGGTAGTAGGTAAGTGTATAATTTCGTTGCCATGGTTACCTGCTTATATATCACAATGAAATCAATATTTTCGACAGATTATAAAATATGATCATTGCACATCAAAAAATAAATATAGAGAATATATAATAAAGTCCGTAAACATTTTAAGGGAACACGGTTATCGCCCCTGATATCAGTGTGGAAATTCATGTTTGATATACGAAGTATAATAATGCCAATTATATCGTCGGGAAATGGTCAATGACTGTTTATTTTGGCCGAATAATGTCATATCTAACGAACGGACGAAAATAATATGCCTTCATATATTATAACCTGGCACGTGGGCATGTAGCTTTAAGATATTAAGGAAATCTACTGTAAACACATCTAAAAAACATGATGTCACGCGGGCCTGTCGCCGTTCGGAAATACGTGATCACACACCCTGCTAATGCACCGGAAGAAGCTTATTACGGCAACACTAACCTGAACTTTCTGGCTGCAGACAATTCGGGTTATGGTAACAATACATGCGTAATATCAGTTTAAATTCAATGTATTCTAATCATATACATACATACAAGGTGGATATATATATATTTTCCTTAATATGCAATGGATTTTGATGAAATATGGCGCAACAAACGCGTCTTCATGAACAACATGCGATTCTTCGCAAAAACCACAAAAGTATAGCCCAAAGTACTGAGACCACCAAATGCAGCTGAACAAGACGCGTTTGATGCGAAATATTTCATCAAAATCCGTTACATAACAAGGAAAAAATAAAAGAATACGTACATTTACTTTGAATCGGAGGCGCTTCTGAAAGGTTAGGTAATTGTTGTTGTTGTTGTAACATAAGCATACATCTTGCTATATACCGAACCCCGCAGTGGACGTAAAAGTATTTTCTTTATTTATTCGTTCCCACGAAATAACAATTCGTTCCCTCAATTTAACAATTCGTTCCCACGAATTAACAATTCGTTCTCTCCTTTTAACAATTCGCTCCCACGAATTAATAATGCGAATTGTTAATTCGTGGGAACGAATTGTTATATCGTGGGAACGAATAGTTAATTCGAGAGAAGAAATTGTTATATCGCTGGGACGAATTGTTAATGCGAGAGAACGAATTGTTAAATTGAGGGAACGAATTGCTATTTCGTGGGAACGAATTAATAAAAAAAATCCATATCAACTGCGGGGCTCCGTAGATATACATGTAGTATAATTGTAATAAAAAATGTATATTATACATGCACAGTGCGTGTGGGGATTCGGAGTTTGAGACCAACAACGGGGTGGCTTTAAAGGACCTGAGTTTCCGGATGTCTTCTAGATCCGGGTACTATCGACGCCCCGCCTACTTCAATCAGGTAACATTGTCGTCTGCTCTTGGAATTAATGCAGCACTGTAAGGGTTTAATAATCACTCTTATTGATTGTCCTTGTTTCTCAACAAATGAAAGCAGAGCATTTCGTATCAATTAGTCGCATATGGCGACGCATTCGCCAATGTCTATTAAATTAAATCATTAAATGTTGCAATAGCTGCAGTTATATTTATAACCACAGGCCCCGCCTTGTTGGCGTAATTTCCTGTGACGCGCACCATTGTACGATCGATTGAGTGTCACACCGCCAATCACGTACTAATAGTATCGTTGTTGAAAACACATGTATAAGGGCAGCACTCAGCAGCGACGGGGCGGGACAACCAAGTTAATTATAGTTCAAATATTCATTTCTTTAATAAGCTAATAATAGTTATAGTTCACATATTGCATAAATTATTAAATATTCAATATGTGAACTGTAGCTGTTACATATAAGCTCCTCTATTTCCAGGCCTACGAAACGTTCAACGACGGCGTGAGGGACGCTGGCCAGTCAATGTACCTCCCTACGGGCAGCGAATCCGACACAACGACATTCTATCTTGGAAATACGCACTCACTGGGCGTTCCATCGCCGACAAGCGTTCCATCGTATGCTCAGATCGACACGAGTGCTGACGTAAGTAGATCGTTTCCTGGTTTTGCTGAATACATTAAATAGACCATCCTCCGTTAGTGGTATACACGTCCGACAAGTGGTCCATCATATTCTCGGATCGACACAGACATTGACGTAAGTAGACCATTTCCTAGTGTTGCTAAATACATTAAGTACACCATCTTCCGTTAGTGGTATACACGTCCGACATGTGGTTCACCGTTTTCTCGGATCGACACAGACATTGACGTAAGTAGACCGTCTCCTAGTGTTGCTTACTACATTAAGTAGACCATCCTCCGTTAGTAGTATACACATCCGACAAGTGGTCCACCGTATTCTCGGATCGACACATACATTGACGTAAGTAGACCGTCTCCTAGTGTTGCTAAATACATTAAGTACACCATCTTCCGTTAGTGGTATACACATCCGACAAGTGGTCCATTGTATTCTCACATCGACACATACATTGACGTAAGTAGACCGTCTCCTAATGTTGCTAAATCCTTTAAGTGGACCATCCTTCGTTAGTGGTATACATATCCGACAAGTGGTCCATCGTATCATTGGATCGACACAGACATTGATGTAAGTAGACCGTCTCCTAGTGTTGCTAAATACATTCAGTATACCGTCTTCCGTTAGTGTTATACACATCCGACAAAAGTTCAGTCTCAGATTCACCAGGGTATTGACGTGAGGAGACCGTCTCCTAGTGTTGCTAGATACATTCAGTAGACCATCTTCCGTTAGTGGTATACAAATCCGATAAGTGGTCCATCGTATTCTCGGATCGACAGACATTGACGTAAGAAGACCGTCTCCTAGTGTTGCTAAATACATTAAGTACACCATCCTCCGTTAGTGGTATACACATCCGATAAGTGGTCCATCGTATTCTCGGATCGACACAGACATTGACGTAAGTAGACCGTCTCCTAGTGTTGCTAAATACATTAAGTATACAGTCTTCCGTTAGTGTTATACACATCCGACAAGAGTTCAATCTCAGATTCACCAGGGTACTGACGTGAGGAGACCGTCTCCTACTGTTGTTAGACACATTTAGTAGACCATCTTCCGTTAGTGGCATACAAAATATCCGATAAGTGGTCCATCGTATTATCGGATCGACACAGACATTGACGTAAGAAGACCGTCTCCTAGTGTTGCTAAACATATTTAAGTAGACCATCCTCCGTTAGTGTTATACACATCCGACAAGAGTTCAGTCTCAGATTCACCAGGGTACTGACGTAAATAGACCGTCTGCTAGTGTTGCTAAATACATTAAGTAGACCGTCTTCCGCTAGTGGCACACACATCCGGCATTAAGTAGACCGTCTCCTATTTCAGTAGATCAAATTATCGTAATCCCAAATCCCAAATGCGGACAAAGTTTGTTTGTTTGTTGTTTTATTTTTGTATTCATTATCAAACAACTTCACTTTTATTCATACTATTGAAAAAAGTAGGTTATACCGCTAATCCGAATTATATAATTATAAATATATAATTTTATTATATACCTACCCATGAAATACATAGTGATACGATGTAAATAAAAGTCATATGTGTTCTCATCGGTGAAATAAACAACTTCCGGTGAGAATACGACTACTTCCGCTATCTATATTCATATTCTGTATTTTTTTCGAAATATTCGGCCGAAAAAAAATTTGTTCACTTTTTTTTGGTTTCACACAATTTTCAATAATTATCTAAGAACAATGTTTTTTAAATTTTAAAATATTTTTTTCCAAATATCCGGTCGAAAAAAAGATGTGTTCACTTTTTTTTGGTTTCACACAATTTTCAATAATTATTTAAAAACAAATGTTAGTAATTTAGTAAAATATAACATTAATAGACGTGGCCCGGCATTACCGCCCTTATCTCATCACCGTTTTTCGCCGATATTGATTTTGAAAAAGAGCAAAAGTTTCCGTAAATGACATCGAAAGTTGACGCAAACTTCAAGCGCAGAAGTTTGTGTCAATTTTCGACGTCATTTACGTGAAATATGGCTGATTTTGGAAATCATTATCGGCGAATTACGGAGTCACGTCAAGGGAGATACTCCAGGGTAATTATCTCTATTTCAGTATTCTATTCGGCGTCCAGTGGTTTCTATGGCAGCTAACGATATATACGACAAGAATTCTACATATGGCGAGGTTTGTAACGTCATCTCGCGTATACAGGGTGGCCCAAAAAACGTGGACACTTTGTGTAACCTACATATCTTTTGACCTACTGTTCGAATCTTAATCAATTTTGGCATACGTATATATGGCCCATAAGCCTCATTTCTCCAGTCATAGTCACATATATACACTGGTGCCACACTCCGCGCCGGCGTAAAATGTCTCACGTCGAAATAGGCACCGGATTTCTGACAAATTCACATACATGCAGAGGATACTGAAAAAAAACATTTTCGTCTAGTAACCGGCGCAAGAAATTTGCGCCGGTTACTAGATGAAAAATGCGTTTACGCGATAGCTCCGAGTAGAGTTGAAAGAAACGCAAGAAAATTGTCATCGGTTATTAGACTCAAAATGCGTTCATGCGATTAAAGCTGAATGGCAGGCATATCAGTGCATCTTTTCGACGTGAAACAGTTTACAGCGGCGCGGAGTGCAGCTCAACTGTATTATGGTAGTAATATATATATTTCACATCGTTATTTGTCAACCATTTCAGCTGTCATTAATTGATTATGAAAACTGCCTGATTGTATCAGATTGGTATAAAAGATATGCCAGTCCTCTGCTTAAAGGCAACATTATAGACTTATAAACGCATTTAGATGTCAAACATCATATACTTGCGTAATCTTATTATCTAATAACGGGCAAAATGTTCATTGTATGTCATGCGTTTCCTCCATATAATGTGTCTGTCAGCACAAACAATTGTTTATGGGTTACATTTCATCAGTTATGGCTTTATGCAGGATTTTACCTGATGGCCAAACTGTTTATGTTTGACACATTCTGTCGATGCAAATTAATTACGTTTCCTCTGCCATCATATATATAGTGGTTGCACGCTTTATGAAAAAAAGGATCTATGTGTACATCTCAGTGAAGGACTACGTGTTATATAGAGTCGCTGGACCTTTCCATGCGTTTACGGAGTTACCGTCTCTAGTTCATTATTGTAATATTGTTATCGTTCGGATTTCCCGACTGTGTTGTAACTTTAAAATTTAGTTGGATTACGCCGAAAACTTTGTGTTTCTTGACTGTTATTTATCATTTACAGTCACATGTACAATAAAATATATAAACTGTGTTCAAAAACCCGTTTCATCTATACCAAGTCCAACAGTCCTTAAACAGAGACTTAACAGTACAACAGCCTTAATAACTGTATAGACGATCCTACATGAGTGATGATTTAATATATTTATTTATATAAGAACTTTTGCTCAGATTTTGTTTCAGATTAAATGTTGTTTCTCTCTATGGACTCCATATTGCCTATATAAACTAACCGCATAATTTTATTTGAGAACATACCAACGGGTTACAGGTATATAAGTCCTAAGATAGCTATGTATAATCAAGTTTCAGGCCTGTTGGCTGTAGCTGTCCGTCTGTCCGTTTCAGGTGTCAGGCCATCCTATGAAGACCACACTGTGAAGGTGAAGGACATTTGGCGGTGATAGCTATTCCACAAAAGCCCCAGTATTTAGTAGCAATCGGCAAAAACTGGGTCAGATGATTTGCCATTATATATTGGACAAGAACAATGGTGTTTTGGAGACCCGAGTGTTGTGGCCATTCGTAGCGACAACGATGCCATCACGTGGGACGACCGGTTGTGCAGTGTAGAACCGCCTATATTTATGTTCCAGTTCACAAAGCACAACTAGTTCATACGTCTGATTTACATTGGAACCTCTCTAAACCGGACACCATGGGAGGTCCCAATGCTGTCCGGTTTAGAGAGGTTTTCACTGCAACTGCTGCTGTGTGAGGTTGTGTACCAGTATTATGGTATTTTTGACCGAGGCCGGGTAAAATGTGGCTTATGTCATTTGTGGCTGTGACTGGAGAAATGAGGCTTATGCAATGTGTGACCAGTGTAGATCCTGATCAAATAGCACACTCATGTAGCCTAATAATGATATACAGTGGAATCTCTCCAAACCTCCCAGGGTGTCCGGTTTTGTTTCTAATTATGTCCGATTTTGTTTCTAATTATGGTGCTTTGCAATCATGAAAAGTCATTGTAATCAGAGATACATAACAGCGAAACACATCTCAGTTAAACAGTCATATTTTCCCAAGTGTCCGCTTTAGAGGGGTTCCATTTTACAATGCGTCCTAGAAACATGACGGGTGCTTCATTGATGACATAGCGAACAATGTACACCCTGATCAGACTGTGCGGATGCACAGGCTGATCTGGATCTACATTGGTCGCAAAACCCATAAGCCCCATTTCTCCAGTCACAGATACATTTGTGGTCAGTCTAGTTCCTGAGCTGCAAGCAGACTTCTGCAGTCTGATAAGGATCTACATGGTTTATCAGAAACATGGTGGTCATTTCATTGATCGAATTACAAAAGACCCAATTTATACAGTCACGGTTAAATTATTTTTGTATTACATGTACTGAGTCCGTCCATGTCAATATGAGCGTTATGTATAAATTATTGTTCACATATTGGATTTTTAAGAAATTAAATGCGAGGGAGCGCTACCGACCGCAGCATTTAGTTCCTGAAAAGTCCAATATGTGAAATATAGGACTTTTAAGGAATTAAATGCGAGGGAGCGCTAGCGACCGCAGCATTTAGTTCCTTAAAAGCCCAACATGTGAACAATGACATATTTATAGTTCAGCCAAATCTTTCTATGCATCTCCCATCCGAGTATTGATTTCCATTTCCTGTCGAACAGTTAATGATTAAGTAATAGTTATAGTTCACATATTGAATGTTTAATATATTATAAAATCAGTCAACGTAGCTAATACATGTTAAATCAACACAATTGTTAGAGTATATGAATTGCATAAGCACATCATTATGCATTGAAGCCGCACTTACCACCAAGCAAGTTTACTTAGTTCATAAGAAACGAGGATGTGTCTAATTGTGAAAATGTCCAAATATGACAGATACTCAAAATGTGCAAACTGTCTGTAAAAAAGGTGCTCTACTAGATTCCACCAGTCAGAAATTCCAGTTAAAATTATCTGTTAACCGCTGCTTTAATATGCTTAACAAATACTTGATATCGTCAACGCCTTGTGCCAACCCAACCATACAAGCTGAAAGCCAAGACTAGATAACAGTGCTTTAACAAGGGACGCCCAGTTAGTTTTATTTGGTCTTTCAGTAATATCATTCAACATCATTTTATGCAGAATATTTATATATTTACGATCTGTCGCCCCAGTTACCTTAATGTATTAGGTGATACATAGATACAATTGACTTCAATGATAATTGCTTCATAATAGTGATGTGATATATGAATATAACATATGTGAATATTGTCTTGTTACAGGATACTATATGGAGCATGGTGTTGCCATCTCCGCCATCTTTGTATTTACACATCGACTCTATTGTTTGTCAGAGGTTGGTAAGCAATTTGAACGCCTCTGTAGACAAAAGAAAAGTTTGCATCTATGCAAACCTGGACACGAAAAAGTCGTGCCTCACGGCAAACCACAAACGTTGTGTGCCTCTGGTCATTGTGTGAATTGAAAGCTTGACAGAAGGAACACCGGCTAAGAAAAGCGGTCTTGCGATGGCTACATGTAGTGTAGCCCTGATCAGTCTGCGCATCCCCGCAGTTTGATCATTGCATGTGTTTGTCGCCATTCGATCAATACCATTTCCTGTATTTACTACATGTCACCAATGTAGCAGTTGTTGATGTTTTGCGATCTGCGGAATGATTACACGTAGAACATGAAACGCTAATATGGATGGTGAATGATGATAAAGGTACACATATTCGCCTTACAAATGCTGCAAGGTTCTTCTCCGTGCCAGTGACGCATGTTTAATCACAAATCGTGTCAATGCCGTGGACACATGTATAAACAAAACTATATATATATACAGACGGGCGGCAGAAATGTCTAAACTATAATGTAAAACATTGTTGAAATACTTTAAATAAAAGCTTACCTTTTGAATCTCCCACACGTAGTCTACAGTATATTTCTGTTTACGTATAGTTTAGCACGTGAAAAAACAAGTGTCAACGACAAAAAATAGTGATATAATTGAGGGGCGTTCAGTAAGTAACAGAAAAGTGTTATAAACCTACACCCACTGTGAAGTGGCATATTTCATCCGGTCTCAAAAACAGTGATATATATATAGAGAGAGGATCTTACTTGCGTGATGATTTACTATGATATTTATTAACGAGTTTACTGATGTCATAATAGGCTGTGCGGAGTTTCTTTATAAATCAGTCAAGGAGCTTTAATAAATATAATAGTACATCAACACAAATGTTAGATTTGCCTTATTGCAGGAGCACATCATCATACTAAGCATATACTGGTAACCTAATGTGTTTTATTGTACCCGTCTGATTTGCACATTTATTACACTAGGCTAGTGTATAATGAATGATAGTGAATATTAACTAGTGCCGGCCTTTTAGAACATACGAGTTGAACTTAAGCTATGCTTATTGATAACTTGTGATCAGTGCATATTTAAGATACAGTGAAATAGCTGTAACGCTTTTTTTGGCTCGAGAACATTGTTCACTTCATCCCAGTTATACATAAATGGGACATAATATGTTTTACGCTACCTACGAGTCAAATTTATGCACTATAATAATAAAATGCATGCACACATGGACTGGCATACAACTATGTTATATTCTGCATTTGACTGAGAATAGTTTTATTATCGTACATAAGGGCATGTTTCATAGATGAATCACAACTGCATCAATCACTTAAGTTCAATCACTTAAGTTGGTTTATTACAGAAACTGTATGTACAAATACAGTGGCTAAACATATGAAGGATTACATTGTTAATGATGTGCACTCTACAGAGACCCAACTGATGATATATGACAAAAGAGATGTTCTAACGTATGTTAAAGAAACAGTGTATCGCATGATGTTTCAGATGATGTCGAAGATATTCAATGTTCCTTTAATTTTCGCTGTATAGACTCCAAATGCCATATACAAGGACTGTGTGTTTCTTATATACAATTTACTACAATTGACTCTGATGAAGAGGGGAGATCAGTTGGTAACGCATTTCCGTTCGCTATTTCAGTACCAGGAAGCACACTTTGTGAAACATACCATTTTTTTTTTACTTTGAAATCAAAATACTGTTCCACACACATAATATGTTGCTGTTTATAGACACATGTGGAATTAATTCAACTAAAATAAAAATAGTACCATCGACTATCAACAAAACTAGCGTTCACAACGCTATGTATGATTTGGTATAATAAACATATTTTACCAAATATTGATTCTTTTCAGGATGACTTATAAGCACGATTTGGTTAAGACAGTCCATGTAAATCTACCATTGAATTATTGTTTCCTAAATTAAACATGTTTCCTCACTTTATGCACATACATAAGACCACGTGTCTTTAAACTTGATTGTTGTTTTAATTATGCTAGTAGTTTTCATTCATTAAAATAATGTCATTTCATTTTATTGGGATCATGCATGTGTTGGGAAATTAATTATTGAACATCCCTCGTAAATGACTTTTATAACTGACCATCCAATAATAGATATATGCATTCATATGCTGCACGTACATGTACAGTTGTACGCACTGCACCATGCGATGCGAGGCCCTTCAATTACAAATATATTCTATATGGCCGGGTGCTTATCACTTCGTAGATGTTTTGACTGAGAACTGCTGAACGTAAGCTTGGTGGGCTATGTATACACGTCTAAACCGGACACCATGGGGACCCCATTGCGTTTCATTTACTGGTACATGTAGATGACATTGATTATAGTTTGTTCATGTTGAAAATGAGAACAAATCTTGCATCATATCCCCTTGCCGATAGACAAGAGGGGATAAAGCGTTAGTCCATGTACTGCGTACGTACGCACATGCATACGTACGTTAGTTTCAAAAGCCCATGAACCGCTTCACCGATTTTGATAATATTTGGCCACAATGTGATCGTGCTTTGTTATGCATGCTACCCACATCCGACCGCCCAAGGTCAAGGTCACTGAGGACTTATGTTCACCTTGTTTGTAACACATTTGTAAGGCCATACTGTTAAAGTCCTTATTTCATTAACAAGGCTGCCAGTACGACCGCCCAAGGTCAAGGTCTCAGAGGACTTGTGTTTTTTTAATTATTATCAAGGCAGACAGCGAGGGCAGAAGCTTCAATCAACGCTGCCATGTATTGTTACAGTGGTACCTATCTAAGCTGGACACCCTGCGGACCTCACAGGGTGACGGTTTTCGAGATGTTCCACTGTATTGTTTACTTATTTGTTATCGGGAAACGAGTTTTGTATTGATGCAATACGTACTGACTGATAACATACTACCGTATAAGGAATCGACCTGATACGAATTGAAAAGGGGCGTTCTATTGGACGAACGACGTCACATGACGTTACCAAACGACGTCAGAATTAATCACGTAACGTAAACAAGTACGCTTTCTTTTCAACGAAAACTATTTTAAATTTGATCATTGGCTAGCTGAAAACGTTACCTGATGAAAAATATAATAATCTATTCTTTCGATTGTGTCTCAAGATAATAAGGCTCGGCTCGGAAACGGCCTAGTCTTGTCTGATATACTGGTATTTCAAACTATGCTAGCCAGATATTCTCTGTGAATTATTATGATTTATGCAAGCATGTTACAATTACAATTATACAGCATATTGAGTGCTTGCTTCGTATACGTATACGTTAGACATCAAACACAAATAATAATGAGAAATTTGTCAATGGGACACGTATAATCACACTGGCAGAATGCGTACTTGGATGGTATTGATCGGCTGTCATCACTGAACAGACAATTCTTTTAATGCCAAATTCAAAATTTCCACTGAATACTAGCCAACGGTAGTCAGTAAGTAGATGTGTAAGTCAGTTACTGCCCTAATCGATGTGTTCATGTGTTTGAACAACCTACATGTGCCCATGAAACACCTCGCCGCTTCGCGGCTCGGTGTTCCCTGGGCACATGTAGGTTGTTCAATCACATGAACACCTCGATTAGGGCAGTAACTATTACGTACAAGCCATCCTACAATTTTATCCCTTCGTGCATTTGACACATAAAGTAAATAATATGACAGTAAACCAAATAAGATGTGGTGCAATACATAATAAACATATATAGTTTGACACATAATAACCTTTTACAGAACTGTAAGTGTACTCGTTCAATCTGATTTGCTTGGCTAAATACCAAAATTTCATCTCCGTAATTTAGAATAGGTAACACTAGCTTATCAAATAAATATAAAAATATAAAAATGTGTATTTAAAGATAGTCTACCACCCTTACTGTAACTATAAGTTTGGTTATATCGGTATTTACAGTTAATTTCCATCTTTGACAATACTCATACAGAATATTTAGACCATTTTGCAAACCCTCAGACGATTCAGAAAATATAATTATGTTATTATAGATAACAATAGGAATAATTTTGCCATTCCTATATCTACACCGTCTAAACCTTTTTGACACAATTCATCTCCAAGATCGTTAATATACATAGCAAATACAAATGGTGACAAACACTCACCCTGACGTACGCCAAGACAATATGAAAATTAATCACTTAACTGATTATTATATTTCACTCTCGTCTTAACATTGTTATATATTGACTTAATAACATTGAACATTTTGCCTATAATCATGATAATACCTAAATGTAAAAGTTTGTACGACAAATTATCTCTAACAACATAATCCAAGGCCTTCGTAAAATCTACGAATGCACAGAATAATTCTGAGCCACTAGTAATATACTTTGTAATTAGAATATGTAATACACAAATATGGTCAATGGTGCTCATATTATTTAGAAAATCTGAGTGCCTCGACGTATACATAATATGTGTCGGCCCATTCTGTCAGTCTAGATTTTAAAACAGCTTACACGTACCTACTGAAGTACTAATAATGTTATTCCTCTGTTGTATTATTGTTTGTATTATGTATGCTATCTTTCTTATGGAGAGGAATTGTATATCTATCTGACCATGTGTCTGGGAAATAGAGAATAGTAGGTTAGTGCCGTGAATGGGAAAACATATCTGACAAGGCTTAGGAAACGGGATGAGCGAGGCTCTGCCGAGCACATCCCATTTCCGTGCCGTGCCAGATATTTTTTCCCATTCACGGCATTAACCTACTATTCTATTTATCCCGTCAACACCTACATATGTCTTTAAAATGCAAACAATAAATAACCCCAGCCACCGCACATATTCATACGCAGTGATTAGGTCGTATTGACAGGATATCAAAAATGTTTCACGGCACCGTGTTTCACGGCACACACGCACTGTGATAAATATGTCTATCTGACCATGTGTCGGACAAATAACCATTTTTAAATGTTACATTGAAACCCTTGTGAAATAAAGGCAGAAATATATCTTTGAATAAAACAAATAATTTCACACTAAGTCAGGTCCAGCACTTATATGATTTTGGAGCTGGCAAATTCCCTTATCAATCTCACTCTGCGATATTTCAACATTTAGCTCATCGAACAAAATTTATATTTCGGACTGAAGGAATCTATCATTAAAGTGTAATATATCTTCATCTGCTTGGAAAAAATCATCTTCCGGATTATTTATAGCTTTACAATACTGTACAAATGAATCTGTAGTTAACTTGCTATTATTTGTGTTTATACCACTTGCTTTCTTCAAAAGATTCCAATATTCTTTTGAATTTCTGACTTTGTCGTATTTAGCAGGTTATCTGTTTGCTGTTTTGCCTGCTGATATCTAGACTCACGGAGTGATTTTTTTAAACCTAAATCTTGCCAGAACCATATTTTGCCTATTCTGATCAGTCTTATCTAAGCGATATATGTTTAATTTATCATAGAATATGTCTTTAAGATATTCACACCTATCATTATAACTGGAAGTTGTATTTACAGACGCAACATTTCCCTGGTGTTGACGTATTTTCACCTTCATATTAGGTTTACAGTCGAACCTACCCGAACGGCCACCTCTCTACAACAACACCCTCTCTATAACAGCCGCTATTTTATATCCCAAATGGATGATTTCCACTGTATCTAACCTTTGGAGTGCTGAGCACCAAGATTGTCGTCTGCTGTTGCTTTGCTTTCTTTTTGAATAAAAACATGTTTTTACAGCATTTTAGAAACATTTCCATTGGAAATGATTCTAAAATGTTGCCAAAGCATGTTTTTGATGAGAATTATCGAAGAAAATAAATAAACAGCGGATGACAAAATTTAATTCAGCATTAACCTCCCTACAACAGCTACCTCTCTACAACAGCCAGTTTTGCGTCTTCCCATGGGTGGCTGTTGTAGAGAGGTTGCACTGTACATACATAATTAGAAATATCATTTAAACCAGAAACCGCAGAGTTTATTGTGTCGTTGGTGGGCGTCATGTTTAAATCATCTATCAAAGTCTCCAACTTTGATGTAGTGATTGTTGATCTCATATTATTTTTATACTCCTCCATGTAGTCTATGTTCCATTTATATTTGTATTGTACATATTGCAGATCATTGAAAACACTTTGTTCATTTTGATTGTCAGCATTAGATGCCGACATCAATGAAGAAGTAACAATACACTGATCAGATAGTACATTCGGATCATCAACACTAACGGAAGAAAAATAATATAGCAGATCAGCATTTACAACAACTAAATCTACAATGCTGCTTCCTCTGCCACCCACAAACGTGCATTTTCCCAAACATGTGTCCTTACCTACACGACCGTTTGCAAGGCGGAGCCCGGTTTCTTTGCATATACATGTATTTAGTAATAGTCGGCCATTTCCATTTATATAATTATCCTGTATAGAACGGGGAATGTCGGTGTCATATACATAATCGTCGGGCAATGTAGGTATGTGTGTGGCAGAATCGTCAGCAACGTAATCCGGAAGTGTACCACACATGTAGCCTATTTCATTAACATTGTAAAGTATACTTATCTAGCAAAGTATACTTTGAGGGAGAACTTTTCAATTTAAGAATAAATTTATTAATTTTTATTATACTGAAGTTATTACTTTATCACAGCCATTTTGGCTGTCATAATGTAATACATTCAGTATAATAATTCTGCATACGTTTAATCATAAAATATATGCAGTCGTCAGTTCTATATGAAATAATGCATTTCGGGAAAAATAAATGATTACTCCCTCAAAGTATACTTCGCTAGATAAGTATACTTTGCAATTTTGATGAAATCGGCTACAGGAGTTTAGATCTCCCAATATCATGAAATTACATTCATTATTTGTGGATTGTTGTACATGTATATGTAAAATATCGTCAAAAATAACAATATATGCATGCGTCTCTGTATATGCTTGTCTTCCGCTAGTTTCAGGAATAATATACGCAAGACAACCAAATAAATTATGTTCAAATCCAAAATAGTCGCCCTTGAATTTAAGCCACACGTGAGAGTCATCCACACTTTTAACAAACATGTCGTCTGCAATCAAACAACAAATAGAAATTTCGAGTTTTCGCGATTTCGCCTTTTCCAAAGTGGAAAGTCGCAACACCATCACATCAATCTCGAAATGGGACGGATATATATGTATAATGGGTGTCCTGGACCAACCCCCTATATAGTATGGGTGTCCTGGACCAATTCACTACGCTCGTACTGGTCCAGTCCATCTCATCATATATTATGAGTCGGTCCAGTCCATCCCATTATACATATCTATAAGAACTCTGCTCTAACAATACACTTTAATACTATCTATACAACGTAAAAACACTAGCATACTACTTTATTTATACTGCGCAGACAAACTGTACTGGCCCAGAACTGTGATCAAACAATACTATCTATACAGAGGGTAAACTTAGATGTCAATCATTCTCATTTTCCTACATTAATATAGGTAATGCTTTATTATTGTAATGTATTTATGTTTTAAGTTTAACAGTACACCTCCACATGAACAACATATCTGGTATTTAGCAGTTGTACCACCACCATATTTTAAGCATTCTCTTATTTTACTTTCATTATTCTTTACTATATAGTTGTGGATCTTGCAGAAGTCTGACCTTTTTGTAGCATCGGCGTTGCATCGCCCATATTTGCCAACTCTAAGAAAGCAACATATATTTGTTTCCATTTTATTTACAATTAATAATGTTACATTAAATATATTAGACAATAAAAAGTAGGTATAAAATTAAAAAAACAATGATTACCAGTGATGTGAAATGCATTTTACAGCTTCACTCGTGATCGTGCAATTAATGACGAACAACTTAGAAAGATGGTAGATGCTCTCCAACAAGAAGAATCAAACCTTATACCCGCACCTTTGACTGAAAAACCATTAACAAACGAATCTACAACCTTACAAAAACTTGCTTAAAATTCATAAACAAAACTAAGCAGCTGCAATCAATGAACTTAAAGATAATAAAAGCACTAACTTCTTAGAACTCGTAGATAAACCAAAATGTGGATATTTCAAAGCATACGAAATATATGTTAAACATATTGTCTGATAGGACAGATTTATTTTATAAACAAGAGGGCCATGATGGCCCGAGGGCCATGATGGCCCTATATCGCTCACCTGTGCAATGTCACACAAATCAAGCAAATACTGGTATGTAAAATAGTCACTACATATACATCAAAATAAGTCCATGACAGGCACAAAATGTCATTGCGACAAACTTGAAAAGTCAACAGCGTAGGAGTTGCCTCGCGATATATACAGATATAACTTACACAACTTTGAGAGGTGTGGAGACCACAACAGGATGCTTCCAGCCTACTTTTTATTGCAATCCTTAGATTTTATGTATTATATAACCATATTCCGTAAAAAAGTTGACCCCTATTTGACCCTCCGGGCCATGCCCATTGTTGACCCAGAACATTTTAACAGCTTTGAAAAAGCAATGTACATCGATAATTCCTGTCAAGTTTCGTCGAAATCGGTCTGGTGGTTCGTGAGAACGACGACGTGGAGAAACGACGACCGCCATTTAACAAAACTGAAAATAACAATAGCAATGAACAATAACTGCGAAGTTTGCCCACCAATGGCCAAGCGGTTTGTATGAAGAAGACATTTGAAATCTCTAATAAAAGATCGACCTTTTGACCTTTCGGCGGCCATCTTGTATGATATAATCTTCCGATTTGATGAAAACAACACCACAGCGATCGCCTCATCTATACCTTTGGTTTGATATATTATAAGACCATATTCCGTCAAAAATGAAAGTTGACCCCTATTTGAACCAGGGGTCACCATTTTAACAAATTTGGAAAAGCATTGTTCATCGATAATTTCTGCCAAATTTCGTAGGAATCGGTCTGGTGGTTCGTGAGAACATTTTCTTTTAAATGTTGTGCTATTTTCAGACGGCCGCCATCTTGGATTAACGATGACCGCCAATTTAACAAAACTGCGAAGTTTGCTATTAATGGCCAAGCGGTTTGTATGAAGAAGACGTTTGAAATCTCTAATAAAAGAACGACCTTTTGACCTTTCGGCGGCCATCTTCGATGATGTAATCATCTGCTTTCGACAAAAAATGCTCCTAAGTGATCGTTTCGTCCATATCTTCGAATTAATATATGACATGACCGTATTCGGTCAAATGTGAAATTTGACCCCTACTTGACCCCCCTGCCCCTCCCATTTTTGTCCCGAGGGCCATCATTTGAAGGACTCTGAAACATCGTTAACTATCGATCATTCATGTCAAGCTTTGTCGTCGAAATCGGCCTGGCAGTTCGTGAGAAGAAGATGTTTTGAGAATTTGAACTTCTTTTCACCAGCGGCCATCTTTGATTTCGCGATGACCACCATTTAAACAGAAATGAAAAGGCTTGACCCAATATCCATTACCGTGAAGTTTGGCCAATATCGGCCAAGCGGTTCACGTGAACAAGACGTTGGAAATCTTTATTAAAATAACGACCTTTTGACCTTTCGGCGGCCATTTTGGATGACATGACCACCCAATTTCGACAAAAAATGCACCAGAGCGATCGGCTCTTTGATACCTTCGATTTGATATGTGACATGACCATATTCGGTCAAAAATAAAATTTGACCCCAATTTGACCCCACGGGCAACGCCCATTTTTGACCACGGTGTCACCACTTTAGCAACTTTGAAAGAGCATTGTACATCGATCATTCCTACCAAGTTTTGTCGAAAGATTTTTGAAGAATTTGTGCTATTTTTAGACGGCGGCTATCTTGGATTACGTAATTACGTCATTTTAACAAGTTTGTAACCCCCCTACGTAAGGACCATGTGTTAGACCCCAGTAATTGAGGTATACAATGCTTTCTTCAGCCCTTTTCAGTTATCATAGTGGGTGGGGTACTTGTACGAAGTTAGTGTAATTACAGAGTATATCAGCAATTCATGAACTGTCACCTCACCTTATGTTATCCATAATCATCAACATAGTTAATACTTGTTAGCCACGCCGATCGCAACATCTCTGAGCCACCAGTTAGTGATTAATAGCCGTTTTATTGACATAAATTTCACATGTCAAAATGTTGGATTTTCTGGGCAGCCTCGTTCTGAAGTTGAAAGTTCGTTTCCGGTTAACCCTCGATTCTGCCAGAACGCTATTAATTTTGGCAGCTGTCACTCGACTTCGGAAGATAATATTTACACTTTCTGTGCTCAGATATGTTTCGCCAAGGGTAATTTCCTTCATTAATGTCTTTTCTATATAATTCATGTGAAAACAGAACTAAGGTCATTGAATTTAGTAATTTTTACGCCAGATTTAGCAGAATTCTGCAGAATCCCGTTTCGTATTCCCGCAGTGGAAATCCGAATTCTGTCGTTTTCTGCAGTTTTATCCCGTATTCCGCCAACTTCTGCTCGGCAGAATACGGAGTATAAAAGAAAGCACGTGAATGGACTACGGCAGAATAGACTTTGAAACTAGAAATGGACGCTTGTCGACAAGCGCATGTGTATCCCCCTCCCCAGATACACAAGTAGTTTGAAAAAAGGGTGTTCGAGTTATGCTCCGGAGACAAAATCAGTGACGGAAAAACAAAGGGAGATAACTAAAGAATTAGTGATGCAAGAGTTGTCATTCTTGCGGGACACACCTTTAGGGTCGTGGTCTATGCATGTGTGAAGTTTCATGAAAATATTCCAAAGGGTGTTCGAGTTATGCTCCAGACACGAAATCAGTGCACGAAACAACAAAGGGAGTAACTAAGAAATTAACGACGCAAGAGTTGTCATTCTTACGTGCGACACACCTTTGGGTCGTCTTCTATGCATATGTGAAGTTTAATAAACTAGAAAATGTGTTCATAGAACACGGATGTCCCACATATCGCTTTGATAATAAATGAGGCCAAATTGCAAGTCAAAATTTTCTTTTACCTGAGCGTTAAAGTTTTTGAAGCACCAAGTATGTGACCTTGACCCTGGGCTTGGCGGGGCAGGATAAACGTGGATTTGGCACAGGGCGGTAGAGGACCATTAGAGCAATGCATATATGAAATATGAAGCTGATCCGTGAAAGAAAACAGAAATTATAAGATATTTACCTGAGCGTTAAATTAAAGTTTTTGAAGCACTAAGTATATGATGTTAACCCTGGGCTTGGCGGGGGCGGGGCGAACGTGGATTTGGCACAGGGCGGTAGAGGACCATTAGAGCAACGCGTATATGAAATATGAAGTTGATCTGTGAATGGAAATAAAAATTATAAGATATTTACCTGAGCGTTAAAGTTTTTGAAGCACCAAGTATGTGACCTTGACCCTGGGCTTGACGGGGGCAGAACGAACGTGGATTTGGCACAGGGCGGTAGAGGGCCATTAGAGCAATGCGTATATGCGTGTTCGAGTTATGCTCTGGATACAAAATCAGAGCACGAAACAACAAAGGGAGATAAGTAAACAAGAATTCCGCGGAATCAGATGCCTCGCCTTGTCCCGCCTTGACCTCGAGCCTGGGCCCGAAAGCAATTTTCACTGGCCCGAACATATTATACAATTATTGACTAGTGAACCATAGAATATCAGATTATATTCTATGGCTCACTAGTCAATAATTGTTTTATTATATGATAATAGTCTGTATATAACACTTACGACCTCATGCTACTAGACAAAAATTAAAAAAGAATTTGAAAAAAAAAAATGAAAAAAAAAAATGGAAAAAAAGTTTAAAAATTAAAAATAATAATGCTTGCTACTGGAGACCAGAATTTTTTTTAATAGTCCTATATTTATCTACATATATCTGCACAGGTCCACATAATGCCACAATATTTTCAACACAGTTTACGGAAATGTAATATAATCATTTACCTGTATAAATTACCTGTAAGTGGTCAGTGGTCAGTTGCACATGCTAGCACATGCACAGGTGAATAGTCTGTATATAGCACTTACGACCTTATGCTACTGGACAAAAATTGAAAAATAATTTGAAAAAAAAATAAAAAAAAAGTGAAAAAAAAAAATGAAAATGAAAAGAAAAGTTTAAAAATAATAATGCTTGCTACTGGAGCCCAGATTTTTTTTCCAGTCAAATTGAAAAATAATTTGAAAAAAAAAAATGAAAAAAAATGATGAAAAAAAAAAAAAAAAAAAATGAAAAAAAAAAAGTTTAAAAATAATAATACTTGCTATTGGAGAACAGATTTTTTTTTAATAGTCCTATATTTATCTACATATATCTGCACAGGTCCACATAATTCCACAATATTTTCAACACAGTACCCAATGTAGTAATTTACCTGTATAAATTACCTGGTCAACAGTGGTCAAGCACTGGACATCTGTACATGCTAGCCCATGCTAGCACATGGTTCTCCCAGTTTCTATTGTTCTCTCTACAGGTAAGGTGTACAGAGCACACGAGAAAAGGTGTACAGAACAGACGAGAAAACAGGTCTTCATGCATTATTGTCCAGTTTGTAGAGTGCGCAAAACAAAAAAGGGAGATAACTGAAAAATTAGCTACGCAAGAGTTGTCATTCTTGTGCGCGACACACCTCCGGGTCGTCGCCTATGCATGTGTGAAGTTTCAGGAAAATATTCCAAAGGGTGGTGGAGTTATGCTCCGGACAGGAAATCAGTGAGCGAAAACAAAAAAGGGAGATAACTCAAAAATTAGCTATGCAAGAGTTGTCATTCTTGTGCACGACACACCTTCGGTTCGTGGTCTAATTGAATGTGTTAAGTTTCATAAAAATATTCCACCGGGTGGTCGAGTTATGGTCAATCAGTGCGCGAAACAAAACAGGGAGATAACTCAAAAATTAGCTATGCAAGAGTTGTCATTCTTGTGCGCGACAGACCTTCGGGTCGTGGTCTATGCATGTGTGAAGTTTCATGAAAATATTCGAAAGGGTGGTGGAGTTATGCTCCGGACACGAAATCAGTGCGAGAAACAAAAAAGGGAGATAACTCAAAAATTAGCTACGCAAGAGTTGTCATTCTTATGCGCGACACACCTTCGGGTCGTGGTCTATACATGTGTGAAGTTTCATGAAAATATTCCAAAGGGTGTTCGAGTTATGCTCCGGACAAGAAGTGACTGCGGCGGACGCGGACGCGGACGCGGACGCGGACGCGGACGCGGCGCGCTGTCAAATCCATAGTATCCCTCGACGGAGTCCGGGGGATACAATTAACTGGGAGCACTGATATTATAATTTAGACTCTGGCATAGAAATGTAAGCTTTTAACCATTTATCATTTAGGTAATAAGAAATTCTAAGGTATTGATACACCATTATTTTAGGTTTCATCCCATTAAAAGTAATTATTAGTATTTGTACAAGGAACTAGCATATTTATCATATTTTAGTCATTAATTCTTTCATTCATGTAATAAATTGTAGAAATGTAACTGTTTTACTAATTTTAGCCCATTACTGATTGATTCCTTTATTTTTAACCTGTCACTGATTCATCGTCATTACCGCGCTACCACACAGAGTCGTGACACATAACCACGAAGTTTGGTGACTATACACATACTGGTTACCGAGGAGAAGACATTTGAAAATGTTCACAGACAACGGTCGACGGACGACGGACTACGGAACTCGGACGGACGAACACATTGCGGTAACAATAAGCTCAGGTGAGCTAAACATCAACTTATAGAGCAGGAAAAAGAGTTAAAAGGATTACAATTTCAACTTGGTCTTACTGTAGATTCATTGAAATATGATGGTGAGGAAACAAAACGAACAACAGGTGTATTCTATAGCGAACAATATGCTATCTTGAATTCAGAAAAAATAAGTGAATTTTACGAACAATCGTCTTCACAAATTC